>JAQHUG010000002.1:10003158-10043196 GCA_028555095.1 Dicrostonyx torquatus
CCGTCAGCATGAAAGCCGGAAGCAAGTTAGCTTGGAGAGCGGCTGCGGCTCTTTTTAAAATGAAAACCACGCCCCACATTGGGCGGGTATCTTAGAAGCCATTGGCTGAAAGCAAGAGGGCTTAATCTCCCGCAGCATATATGATTATTTTTAAATTTGAAACTTACAAGAATTCACTGAAAGACTACTTCTTGAACCATTATAAAAACTCCAAGGCCTCTACAAAATGCCATTGACAAGTGAGATACCCTTTATTGGAACAACTCATGAGATAATGTTTACAGAATATAATTTATTATTGGTGAACCTATTCTACACTATTGGGCAAATGTGATCACAGGAAGTTCTGGATATAAGCAGGAGATCCATCTTAGACATTTAAGATTACCCCTTTGTACACATCAGTGGATTCTGTGTTGCTTGAAGTTATAATCTAATCAAAGTAGTAAAAAAGTCATTCATAAGTAGTTAGGTATTTTTTTATCACATTAACTCATTTATGTCCCTAAACGAGTTTATTTCATTAATCTTAATATTTCAAATATATCTGATATCATTTTTCTTTAACAAAAAGTTTATTCCATTAATGGAATTTAAAATTTGAGTTTACTTATAAAGTTACAATGGGTTTTACTAATTTTTCTCCTTCCCTTTCTGATGTTATTTGTAGGTCGCACCTTCCAATTTTGTACATTCAAATTTCTCCTAGTAACTACAGTAACATTTTAAATTATAAACACATTGGCTTTAGGGATATTTATAATTATATAGTGTGGAAATAGAAAGTTACATCTCCAAATGTGACACCACATTAGATTTACTAAAAATTATGAGAATTTTGCGTAATATGTATATAACAATTCTTATAGGTGCACAAAAACTTAAAATTATTTTTCAGACAATACACTACTTCTATATGAGCAAAATATGTAAATATTTTATTGTTTGCTTTTTGCTTTTTAGAAAAAGTCTCATATATCCAAGGATTCCTCCACCTCATATTCAGCTCAGGAGAACCTGTACTCCTGATTATCTTCCCAATGCCTGAATTAAGTAATTGAATGTACATCTTCTTTAATTTAATACTATATAATTAACTCTCTCAACTCTTTCTTAAAGAATATCTTACCATATCTGCTTGCTACTAGCAACAAATATTTCACCATGGAAGTGATATACAAGCTTTTATTTTATTGAACTAATAATTGCTTAAATTTGTCTGCCAGTTTAGAAAATTAATTATTTATTATGCTACTTTGCATACATTTTCTTCCTTTGCATTCGATTTTCTTAATCTTTAGATACAACTCTAAGTCCATTTTTATGATAACTTCCAGATAGGAGATGTTAACATGTTATCTGCTTGAAATCTGTCTGCATATTGCCATCATATGTGTTGGTCTAGTGCTAATTTTCTCACTTTGACCAATATGTGTGGCAGTAACTAGCCTGCTTTACAGCAACACATATTACACAAAACTCAAAATTAATTGGCATGACAGGAACAAAAGTTCTAACCTCACAAAAATCTAACCTCACAAAAACAGGAGTCTTAGTTGTCAGAAATATGAAAATGACTTGCTAGGACAAATCAAATTAATTTAAGCTTGATGTATTTAGCTAATATTTATACACATATGTGCATTTGACTATGTTTTTCTTGTTCTTAAATAAATATTTTATTTCATTCTGTCGATTTATTATTAATAGTTTAAATAATGTTGGCTATAACATCAGACCAGAAATGCTGATTGATGAATTTATATATAAATGAACTACTTATCATTTAGATAAGATTCAGCAGAAAAATTTCAAATAAACACCATTCCAGAGTGATTTTGTCAGATTTGACCAATTATAATTTGAGTCAATATTGTTATAAAGAAAAGAGTCATGAATAAGCCATACTGCATGATTGTCACACTGTGTCTTCAGTACAATGCAGCCACCAAATATCACTAAGAAAGCCTTTGTCTATTTTGGTCTTTGTTTGTTTGTTTTTGTTTTTTTCAAGACAGGGTTTCTCTGTGTTGCTTTGGAACCTGTCAAGTAACTCACTTTGTAAACCAGGCTGGCCTCAAACTCACAGACATCCACCTACCTCTGCCTCCCAAGTGCTGGGGATTATAGTCCTGTGCCATCACCGCCCAGCTTTCTATTTTGGTCTTTATTCATAAATACACATTTTATGATCTTTTATTAATTGTGCATGCACGTACATGTGTGTAGCACACACTTCATTTTGAAATATGCTTCTGCAACTTTTGTTGCTGATATGTATGTCTGACAAGTAGCACATTTATACATAGCCTCATTGGCTGTGTAAATCTTCACCCTGTTCTATACTGCTTATCATTGTGTCTTCATTGTCTGATCCACAATAGGTTATATGAAAAAATGAGACAATCCGTCTCTCAAGGAATTTTCTAATTTGAAACATAATCATCCATACTGCCACTACATAAAAAGAAAACCTAATTTAATGTGAATTGTAAACATTTTGTCTTCTTTTTTTAGCTTTATGAATAATGAGGAAACATTTCTAAAGTGATTGCATTAGCCATCATCTACAGGCTAGGATGGAGAGCCATTGCTTTGAGACATTACCTGGATCCCTTAAGGAAATTGATGGACATAATTTGAGCTTGGCAATAGGAGTTAGCAAAGACTTACAAGGATAGTGAGTCACAATAAAATTCAGTCTAGAAACAGTCAGATACCTGATCTCTCTTTTTCAGAACTTAAACCGTGAAATGGTCCTTGGAATATTTGCATGCAGCACTGAGGGTCCCAGTATCAGCTTCCAAATCCAAATCACAAATCTGCTACTTATCTTCTGAATGAGCTTAGATGAACTATTTACCACTTAACACTCTATGTTGTAGCTTTTCATTTACAAAATTGTAAAATACTGCATGTATCCTCATAATAATAAGACCCATATTGAGTTTCTTGTGAGGGAAGATCACGATAACTTATGTGAAAATATACCAAATCTAGCTCGAGTAAGAACCCTACAGAATATTGAATTGAGTGAGTTAGTGTTCCTAGCTGAATTTTACAATGAACCCTGATTATTCTGCTCATTCATTCTGCTCATCACAATTTTTGTCCTAATATGTAGCTATAGTCTCCTTTATAAATCCAATTCATGTCACTCTCTCCTCCTCATAATGCTATTTTCCTTTGACAAATTGTTTGTATGGTGATAATATTCCACTACAATTTCTACCAAATTAGAGACAATTCTGTCTTAAGTGTGATTGCTTTGGCCATCTTTTATTCATGTCTATGTGCCTCCCATTGCATGTTCTTATTAAGAAACAAATATTTATTAATTGTTTCTTTTCTCTTATTTTCTTTCCTTTCTTTTTCTTTTTTCAGTACTGAGGATTGAACCCAGGGCCCTGAATATGCTAAGCAGGAGCTCTACCACTAACCTATATCCCAATCGCTAAACTTTCCTCATCCTCTTTCATACTAGTCTATAGCAATATGTACTCACAAATACATATATGGAAAACTTATCTATATAAGGAAATAAAAAGATTAAATGCTTTAAAATTAGACCCAGATTCTTTGAAGACCTAGAAAATGCTCAGTAGTCTATTTACATCAAAACTTAACAAAAGGCTTGTCAAAGCATGCTTTTACTAACAACCTTTGCAGAAATAGTTTTAAACGTGTCTCATAATGTTTTATTGTAAAAATAGAAAATGCCTTGCATATTTAATTTAAAGCTGAGATGTCTGTTCTATTTTTGCAAAGTGGTCTTTTGTACCAACTTATAGGGCAATGCATATCAAATGAACTTACGATACATAACTGACTTTTTCTTTCTTTTTTTGGTTTTTTGAAGCAGGGTTTCTCCATGTAATAGCCCTAGCTGTTCTGCAACTAGCTCTTATAGACCAGAGTGGCCTTGAACTCACAGAGCTCTGCCTATCTCTGCCTCCCGAGTGCTGGGATTAAAGGCCTGCACCACCACCCGACATATAACTGACTTCTACTTTCGGAGCTAATACAATACGAATGGATGTGATGCCTAAACTGAGTCATTTGAACTTCTGCCTGGCATGCTTATTGTTCTCTTATGGAATAATTCTGAGTTTTGTTTTGCAATTTTTGTCCCTCTCTGATGAAAGAACTATCATTTGTAATTTAGGACAATATCATAAACACTTTTCATTCAGATTCCATTGAACGTTGTCTAAATATAGTACTTAATAATAGCAGTAATTTGTTCACTGTGTTGGGCACTTGACAAGTTACTCATAAAGATTTTATGTCTCTGTAACAGCTCAGACTAAAGGAATGTTTTTGTTTGTTGCCCACACTCAAAGAAGTTAATGGTTCTCATACATTTGGATGAAGGAAGGCAAAGTCACTTTCTCAAATGATATTTATAACTTAGACCAAAGTAAGGTAACATTGAGTTGGTTGATTTTCAGACTAGGAATCCCTTTATGGACCAAGCGCTAAAGGTGTATGAGAACATCAGTAGTCATTTGTATTTCTTTCCTGTGTTGCTCTGCCATGGTTTACTAGTCTTCTCATGATCCTTTTAGTATGTACTTGTACCAGTTTGTACAGGTACTTGTACCAGGTCAACAAAAACCAGGAATTGACCTACTAAATGTAACTCCAGAAATTTCAGAATGGTCATATTGACCTGGAACTCTTGTTTTAAAACATTGTATTGAGTTTGGAAACAAACATTTATTTCATGATTAAGTCTAAATAAACTTTGAAAATTACAAAAGGAAAGAAGCCTTCAGGGCTAACCAGCACTTTTGTGCTACATATGCTAAAAATTAATGGAAATTATATTATATGGTATCGTATGCTTTTTTTAAAAAATGTCACAGTATTCTACCCAAGGTCTTATACTCTACAAGTGAAAGAAGAAACTTGAAACAAAAATTTAGTGACTCAACTGTTAATATCTATGACCAGGGTCCTGGTGTGGGAAGCCCTTCTGTATATGTGTTGCTTTTATTAGTTAATAAATAAAGAAGCTGCTTTCAACCAATGACTTAACAGAGTGTAGCCAGGTCGGAAAAGATAGAGAGTATAGGCGGGGTCAGAGAGAAGCCATGGAGCAACTAGAGGAGAAAGATGCGAGCTTGGAACCTTGCCAGTAGGCCACGAACCTCATGGTACATATAAAATAATGGAAAAGGGTTCATTCTAGATGTAAAAGCTAGCTAGCAATACACTTAAGTGATTGGCCAACCAGTGATTTAATCAACACAATTTCTGTGTGGTTACTTTGGAGCAGAGCAGTCGGGAATAAACAAGCAGCCTCCTACTGCAATGTCCTCTTCTGAGGTGCTTTTATTTGATCTTTCAGACTCTACCTGATTTTCTTATTTTGCAGCCCACAAAAATAAATATTTGCCTTTGCTGACATTACAAAAGGAATAGACAGAAAATTTTTGGAGAGTTTTGTTACTTTGAGAGAACTTTGTTTCCTGGAATTACACTTTTTTTCCTACAACAGTCAATTCTTTGTGCTCATGACTCGTACACATTCACTTCAAGCATCTTTTTCTAAATACAGAAGCATGAAAAGCAAGCCACAACTCACTCCCAAGGATGGAGATGACATGACAGAGCCTGAGAACAATGACAGTGTCCTTTAAATTTGAAAATACTATCAGGTAATAAAAACAAAGTGTTGATTTGGAGAAAACACTCTATTGGAGGATGTACAATGGTATTCAAGTCGAAATGGATTACATTAGCAAATTTAAACAATCTGTAAAAGGGATCAATGTGGAAAATAATGAGTCATATGCTGTTGTCACCCCACCAGGGAGTGAGGTAGACAGGAAAAATGAAAAGGAAGGAGAATAAGCATGATGATTGCATTCTTTAATATGAAGTACCGTCAAATCAAATTCTTAAACAAGGAGAATTACCTTTGGCTTCAGTGTAACTAGAGATGATTCAATTGTAAATCACGAGAGAAAACATTTCATTTCGTAGAATGCTGCAGGCTATGCAGCACAATGTAATAAAGAAAGAAATTTTGATCCAGTGAATGTTCCTTTTTTTTTCTGACATGGGCCTTAGGTATTCCAAACTGGCTTTAACTCATTATGCATTCAAAGAGGACCATAAAATGAACTTTTAATCTCCCTGCCTCCACCTCTTGAGTGTTAAGATCCCAGCTACTATGCCTAGTTTATGGCTGTTAGAGAACAAATCCATGGTCATGTGTGGGCCAAGCAGTTGAGCAACATAGGTTGTGTGAAGCTAACCTAATGAATGTTTCTGAAAATGTAGGTAGGAGAAAGAAAGGGGTAAAGGTAGAGATAAAGATACAGATATAGGTGTGTGTGTGTGTGTGTGTGTGTGTGTGTGTGTGTGTGTGTGTGTACATATAATCATTTTTTGAGAATTTCTGGACCAACAGATAGGAAGCCTGCATGGGACTGACCTGGACCCTCTGTATGTCGTGTAGCTTAATCCACTTGTGGGACTTCTGGTTGAAGCAGGGCCTGTCCCTCATGCCTTTTGTGGGCTTTTAGGAACCTAGTCCTCATACTGGGTTGCCTTGCCCAGCCTGAATCCTACCTGAACTTAAGATTTCATGCTTTGTAGCCACCAGTGGAGGCCTGCCCCGCAATGAGGTAGGAAGGGAAAAAGAATGGGAGGAGAAGAGAGAGGGGGAAACTGTGGTTGGGATGTAAAATGAATTAAAAAGAAAGAATTTCATATATATATATACATATATATAATAAAATATATAACTGGATCATATCCAATCCCATTTCCCCTCCAAGTCCCTCTAGGGACCACCCCAAAACATCCCTCTCCCATCTTCAGGCCATTCACTTTAAAATAAACATATCCCTTTGCATCCAATTAATACTGCTTATATATGCATGAGTGTGAGGCCACCCACTGGAACATGAATCCCAAAGAATTGTAGCAGTAGTTACAATCCCGAAGAAATAATGATTATCCCTTCCCTACTCACCAACTGTCAAAAGCTCCTTAGCTAGGTAGGGGTGGGACGTTTTTAGTCTTCTACAAAGAAGAATGTGAGGGCAATGACAGAATCTGAGAACTCAGCATTGTAAATAGCAGCAATTTAAATCAAGTGGTGAAAGACAGGGTTGACGTACTTTCCTGTGATACATTGAGGCCATCTAAAAATGTTCTCTCTTCAACTAACACAGAATCTTCAGTAGCTCTTGATGGGAAAGTGTTAATCATTGGTACTTTTATTGCTTTCTTTTTAAAACAATTCAATACATTTTTGCTATTTTAGAAATATTTTATTGCTAGGTTACTTATTATTTTTTAAAGATTTATTTATTTATTATATATACAGTATTGTGTCTATGTGCAGGCCAGAAGAGGGCACCAGATCTCATTACAGATGGTTGTGAACCACCATGTGGTTGCTGGGAACTGAACTCAGGACATTTGGAAGAGCAGGCAGTGCTCTTAATCTCTGAGCCATCTCTCCAGCCCTACTTATTATATTTATGCAACAATAATGATTGTTGCTACATTCAACAAAGTGACAGCTCACTGGACTTTGCCTTAGGTTCTGCTCATTTGACTGCTCACTCATCAGTGACTGAAAGATCATTTCCTTGCCTAATTTTGAAAGTATACTGGCACACTTTCATGTCTTTTAATATGTGAGCTACGGGAATCAATATTCACATATAGATCTTTTTCTAGTATGACATATGCTGTAGCCACTACACACGTTGGTTTTTGAATGTCGAGTAATCAGTTGAACTAACTGGTGGAGCATTTCCCATCCTGCTGGCTAGTTTACAGCATTGGTAGGTGCTGTGACAGCTGCAGGGGGAAGAACACTTGAGTGGTCTTATGCAGGCCTGGACTCTGCGATCTGTAATGCGAACCTGCCAGGCAAGGTGTATCAAGGGGTTATATAAGAGCCTGACTGTTATGGGGTGACCAACCACTTTCTGATTGGCCCTGAAACCTGCTCAGTGGGGCAGGGAGTGGGACATTCATACCTGGTGTTATAAATTAGGACAAAAGCCTATAGCTGGGGAGGTCATAGGCCTTAGAGGAAAACTACTATGGCTATATTCACAAGTAGGTGTATCCATATCAAATTACCATCTCAACAAGTTTATAGCCACTATCTAGGTCAGAGAAACTTTATTTTTATAGTTGATGTATAAAGATCAGACACATGTTTGGTCAAAATGCATAGAGCAAATAACTGCTAAGTGTTCGATCATTAATGGGAAATCTTTATCAACCCCTCAAGGCTCAGGGGTCATCATGGAAGATGGCAGAAAGAGATTTAAGAGCCAGAAAGTTGAGAGGAGTGCTGAGAGATGCTGTCTTCCAGATGTTACACACCCAAACTCAAAGCAGCTGTGATTACCTACAGAAGACCCCCATTACATAAAGCTCATTACATTCCATCATTGAATAGGGAGGGATCATAAGGAAAGGTTCCTAGCTGGATAGCTGTGACTGTTGCCAATAGCTTAAAGGAGGAGGGGCAATTTTTTGTGATTGTTCATGCTCTAGTGGATGGCACCATACTCCTGTATGTGCAAGCAGCATAGATTGGACATTTTTCAGACAAAAACCTCTAATAAAACTAAAGTAGCCAAGGAGTCAAACAATTTTCTTATAAATAGTATGAGAAATCATAAAAAAGTGAGTCAATATTTGCCTAAATTTGGAACACGAAAAGTTAATCCCTTGATTAGTTTAAATGAGTTAATGCAATTTTTATAAGGTGAGCAACAAAAATCTTATAAATTTGAAGCTTACATAGATGCTATTTTAGATAACATAATCAGAAAAATTTCATGATGCAGATATTTGGTATCTGAATTAAAGAAAAATATAGCTATGAAATAGCTTCATTTGTAGATTTATACATTAAGTAATGAATTTTTAAATCAAATAGTAAGATCATAACAAAAATTTATAAATGACAGAACAAAGCAAACAAGGAGATAAAAAAACTAATGTACTCCACGTAAAGAAATGCAAGTGTAATTTTAGGAAAGGATTGTCTAACATATACAGGCATGCATACAAGATAGATAGAAGATAGATAGGTAGACAGACAGACATAGGGTGTTTACATGTAATGTAATGCATGCATACATAAATAAAAGGAGACTGCAAGTTAAAATATATTTCTTGTGAAAAGGACCATTGTCATAAAATTCTATATCCTTAAATGAAGTCTATGTTTTTAAGTGGAGGAATTATCTTTCTATAGGATAACACTAATAAGTTTCATTAGAAGACTGTTTCTTTGAAATTTTCTAAATATCCCTTTAGAAAGATATTTACAATATCCCTGTGGATGAATTATTCAAGGGTTTGTAGAGAACCCTGGAGGTACACAGCAATATTTTTGCACTTTTAAAACTACTGAAGTCAAAGACAGAATAAGTCTATTTACTCAGGCTGCTATGTGACTGAATCTTCAATTTTTTTCTAGGATGGGCAGCAATGGTTCTCTTTTCTGGGTGAATAAATTGACATTCAAAGCCTTCTAGTAACTTTCAAAAAGGCACATCTCTTATTAGTAGCAAAATAGACTTTGAACCTGCGCCGTCTTCATCAAAGTCCAGCATGTAAGTCTCCTGAGGTGTTATAATCTTCCCAGAGATGCTCAAAAGATTAAAATTAAAAGGGGGGAAATAACATAACCAGTGCACGAAAATCAAGGTTTGATTGTGTTACAGTCTAGTGAAACATAATTTAATTTTGGACTCCATTTTCCCACTGAACCATACCGTAACTAATAGGCAATACTCTTCTGCGGATCAGAGCCCCAGCGTTTGCGTTTTTTCTTTTTTTTTCTTTTTGTGGTTGCATGATATGAAACAATGCGCAATGTTTTGATTTCTCTGTACCCACAACCCAAGCCTTTAAAAAACAGCAAAGTTTCACAAAGGAGGAGGAAAAAATAAATCTTAGACAATTTTGGAAAGAACAGTATCAACTTTATAGCAATCATAAGAAAATCATCTACATTTGTATCAAATATCAGGTTTCCAATGCAGGGAAAGAACGCTGCAGTGCCTGCCACTTTAAATTACTCTCTGTCATGTTTCTATCCCTCCTCCTCCCCTGGGATGTTAATGTCTTGAAGAAATATGTGTGCACTCTGAAAATATTTCCTGAAGTCAGTGGATTCCATATGTTCCTAGGGAAACAAATTATTCACTCTGTGGGTCATTCCTGGCGACATTTAGATCTTCTAATCAGGCCACTTAGGTCCTTTGCTGTCTGTATTTTCTGCATTCTCTTATGTAGGCCTACATAGAACACATGAAACAGTTTCATTGACTCAAAAGCTCCTTTATCCTAAGAGAACACATATGCACTCTCCCTCCCAGCGCCCCCACCAAAAACTTAACACACACAAATTAAGCATTGATATATTAAAAACAAGACAGCTACTTCAAAACAACTAAATGGTGGTTTCCAAATATAAAGGAATATGTTTAATATTTATGTGACATACGCTCAATATCCATAGTTCATATACAAAGATGAATAGAAAGTTGACAAAAATAACACATTTAAAGATCAAAACTTGAGACTATATAAGGGAAATATATTAAATGCAATGCAATTGCATGTATGTATATGACTCTATTATACTGAATATAATTATACATATTTATATGTTATTTATCATAAGTGTGTGTATGTGTGTGTGTGTGTGTTCAGACACATGCAAATGAATACTGAAACACTATCTGCCTTTCTGTTCTCTGGAATACTCCTTAGCAGTTTCTTTTCTAACTATGGTGTTGGAATGGCCCCATATTACTTCATTTGTCCTCCTCTTTGTTACATTGAAGAATTTCATTATTATTCCAGGCTTGCTTGTCATTAATGTACTTTAACCTCTCAAATATGTATTCCATCCATTAAATGCTTATAGATCTGTTGATCATTATGTCCCCAGAATTTATGTTATTTAGTTAAAGCAAGACAATCAAGGTCATTACTAAACAGTTACAAAGACTACAACCATATTCTAAATACGTAAATACACCAAACAAATAAAGAAATACATAAACAAAAATCAAATGATAGTAGAAGGGTTAAGAGGTGACTTCCAAATGTAAACAAGTACAAGTGTTAGAGCTGCGTTCAGATCTCCAGCACCATTTTCTAAAGTCCATTGTAGAAGTACACGTCTATAACCCCAATGCAGGATGGCAGAGAGAAGGATCTCTGTGGCTTGCTGACCTGGTAGTCTAGTCAAATCCATGACAGTAGATGACACTAAGACAGCAATTGAGGAAGACAGAAGACAACCAAAATCGATGTCTGGCTTCTATACAGACATGCAAACACATGTGTGTGAGGACACATGCAGACCGATAAAAATACATGTCAAAAACGAGAGAAAGAAAATAAAAAGCAAGGTACGAACAGAGAGAATAAGGTAGAAGAAAATGTCAGTGACAAATTACCATGTACGCTGAGTTAAACATAAAAAGAAGACCCGGGACAGCAAGGATTTGAGAGAAAATTGTTCCAGGGTTTCTGGCACAGAAACCCTCACCTCCTAATCTTTCCCTGAGCTCTGAACAAACTTCCACAAGTGCCTACCAGACAGTTTGTTTGTATAGTCTGTAATTTCCTTAATCTTCAGAGGTTTACAACAGAACTCTCTAATTTGTCAAACAAACACAATTGCCCCGCTACTCTTAACTGCTATTTTTGTCTTGGTTAAAGGATTCCACCATTCACCCAAGCTGAACACCTCAGAAGCCTTGGCAGCCATCCCTCTTCTCGCTTGTATCTGACATCATCTCCCACTGAGTCGTGTGCTTCTGCTCCACAGAGAAGGTGCTTGTTAAATGTTTTCCTTTATTTGGGGCGGGGAGAGAGAATGAATCAACAAACAGACCAATGAGTAAAAATGTCTGTGTTTCTGACTGCTCAGGAGAACGCTGTCAAAGTGCCACCACAGCCCAGTCTTTCTCAATCAGATGGTGTGTTTAGAATGTTTATTCTGCCCATCAAATAACAATAACTAGCCTGTTTGTTTTTAATACATCCTAACTGCCATTTTTCCTCCCTTCACTCCTTCCCTCCTTCCACTCAAACCCCTTGGAAGTGGGGAGGGGGTTGTAGGAGCCAGAGGACTCAAGGACAGTAGGAGAAGACAGCCCACAGAATCAACTAAATAGGTCTTAAAAGGGCTGGCAGAGACTGAAGCAGCAATCGCTAAGCCTACATGGGTCTGATCTAGGCCTTCTGCATATACGTGATGGTTGTTAGCCTGGTGTTTTTGTGGAACTCCTAACAGTGACAGTGTGTGTGTGTGTGTGTGTGTGTGTGTGTGTGTGTGTGTGTGTGTGTGTGTAGCGGATACCTCTGACTCTTGTCTGCTTTTGGGATACTTTCCTCCTACTGGGTTGCCTCATTCAGCCTTGATATGAGGGTTTGGTCTTACTGTATCTTGTTATGCCATGTTTGGGAGACTTACTCATTTCTGAAAAAATATGGAGAACGATAAATAGATTATTTTTTCCTTCAGATTGATACTTTGCTAGTCCATCAGTAAAAGGATTTTTTACCTCAGAGTTAATATAAATATTCTCTCTGTCTGCACTGCTGTTTCTGACTCCTCCA
The DNA here is from genome assembly GCA_028555095.1 of Dicrostonyx torquatus. Lineage (NCBI taxonomy): Eukaryota > Metazoa > Chordata > Mammalia > Rodentia > Cricetidae > Dicrostonyx > Dicrostonyx torquatus. The sequence goes on from JAQHUG010000002.1 coordinate 10,015,795, forward strand.
TCTAAAAGTCACAGCATAGCTACTTTTATTTTCATGCTACCAACCTCTGGCATGCTACATTTCTGCCTTATTTTGGTATTGATTATCCTCTAAGTCATTCCCTCTCTGTCAATCCTTCCATATTCTATAAGCTGAAGAGTCCCGGACTATGGTGTTTCAACACCCATCCAAGTCCTTTTTCTGCCCCACATTCTGACAAGCTGAACTCTACAGTATTTCTTAAATATGACCCATGTTTTTCAGGCTCAAAGATATTTTTATAAATTTCTTTTTTGTATATTCTATACCACTAACCTCAACTCAAGAATGCATTCCCTGCCAAAATCTTTTTATGCATTTTTTCTTTTATATTGATTAAATCTGTTTTTTTGAAAATATTGCAAACACACATATGTAATGCATCCTGAGCACTCTGGCCCTCATCTTTCCACAGCTCCTACTAACCCTTTGCCCCACTCTCTCATCTGTTTTCTTTATCTTTAACCTCAACTTTTCTCATCCCTCTTCTACTTCTCCTTTCCCCCAACTTCTCTCATCTCCCTATTGCTTTTTCCCCACCGTTCTCTACAAATCTCATTCTTATATTCATGTCTATTCATTTTGTCTTGCAACCGACTGCATTTAACAAGGGCACTCTGTGGTTCCATGGGTTAGAGTTATCATCTGGAGCCTGGTAGACTCTCCAACTGATGCACAACTAAAAACAATGCCTCCTCCTCTTCTAGGTGCTACACTCAACACTTTAGCAGTAAGTAGTAGGACCTTGTTTGAATATAGTTGGCCCCCATAAGCTCAAAGGGAGTGATACTATTAGGAGGTGTGACTTTATTAGAGTAAGTGTGGCCTTACTGGAGGAAGTGTGTCACTGTAGGGGTGGGCTTTGAGGTCTCATATATGCTCAAGCCATGTCCAGTATCTCAGTTCACTTCCTTTGCCTGCAGATCAAAGGTGCAGATTTCTCAGCTTCTTCTCCAGCACCATGTCCGCCTGCATGCCACAATGTCCCACCATGATAATGGACTGAACCTCTGAACTGTAAGCCACTCCAATTAAATGTTTGCCTTTATAAGAGTTGCCATGGTCACGATGTCTCTTCACAGCAATAGAAACCCTAACAATGACAGACTCTATAAGCCTCTCTCACTTCCATGACTAATGGAGTCAGTCTCAAGTGGTCCAATGCAGGTAACTAGTTCTGAGTTCATGATTGAAATTATTATGTCCAGTTTAAAGAATGACATCTCCAGCCCTTTAGCATCCTTTCTTGTGGTTTTTACATACTTCCCACTCCCTGTTTTCAATGTTCTTTGGTCCTTATATGAGGTGATGTAATTGTCTTATTTAGAACAGTACAATTTACTTTTAACATCTTGTGTAGCCATGAGTCTGCATTCATTCCAGTTCACACGTCTGGTGACTAGTTGGCAGTGACCATGAGGAATGGCTACTTCTATATGAACTCCACTTCCTCAATGTCTTATAATTTATTCTTCATCAGTATTTATTCTTAATTAAATCATAACCTTCTGTATGCTTGTCACATAAAGATATTTACTGTTGTTAATCTGCACTTATCCATTGTAACATAATTTGATGAGTAGAATATAGCCCTTTTCTTACACAGATGCTTGATTACATTTGTTAAATTGTTACAACTTCTTCATGTTTGTTAAAAAGGCACACAGTTCTGATGGTCAAACAACTTTGTCAAAAAAAGGAATTCTGTTCTGTCTTTCCAGAGTTGGGCGGAACACATTAAGAATGGCACATTTCTAAGTATGTGGGACACAACTCTGGAAACAACAGGTGAGTAAAAGTGGTGGCAGTTTTATAAAATCTGAACAAATCATAGAAATCATCTGAGAGGGATGATATTTATATAGAGAGAGGAACAATGGGAGAGAGAGAGAGCTCTATTCTTATTCCAGCTATACTAACTGGAATCTCAGAAAGCTGAAAAACTACTTAAGTAATATACAATCATACATGAAATAATGGTAGAAACTCTCCTGGAAGACATGTGTCTAAGAATTCCTTCCATTTCTTACCAGTAGATATGTTCTTTACTATACATATTCCATCTACAATGAGATATCCAATGCTAAACTGGATATTCTCCTTGAATAAGTATTTAGGAAGTGTTTTTCAGACAGTAGAACTGGGCAAGGCAAGAGTCACTGAAAATTATAGGGAGATAATTAAAATATTTAATTTAATCAGGATTTAATTTATTTAAAATTTACAGAGTATATATAATTGAATTATGTTATATGAAAAATAATTTTTAATCCTGCATTTTTCCTCAGATTATGACTACAGAAAGACCAGGAACTACTAGTAGGTATTTAGTATTGTTTGTTCTTGGCTTGTCATGCACAATTGTGTCATATGAGTGAGCTTAAGCCAAGAAGAGATAACTTCACAATGTAAAACAAGCATGACAGCTAAAGAAAGATCACTTAAGGTCACAAGAGATGGCCAGTTGGAGTTTTTGTTTGTCAACCTTGGGGTTAATGATAGTGGAATAATACTTTGCTTGGCCGATCCAACTTCCTTCCATCTCTCAGAGAAAACCAAGAAACCACACCTTGTTCTCAGAAAATCTTAAGTAACTGAGAACTGATGAGACATCAAAAAGTCTAGTAATGTTTTCCATCTTAAAATTAAAAGTCATCAGAAAAGAGACAGGACCCCTAGGCACTGTTAAGTCAATCTACTTTGCCTTCTGTTCATTCTATTGATGAATCACAAGGGAGAAAACAAAAGTTGTCTTAGAAAATAGGCCTTCTTTAAAATCTGGGTGTTTTATCTCAGTAATAATAATAATAAAGACCAAAGTGAATTCTTGCTCTGAACATATTAGAAATAGAAAACTTTGACCTGACCAGACAGAAAAAGATTCACTCATTCAATAAAAATAACTCAAGTACCAAAATATTATTAAAAGAGAGTTGAACAGATGGTTCAATGGTTAAGAACGTGGATTGCTCTTGAAGAGAATCAAGTTTGGTTCTCATCAACCATGTCAGGCAGTTCATAACAGCCTGTAATTCCACTTTTAGAAGCTCTGACATCTCTGACCACTACAGCAACTGCTTTTATGTGCATATAACCCCCATGCTTACACATACAACATGCATGCATATTAAAATAATAGTAAATACATATTTTAAAAATATGATTATAGAATGTAATTTATGAGCTTTAAGCTCCCTGTAACCATGACACCCTAAATCTTTGATTCCCTGTCAAATATAAGTGACAATAATATTCATAAACCAAAGTGTCTTAAGTATTGAACAGATTAACCAAAACAAACCTTAAGAACTTAATCAGGGGCTGGAAAGATGGCTCAGTGGTTAAGAGCATTGCCTGCTCTTCCAAAGGTCCTGAGTTCAATTCCCGGCAACCACATGGTGGCTCACAACCATCTGTAATGAGGTCTGGTGCCCTCTTCTGCCCTGCAGACATATATACAGACAGAATATTGTATACATAATAAATAAATAAATATAAAAAATAAAAAAGAACTTAATCTATTGTCACAGGACAATCTTACACCAATTTGATTTTTATTTTATTGGAGGGGATAAAACTTACAGATCAATGTCCCAAACCACATTCCTCTGGTCGCAAACAGGAAACTGAGTCTAGCAGTCAGCATGGAAGCCGGAAGCAAGTTAGCTTGGAGAGCTGCTGCCGCCTTTTTTTAAAATGAAAACCACGCCCCACATTGGGCGGGTATCTTAGAAGCCATTGGCTGAAAGCAAGAGGGCTTAATCTCCCGTAGCATTAATCAGCCTTGACCAATATAGAAGTATAACAAGACATGAGAATATTCAAAATAAGTGTTCTGAAGTGACAAGTGTCATTTTTGATGCCTGGAAATTTTGGAGTCATTGAGAGTCACATGATCTTTGTAAACCAGTTAATCTCACATGAGAAGTGGAAAATGCAGTGTCCTTCCCCCCCCCCTTTCTCTCTCTCTCTCTTATGTGGATTAATGCCTTCAAAACTACATTAGAAGCTACAAAGAACTCTGAATGCCCTCCAGATGCTTTTTCAAAGAACAAATGATATGTGTTAAGGTCCCAAAGACCTTGTGAGCCCAGCTCACAAGGACTGCCAACAGGAAAAGCGTCAATTAACTGGTGTGAACCCTTAGTGGGGGGTCATGTGAGATCAAAGTAGGCTAGTGGTTCTCAACCTATGGGTCACTACCCCTCTGAAAGTGACATATCAGATATCTTTTATATTAGGTATTTACATTACAATTCATAACAGTAACAAAATTAGAGTCATAACATAGTAACAAAATAATTTTATCTTTGGGGTTTAGCGCTGCCTGAGGAATTGTCTTAAGGGGTCACAGCATTAAGAAGGTTGAGAACCGGCTGGGCGGTGGTGCACGCCTTTAATCCCAGCATTCGGGAGGCAGAGGCAGGCGGATCTCTGTGAGTTTGAGACCAGACTGGTCTACAAGAGCTAGTTCCAGGACTGACTCCAAAGCTGCAGAGAAACCCTGTCTCGAAACAAACCGAAAAAAAAAAAAAGAAGGTTGAGAACCAATGAAGTAGGCAGTCTAGGTAAAGCAAATGCTTTTGTCTTCAATCTCAAAAAGATGTTGTGCATTATTTTAGTGAGCAGTGTAAAGGTGCTTTAATCTTTTACCTTTGAACAGAGGGCAAAGAGAAGCATCCTGGTTTCCTGCTAACACTCAGCAGCTGAATCTAAAGACCATGTATAGTTCAGAGAGCAAATACCTGTCCTGCTTTGTGAATGACTTGACAAGCTGCTCTAAACATCACCTAGGATGCAAACACCCATCCCATTTTGTGAATGACTTGACAGCAAACTATAGTGAACATTGCCTATGATTCAAATACCTGTCCCGTTTTGTGAATGCCTTGAGAACAAGTTGCACTGAGCATCACCTAGGATGCTAGAAAAGAGGGCAGGACTGAAAGATGTAGGAGAACAGGATTAATCTGACTAAATAGCCAACACTGCTGAAGTCAAACACTTCAAAACAACACCTGAAATATAATATAGCTTTATGCAAAATAGAAATGATATATGGGACATTAAGGTTATTTGATACATTTTAAAAAGTTGTGTCAGTTCGTTTTTAATTAATGATAGAATACCTGAGGCAAGGTATTTTATTTGAAAATGTTTGTTTAGTTCACACCTTTTGAGGTTGTAAGTTTGAGACCAGAGAAGCCCAGTGATTCATCCTCTGGGGAAGGCCATCACTGTATCTCAACTGGGTAGGTACTATCATGACAGGAATAGCTGCATGAATGAAAATTCCATGTTGAAGCAGTAAGCCAGAGTGAAGAAATGCCTTCTTTTTCTCTGTTTATAACAACCCACTTTTAGGAGAATTAACTCACTGCACACCATCATCTTTATTCTCTTCTGAGAGCAGGATTTCCAAAGACCTCATCCCTTTCCATCAAGTTATGCTTCCAAAAGTTTTGATCTCACCACATTGAGGAACCAGGTTCCATTACAGCACCCTTAGGAAGACAAAAGTACATCCAAACCGTAGCAAGAGTGGAAAGCCAAGGAGTGGGAAAGCAGAACTGGCAGGAGAGCAGCATTGGCTTCATTGCCTGGAGATACTTAGAAAAATGAAGGTCAGCTTTGGCGTACAGAAATACTGAAGTAATAAGAGAAGAGTTATAAGGGGGCAAGTCAAGTGACTGACAGATTCAGAAGAGAAAGCAGAGCATTGACTACGTCTGCATATCAGAGATAATCAAAGACTGCTTCTATAGTTGAAAAAAAAAACAGTAGGCTAAACTCCCCTGCCTCCTAAACTATTTTGGTAAATTTAGATTCTTTAAAATAAATGCCAACAATTAATAAGGAGAAGAATTTCACTGAGTTTTAAAGGTGTGGCAATCACAAAAGGTAATGTCATTATTTCCTGTGTTTCAAATGCAGACAGTGAGTCAGAAAATGGAGAATTAAGAAGCCGAAAGGCAAGAACAGGGTCAATGGGGTTTGCTATTGCTTTTATTGTTTGGGGATATAAACGTTCCTTAGTTCTTTCCTTCCTTCCCAGAACAAAATGTTCGCAGGGTTTTTAGTGTCATGCTGTGGTAAAAGGTCATGGGAGCAAGAACCTCAGACAGGACCTGCAGTTTTCTGTTTACAGTGCATCAGAACCTCCAGTGGACACAGAGACCACTGCTGAGTGTGGAAGGTGGGGGAACTCTGGGTGCTTAGTAAGACCTGTGAGACTCAGGCCCCATTTCCCAAAATACATCCTCATGTTTACAAGAATATTCCAATTTTCAAAAAGAAAATTCTCTGTGGGATGTGTTGATGATGTGGGATGTCCTTCTGTATATGTGTTGCTTTTTATTGGTTCATGAATAAAGCTGTTTGGGCCAAATGGATTAGCAGAATAAATCCAGGCAGAAAATCCCATCAGGGATACAGAGAGAAAGTAGGCAGAGATACCATGTAGCTCCCAAAAGAAACAGACACTATGTAGTGGCTCAAGAAGCAAGAGTTAGCAAGCCACCAACTCATGGTAAAATATAACTTAGTAGAAATGGGTTGATGTAAGATATAAGAGCTACTTAGAAATATGCCTGAGTCATTGACCCAATAGTGTTGTAATTAATATAGTTTCTGATTATTCGAGTCTGGGCAGCCAGGAAATGAACAAGCAGTCTCCTCTAATCTCAACACTTGGGAGACAAAGACATGAAGATCTCTGTTAGTTCAAGGCCACTCTGGTCTACATATCAAGTTGTAAGATTGCCAGGACTACACAAAAAAACCCTGTCTCAAAAACAAAAACAAAAAAACAAAAACAAAACATTCTGAGTTTAAACAATTTTCATCTTGAGTATTCTGAATAAGGAATAATCAGCCTGGACTCTAAGAAGTTAATGACAATAAGTTTTTCAAAAGAAAAATAGCTAACATTCAGTGCAATAGGAATATATGTGGACAGATCTAAAAAAGTCTATGAACTCTCTTTGGCACACTTCTTTAATTGATTTTTTTCCCTTTGCTATAAAATCAAGTTACAGAAACAGAAATACACTAAGTTGTCACTCAACCCTGTCATTACACTCATGTCCAGAGTGTGATTATTCATTGGTCAACCTACTTTTTTCATTTTTAAAAAATGTGTCTGTTTTTGCTGCCTAATACATGCAGAGTTTCAAAGAGGGCCTCAGATTCTCTGGAACTGGAGTTTTGGATGGTTATAAACCACCGTGTAGATGCTGGGAACTAAACCCGAGTCCTTCACAAAAACAAGTGCTCTTCTTCACTGAACCATCTCTCAAGCCCCTCATTTTCCTCTTTCGTTGCTGGGGAAGCAAGCAAGGCATTTTAAAGGGACCGTTATGCTGTTGCTAATAATACCTGCTCTTTCCACCTTCCTCTGATTCCTGAGGTGATGAACACTGCCCTCTACACTTTAGACTTATTTACTTTTTTACTTTTTCTTTTTAATTATGTGTATATGTGTGTCTGTGTGAGGATATGTGAGTACAGAAAAGATGTTAGAACCCCTGGAGTTGGAGTCACAGGCATTTGTGAGACACCTGACATAGGTTCTGGGACTTGAACTGAGATCCTTTGCAACTGCGATATTTGCTTTTAACAGCTGAGCCATCTCTCTAACTTCCAATCACCCACACTTTAAAAGAGCAGTTTTAACTTAGCAAACACATTTTATTTAATTTTGAAAAAGTATTCTATTGAAATAACTGCATACTCCCCAAGAATGGAATTATCAAAGGATGGACATTAAGTAAGAAATGTTCCAGAAAGTAGTTGCAGGTATGTGTTGAGGAATTCTCATAAGATGACATACTCTTCTACTCTAGAAGCATAGACCTCCAAAGAGAAGACTTAAGAGTTCTGTATTCTGCAGCAACATAAGAATGAACTGAATCTACAAGAAAGCAGAGTTGAAAGAGCTCTTTGTAAGAATCTACGTCAACACTTTCGCTTTACAGATAAAATAATCAAAACACAGAAGTGTTCAGGCAACAGAGAACACAGGAAACACATTTGATTGGGAATAAGACTGACAATCCCGGTTCTTGATAGTATTTCTTCAAAAGACTAATCCTGTTATCCACTTGTAAAATTGTGGATAATTCTAATACAGAGTTGTTGAGAATATTTAACACACTGATGCATACAAAACACTCTATTTGTGTCTGACCCAGGGTAATTATTGTGGCTGTTATTGTCATTATTTTCCAGACCATCATTATTATCAGTCTTATTATTGAAAATTCTTCAGAAACAGTGTGAGACTCGGGCTTCCACTCATCATAACTCAAGACTCTCTCCCTCTAGATTGTCATATTCTACACACTGAACAAGATTATGGCATTAAAAACAATCTCTTCTTCATGGAGACTCTTTTTGACACCGGAAATTCAGTAAACACCACCATATGTATACTTTGCATAAAACTGCCCTTAACATAGGCCATTAGGATGAGTAAGTCTTGAAAATGAAAAGTTATAAATCTTCACCACAGGGCAAGGGTACAAAGCTAAGACAACTGAATCCAGAATCTTTCAGAGGCAAACCGAAACTGATATTTTCTTTCCTCTAGTCTGTTGTTTGTGAAGCCAGTGTTCTTTAGTTTCGCCCTTGTTATTTGAGTAGCAAAACTAAACACTCCCATGTGCACAGCAGTATGGAGTGACACCCACAGACCAGCACATAGGTGAGGCCACCAAAGGAGAGGTGACACTGGATAAAAACAGCCTGGTAAACAATGAACTAAGTTTGCATTCAAACTCCAGATTCCGGTGCTAAGTGCATATGTAGGTCTTCCTATTACAGAAAGCACACTCGCCCAAGCTTGATTCCTTACATATGTATTACTTACAAGATTTTTCACAAAGTGATTTTTATTTGCAGATCACACTCAAGGAGAAATGAGTTGCGGAGAGAACTTTTCGAAGGACTAAAGTGTTCTGGCCTTCTGTGAAACAAGCCAGTACTGTCCAGAGAGCAGCAGTCCCAGTTTTCCGGGAGATCGGCAGCTGCCCTCCAGCCAGAGGCGACTAGACACCTGTGAGGAGAGCGCTCGAAGCACCCATCAAGACCTGGATGTAAGCTTTCTAGTAAAAAGAGAAATCTGACGGAGAGAGCAAGTAATGGTCGTCTTTTGAACCTGGTAGCAAGACATCTGAGCAGCATCTGATTTTACAGTCTGTCATGATCCACGCACGGTCAGGAAAGGAAGAAACAGTGGGAGTCCCTGTAGAAAACACTGGAGTTGTTGGGGGCTTTGTTTCTCACTTGTGCCAAATGGGATGGGACTCTGGCAGCAACATTTTCAATCAATCCTGGAAACAGGTCTAAGGGCCAAGAAATTACTTCATGAGGGAGAGGGAGGGAGAAAGAGAAGAAGGCCCGGGATCCCTGGGGCAATCCTCTTGTGCACTGTGGTATGAGATTTGATTATCTTTATCTGATTTGTGTAATTTCTGATGCTGTTGGTCATAAAGTGCTCTGAGTTTTCAAAAATCCGTGGCTCACTTTTTAGCCTGATGACTTGCCTCTGCACAAGGTTCAGTTTCCTCAGACAATTCAGTATGAATGGACCCCACATTCCTTCAGGGGATTGCCTTGTCTTTTCCTAAGGAGCATTGCCTTTCCTTTTTTAAGATCTGTGATTCTAATTTATTTTCACCCTCAAGCTAAAGTAAGAGCATCAGCTATAGAGGGGGAGAGTGTTAAATTAGGGGGAAGTGTGAATTGAAGTTATCGCTATTCTCGTTAACCAGTTGTATGAAACCCATCATATGCTTTTTGCCCACCCGGAGCATAGTTTCGTATTTTTAATCTCTAAGGATTTAATGGTTCTGACTTTAAACAACTTCTGATCTCTACACAACCCACAAGCATTGTCCTGCTGCTGAACACTGAAGTGGTGTTCCAACTATAGCACATGTGCCGTTTTCTGACTGAAGGCAAAGAATCTAGTGTACACTAAGGTCATGTTTTACTGTAACATATTCTAAGACAGGTGACTTGATGAATAAAAAATGGGAAGATTTCATGTGTTTCTTTGATTTTCTGTAATCCACACAACTTGCAAGAAAAAAATATATGATTGTAGAATTTAAATAACTGAACATAAAATAATAAATAGAATAATTTTTAGAAAAAGACTATAATTATGTATATATATTGAAAGATTTTAAACATTGACATTTTTGCTGCTGTTGATTTGTTTTTTGTTATCTTTCTTTCTATTTTTTTTTTAAAGACAGACTCTTTATACATACTCATGGTTGTCCTGGGACTCACTTTGTAGACCAGGCTGGCCTCTAATTTACAGAGATACACCTACCTCTCTCTGCACTGCCATGTCTGGTTAACATTGACATTTATATCAGTCCTTGGACTATATTTTTCCCATTAATATTACAAGCATGTAACTGTATTCATTATTTTTAAGGTCAGATATTTTCAAATATGTATGGTTTTCTCTTATAAAATATCAATCTCTTCAGGAAAAACGGTATTTATCACACACCTTCATATATAATCCAAATTTTATTTGCATAACTTAGTACTAAACAATTCTCCATATCTCATAAAAATAATATAGTATTCATAGACTGTTATCCATATCTTTAACCTGATGAACAACATATTTCAAATTGAAGGTCTAGATGTTTATTAGGATAGTTTTTAGACTATACTTACAAATGTGTGTGTATTAGGAATTAATGTTTGTAGCTGGACAGCTCAAAAAGATGAAAACATAGTGACCTTTAATCAGAGATCTTATAAAAGATGTCCATGATTTGGGTAGAGTGTGACTTCTTCTCATAAAGTTAATGAAAACAATGTGAATTCAACCTAAGGAGTTAGCAGGAAGAAGAGAACCCGGGAGCTTGCAAAGATCAGATTATTTCTTGCAGAGCAGGAACAGCAGGTGCAAAGTGGGAGCAAGAATGAGTCCTAATCACAGGAATCGCCAGCTGTAAGCACGGAATCCTATTGGATAGAAGAGACAAAGGTGAAGACAGGAAAGGAGGCAAAAGGTCAGGAAAGGGAGCCATAGGGAACCAGCCAGACATCAGAGTATGCAGTAGCATGCTCTGGATTGTTCAGGATAGTGCGCTGGAGTAGCTAAGAGCAAATGAGGCAAGGCTCTTAGAACCATTCTGAGTTTTCTGGATGGTGAGGAAAGTCAGTTAAAGGAACATTTGCCTGGAGATTTACTGCCACAGTTTATTAAGTATGAACATTTGACCAGACACACCGAAAGCAACATTTCAAACAGTTTTAAAATATCCTGAACCCCTGCGAAGCAACCTTGTCATCATTGCTCTGACAAAGCCTGCAGTGACCTTCTCAGGCCACGTAAACAGCCAAAGCAAAGCGTGACTTGAGCAGGGGGATTTCTTAGTGACATTTTCACCCTGGTATTATGCTCACGTACTCATGTATGCCGAGCCACATCACACTTGTTGACAATAATCCATCAAACACATCGTTCCTCAATGTCATGTTCAACAGTATCACATTGGTTTGGTATCAACTATGTCGAGGGGCATTTATATCATTTAAATTAGAAAATACCAAAAGTTCATTCTTAAATTAGGTTTTTAATTTTTCAATACCAGTTATAAGCATTTAACAGAGATAGCAGTCCATCAGAATTTAGAATTACCTGGAAGACAAGACTCTAGAAATTGTCTATAAGGACTTTTTTTTTTTTTAGAGTAAGGTAATTGGGGTGGAAAGAGCCACCCGGAGTGTATTGAGCTGAAGGAAGAGGAGAAAGCACACTGAGCACTGGCACTTATCTTTCCTACTTCCTGACTGCCGGTGCCATGTGGGCTGCTTCATGCTCTGGCTGCATGATTTCTCCCCGGGATGGGCTCTAAGTCTTTCACTGAGACAACAAACCCGTCCTCCTTTGAGGAATGTGAAAAAGTCACCAATATCGACAGCTCGCCACTACTAAGAGGCGCGTACATATTTTTACAATCCCCACATGCAGGGGGAAGATGTTACATGTCTTCTCAAACCACAAAGCACATGGATGCTAGTAACATTTCTCACATAAGAGGATGTGGCATATCGGAACTGTGTGAAATTACCACACAATTTCACTGTGTGAAATTGGCCTCCTTTTGCCACCCATGGTCCTGTTCATAGGAAACTTAGCTGAATGTTTTATGGGCCTCAGTGAGCAGATTTAGCCTTTAGAGTCACATTAGCCAGTGTGCTCAAGCAAGTTCCCACCTTGAGAAAATTCAGGCGAAGCCAGAGTGATGCAAAAGAGAGAGCAATAACAGTGGAAGATAACTTTTCACTGCTTTATTCCCTCGCATGTGGGTAGAGACACTGTCCGAAATCTTTCTAGACTTTGTGGTCTTCGGTGGTGGTGGGCTTAGGGGGATTTTTTTTGCTTTTCTTTTGATTTGATAAGTTTAATTTAATTGTTTGATTGGGTTTTTGAGAGTGTGTCTTGCCATCCACCCTGTTCTGGCCTTGAACTTACTATGTAGTCCAGGCTAGTCCCAGACTTATGACCCTTATGCTTTCTCCTCCAAAGTGTTTGGATTGTGTATTTATACCACCATACCCAGCAGTCAGTTTGTGCCTTAAGGATATTTTCACAGCAAAGAACAGCAGAAAGCAGAAGCAGTCTGTACACTGATCAATTTAGTAAAAATAATGGCTATCTTCAGAGTACAAAGCAAAACGTGTTACTGCCATGATAAAAATAACTCAGGCTCCCAAGCCCCAGAACCCATGCCCTTAACATGTCACTGGGTTGCAGGCATCACCTAATCTTATTCACACGGCCTTTGGAGAACTGTGTCATGGAAAGCCCACATGGAAAAGTCCAGCTGCTTACGATAAGTTCCTTTGTGTCTGCAATAGGAGCCTTGTGTCTTCTGCCAGCAGCCATGAAACTGGCAAGCTCACCGGTTAGCTTCCAGGTAGAGCAAAATCTCAGCTGAGATTTTTAAAAAGCTAAAAATAGTTTGTGAAAGAGCAATCCTAACAAATTCACTTCTGTTTACTGCCTTGAATATAAGGGACAGCTTATATTTATCATAGACCTGGGAGAACTTAAATGGAAAATACAAAAAAAGTGCCCAGGCACACACACACACACACACACACACACACACACACACACACACACACACACACTTTTTAGTAGTTCATTGTTTTATGTTCTTCCAAGTCTATGCTGTGGGCATGCTCTTCATGAGATGCCTGCCAACTATAATTTAGACAATGTAATTTGGGCTTTCTAAAACTTCGCTTTCAAAAGTTGATGCATAGCATACTAAAAATAAACCCATCCTTACCTGCAGACACACTGAGGGCATTATCTCTATCCTAAATTAGATTTCCTAAAATAGTAGAACTTGGCTTTAGAAACCCTATGAATTGTTCCTTTGATTCAGGCTCATATTCGTGGTTTTATTAACAAACTCAGATACGTAGTTCACCTGCAGGTTACAATGGCAATCATCTAGAATTGAATTATATTGTCATCGCTCTGATAGCACTTACTATATTTGCCAGAGTAAGCACTACAAACTTATTATTAATAAGTAAAGGGAAATGCGAACCATGTCTATATATTACTTCTTGTAGGGATTGCTTAGGATCTTGTTAAAATGCTGCCAGCATGATAGTATACATGTGCAATCATACCAAAATATAGAGTCAAGGTAGACACAGATGGAGATGATGAGGAATCAAACTATACAACCATAGAGAAGAGACAAGGTACATATCAGACAGAGAAAAAGAAGTTAATACATTCCAGAGAAGTCTTTGATGGAAGAGATAGAAGGGACAGGGCCTGAAGTGACAATACAGATGATGACCAAGACAGACATGCTAATATATATCAAGTATGGATTACTCTGCTAGAGCTCTTAAATCTTCTAAGCAGCTCTATGAATACAAATAAACCATCTTATTTTTCTCATCAAATCTTTGCCAACATTTAGTAAACTTCAGTTTAAACAGAGCACACAGATGTTTACATTCAACCCAGAAATTTGAGAATTATCATCAGGATACATAAAAATTGAGTTTGGAAGTTTGTGGTCTAGCAAGCCCTCCTACTCAAAAGCATAGGAATTACTGAGAAAACACTGGTCAAGGGAAGAATATGAAGGCTAAGTTTCAGAGATGAAGGGAAATGGCATTCTCACCCAAGACAATCAATCAATGCTACCAGTCACCATTCTGGCCACTCCAAACCAGCTCCACCAAGCCGTGTGTCCTTACTTGATTCAATGCTGAAAAAAAAAAAAAGGAAAAGAAAGGCATTTGTGCCAATGACCACACAGTGGAACTCATGGTTAGTTAAGGTATGCATCACACATTCAAAATAGGATCCTGGGTCAGCAAGGTTCTTATTTCTATCAATGGAATTTTTGTCCTATACTTAATAACATTTCAAACTGTAATTTCCCTTTTAGGGAATGCCTTTTTTTCCATTCTGCTGAATATTTCAGAAATACCATTGATCATCATCTATATTTAGAGCAGTAAGTTAAGTACTGACTTCAAAGACAGAAAGAGTGCAAGATCTCTGCCCTAAGGGAATTTAATGTGGGCAGTCATCTCTGGAAACAGACCATCACAGCAGCAAACACAAACTGCCTCGCTACCAAAAATGTTTATGTTAGTAGTTGGTTTAGCATACCGTATTTATTAGTGATTTGACATATCAGAATAAAAGGTATTTTCTAAGTATTACATGTATATAGATGCAGGGCTTATATGATTGCTATGGTTTTCCACGGTTGGACGTGAAGCAAGATTGCAAGTGACTAAGATTGTTCATTTCATGGGTCTGATGAAAGTATAAGCTACCAGAAATATAAAAGCTAATCTGAACAAAAGAAAATAATAATAGGGCATGGTGATATAATCCTTTAATCCCACACTCAGGAAGCAGAGGCAGGAGGATCTCTGTGAGTTCAAAGGCAGTCTGGAGTTCTCAACCATTCACAGCAACAAATAAGACCTCACTCAAATAAAAAGAAACAAACAAATTAATGATAATGACAACTGTGTTTTCCTATAACCACAGTCACCAGTCTTATTCAACCTCAC
This sequence comes from Dicrostonyx torquatus, assembly GCA_028555095.1. Lineage (NCBI taxonomy): Eukaryota > Metazoa > Chordata > Mammalia > Rodentia > Cricetidae > Dicrostonyx > Dicrostonyx torquatus. Next base: position 10,030,918 of record JAQHUG010000002.1, read on the forward strand.
TTCTTTGACTTGATCACTCATTTCTGTCTGCGTGGAGTTTTTGCTAAGGCAATTTCACTGTAAACTCATAAGGGCATTTTCATTAAAGTGGATTCAAAAAGGTTTCAAGGTCATGACCAGAACAAGATGCTAATACAGGTAATGAAGCAATGCCCTGCCTCTGATTTATTTATTCTGGGGTTCATCCTTACACTATCTTTGTTGCACATGGGATAATTATTTCATGGAGAAACTGAGCCATAGATAAGCTGATTATATAGGCAATCATATATGAAAAGCAGAATACCAAACTCTAGAATATATTATTCTTTATTTTTACATTTAGTATATAGAGCACGTCAATGGGAGGCAAATGAAAAATTGAAAAATAAATAGAAGCATCTAATTTCCATCAAATGTTGCCATTCTCACCTTCTCCAAACTTATTTTACATTCACTCACAAGTTTTCAATCAAATTAATGCCTCTGCGAGACTTTGCATTTTACAAAGCCTCGACTTCTGTAGTCCAGCATTTTAAACATGATGATGACAACTCTCACTCTTGGCCTTTGCAGTACCTCCTGACAGAAATTTAAACTTATTTCAACAAAAACAAATATATATATATACATATATATATATATATATCTTTTACATTTTAACCTGAGGAATGAGGAGGAAATCCTTTAGCCGTGTGTTTCCTGTCAATGTACTCTGTACTGTTTGCTTATATTAACCATTCTGGATCTTCACAACTTGACATGGGCAAGTGTTCTGTCCTTCTGTCAATGGCACAGCAGTGGCCTTCTTGTTAACTACTTCACAGCAGTGATCTTGAATTGCATTCGCATCAGTCTTCCTTGAAAGTGCTATTTCCTCTACTTGTTGTGTTACATTCTAGGAAAGTCAGCAAACACTACTTCACTGGTTCACTGCTGTTTTCTCATTCCTGTTTCTACCTTTAGTTTCACCTTTTATAAACAACGATTCCTTTATGTGCAGCATGACTATTCTCGCTGCTGCTACCCCATACTCCTATAACTCTCAAGTCTACATCTCTTGTTTCATCTGATCTTTTAAACTCAGGACCATAGTTATACTACCTCCAGAATATTTCCAAATGTATATCCTCCATACTCCATGTCTAATTTGTCAAAATTGGAAAGCTGGAAATTTTATTCCTTGTTGGGTAAGCACTTCTCCCTTTCACTGTCATTGAATTAGGAGTTCAAGCTAGACTCTATTAGTCATTGTATGCATCTTCTTAGTTCACTCTTATGCTGGCATAACTTATAGCTATTGTTATCATACCTACAAACAAAATATCTTTTGATTACCTTATTTTCTGCACTCTCTAATCAGTGTTTAAGGTTTCTCTATTTTTGGTTAAGATCTTTAACACAAGCCATTATGTTTTCCCCTCAATTTCACTACGTACCCTAGCAATGCTAAAGAACTGTTTATAACACGTGCATATATGGATGAAAGTTTCAGATAAGTCTTCTCACTCTGCACCATCTATAACAATAATTCTCAATCCTCTTAATGCTGCAACTCTTTAACACAGTTTTTTATGTTGTGATGACCCCCAACCATAAGTTTATTTTCATTGCTGCTTCATGACTGCACTAATACTACTTTACGAAGAGTAATGTAAATATCTCCCTTTTTCGTGGTTCTAGGTGACCCCTGTGAGTATAAGTGAAGTTGATGATAATAGAACTTTGTAGAGATGATGAAAGATGTGAAACAGACATACATATTATTCATTTCCAGTGATCTTCCTTGTGATTTGTCTTAGTCTCAGAACAATATTTTATTGGTCCCATATCAACTTTGAAACAGGGGCACAGAACAGCATTTATAAAATTTTTTTGTAGTATTACTCATAAGGGCAAAAATTAGAAATATGTATGTGTGATTTAACAAGGGAATAGATTAAAACAACGTGCTAGAACATACTTAAAGAGTCATCTTGGGATTTTTCAATGCAGAACACAATGTTTTTAAGACTGAGAATACTGCTAGCAGCATTAAGCACTGTTTTATAAATACATTGAATTTTAAGGAAATCCATACCAAATAATTCTAAGTGGTAAAATCTTACATAAAATCATATAGATTATTATTAGTTCGTCCTAAATGTAAAAAGATAATATATTAGAAATCTAGGGGGGAAATGGACAGAAAAGAAATTTTTGTTAAATTTTACATTTAAAAAAAATACATGATAATTATTTCAAAATAATAAATCATTGCCTGTCCAAACCAAAGTCTGGTAGAAAACAGGAGTGAAAACACAAAACTTGAAACCTAATGCTTTATTTGAGTGGGAAGAGGCATTTTAGGAAGAAAATGAAGATGCCCAGTGGCACAAGAGTAAGAAAACAGGAAACCACCAAGAACAGCAAAAACAACACGCATCAAAGAGAACTGGCTTCATAAGACAACTGGGGACATGTGGCAGACCATGTGGAATGCCTGCACCTTGGAGCAGTTGGGAGTGGGGTGAGAGACAAACTAAGGACCCAGTCTCCTATTCCCTCTGGGTTGTGTTAATCATGCTTTTGTAGTGAGGCACTTTATTCACAAAACAATAGCCTTGGTCCCATACTCGTGGCAACAAATAAGCTGTGCTAATAATAAAAGAGCTATTGACAGTTCCTGGTAGAAGGGGCCCGTGACCAGGTTTGCCAGACCTTGCCAGGGATTCCAACCATAATGTATCCTCTCTCTACCAGTCACAATAATCTCGGGACATACTGCAAACACAGGAAGTAGACTTTTAACTATGAAACTACATGATTCAGAATCCACATAGTCCTCATTCATGAAGATGTGGGACTTTGTGTCAATGCAGTTGTTTAGGGTCACTCATGTTCCTTCAAGTATCTATTCCCCCGTGTTTCTGGAAATACAACAAACACCTTCATTTACCAAGTTGGGCTTTGGTGGAATTCTTACACTGGCCTAGGTAGTGACGCGAATGAGAACTGTCTCTCCATAGGCTCATAGGCTCTGAAATTTGAACATTTGGTGGCACAGTTTGGGGGAGTTGAGGAGGTGTAATTTTGCTGGAGGAAGCATATCACTGGAGATAGGCTTTGGGAGTTCATTACCTCATGCTGCTGTTTCCAGTTGCTCTCTCTCTCTCTCCCTTCCTCTCTCTTTCTCTCTCTTTTCTTCTTTCTCCTCCATGCTTTCCTTTGAAATGTGTGCTCTTGACTTTCTGCTCGAACCGTGATGCCCACTGCTTACTGCCTCACTTCTCTGCCATGATGAACTGTTATCGCTCTGGAAACATAAGCCCAAATGATCTTCTTCTGCTATGAGCTTCTTTTGGCCATGGCTGTTTTGTGACACCAGCAGAAAAGTGACTAATACAGTCTGTCAATGGCTTCCTACCTGGGAAAACAGGAAGATGCTTGCCCGGGTTTCCTCAGGCAAAGTTAATTCAACAACCTCCTTCAAATAGACACTGCAAAAGATAGGTTTCATGCTCAGTGTTCAGTATTCATCCAAATGCAGATTCATTCACTTGGAAGAAAGGACTAAGAGACATTTAGTTAACTTCAGTCCAATTTAGAAGCTGTTGCAATTTTCCTCTCATCAGGTACGGTAAAACCTAACTTCTTGGCAAAGAATCTGAGGCATAAAGTGATATGTGTGATGAGAGGAACAGACAGTTGTAGAGCCAAAGCTCTCCACTTGCCTGATACCTTAAGATGTAGGTAGGGCCAAGTAAATCAGAATCTGTGTAAAAATCTGTAATTTGATAGTATGCTTACAAAGCTGGTGTAGGAGTTTCTTCTGTCTATAGTTGCTTTCATTGGTTAATAAAGAAACTGCATTGGCCTGTTGATAGGGCAAAACTTAGGTAGGTGAGGGGAAACTGCACTGAATGTTGGAGGGAAGAAGGGTGGAGTCAGAAGAAGCCATGGATCCTCCACCTGAGACAGACACCGGTTAGAATCTTTGCTGGTAAGCCACCGCCATGTGGCAATATACAGAATAATAGAAATGGGTTAATTAATATGTAAAAGTTAGCTGATAAGACGGTAGAGCTAATGGGCCAAACAGTGTTTTAATTAATACAGTTTCGGTGTGTATATTTTGGGACTAAACTAGCCAGGCAGCCAGGACAAACAAGCAGACCCTCCACCTCCTACACAAAGCTATATAAATACACCTACTGAAAAATTAAAATACTTAAACAAGCTTAAGTTACTAAAATAACCTTTAATAATAAATAAACAAAAGATATAAATTTTCACAATAAAGCTTGACACTATAACCTGAAAATGAAATAACTGCCAAATGATTATACAAGTAAAAAACTAACATGTATCTTATAGAAACAATGGAGATCAGAAAGAAACATAAAAACCAGAAATTATAAAATAAAGTACCAAAAATAAAGATTATAGCAGAAGAGACTGTAAACTTTGGACTTCAGAATAAAATTGGAAATGTAAAGCCATAAAGACTCTTAAAGCTTAACCAATAATTTTCACTTTATGGGCCTATGAAGGCCAGCTGTGGAATATTATAATATGAATGAATTACCCCTACTGCCTCATATGTGAAAACTTGATCTCAAAATGGTGACTGTTTTAATAGTTTTTTGGGGAATCTTTGGGACACATGATCTACCCAGTAGAAGAAGGTCATTTGGGAGCAAGCCTAAAAATTCATATCTATTCTTATATCTAGGGAAAACTCTATCCAGATTGGCTACTGCATTGACCAACCTCCTCCTATATTATAGAAGTGCATACCTGCTTTAGCTCCTATGATATTACACCCTTGAGGAATTTTGCAGTTAAATTAAAGATGGTTACTTACCTTTTTGCTTATTTATGTGTACTCTTGATAAGAGCTGTGCTAAAGAACACTGAAAATATGGATAACAAGTATGATAGAGGTAGGATAAAGACATTAAAGCAATTATGCATGGTTTTAGGTGGTCCGTGGGTCACTATAAACATTATGTCACAATTTTTTCCAGGTAATGCTTTGGGAACTTATTGTAAATGTTTGTGATAGTTGCAATGTATCCAATTCTAAATTCAGAATATAATTTTATGACATGTGTGCAAACTTCCTAGCTAATTCATTTTAAATTAAAGAAAAAGGACAAGAAGAAAATAAAAAGATGAAAGGAAAGAAAGGTGGGAGAGGATTTGGGGGTTTTTATCATATCTATATTTTATCTAACAACATCTGCTCTAGATTACAGCCAAAAACCTAGAAATACCATGCTTAAAACATCTTCCATAGCAGAAGGAATCAGGTCAACTTTAAGCTAAGTGGAGAAGTTGAAACAAACCACAGTGAAAGAACAGAAAAGGGAAGAATCATTAAGGACTTCTCAGGTTATGTCACCTTCAATGTCTCTGTTATTTATAGGCACAACTCACACTGTGGAAGGGATTCCAAAGATGGTGCACAAACAGAGACTATGAAGGCATAAATGATGCCAATTTTCCAAACATTACTAATAGAAACGGGTTAACCAAAGATATAAGAGCTAGCTAGCAATACGCTTAAGTAATGTACCAAGCAGTGATTTGAATAATACAGTTTCTGTATGATTATTTTGTGGCCTGGGCAGCCAGAAATGAAGGAGCGACCTCCCCAACATGGTCGAGTATATTCACATAAAACCTAAGAAAGCTTCAAAAGGAATTCTAGAAACAAAAGAACAGAGTTAAGCATAACTTTGGGGTAGCAGCATTTTCTCAAGTGGGCACTGTTTGCTAGAAGCAAGCAGCGGCAGGATTCCTTTAAGGGAAGTCTTCCTGATTCAGCAGAAGCAGAAAAAAAGACAACCATGTGTTTCTTAAAATGGTGGCTTCCTGGGCAGTGCTGCCAGCATGAACTCTGGCTCTTTCAGGAGGCTGAGTACTTGATTGAGGTTTGTAGGAAGTGTGCTGCAAGTTACTTGGTAGCATCATGGGCTATTGCCAGAGTTGAGGTGATGAGTATGGCTCCCACCTGGCAGTCGCAGAGGCAGTTAATGGATCTCCACCATGTTGGACTGGGCAGAGACAAAAGGCAAAGCAGTCTTGATCCTAGCCACACTGCATTTTAAAAAGTGGTCCTGGACAGAAAAGGATTACAGATGTTCAATAAAGACAGATTCAGATAAAAAAATCACAAAAGACCTCTAAATGGGTCATAGTATTGGATATATATATATATATATATATATAAGTTTTGGAGAGAGAAGGAAAAGAGTATAGAAAGTTATAAAAAGAAGTAAATGATTTTTAAAAAGATACAACAAAGTCTTTAAAGACAGGATAAACTTGCAGAAAAAGTAAGAGGATAAGAAAAATAAACCACATAAAGATGTAATATACACAGAGAGTCTGTATTATGTAAACTATTGTGTTCTCATTGAATTTTTTGACTGCAGAGAGACATTTGATTCTGGGAACTGCTAAGATAAACTAACATATATACTTTAATAAATTTTGTCTTCAAAATTTGGGTTTAAGGATATGTTGCTTTAGAAAAGAGGTTCTTTTTTTTTTTGACAGAGGATGAGAACCTGTGAATTACGTCCAGACTAATGTGGTTTGATGGAATAAAACCCCCAAATGGTCACTATAAACTCCCCCCCCCAAATTGCTTTATCCAACCAAAAGCAAAAAGCAGTTTGGAGGAAACTATGTCCAATTTCCTAAATGATTTTTTTTATAAATGTTTGTTTACATTTTAAAAGGGTATACTATAGAGATACGCATTGGTTTGGATCTTGCTTTATTGATAAAAATTTAAGGTCAATTTTGTCATGTGTATATTTCTGCTCTTGATTAAGGTATTGTGTTAATGCAGCTCACTTAAACATGTAATGTATAGTTAAAAATACATGTTAATATCTAGTCATCTCTAATACTAATACTCAAGCTTGTATCATGGTAGTTAGGTTTTCTAGATGTACAGAGATGTATTTAAGATGAACAGATATTCTTTGGATCTTTCAAAGACTACAGAATATGGCATTTAAAGTGTTTTAAGGACTTAGACTTTTCATGACAATGAGACACATCTGCTCCTGGCAGCACCAATAACTTCAAGAGGATAATGGGCATCAATGAGGCTCCTTATGGAGTTTGCTAGCCATTTAGGCAAGAAACTGCTCTTGTGTGGACTCCTTGATGTTATGTTGTACGAACTGGATATGCAGGACCCACAGAAAAATGACTGCTGATCTTGGCTAAAAGTGAGATGGGATTCCTGCTTCATGAAAGAGTCTGCCAGACATTCTGTAGGACACAGATAAAAGTGACTGACAAACTGCCAATATAAGTAGAACTGTCTTTGAAATTTCCTGCTTCCTGGAAAAGTCTGCCAGATACTATGGACCTGTAGGCTGAAGGTGGATGTTTTAATGTTACAGAAGAACTCTGGGTGACTATCCAGGCAGTGAGATATCTCTGTCATTTCTGGAGTTTTGGAAGTTGCTTATAATGTACTTCCTGTTAACAGAGGTAATATTGTATCCTTTTGTGGTCTTTGATGAAGTTGAGGAATAGATAGTTATAATTATAGTTTTCCTTAGTGATGATAAAAGATAAAGTAGATTAAATATTGTAACTATAATTCTTGCTTGATAACTGTTTTGTTATATGTAATTTTACCATGTTAAACTAAAAATCTTCAATTTATTTAGACAGAAGAGGGGAGGTGATGTGGGATTCCCCTCTGTATGCTGGGAATGTTTTATTGCCATTGTTTAATTAAGAAGCTACTTTGGGCCTGCACAAAGCATAATAGAGCTAGGCTGGAAAAACTAAATTGAATCCTGGGAGAAAGAAGGCAGAGTCAAGGAGAAGCCATGGAGCCACCAGGAGAAAGACACGATCCATTAGCCAGAACCTTTGCAGTAGGCCACAAGCCTTGTGGTAAAATATAAAATAATAGAAATGGGTTAACCAAAGATATAAGAGCTATCTAGTAATATGCTTAAGTGATGGGCCAAGCAGTGATTTAAATAATATAGTTTCTGTGTGATTGTTTTGTGGTCTGAGCAGTCAGGAATGAACAAGTGGCCTCCACTTACACATTACCTTTTTTCCATAGTAGCTACATAATGTAAGATGCAAAACATGTTCTGTTTTCTGTCACATCAAAATTTGATGATGCAGGAGAATTGTCTGTATTCTGTCAATCATGTCTTAAATAAACATTCATTGGCCAGGCAGGAAGTATAGGCAGGAAAACCAGACAGGAAGTAGAGGTGAGAACAGGAGAATTCTGGGAAGCAGGAAGCTCCCTCGGAATTCCTGTGAAGATCACTGAAGAAGCAGCATGTGACCCTGCCCAGCTGAGAAAGGTACCGGCCATGTGGCTAACATAGATAAGAACAATGGGTTAATATAAGTTACAAGAGCTAGTAAGAAGCCTGAGCTAATGGGCCAATCAGTTTATAATCTTATGGAGACCTCTGTGTGATTTTCTTTGGGGCTTGCCGGCTGTGGGGTACCGGATAGGACAGAAACCCCAACTAGCAGGCCCCTCATGTTACAATTTGATTTTATGTTAAAGCCTCTTCATTTTACAGCAAAAACTGAAAAATTAACAGGGCCTTCCAATCACCACAAACCTCTGTAAGATGCTGTTACTACACACTATTCAGTTCTATGGCATGCCAGAGAGGAAGAGGCTGCGTGATCAAGAGAGGTGTTGAAGAGAATAAAGGTAGCCTTGAATGTAACTGTCTATGTTCAAGGGATAGATAAAAAATGACTACCCAGTCTCCCAACCAAAGCTCCTCCTAGCAAGTGACCTTTATCCCTTTCTATTTCATATTTATACCTGTCCTTTAATATTAAATCAATATTTTTGATACTTCACACTCTCTGATTGACAACTGTACATTTTCTGATACATCTTTAGATGGGAATAAGTCTTCTTCCACCAGTGATTGTGTAGTTTAAGAGAAACAGAGGATAAGCAATTTAAACGCATGACTAGGGTTATGTTAGATAGGAAATTACAAGGCTGTCTCCAAAGGCAAGACAGAATGCAAACTGGCAGAGCAGTGTTTTTGTGTTGGTTGTTGTCAGCTTAACACAAATCTAGGAATATCTAGGAAGAAGGGATCTCAATTGAGAAATAATCCCCTATAACATTATTCAGTATAAAAGCCTGCAAGAATTTTTCCTGATGGATGGGAAGAGCCTAACCAGCTCTGAGGGTACCATCCCTGGGCAGGTATGTCCAGAGTTTATAAGAAAGGAACCTTAGCAAGCTAGGAGAAGCAGGTCAGAAATATCTCTTCTCAATGCCCTCTACTTCAGTTCCTGCCTCCAAGAACCTGCCTTGAGTTTCTGTCCTAACTTCCCTCTGTAATGAAGTGTAAAATAAATGTTGTAAAACAGAAATAAACCCTTTACTCCCCAGGTTGCTTTTGATCATGTTCTTTATCATGTCAACAGAAACCCTAACTATGATGCCTTTCTTATTCACCCACTGGTGAAATCACGTGTGTCCATGACCTGGTACTACAAAGAATATTGAGATGACAAGATTCCCTTATAGAATTGGTCAATTGTTAAATTTGACATTTATTATCAGAGATTCAACTACAGTAGTCACCAAGTGAAGGGTTCCCAAAGTATAAGAAACAAAATTGATTCTGCACAAAGGAATGCAAATACTAAAACAAAAAAATGGATACTTTGGGATGGTAAGAAAGTTAAAATGCAAATATTTTTATATTTGTTATTTATCCTTTGAAAATATCATACATGTATACAAAGTATCTTGATCATATCTAACCCAAATATCTCTTCCCATTCTACCCAAATCCAAACAATTCTTTCCCCTTACACATTTATGTCTTCTTTTTCTTTTATTTCTACACCGTTTTTGTTTTATAACTCACTGATTTCAGTTAGTGCTGCCTGAGTGTGCACAGTTGTGGAACTATCCTGCCACAGAGCATAGGCAATCTACCCATGAGCCGAAAGAAAACGACCCTCTTCCCCCAGAAGCCATTACTTACCAATAGCTCTTCAGCTAACTATGGACCCTTGTGGAGAACTTAGTCAGTTTGTAATATGGAAGATGGTACTGGATAAGAAAAATGTTGGTTACCCGTTATCTATAAGGGCTGCAGGAGACTGGCTAAATGTATGTGCTATGGTGGTCACCAAAAGCATTCACTCAAATCAGCTCAGAGTAGAAATCAGCTGACTACACAGAACATTTAAACTATGTTAGTTCTTAAAGAACAAACTTGAAAACAATACCAAGTAATTTTTTCTCCCTCAATTTCTAAAGAGGAAATTTCCTAAAATGATATCCGCATAAAGATTTCACGGAAGCTTGAGGAACTGAATTCCAAGAAATCACTTAAAATAAACTTCTTTCATAATTAAATACATTTTGAAAAAAATCAGGGTTATGTCAGAAGCAGTCTCTTTTCTGTTGCTCATTAAATCTTTGTTCAATATCTTCTATGCCCAATTCATGTGGTATAACATGACCAGTGTCAGTTTCAGATCACTTCATCCCTGTCTGTATGGAGCCGGGACATTTTGTTGGAGTGTAAGACATCTACAAAAGCAGCTGTGATCCAGGCAGGGCGTGGTAATGAAAAGAGGAAAATCATAGCAAACTTCAGGTGAAACATAAGGAAGCAGAAATAATTCCTGGAGCATGGAGGAAGGACAAGATTTATATTGATGGAATAACATCTCTGAGCTGGGCCTTGAGGGCTACCCATGATTTCTACAGCTGTGCATAGAAGCTGATGATGACATACCAAGAGAAATTCATAATGCAATAAAAAGAACAAATATTGAAACCTTCTCTAGAAATTGTGTCATAAAATTTAGGCCAGAGACCTAATTCAAATTTCCATTAATCAAAACTGAAGACTTGAATTTCAACAAGGTTAAGAGTTTTTCTGAATTTGTTATTCCAGTTTAGGAGGACTGAGGTTGTTCCTCTCCTGTGTGTGCTCTCCTCCTCTGCCACCTGCCCATCACTCTTTGACCATTCAGGCCAAAGTCTATACTGGTCCACGAGATGATCCCGGCAGTCTGAGACAAGGGACAGTGAACATTCTCTGTGAGACGGTAATTGATTCACACAGAAATTTACCTCTCCCTTGGCCTCATCAACTCCAGATCCTGTGCAAGTCCTGGCCTCAGTCTTTATTAACTGAGAGAGTCAAAGCAGATTGTCATCAAGGAAAGGAATTTATGAAAAGAGCCAACAGTACTCGAAATGCCTCAAACATTACTTTCTTAGATTTGACTCCCTCTAGAGTATGTTGAAGGAAAAGGCTTCTTCAGGAAAATAATTTTTCAATACAGATGTGAAAAGTGGAAAGTTCGTGTGCTAAAACGAACCCTCCTCCAAAATAAAAACAACTTCAATAGAAGCAAAGGCAAAGCAACTCAGGCCTTCTTAATAGATAGCACTCAAGTGATTTAAATCCTTGTCTCATTCACGTACTGGTGCCAGCACCAGAGATCTCTGGAGTCAGGTCATTAATGACTGCCTGTGTGATTTAAAGTCTCAAAATTCCAAATTCACAATAATAGCTTTAGCATGACTGCTAGTTTCTGTTATCAGCTGATATTTAATAAATTCTCTCCAATCAGATAAACCTATCATCAAGGAGGATTTATTTCTCCAATTTGAAATGCACTAACCCAATTCTATGAGATTCTGCTTCTTGTATCTGGAAAGCACACACATTCTCTTGTAAGTGAATAGATGTTAAGTGTTTCTTTACGGCAAGTATGCCATATTGTGTATTGTGAAGGCATACAACAGGGACTTGCTTCAGTCTTAAAAACTTTTAGCACTGGAATACATCTCAAAGAGTTCTTTCATTTGCTTTGCATGTTAAATCTCAGTATATTTGTCGAACATGAAAAAAAAATTTAGTGCCCCTGAAGCAGATGTACCACATCATTTAGAACAGAAGTAAGTTTTTTTTTAAATCCCTCATAAGACTCCAAAGCTAGTCAGCTTTATCAAATTGCTTTTGCTTTCCCATCACACTAAGGAGACTATCAATAACTCTGTATGTACTGTAAATAACCTTATTTTTGTATATGTATGTATATATAGTGAGTCATTTCTGAGGAAACTTATTAACATACAATAATATACTTTGTTACAATTACAGACAAGTGCAGACAACCACAAAATTCATTTACATAAAGAAATTTGTAAATAATGAGAAAGTAAAAACCATAAAATCTAGTGTGAATAATAACAGTAATCTGAATTTATTCAAGAATTTTTCTGCTCTTTCAAAAAAAAAA
>JAQHUG010000002.1:10044716-10061228 GCA_028555095.1 Dicrostonyx torquatus
AGGTTAGCATCCCATGGTCTGAAGAATGGCTTCTCTCTCCCTTCATATTGAGTCATAAGACTTAGCTACTCATTCTAATACAACTATTCCACCCAAAGGTGTGTTATCATGTTTGAAAAGCACCTTTCAGCAGTTCTTTTCCAAACAAGGAGAGCCCCTGGAATTCTTAGCTTCCCTGGGTGTCTCAGAGATTCTTGATAATGAGCTTGATTGGAGCTCCACCTCCTCACATGCCCCTGCCTATCAGATTTTAGAATCTTTATCACATCTCACATTCTCTACTTTGCATGTTGTCCTCTTCACCTTTTGTCACCTGGTGAAGGCTGTGAGGACAAAGGCCAAGATGTCCCCCTTCAAGATCAGCAGATTGAAACAACCTGAGACGCATGCTAGATACCCACAAGAGCTTTCTGTGAAATTCAGACTCAGGGTTCAGTGGTTGCAGCAACATGGAATCTGAATTTTCCTTTTTCATTTAACAAGGGGTTCATTGGAGCACGAGTAGAGCAGCAAGCCCTAACCCTGGGGCACACTAGGATCTCCTAAGTAGTGTTTGAATCATACAGACACCTGTTCACAATTTAACAGCTCTGATTTAGCTGTGTTGAAATCAAACTCCTTCTTGGTGCTTTTCCATGTGTCCAGACACAGGTTCTCTAGCTTTAAGTCTCATACAAACCCTGGGGAAAAGACTGAAATGACTGGTAGGAGTGTAAGTTAGCAGAACCAAAGGAGAGCCTGAGACTCCATGGCTCTGACAAGTTTTCCATTGTTATTGGTCCTGCTGATCTTTGGACCGTCTCTAAAACTTATTAAACAGATAGCTTGAGAATTGAGCCACAGTAGAAGGTTCTATCTCCTTCACCCTCCATGCCTTCTACACACATACACACATAAACACACATGCACACACACACATTTAGAAGTAAGTTGTAGAATCTGAAGATGAGTAAGATGCAAAGCACATAGGAGAAAGTAGGAGATAACCCACAAACCTCCAAAGCAGGTAAATGAGTGTAATTTCAATGACATGCCACGGGTCCTCACTCAAGGCCTGGGGTATGTGTTCTCGGAAACTGGGGAACTTTCTCAAGGGTCCTGTACAGAGAGTGGCTCCTCACTTGACTTTGGAGGAGACAGGAAGAACTGTGTATGCATGTCTTCTCTTGAAAAGTAATACTTAATATGTGAACTTCCCTTTGCCAAAACTGCCATCAGATTTAGACTTCATTTGGTTAGAAACTAATTTACTATCCAAGACTTCCAAGATGGCCACCTTAATGACCCTGACTTAATTCTGATCATTTTCCGATAGTTGAAGAGAATCCTTTTTCAGTCTTAAAAAATTGATACATAATAATGTATTTTCAATACACTTCTAAAGCCTTCTTCATCAATAAGTTGTAAATGCCCAAAAACCTGTTTTCTTTCTGTCTTTGGTGTCATTCTCACTACTAATATTTTTATGCTTACTCTCTACTTACTAAGCTCTCAGCTTGCTTACTCATGGACGGTGTAGAAGCAGAATCCAAGTGGGTTTTATTCATCACAGTAATTTAAAAATAAATGAATAAATTTAGCAATGCAAAAATAAATAATACATAAACACAATGCTTAATTTTTTGAGTAGGCTATTTTTTTATTAAATTCAGCTGAAGAATAAAAACAGAGCCTGTTTGTGGAACAAATTCATATGGATTTTCTTAGTTATAAAAACAAATACAGCCTTTAGTCACTAAGCTGCATGCAAAAATACTGTCTTCTCTCAATTATATCCAGAAGTCACCTGATCAGAGGCTTTACAAATCAAGAGGGTATGAAAGGCAGTAATAAAAGAAAGAAAGAAAAGATGAAAGAAAGAAAGAAAGAAAGAAAGAAAGAAAGAAAGAAAGAAAGAAAGAAAGAAAGAAAGAAATTACTAAGGAGAAGTAGAATTAAAGTGTTGGCCCCACAAAAACTGACAAAGTCCTGTTTTAAAGTGCGTGAAGAGATCTCAGTTTGGAAGGACAATGGGATTCTAGGGCAATGTGAGAATAGCCCTGTAGCATAGAAAGGGCATAGCGATGGGAGCAGAAAGATGAGTTGAGGAGGGAGCTCTCAGAAACCAGAGACACAGGCCAAGCAGGATGGAAACTTGTAAAGCAGAATGCAATGACACACCGGATGGCTGATGGAGCAGTGTAGAAGTCCGGTGTGACAAGCAGCATTCTAGCTTCAAAGAGACTTAACCTTGCCAGGAGCATGCCAAGAGAATCCCGTCATCTTTCAGGAATCTGGGCACATATTAAAAATAAGATGGCAGAGTTAGATGGCTAGATGGTCTCCTCCAGTACTTTCAGTTCTAGACAGCAACCCTAACTCTCCTGGAACTTGCTGTGTAGACCAGCTGACCTCAAACTCATAGACCCCCCAGTGCTGACTCATTACACCTGGCTCATTTGGAAATTTCCACTCTCCAGAGAAGCCTTACGCTGGCACAACCTGCCATGCAAGGGAAATTAACTTCATTTTTTTTTGGAAACATTCTACAGGAGAACCAAACTTCTCTCACCACAAACCCATTAAAATCACCAGGCACTCTGGCCTCTTGGTTCAGACTCCAAGCATGTTTCCTTTGTCCTCCAGTTCCTACAAGTTAACAGGAGTCCTGCACAGGGCACCAGCATAAAAGATAAGAAAACCCTTGCCGACTTGGTAATATGGGATCCTGAGAGTTTATCAATAACATAACATTCAGAGCAGCCGTTCTCAACCTTCCCTTCCTAATGCTGCAACCCTTTAATGAAGTTCCTCATGTTGTGGTGACCCTAACCATAAAATTATTTTCATTGCTGCTTCCTAACTGTAATTTTGCCACTGTTATGAATCATAATCTGTGTTTTCCAATAGTTTTAGGTAAACCTTGGGAAAGAGTTCTTCATCCCTCAAAGGGGCTGTGACCTACAAATTGAAAACCACTGATCCGAATGAAGAGGGTGTACACCAGACTGAAATGCCTGTCAAGTGGGAAAGATTATATTCATTTCTCTCTCCAGGACTCCGTATGTTCTCTGAATCACTTGTATCTGAACTTACCTTGTCACTTGTTTTGTTCCTGGGGATCACCCAGACATTAAGAAGTGAGAGCTGCTGGAAGATCATTAGCTCACTGGGAGCTGTCCTTGGGGGCGATATAGTAGTCATCCTGGGGCCTCAGTGCTCCCTAAATAGTAACAGGAAGTTGTTAGAAGACCAAACCTAGTTCTTGAATCACTCTCAGGGTAAGACTCTCCCTTTTGCATGTTCCAGCCATGTGTCAAGCTGATGCTGTGAGCTGTATAAACCTCTGGTCTTTATAAAAAGTTAGCCCTCTTTCCAGTATTTCATTATAGTGATGAAAACCGCAAGACGACATAAAATAATTATTTAATAATAGACAGACTAGCTGTGGTAGCACAAATCTATACTCCCAGAGCTTAGTGATGGCAAAAATGAGGCAGGAGAACCTTGGCTATAGGGAAGTTCACAGCTAGCCTTGGCTATAGGATATGCAATCTTAGGAAAACATAGCAAGAATAGCAACCAATAAAAGCAATAACAAAACAAAAAGCATGCTAGACATAAAAGAAAACAGATCATTGAACTGTTTAATACCTGGCAATTTCATGACAGCAGCTCTATTTTATTTCAAAGAACTCAACGCTCTACCTTTCAGTTATTCTTCCCCATTTGTCAAGGGAAATTTATTCTTTAAATTGCCATTTCCGTATTTTTAAAGTGTTATTTACTGACATTTTTCACATATCTTGACTTATATGTGCTGGATATTCTGAATGATGGACTCCAGATCTAACAATGGAAATATCAGCAGTTCAATCACCACATAACTATGTTTCTCACCCATGCTTTCCCCAGTCTGGGACTCCATCTGACGATGGCTTCCTATGTGTTTCCATGACCACGGAAACACTAAAGATAGAATGTAGTAGATTCAACACTGGCTCCCCATATGTGTTTCTTTAAGGAACTAATGTCAGTTTTGTTCTCATTTCTTCCCAATTTATGCCCCAGGCCTAAGGAAGTGGCAGGAAATGTGAACTCTACTGGTCCAGAAAACAGTGCCCCAGAAGCAGCATTGTGCTCACAGGCTCTGTGGAGTCTGACAATGCTCTCAGGCCAGTGTAACAGGGAAAGCCCCTGTGCCATGTCTTCTCACATTTTCATGTAAATAAAATATGTCTGGCCTCCAGAAACCCTTTGCCTGAAAAATCTACCAATCCCCAAGAGCACAGGGGTAAGTACCGGAGCGTCTTCTGACCTCTGATTCCAAGTTCCTCGTGGACACAGCAATTCCTGACTCCTGAGAGAAAGTAAACAGAAAGGATCAAATGTCAAGAGACTTGGATCTTTCTCTTTGTTCTACATTCTGCTCTCTCTCCCCCCAGAGATCATTCTCTCTTTCTTCTCTTCTCTAACAATGATATATTTGAATTTCTGAATCCTCACTGCCCTGTGCTTTTCAGTGAAATTGCATATTTAGACAACTTTGTCTGTACGTATTTATCTACCTATATGTGTGTACTGTGTGTATACATGTGTATATATGAATGTATAAAATGTGACTATAGAAATCACAAAAGAAATCCATAGTGAAACTATTATTACTAGAAATCCACAAAAAGGAGCTTTGAAACTCAAACCAAAGCAATGACACCATAGTCTAGATTTCATTTGCCCTCCTGTTCAAAGGATAAACAGTATGACTCAACAGGAAGAGCAATTACAGGACAATATAATTTTCAGGAAACAAAAGTACATCTATTTCAAGATTATTAGGTAAAGTCTTTTTCGGTAGCTGGGGCCATCGTTAAATTAGAACGTAATATAGATATTAGCATCCAGTTAAGCATAACTGCATCCTTATTTGAAGGTTCCCTCTAGCATCCATTTAGAAACTGGTCACGGAAGATAAAAATAATTTTATGTAATCATTACTAACAAATATAAATTATAGTAGCAATTTTGATAATTTCATAAAGAAATGGTTAAGATACAAAATATAATGCTCTTAGTTTTTCATCTTACTGTTCATGAGTGTGCACTACTTCCAATCTTCATAGTCTTAGCAGTCCCTTCTAGTCTCGTGAGACACACCATCAGGCAGATCTTCATCTGAGGATTTTTGATTATCTTTAAAACAATTGACTGAATGATTTGCTTGCTATTCTTTACCCATGGTTATAAGAGTTCACTAAAATTGCAAGGGTGCTTTCTTCTTATTAATGCATCACACACAGTCATCTCTAAAAACCAATGTTCACTCTTGAACCACTCCTACTGCCTGTTGGAAAAGTGAAATGCACACGGGAGGCAGGGGCAGGCAGATCTCTGTTGTTTGTTCCCAACTGCTCAGACCCTAAGTAACCAAACAGAAACTATATTATTTGCAGTACTGTTTGGCCAATAGCTTAAGCATATTTCCAGCTAACTCATATCTTAAATTAACCCATCTCCATTAATCTGTGTATTGCTATGGGGCTGTGACTTACTGGGGAAAGATCAGGCATCTGTCTCCAGCAGGGCTACATGGCTTCTCACTGACCACACCTTCTTTCTCCCAATATTCAGTGTAGTTTTCCCTGCCTACTTCTATTCTGCTAAGCCACTGCCTGAAACAGATTCTTTATTAACCAATGGCATTCACAGCATATAGAGGGGAATCCCACATCCGATCTCTGTGAGTAGTCTACAGACTAGTCCCAGGAGAGCTAGGGCTGTTACAGAGAGAAACCCTGTCTCTAAAACAAACAAACAAACAAGAAAGTGAAATGCTCTCTTTCACCCCACCCCTCTCCCTGACCCCTATTATTTACCCTGTGGGTTTGGCTCATACTTTTAACACTGGGTCTCTGCTGGCTCTATTTTGGAAAGGTTGTAGCACTTTTACAAGTCAGGGCCTCAGTGAAGGAAATGGGTCTCTAGGGGCAGGAGATAATTGTTTATAACTTCATGTCCAACTCTCTTCGTCCTAACTGATAACACCACGAGACCAGTGACTCTATCCCTATTCCATCTACCATGCCTTCTCTTCCATGAAGGACTGTATCTCCTCAATCGTAAACCCAATTAAACCCTCCCTTCCTTCTTTTAGTTGCTTCTTGGCAAATACTTTTTATAAAAGAAAAGAAACTAATAACCAAACCAAAGGCCTCAGATGCACTGCACCAGTGCTTTCCCACTAAATTATACCTACACTTTTTCTTGAAGAATTCCTCTTTCTTGCCTCACTTTTGCCCCCCCAACACGGTAGTTATTTAAATTCCATATTAGACATATTTCTCAAATCTCAAATTCATCTGAAAATTTTTGGCATAAGTTAGGCCCCCTTCTCCCACACCAAGTCAAGAATCTTTTCAGAAGGACATGATGAATTAATGATGCACTTGCCCCTAAGTTTCATAGGACTCCTTGCTTTACAAGTGACACATATGATAACTACAAGTGATTTTAGCACTGAAACACATACATCCCCTCACACAGAAGGAAAGAAAAGAAATGTAAATTATAATTATTTGGGAGAAAAATCCTCAAGGACTTATTCATTAGAAGCTAGTCTGGACCTGTATATAAGTATATGATGTGTCTGTTCTTTCTTTTATAACCAAATACTTCAGGATGGTTGGTTAGTCTATTTTTATTATACATTTTAATTCTTTGAGGATTCATACAGTGCTTTTTAAAAAATCCTATTTGCTTCCATTTTCTCCCAGTAGATGTAGGTGGAATTTTTCATCGGGACCACTTGTCAGCACTGTCATACCAGCCCACTTCAAACAGCCACACAGAGACATAGTATTAATTATAAATGCTCTGCCAATAGCATAGGCTTGCTGCTATTTTTTACAACTTTCATTAACCCATATTTATATCTACATTCTACCACGTGGCTTGGTACCTTGTCTCAGTACAGCATGTTTATCTCGAAACTCCTGAGACTCCCACCTTCTTCTTCCCAGTGTCCTCCTCGTCTGGCTCTCCTGCCGAATCTCTCCCTGCCCGGGTGTAAGCCAGTCGGTGCTTTATTAACAAATGAGAGTAATACCTATTCACAGTGTGTAAAGATTATTCCATAGCACGTAATTCCTCCCATATTCACATTCTTCCTAGACTATCTCTCAACTTTGGCTATGTTTTGATAACCCACAGAGTTCGTTGTGCTGTCTACATACTCATGAGTTTGGGGCCATCCACTAGAGCATGGTTAAGTTTCTAGAAGACATATCCTTAGAGGAAATGGACTCTTCCTCATCAACTGCTCAAAAGCTCCTTAACTAGGAGTGAGGGCTCTTGAGCTCTTTCTTCTTCTGTTCTAGAAACTGACTGCCTTGAGTTTTTTTGTAGGTCTTTTTCAGGCAGCCACAGATGCTGTACTTTATGAGTTTAGTCTCCCTGCTTTGTCAAGAAGACACTACCCTGCCCCCATCCACCCTATCCTCAGTGTCTTATTATTGCTATCTCCTGTTCCCAAGGTCCCTTAACTGTAGTGGAAAAAGACAATTATAACAGAGTCCTATTTGTGCTGAGTGTTCTATTGTCACTTAATCTCTGCATTTTGATTAGTTATTATTATTATTATTATTATTATTATTATTATTATTATTATTATTATTCTGAGTTAACAACCAAGGATTTGTGATATGTAGCGAGCAGTTACAGAGGATGGAATGTCCAAAATCAAGCAGTCAGCATAGTTGGTTTGTGCTGATGGTGTTCTCTCAGCTTCCAAGATGAGGATGACAAGATGGCACTTTGTGGCTCAGATCTCATGTAGTTAAAGGGACAAAGAAGCTGTCTAGACTTTCTGTAAGGCACTAACCCAAGCTGTAAAGGTAGCATTCTCATGACTTAATAGCCTCCCCCAAAAGGAACCCACCTTTATGTGTATAATTTGGAATTATGTTTCAATACACAAGTGGGAAAAACTATAGAACCATGTGTCTTAATCTACTTTCTATAACAAAATACTTGAGACTGGGAAATTTCTAAAAAGAAAATGTTTGGGGTATTTTTTTAAAATTAAAATATAATTACGTTGTCTTCCCTTTTCCTTTCCTCTCTCAATCCTTTCCCAAGCCAAAAAACATTACAGAAAATCTAAACTGATCAGAATCCAGAGAACAAGAAATCACGTGGTGCCCAGCCAAAACTAACCTGTCTATGGCACAGTTCCTGCCCCTAAGCTTCAAGGACCATTGAAAAGAAAGAGTAGAAAATTGTGAGATCTAAAGGAACCAGAAGTTTTCTGTGAGATTTCATCTCCTAGAAATGTCAGAAAAGCTATACCTATAATGTCTCATCAACATGGATGTCCAAACAAGACCTGGACAAGGACAACACCAGTAGGTATGTTAACATGGAAAAGGAAAGCTCATGAGCCTGCAACTCTAGATAAAGAACTATATGTAACTAAGGAATGCTGTGAGGTCTTTCTCAGGAAAGAAAAAAATATTTATGTTAGCTCATGGTTATAGAGGTGTGTGAGCATGCTCTTGCCATATTTTCAGCCTATGGTAAGGGCATTGGTGTTGAAACACATTGTGGCAGAAAAGCCAAGAGGGGAACCAGGCATAAATAGAAACAATCCATGTCTTAGACACACCAAGAGGAGATGCCACCTTGCACTTTCTGTTTCTCACAGTTACTGACCCAGTCTTATGAGAACTATATTAAATCTTTCATATGCTTGGATCCCCCAAGACCTAATTATCTCTTGAAGTCCCACCATATTTCAGAATTACTACAATGGGTACTAAGTGGCATATACATGAATTTTGGACAGTAAACCATATTCAAAGCATAAAACTATGTATCCTTTATAAATTTGAAAAAAACATATTATACAATGTTGAAACATGGTCCTAGAACAAAGTTGTATAAGAGGAATTCTGAATACTTATGGGAAATCTCCAATAAAACCAAACAACAGTCTAGTGATTTCAGTTTATTCAAAAACATAGATATTTTTCTTGAAATGTGCTTTCACGTACCTCTCAGCTGTAATGGTTATGGGTGAGTTTACTTCATGCTACATTTTTGCTATGTGCAGCTTGTCCTTGTGAATATATATACACACACTCAGATAATGTTTCTTAACCATCAGGGTATAAACTGTCTGATGCTCTGAATAAAGTTGGCTATTACTTGACACATTAGCGCACCTCATTTTTAAGCTCCTTTCCACCAAGTACCACTAACTTGAAAACAGTAAACAATACAAGCATTGAATATTAATACCACAGTAATTACCTTCACCAGACACTCATCCAAAAGTAACAAGTAAATAAAAGTACCAAGAAGTACGGAGTGAGGAAAGCCATTGCTTCTCTTGTCTCCTTTCTTAAACACTCAAGATAAATCTATATTATAGAGAAAAGTGATTCTTTTTGTTTGACTAAGTCTCAAGGTAAGGGAATATAATCTGCAGTTAACTATGCAGTGCCATGTTAAGTTTTGACATTGACTCTTAGTAAACAATAGAAAGCCTGTCTGCCAAGGTATTTATACAAGGATCCTTTCCACAAGGGGCTTTGGCTGTCACATTTACCTTCCCAGCTCTCAGGAAAACCAGAGAGAAAGGAAATCACATACTAAGATTCTGCAGGGGAAACCTTTCTTTACCCAACGCTGAGACTGCTCCAAAGCTGCTTCTATCTGAGTTTCAAACCATAATTTCTTTTACTTGGAAATTTAAAATGCAAAGTTAGACTCTGTATTACTATATTCTAAGGTTTCAAGACTAGAACCAAAACTCAATCGAGTAAGACCTAACCTAGACTATGAAAGTACTCTGTAAGTGGTCACACAGAGCGTGTAGTAAACTTCTGTTTGCTCAATGCCAAATTTTATGATTGGTCAAAATATTTGAAAACTTGACCTTAAGCAGAGGTGAGTCTGTTCAATAGCTCTGTATTAAAGACAGCCAACAGTTCTTTGCAGCTCAGCCTATCAAATGTTCGGGTCTACTGAGTGAACCTTGGAATTTAGACTGGTTCCATAACTTGCTTGGGCCAAAACCAAAATACAATAGAACAGACATTAGAGGACATCCCCTGAAACTTCTCTCCTCCCAGTACTAAAACCAAAAGAGCATTGTACTCTGAAAATGAAGCAATATCTGGTAGAAGAGGCCTGCCCTGTTTCCTTTTCCAGTGACTTGTAAGCTGATGCTGCACATGAAAAACCCATGGGAGGTCAGTGGGTGGCTAATTCACCCACAAGGTTGTGGGAAACCATGAATAGCTGGCATTTTAGGTCACTCTTCATGGGTATAGTTTGTTGTTCAGTAATGTATGACTGACACAAGCTCCCTGGGAAGAAAAGTCTTTACTTCCTTTCTTGTTGCTAAATACTATTGAGTCAATTCTTCTGATAAGCACAGAATGGTACCCAGCAAGTAGGGGGAGGTGGTGGGTGGACTAACATGAAGAGCATCATCCAACAAAATAAGCAGCTTTGGTCTCCATAATGGACACTTCTCATAGGCCAATGAGAAATCGGAATGAGCTCCTTGAGAGAAAGGGTTATAAAAAAGAAAGGAGGACTGGGAGGGTTAGCCAGCCCTTATCACTAACAAGAGCAAAGTCTGGAACGCCTGGCGTGAATAAGGCTGGAAAGCCAAATGGATGAGGCTCAGCGGCCAAACTTTTGATAATGGATGTGCAAAGCTCTATCTGGGAAGACCAGGTCTTGAGTAACAAAAGAAGTCGTGTAGAGGAGTAGAAAATACAAACAGAAGCAGTCAGGTCGGGATGCCAACATCCATTTGTTTGCAATTACTCTAAATTCCTCAAACACTTCTAGGAAATATGAGGGATGAAATGTCATTTTTCTCACCTGATAGGACCCTGCCCACAGCTACAGTAAACTAGTCAAATCATTAACCTCCATAGACCCCAGCACCAGGCATCAGCCATTAACAGTCCTCCCAAACAGTCAACACAGCACAATGAATTGCTGGAGGAGGGCCGATGACACCAGCGGAGTATGGCTGCCTCCCTAGCAACCGCAGCCACTGACCCTCATAAAACACCGGGGGAAAAGTGCTTTCTCTCCACCAGTGAATCAGTCTAAAGTAGAGGAAGGAACAGGTCGTTATCTACAGTAGGTTTCATCATCCACACGCCAAACACTGCATCATCCACAGAAGTCGCCGGGCCACTTTTTTTTCTTCCCAGAGCATACTCTTATCACCTAGCACTTATCACATAGAAAGCTTAATCATTTATCTGTCTCCCTCCCTCTGTGAGGGCAATTTCAATTAGGCCAGGGTCTTATTCTTTTTTGTCATGTGTCACTAGGTCCTAGATGGTAACTGCCACATGTTTAATCAATGTAGAAAAAAAATAAGAAAAATAAGCAGTTGAACCATAGTAGCTACGTACATACATGGCAGTAACAAATGGACACATGGAGTATAAGTGTAGGCGGAGCAGCTGGTGTTCTGCCATTAAAGGTAGCTCCTTCTCTAAGAATAGGCTTCCTAAACTTTGCTGAGCACACCTTCATGTCCTCTCTGTGCTGTGAACTCATCGTAAACTCTGACATGGCTTTCGGTTGGAGACACAGGAGCCCCGTAAGGTCAGCGCCCTTCCACACTCTTGCCTGAAAGATGGCACTCAGAGGCTCCACTTCGGTGAATAAACGGAGTCACTTACAAGAGACAACCGACAACTACTCGTGAGGTGAGTAGCTGACTGATTGACAGCTGTCAGTCCTTTTATATAAACTACCCTTAGTCACTTATGGAGATATTGTTAGCCTAGCAGGAAAAAATAAATAAAGAGTGCCTCAGTGAAAACATGCCTGGAAACCAAAGTCAGCTTTCGCTGCGGCTGTTTCCTGGCTGCTTTGCTCTTTCTTTTCCTGTTTGTCCCCTTGTTTCCCATTGCCTGGCTGTAATTTTGAACATGAACTTTGCTTTGCTATTGCCATTGTGATTCTGGTAAATTCACACTGATTGAACCCATGACATTGCTCTGGTGTCTGTCGTTTGACCATTTGTTACTGGAAAGGATTTCCCTTCCACCTACCCTAATCCAGAAACCCAAATTTAGGCTAGCCTCAAATTCATAGACATCTACCAGCTTCTGCCTCTGCTGTGCTGAAGTTAATGTGTGTGCCACTATGCCCAACTAACTCAGTTTTAATATGCATGTGTTTCTCTGGAGAGGCAGGATAAAATGGTAAGGGCGCCAGTGTTTTTAATCAGACAACCTAGTTTCAAGTCCTGGCTTTGAGAAGTTTGTGATACTAAGGGGCTCAGGAGGAATCTCCAGAAAATGTTACTGTCAAATAATATTATAAATAGCATTAACAAAACAAAAGGAATCAATGGAAAACAGTAAATTACTCCGAGATTAAGAAAAGTCAGAAGTTATTTCTACAGCTACACTCAAAGAGTAAGGAGGAGAGATTTAATGTTATGGTATAAAAACCCTGGTTGGGAACTAGCTGGAGTTATGGAAAAGATGCTGTCCTCAAAGATGTACGCCCCACCCCCATGGGGTACACCTACTTCCAGAACGATGTCAAAGCAGGAAGAGGACTGGAAACCAGTGAGAAGGAGCTATGGTGACTTCATCCAACATTGCCAACTTCCTCAGGGACGGAGGTGTTAGCAAAATCAGATCTAAAGGTACTGTCAAATATTAACGATACTTTCTCCATAAGATTGGCCACATGTAACTTTGTTTTTGTTTTTTCCCAAATGTCTCATCCTGGAAACTTCGAGCTTGGAGATCTTTTTTGAGGTGTGATATGCAGTGCAATGGCAATTGTTTTCATTAGCATCCCTTCTTCTATAGTCTTCCATATGCCACAAAACTTTTATGTCTTTCGTAGCAATTTGTCAGCCTAAAGGTGTGAGCACAGTCACTCAGGCTTTGTTGTGAACCTTCTGAAGAGTCTCCAGGAACAAAGGAAGCACAGATATACATCCTTATGAAAAAAGAGACACACATGGGGAAGAATGAAGCTTTTTATTCTTTTAGCTGAAAAGATAAAGTGGCATGAGGTTAAAAATAAAAAAAAAACAAACCCTGCTCAATAGAGCCCATGTTTTCCCTCCTGTAGGATTCAAAAACTCAAACTGAAATGGATCAGTGTCTCCATGAGATGTAGGAATCACTTTCCCCGCTTTCCCTAGGAGAATGCCCAGAATTTAGGGTTTAAGATGAACACTTGTATGAGATCCCAAAGTCTACAGAGACAGATTAAACCAGTCCTGGATTTGCTGTGCTAGACCAGAGTCATTTAGGATTCTTGTAAAGGGCTGGACATTTCCAGCAAAGGGATCCATTCGAAAGCAGATTTCTAAATCTGGACCTATTCAATTAAACACAACTCCACAAGTGCTAACTATGATGTCATACAGCTAGAAATAGCTTCCACATTTGGAATTACAAGCCTGTCTCGCTGTTTTGAAGGTATTGTCATTACTTTCAGTGCATTCAGAGTCTTTAGAAATCACTTGATTGAATTTCTTCATTCTTCAAATGAAGAAACACATAAACACAACGAAAATGCAGAGCCAGGACCCACAATGGTACAGATCACCAAACCTGTGCTTTCTTATTACAATACACAGTTTCCTGACAGTAAAATGCTTTAATCAAGCAGCATTTTCTGCGGTGTTACATTCTTTGTAGTGAATACTGCTAGGTACTCAGCTAAATGATGTCGTGAGTGAAATTAGTTTTAAAATAAAAACACACAGGAACAGTGCTCAACACAATTTTACGAACGTTTCCTGACTTCATCTAGGAGGAACAACATTCCTAAGCGTTGACTGACAGCCTACTATCTACTCCGTGTCTTCATTGTCCCATTTTATTTTAATGCGATAGTCCACTGAGTCGCTTCTTAAATTGGCCTAGAAATTCTATCTCTGTCTAAACTATTGGGTAGATTCCATCTGTTAATTCCAATGGCTTTCATATAACCTATCGGCTCCATGTTTTTGAGATAGCTTCTGGCCACATTTGTGACACAGACCTTACCAGAAGAATCCTGTTGGATTTGATCACTCACAGCCATCCAGATCTGGGTGACTAGAGAGTGGAGCATTTTCCAAATCTGCATACTGGTTCAGCGCAGTATGACTGATGTCACTTCCAACTTTGGCAAACATCTCTTGATCACTATGAGCTGTCCCCCATTCCAGATTCTTAGGTTTGTTCTCTCTTTCTGGGGCAAACTCCCTTCCACATATTTGCTGTATGGGTTCAACAATATGACAATCAGTTTTGTACCCTAAAGTGCCACTGCTGCAGTGGATAAAAATAACTTGTTACTGTTGTCATTGCCTGCTCGGAGGACGCAGTGAGGAAAGATGAGAAATTACAGTCTGATTCTGGATATGTTTATCTCCCCATGTTTATCCAAACCCATACTATTCTCTTGCCCTGAGTCTCCAACTCTTAATCCCAGTTTGGTCTCACAAATGGTAAAATCAGAAGAAAATTTCAAACTCTGTGCTGGACCCGTGGCTTTTAACTTGCTTTAGTCTGGAGCTCTGAGAGGTACTGCCAATTTCTACGAGCATTGTTTTCTTTACTGAATTGGAAAAATGGGTACTTTATTGCACAAAATAGTCCATGGCATGCCTTCTGTAAGCTTCTGGGACAGCTGACAGAATGTAAGATTCAGTCAGGCAAGTAAACACACATTTAATACTAAGGTAACATGGACCAAAAAGAAAAAAAAATAAGTTATTCTAAAGTCGAGTGTCAAGAAAGAAAGAATGCTCTCCCCATTTATTTAATGTTTTCCTTATGTTTCCTCTGAATGGTGCTTGTTCCTTGACAAGCTTTTCCTGCCCACTGAGTCTAACACTTCTTTTCTGGGATGGCTCAAGAACCTTAGTTCACTGGGTTTGTTTATTTACTTACACTGCCATTCCTGTTCTCATCCTAAGGAACATATGTCTGCAGAGCAGACGGTGAGAAGTGAGTGTCTTTCTGCATGCCAAGTTCCCTGAACTTTTCACCAAATTGCTTTTTTATATGCCTTTTGCGATCTCATCTCGTCCTGCTCAAGTATCCTGGATTAGAAAGGCAGTCTCTGGAGTCCTCTTCAAAGGGAGCCTCCCATAGCTTCTAAATCCTCCACATTTTATGGTGCAGATATTCTGAATCTGGGGTATTAAGCAAGAAAGAACAAAAAGCTGATGGGGACAGACACAGAGGAATACAGTGGCTTCTTTACCAGATAATCATTATTGGAATCAAGTGGGCATCTGTGGCTTTTCCAGTTCAGAGTGATAAACTGTTGTTTACCAGTAGATGTTATACAACTGATGCAAAGTGCTTGCCCCCTACAATGTATGCATGTGTGTATGTGTGTGTGTGTCTGTGTGTATGTGTGTGTGTCTTATGCAACTCCTGCTACTTGTGGAATGTTCACAAAAAAGGTTTTACCACAGAAAAAAAGAACTGTGTGGTAAATGGGAATTCTTAAAAACAAGTTTTAAAAAATCATACTCTTGACAGGATTACTGCTTTTCTCATATATCAGACTTGCAGGATATTATGCCTGCCTTCAAATTTCCAATACAAGTAGGCAAAATAATAGACATTTAATAAACACTTAGCAGAAAAGAACCAGCCTCCCAGGTGCTGTATTTTAAAGCTTTGCAAAGAATTCCTGTTTGAAGTTCCCTGACTTTTGTATCCAGGCCATTTCATCTCTTCAGTCCCAATTTTGGAACATATAAGAAATGCACAGGTAAAAAGATTCCAGAGATCTGTAACCTGGGGTGTTTTGAAAGATTACAAAATGGGACAAGGAGAGGCTATGATCTTTGCTTCTCCTCTAATTTGTAGGCAGATAAATTGCAGGCAACCCTGCACATTTCACTTTGTTTTCAAAGTGGTCTGCTTGCAATCCAGCCTCGCATAAAGCTTTGGCACTGCAGAACCATTCCGAATACTATTAAGTACTCTCAGGGCAGGTTTACATTAAAAATGCCTTGAGGTTTGTAACCTTCAACAAAATATGCCAGAGAGGACAGAAGAGTGTATGGGTTTGTGCTACTGGGAAAGAAGCAGAACTTCAACAGTGGATAGCACCTTAGGGCCCTGTCTCCTCCGCAGGGCTGTGTTGGCCTGAGAACCTGGTTTTTTTCCTGCTACTGCCATGAGTCCTCCACCCCCAACCCGACTTGCGCTGAAACAGAAGCAAGAAATGGACCTTTCTGAACTCCCCCAAAATGGGGACAGTCTTTCCACATAGTATTCCCAGACTCCCAGATGAGAAGCCAAAATGTACAACAGATCCTCTCAAGAACATTAGGAGACAAGAGAGATCGCCTAACAGGCGAGCTGAATACAGAGGGAAGTGCCTGAGGGGAGGAGGAATCTACCAGAGCCACAGCAAAGGCTGGATTTGGAAGAAAGACTCAGCACAATAGCTTTTCCATCCAGAAGGTCCCCAAAGCACACACCTCTGGGTCCTCCCCTTGAGATCAGGTAAATC
>JAQHUG010000002.1:10061659-10109525 GCA_028555095.1 Dicrostonyx torquatus
AGATGCTCCAGCACAGACCCAGGACCCCTTCCTTAGGTACCTCTTCCCGTCCCTCTGACAAATCGCAACGCCTGAACTTTTCCAGCTCCCTCTTTCCCTCTTGAAATTGAAAGTTATTGAGGTCGCTTGGGGTTGTTGCAGTTTCCTTCCCCGCCCCCCGAGCTCCCCCCGCCCCCCGCAGCCATCCCTCTCTCACCCTCCCTCCCCCTCCTCCCGAATGGGGTGCTCCCAGCCCTGCCCAACACTGGAGCGGCTCCTGCTCGGGAACGCCAGAAGCAGCTCGGGTCTCTCCAGCGCCCCTTGGCCATGGCCGCGGTACCCACGGCGTTCGCTCCCCTGTGCTCCCGGGGTCTCAGCCACTGCCACAGCCGCCACAGCCTCTGAGCCCCAGGGGTCACTGCTCGCCGGGATCCCGCCCGCGGCCGCCGTCAGTGCGCAGCCGAGGCTAACCTGCCGCCAGCCAGCCTGGAGGCTCCTGCAACCTTCGCTCGCGGCGATGACAGCCACCTCAGAGCAGCCGGCTGTGTTCGGACAATTTGAGAATGCAATTGTTGGTTTCCCTGCCCACCCGCCCCGTTTCGCTTGCCATCACAGCACGCCTGTTGGATCTCAGTGGAGAAGTCCCGCTGCTCTGGTTCTTCAGCGCTCCATATAGACACGCCTAAAACCTACGTACATATTAAAAAACATTTAATATAACTATCAGTCAAAAGAAAAAGGAGAGAAAGAAGAGAAACATTACTGGGTTACTATGCACTTGCGACTGATTTCTTGGTTTTTTATCATTTTGAACTTTATGGAATACATCGGCAGCCAAAACGCCTCCCGGGGACGGCGCCAGCGAAGAAGTAAGTGCAGGGTTTGCTTTTTGGTTTAGGGTTTTTATTTTTGTTTTGATTTTTGTTGTTGCTGCTGTTTTGGTTTGTTTGAGCATTTGCTCCCTTTCACCGCATTCACCTGTCTCCTTGCCTGTCCAGAGTCAGCTGCCAGGAAATAGTCCTTCCAGCCTCCATCCTACGCCTCCCTTAGGAGATAACAGTTCGGGCATGGGCTTTCCTTCTCTAGCCAGAGCTGGGGTCTGTGCACCCAGCGCTAGCCTGGCTACCGCCCTCCTTGTAATTCGGGATCTGGAAATGTTCGTTTCTTGCTTAGATTCGCTCTAGGGATGTGTGCTTTCCTTTGGAGACTCCGACGGAGGCCTAGAGCCCCAGGCAGCTGGGATGCCCGTCCTGCCTTTCGGGTGGCTTGATACTGGCCCAACGGGACACCAGCACACCGCGAGTTGCCGCCTGGCTCAGGGGAGCTTTGGTTGGGCCCCCAGGCTGCCTTATGGTAGTCAAGGCAAGCATCTTGGGGCGGGTCTGGGGGGAGGGGGGCAGTGAGCTAGCGCCTGCGCTACCGCTCTCCACGACGTGCTCACAAGTGGAGTAGAGTGGTGCGGGGGCGCTGGGGCTTCCAGGACAGTCTGCGGAGCTGCCCCATGTCCCACACTCTGGAGTCTGAATGGAGAGGAACTCTGGAGGTTTGGAACTCTGGTTACCTTCTTGCCTTGCCTGTCCCACGTGAGCGCTTTGGCCATCTCTGACTCTTTCAAGTGGGTCCCCTGAGACAGTCACACAGAGAATCATCTCCTCACTGCTCTTTACCCAACTACCTAGAAGAGCGTTCGGTAGCGGCTGTGTAGGGTGCTCTCTCTGGAATTAGATGGAGACGCCCGGGCAGCCTCCACCAAAGTTGGTCTAAGGCAAAGGGGCACCTTTCAGAGATTCGGGCAGAGATGCAAGGGTGGCTTCTCTATTTGTTCCCGGGTGGCCCGGCGCGCAGCTATGCTGTGGGTACCCGCGAGAAGAGTCCCTTCGCTGAGAAAAGGACGACCCTGGCTTGGCGGAGGGCACAGGAGCCCAGGGCTAGCTAGTAAGGGGAACTAACTGACATCACTCAGTAAAGCTATTCCGGCTGGTTGGCTGGTCAGCCCACGACCTTGTCTGGTCTCCCGATGAGATCTCTCCCTGAGCGTCCAGCCCGCAAAACCCTTGAGGCAGGAACGCCTGCAACTTTCTGGACACAACAACACTTGTGTGGAATAAAAATTTAGTAATCGCCTCTCGCCGCTGTTTGTCTCTGCCCTGGTCCTGGACGTGAGGGTCCCCTGAAAGCTCCCTTTGTACCGCAAAGCCCAGGCCAGACAAAGTTTGATTCACCTGAAAATTGCCTTTAAAAATCGTGGCTGGGTGGGAGCGCCAGAGACTTGGAGTCCGAGTTGGCCCCACTGCCTCTCGGATCGCGTCTCTGCGCAGGAGGGCCTAAACTAAACATGTCAGGGCATCCGATTTATTATTCTTGGCCTCTGAGTGGTTTGTATTCTGTGCAACCCTCCCACCCAGTCTATCACTCTGGCCCTTCTGCTGCCGCACAGAAGCAGCAGCCTGGGGCTCAGAAGTCCACACAGGCAAGCTAGGTCCCGCGAGCACTGAGTTTCAGGGCCAGTGGGGGAACCGAATACAGGAGAAACACAGCTTCTTGCCCTATATAGCTTAAAGGCCACTCAAACATGGTAGCGACAGCCACCCACCCTTGAGAGCTCCATACTTGCCCCACTGGGGCAGAATCTACTAACTGTGCCTTAGTGTCACTGGTACCTGGGTTTCTGGCTGGGTCACTGCTATTTCTGAAGGAAACAAAAGAAAGCAAAGAAAGTTTGCTGTGCATTCGTTCTCTTCTCCCCCAGTGAGGACCAGAGCTGGGGAAACTGGGTGTGCACATCTGGGCTGGGACTAGATGGGTGATGTGTGAAGTCTAAAAGAGGTGTTTTTTTTTTTTTTTTTTTTTTTTTCTCCCTGCCTGGATCATCCCAAGGCCAAGTCAAAGGCGCCCTCTGGTTGTGTTGAGGGGATGAAAGAGGAAATCGGTGGAATGGAGCTGAAATTCCAGTGATTCTATGGGAGTGAGTCTGGAAGAGTTCCTACAGGCATTGCTGCTGCCCAGGAGGCACACTTTGAGTCTGCATTTGCAGCTTGGTTGCTCCTGCAATCGTGGTAGAGGGGCGACCCCTTGCGTCCTCTATGTAGACAGACAAAGATTTGGCTGGTTCAGCATGACTTTCTTTGGAGCAAGGATCAGAAGGTTAAATGTCCTTGTTCAATGTCCAGAAACTCAAAATTAACACCACACATTCATAAATTAACCTGGATCATGTTTTTTGAAATATATGAATAAAAATATCCTTAAGAGTAAATGGGATGTTTTTTATAATGAATAATAAAGAAGTGGTCAAATTATTTTAAAACTGATCAGACATCTCTATTTTTTTCCACAATAGAGCAACTAAAGTGAGCAGTTAAGGGTATCGCTTTTTCCTTGTAGAAATAACTTCATTTTCTTAAACTTTTAGAAACACCGCTAATGACGGAAGTGGAAAATTAAGGTTAAAAATAAGTCCTAAAGTTTTTTAAGCGGGCTCTTGAATGTTTCAGTACCAAAGGCCCTTACTAGCAAGGAGTGTCATTGCAGAGTTAATCATGTTCATATTTAACAACCATGATTTGTTGTCAGAAATAGTCAACAAAGTTATGCAAATATTCCTCTGTTTCTGTACAATAATCACTATTCCACTGAGCTCTACTTGGCAAAAAAACCAATTATCCTAATTATTACGCACTACTATTTTCTCTAAAAAAAAAAAAACAAAAAAAAAACCCATGGTGCTTTAAAACAGAGATCTTGTACTTTTAAATATCTGTGTAATTATGGCAAATAAACACAACAAAAATTGTACTGATTTTGATTGATATATGATGCTCAGCGATGACAAAATAAATTTATTCAGGATAAAATGTAAAGCCTTTACTCAAAAGAAGTTACCATCTAGCAAGATTTTTTAGCAACAAGTCCCAGATTTGGATTCTGGATGTGAATTTACAAAACCTAAACTCCATCTTTTATCTCCTTTCCAGCCTTGCAATCTTTTTCCTTTGAAGTTTGGTAAAAAACAACCTTCTAATTTTGGTTTGCCTATTAATAAAATTTAAGCATCATCTTATCATAACAACTGCAACTCCTTCCTAATACATCCCATTTCACAAGAACTGTC
Source organism: Dicrostonyx torquatus (assembly GCA_028555095.1). Classification (NCBI taxonomy): domain Eukaryota; kingdom Metazoa; phylum Chordata; class Mammalia; order Rodentia; family Cricetidae; genus Dicrostonyx; species Dicrostonyx torquatus. The sequence goes on from JAQHUG010000002.1 coordinate 10,065,750, forward strand.
ATTTGGCTGACATTGATCTTGCTTCTGTAGATAATGGCTTTAACAATCAAAACCCAAGTAGCCTGCCAGAGAGCCAGTGAATGAAGCTTGTCTTCTCCCACGAATCTCCCTTCCCTTTATAATTTATACTATGTTCTAACCCTGGCACAAAAAGGATATCAGACTTTTAAAATAATTAACTTTATCATCTCCAGATTTTCATTTTCCCAATATGTTTACAGAATAAGCTATTCTGCTCAAATAGCATAATCTTGATAAGTATTGCTACAACGTGGACAAATGTCAAATATTGCACACCAAACTTGCTCAACATTATTTGATTATCCAAAAGGCTCTCTAGGATGATACTGCCCCAGAGGGTTACTGTCAGAAGTAGGCCATCAGGGACCATGGTCTTCAGATATAATCATCTATTATTTCATCTTAGCGTTCTACAAAAATAATTACACTGATAATATACTTAGTGGAACATATTGATCACCGCTTATGACAGTATAGCAAATGCTGACTTATGGTGTAAGGTTCTGATGCACTCTTGGTGATCTTACTGCTGGTCCTGGAAGACAAGTTAACAGATGAAAGAGGAACACACAGACATTTTAAGATGCTAATTTGAGTGTTTTATTTGGAGGTTGAGAAGAATGCATGTTTTTCCTCACTGGACTACATTCTTCACCTATATGCCTCAGTTTTGAGAAAAATGGCTTGACAGAGATATGAGCAAAATCTGGTGAAGAAGGTATGAATGAAAATCAAAGATAAATTCAACTTCCTAGGAAGTGGTGGCAACACAAAAATAGAAACAAAATGCATTTACCTTTCTAAGTTCTAAGGGAACCATCTTTGAGCCAGAAAGATTCTTTCCCAAAATACCTTGTTGCTACTCTATTTTAAATCCATGTTTACTGCTTCAGTAGAAAGATATTCCTAAGCACCTGAAAAATGGTATTTTGAAATACTGTTATTTTAGGCCATGCCATTCTAAGCATGGTGGATATAAGAGCAAGTGAAAAGGGTGTACCAGGAATATTTCAATATTCCTTTGAACATGGAGTATGAGCAGTAGTTAAGCTTGTAGGTAGATAGGCTTTACTAAGCCATTTCTCCATTAGAGAGTTCCATGATTTTTAATGTTCTACAAATTAGGTCTCCAGAAAGCAATGAATTGAAATTACAGCATGCAGTAAAATTTGATTCTCAAGTTGTTATAGGAAAACCCTTGGTATATTACTATAAAATGACTTTATTAGACATTGGATCCTTTTAGATTATTTGAATCTGGGTAGGGATCTCTATGTTGCTACTAAATGTCTAAAACATTTTCCAGTTAAATGTTTAATCATTTTAAATATGTGTAGTGTTTTTAATCCTTCATGAGAAAGCATTTCAGAACCTTACATAAAGTAATATTGAAATACTACTCTGAAATTACAAAAATAAACTTTAAAAAATACAATTATTACTAATATTCTAATTTACTACTTTTTTCTCTTTATCTTCTTTTAAAGCACTCAACTTGAGCATTTTCCTGATTCATACACCTATTCCCACTTAGAAAAAAATATCATTATCAACTTTCAGTGAATTCCTGAAATGCCACCAGAGTGGATATTGTGTTTCATGAAATGTAAGAATCAACTTTGGTTGCAATTAGGAAAACATCTATACGTTCTGAGAATATAGCAAGAGTCAGTCATGATAATGTGTTGGAATTGTGTTTGATTTAGCGAGGGTGGTCCTTTCTTCCTATAATATATTGTACACTGGTGTTATTTCCGAAACAATAATTTGAAATATCTTGACTCATAACTTGGTGGATTTTTGTCTTGATTTTGATTTTGTGGGAAAATACAGACAGATTGCTGCAATTTTTAAAAGATTGCAATGAACATATCATCTTGGAAATTACCATCTGTTGAGTAACCTAGTAGATTTGAAATACTTGGCAAGCAAGCTTAATAATATACATGAAGTATATATGTGCCCAATCACATCTTTTAATTCAGAAGCATTACTCACAATATAATGATAATATTCATTAAGAAGTGCTAAAAACAATGGGGTGGTCCATTATCAAGGGTTATAGTTTGTTAAGAATGCTAAATGTCTGGGTGTCACTGAATTCTAAGATTCCTATTTTTCCACCTGAAAATTTTCAACAATGCAACACTTAAATAAAATATCTGAAATCATTTCATACATGAACAGTGCTCATTTGCAAAACATCCACTTTCTTACCTTCTAAGGTCATCTCTGCCTTAATTACAAGGTCTGCAAGTGATGTAGCTAACCATTTACAACTACTAAAGTTCTTTGAAATACAAAAAAACCCAGCTTAGTGGTACCAAAGAGCATGTTCAATCATATACATGCTTAATTGTAACTGTCTGTATTTTGTGCAAAATATTGCCTAACTCTTCAATGCACTGTTTTATATAGTGTTGTACCTGACCTTTAATGTTTTTGTAACAAACAAGTTTCATAAGTTTGTGATAGAGTCAGAGACCTGAAAAAAGAAAATCCCCAATGGGAATTAGAAAGAGTGAAAAGAGAGCGAAAGATCTCAATTCATGATCCAGCATGGTCACTAGGAATTACATGACCCACACAAACCCTTGTTATCATATTACACAGTATTTTCTCTGTGACAAGATAAGAGGTCTGAGTCATTTTTAAGAGAAAAATACTTAGGTCTACACCATCCAGTAATCTTAACAACTATTCATCTTTTTTCATCCAGTAATCTTAACAACTATTAATCTTTTTTTGTGAAACAAAATTCATGAGCAGGGAGCTAAATAGTTCTTCCAAATTACTCATCTTACTCAACTAGGTTTATTAGGTTTAAAAAACCAAACAAATAAAAGTCATTCATCTGTAATAAGTAAATTTAACCCAGAAGACGTGCTATAGAGAATAACCAAGTGATTGCTCACGCTGGAGAGTGGGTCACATATGACATTCTGCATCCTTCAGATCTTGTCTGAAAACAAAGCCAAGGCTTAAATAGGAACACCCAGGCAGGTTCATCTTGTCCTCAGACTTACAATTTCTGGAGTGCGTTCAGAGTGCCAAGTGGAGGAATGTTTCAGAGTTTGCCTATCATAGCAGCATTTAGGCGTGCCTGTAAGGTAAGAAAAAGTAAACATCTGATAATCCACAATTAAGAACAAAAGGCCTACACTCTGACACTGCATGATGAAGACAGAGAATAATGCAGATGACTCATGTTAATGAAATCAATAGCCCCTGGCACTTAATTGAGTACGAAGAAGAAAAGGAAGCAAGACCATATTTGGCATCAATTTAGGAGCATAAGGGTTCAGATGTTGGTAAATAGAAAAACAATAGACACAAGCAAATACAAGAATGAGACAAGTAGGTTTAGTAAGAAATGTACTTTACTTTTGAACTATCTTTAGTTTGAGGAGCTTGGAGGACACTTAGGACTTGAGCTCCAATTTCAGAGACCAACAAGAGCTGCAGTGAAGGACAGTAGTGTCACTCAGAGAAAAATTAGGGAGGAGGAGGGAGGGAGGCAGGGAGAGAGAGAAAGTAAGGGAGAGAGGGAGGGAGGGAGGGAGGAAGGATGAAAGGAAGGAAGGAAGGAAGGAAGGAAGGAAGGAAGGAAGGAAGGAAGGAAGGCTGGACATATGAAATAACAACAAAAAAACCCAGGGATGCCTTCCTTTATTTATGAAAAATGTTTATTCATGCAGTGTCAGCGTGATTACATTAAATCACTTGGTTCATGTTAAATGCTTTAATGTGTTATTTTCAACAAGAATTTTCTGGTTATAGTACTTTCTGTTATGTAAGAGAATGGTTGCTGGTATCATGAATGAAAGTTCTAAATTGCCAAATCGTGTAGTGGACGATTAGGCGTAGACGTTCTATTACCTACGAAACGTGTTACTTTGCCACTGATCATAAGGATACTTGAAAAACTTTCTAGTAATGGAAGATACATTCCTGTGAGATGTTGAATGGTTTTGAACCACTGTACTTGGACCTAGCATCTATCAATGGTATTGCCACTTTCAAGTAGATTTCTCAATGGAAGTGTGCTCATCTCAGGAGAGGATGAAATTGGAAGGCATGCAGTTACTTTATCTACATTGTGCAACATCCTCAATCTGTCTTTAACCAACTATCATAATAGTCAGGTCCAAGGTTTCTTATTGGTTCCACCTATTCATTTTGAGGCTTCTTAGCAAAGGGAGTATATTTTTTCCCAGTATTTTAAGACTTGGCAGAAGTATGAGTTAGCTTTATCTTACTTTTGAACACCTTTATAAAATTAATGTGCAGTAAAGTAGGCTGTATATTCCCTCCCCAAAACTGTTTCTAGAAATATGCTGAAAAACATATTTGTAATTATATCCCAGTAGAAAGTACATTCCTGAAAATGAATGGTGAAATGGCCCGCATTTTATTACTACATAATAAAAACCACTACCACACATTGCAAAGTAACAGAATTTAAGAGCTACGTATTCTAAAATACCACTCCCTGATGTATATTCAGTCAAGTAAGAGAAGAATTGCTGCATTTGGCAGCTACAATGTAACCTTACAGGTATGAGTATAGTCACCTTGACAAAGGCTGCCACATACACAGAACAAGTGTCATTTCAACAGAGAGGCAATAGAATGATATGTCCAAGTATGTTAAATGCCTCATATGAAAGTAGCGCGTCACAGCTCTCAGGGCCAATGTAGCATTCCATATATTTTACTTTAACATATGCATTTGTCTTTTAAGAGAATATTATGGTAACAATAAATTCCCTAAATATCTTCTTGCCTCTCAGCAAAAACACTACTTGGCATGTTCCCAAAAAGACCCCATTCATCTCACCCATCCTAGAAGCAATGTGGAGTTTCATTTTATCTGTTTATTATTATTTATTGTTTACTCTGTTATCACAGAGATGGTATTCAGTTCCTAAACTGCCATTCAAGTTTAACTTCAAAGTCCAGCCTTTCAAGATTCACCCTATTTTCTCTCTTGAGCTTGGTCTTTGAGTCATTACGTTCTCAAACTCCACCTCAGTCTTTCTCCTCCTTTCCTTCTTACTTGCTCTTTCTCACTCCTTGTATTCTTCAGCTTAGCGCTCTCCTTTATCCTCTCTCCTCAACCTTCCCTATAGGCACTTTCTAACCTAAGTTGCTGATCATTTTTATGCCACAAACAATAAAATCACACGATTTATTTGATGTATTATAAAATCCTTCTTCCCAAGTATGTCTTGTATATCCAAGACAAGATTTACTTAGGCATAAAGATATGGGCAAAGCTGTAATTCTGTAGTTAAATGTCAAAACCCTTATATATAATTTGCAATCACAATTGGCATTTGACTGGCTAGTTTTTCTGTTATTCAGAAAGCTATCTTTATAATGTTTCATTAAATCTGTTATTTATATTACTTTCACCAAGACCATTAATAATAACGTCCATTTTGAATTTTTGCTTTATGGGCCTTCATACGGGGATTGTTTATGCTGAGCTCATATTAGAATCACCTGGAGATCTTCAAAAATAAAAACAACTAGCCCAAATGGCACAATCTCTGGAGACAGGGCCTAGACAGTCTCAGTTTTAAAACATGTCCTGGGGATACTAATACAGAGCTGAGCGTGCTATATTTTCAGATCCTTAATTCAAGAACATCCATTAGAGCTGAGCAACTGTTGAAAACTATGCCAGTTTTATGAGGGTTAGACAGACAAAATAAACCTGTGTGAAGTGTGATAAGGGAGGAGATATGTATCATCTGAACAGCAGAAAGCCCTCTCACTGCACGGTATGATTTCTCAATAGGAAATTGATAAACTCAAGGCACTGAGTTGTGCAAGCAGGGCTATCTCACAGAGAATCAATCACTTCGGTCTAGAAAGAGAGCAAAGTGCACACAGGAAGAAGGCATGGGCATGAGAGTGTGCTGGGTCCCTGCAAGGTAGCCCTCAGGAGAAGGGGATTGTACTACTGTGGTTGGCAAGGGAGGAAACAATGCAACTGTAATAGTAAAATGGGGTGCAAGCCACGCTCAAACTGATTTCCAAAACCACTCAATAATAAACAACTGGGGTTTTGGTTGGTTGGTTTTGTTTGTTTGTTTTTGTAATGTCTTACCAGATGATTGATGATGTCCCCGAGTGTCCTCTTTGTTGTCAGGAAAACCTTAATGGGGAGGCAACTACCTAACAAGACGTAAACATTTCTTTCTTTTATAGGCTCTACAATTCCTGACTAGCTTAGCTTGACTACTGGGGAACAGTAAGACTACTATAAACAGCACGGGGAGTGGTAGACTCAACTCTATCAAATGGATTAAGTTTGGAGCAGATCATTAATTCAAAAATGCTTTCATTTTTCTCCTAACCTGCTCTTCTCTGAGCAGTTGTCTCACTAGCTCTTGTTTATTATTCTTTTTAAGTCATATAGAATTTTCAAACCTTGCCATAAATTAGGGAAAACTCCATGTAAAAAACGAGGTGGAAGTCTGGGCTTCCTGTCAGAGCGCATTGTGCTTGTTAAGGGGGCTCTTTGGGAAAATTTGGGTTGCAATGAGTCACTAGGCCAAATCCCAATAACCACAATTGCCAGAAGTAATTAGACTGAAGAAAGCCAGGCTCCTTGGGAGGAGGGTCATCATAGCATGCTTGAGACATTGCTCCGTGCTCAGACCTAGTTACTTGTCCCTAAGGATTGGGAGCAATCATGAGCTACAGAAAGCAGGAAACTACTCAAAACAATGCTTTCCCACCAACTTTCTTCTCAATAGGTTATTCAGCCTGAGCATGCAGGAGATGGAAATATGCCACCAGCACTGCCGCTGGCGCTGGCTCAGTGCACGTCACAATCCTCGTAAACCACCTGTCTGTCTGCAAGAGTGCAAAACCCACACAGAGAAGGCCTGCTGTCATTATGGCAAGTCTGCCTCCTCCCTTCCTGAGCAGATAAAAAAGAGCCCCAGGAATTCAGGCTTTGTAAAAGAATTATCTGAAAGGGAGAGAAAGGAAAGAGAAAAAAAAAAAACAAATCCCTGTAAACATCCTCAGGTCAATTTAGACATAATATTAGTGAAAGGACTTTCAACGATAAGAAAATGGTAATGCATGATGATGGCAGGACAGGAGTCCTAAATTCTGCAGTAAGAAAAAGGCCAAAAGCAAATTTAGGATTCCTTGTACTTAATTAAAATAACTGTTCCAGAAGTCTGGTGTCAGATAAGTAGAAATTATCAATGAAGAAGTGGGGCTGTCATTTGAAAGTTTCAGTATAAGAAACAGAAAGAGTGTTAAATCTTTCCAAACAACAAGCACAGAGGGATCTGTACACAATAACCCAAGGGAAAGTTTACTTCGAAACCACTGCCATCGTCTGGAATACTCGGGGTGTCCTATTGCCTCGTGGGATGGATCTTTAATTGAACAAAACCATAAAGATCCCAGAGCTCACTATCCTTAAAGTTGCCAATTCCTTCTAATCTAGAATGAATTCAGTATATCCCTTTATTCCTTTGATCTTAGGCTACTAGATCTTTGTTTAAACATATGAAAACAAATACCACTATTTTAAATATACAGATGAATTCTTTTGCTGGTCAGATCGTTTTAGCAACCAGCAATCTCCACATATCTTGGCAGATGTGTTCTGTTCTCATATAGGTAATGAGATGGAATGAGCTGCTTCTCATTGTGAGCAACTTAGGAGAGCCATAGAATTCATTTTATTGCTTGGGAATTTGTCAGAAGTCTAGTGATAGAAAAATCCCGTTTTTCTTTCCCAGTTGAGCTGCAGAAGAGCTTTGAATGATTTCTACTACCACAGCCATCTTCGGCGTCCAGAGACCCACTGGAAACTATTTGCCAATGACTTTTAATATACTGTTTGTAATCTAAAGGAAATGTTTATAATTCTGAAATTTTGTATGAAATAGTTTTTAGACAAACTACTTAATTTATGCGCTATTGGGGAAAAGCAATGTAACTCAACACAAGCATGCTGCATTTATATTATCTCAGTGAATGGTGGTTCTCTCCCAATATATGAAGCTTTCCTGCTGATTCCACCTAGAAACCGCCTTTCAAATCACAGCTCAGAATGAGTTTGAAGCTTCAACATACTTCTTGTACGAGTATCTATTTGTGGACAATTTATCCAGTCTCTGAAAACTGTATGTTTTCTCTTCTTTAAACCTGGAACCAGCGGTGAAGTCATTTTTACAAGAGCAATAAACTAAAGTGGTTTTTCAAATATCTTACTTGACTTTCTTTTCATGCTGAAGGACCTTTTGTTAATATAAGCTCTTCATTTTCTAGCAGGAAGCTCCCTAAAATTCTAGGGCTGCTTAAAATTATATGACTAGAAATCCCCTTTCTCCCTAGCTACCAGCCCTCTCCTTCTGGGAGTATGCCAGCAATTTTTCACGATTCATTCTGACAACCATTCTGGTGTAAATATTTAGAGAAATCCTTTCCATTAGAGATTAAACAAAGTATAAGTAACTGTTTCAAAATGATAGGTCTTTATTAATGCTTGCAAGAGCAGACCTTATTTCATCTGATGCATAGAGGCTGACACCCTCCGTAAAGACCGAAGGAAAAGTAACCAAGCCAGGAATTAAATGTGCTGTATGTAATTTGAACTGCAAAATATTACCTATCATTTATCTCTACAAGTCTTAAGTTGAAATAATGTAGAGAAAAATGAATTAATTTACATTGAAAATATAAAAGATGAGTTCAAATTGATCGAAAAGGTAAGAGGCAATTACATATCTCTTCGTCTCTTAAATAGCCCCTTGCTGTTTTCCCATATGCTCACCAGAGTGAAGCAACATGTGTGAAATCTGCTCTGACATAAGCTCTGGTTTCTCTCTTATTACTCAAGAATTAGTATTAAAGGGGATGTGTGATGAACTCTAATGCTTATATCCGATATCACTTGTGGGAATAGAGTGGCAACCTCAACCTCAAGGAGTAAGCTCACCAGTGTGCTTGTTCTGTGTTTCCTGGCCACACAAAATTCTCAAATAACGAGTACATGCAGGCCTCCCTCAGCATCCAGAGTGAACCTGTGACTCCGGTGCTCATCTCTCTTAGATAATCAATACAGCAGAGGAGTAGACACGACTTAGGCTCATCTCCAGCATATGTAAATCATCTTTTGAGGACTTACAACACTTAGCCCTGATAGATAGCTGCTATACTGTATTTTTAGGGGAAAATAATAAAGAAAAAGGTAGGCAAGCTTAGTACACACACAATTTTGTGAGAAATCATTTTAAGTCCTCAATTGACATTGTAGACTCATGGATGCAGAACGGTAAGTAGGTAAAGGGTGACACAGCTAGGCCATTTGATGTTTAGTGCTACAGTAGCGGTGATCTCATGATGTGGACTGGAGAACAATCACAGACCTCAGGAAACTTGTTTCTCCGTCCCTTGATGATGACACTTAGATATAAAACTTTGTCCTTTTGAGTTCGCTTAATCACTGACAATTAACAACCTAAGAGCTCATGGTTAGTCTGTTACTTTTGTCTTTATAAATAAGGTTTTGAAAATAAGTTAACGTTTTTTTCCAATGAAAAATTATTATAGAACTTAGATGTGAGGTGCACACATGCGACCCCCAAATCTCAGGAAACTGCAGCAGGTGATTTCTGTGGACTCAAAGTCAACCTAAGATCTATGTCTCAACATCCACAATGTGATTTGGTTCCTTTGTCTTGATGTCGAAAATACAGTACTCACTAAATTTAAAAATGTTTTACATTTGAATCTTGGTTATATATAATGACGTAACAAGGAAAACAATAAGCAGGGAACTATGGGATACAAAATGAAAATTCATTGCACTTCATTGTAAGAGAATTGTAACCTTTGACCTTCTCAAAACTTGTGTATTTTTGGATTTTGACTACAGTGAGAAACGACTCAGAGGTAGAAGGCAAAGAAGATTGATTTATAATTGATAAACTGTGATATAGTTTCCCAAATCATTTAGTCTGTGATTGCGCTGTGGCGACTGCAAAGCAGCTCCTTTATTTTCCAGAAAGCAGGTTACTGATCTTAAGTCCCTTCAATTGTGACATCAATGAGCCTTTTTTGCCTTCTTGCCACATACTCTAACCATATAAAGTTACCTGTCAGAGCTTCATGGATGTGGAATTAGGGCTTAAATTTAAAAGTATAAGTTTTTCTTGGTGTGTTCATGTATCTTTTAGAGTATATTTAAAAAAATAAGCAGAAAACAGTTTACTGGAATTAAATACAGGTAAAAATGAAACTCAACTTTGTCCTAGTTAAATTATCATAAATAGATAGATCAACAGAAAGACAGACAGATGAACACAGAATATTGCTAAAGATAGAATGCTTAGATATATTTATAAGTGTGGCATACTCTTTTTTCAGATATGTTTGAATAGAAATAGAAATTGAATTATTTGCAATGAGTGAGTCCAAGCCACATCCAAATATTTATCTGGAGACCAGTATTGTGGAAATGAAGCACAAAGATGGAAGGAAGCACAGCCTAAAACACTGGAATTTATTAGGCCTCCCAGCATTTTCTTGTCTTAAAATTTATGGCCAATGAATAGGAGTCATCACTTAGTGTGACCTTTGTGACAATCGTGGGAAGTACGCTAATGTGTACTGTAAACGTAGCTGACATTGTTAGGTAAAGCTTGTAATGGAGTGGCATAGTTTAGCTGAGCAAATTTTCATTCTGGGTGCATTGATTAATTTCTATAGCTGAACTCTCACACTGCGTCATTAACTGGAATTACCAAACAAACACTGAAATATTTTACATTTAAAAATAGTGCATTTTTGTTCATCTATCCAAGGAATTTCTCAAACCTTTTATGGTAACCAACCCCTTGATCATTACATGGAACATACTACGGGATCGATTTAAAGCCCCAGCTTGGCAGATGTATCTCAACACATTATTTGGATTTCTCTGTAAATCGGTTGATGATTTTTTTAACATCAGTTAATAACTTTGATAAGGTTCATTCCTAAAATTCAAAGACCTGAAAACAATTCGATTCAGATCTTTTTTGTGATTTATAATTAACTTCTGAATGGTTTTAAGTAAAGAAAAGCAACTATCAGCCACTTTTTACATGTGCTATTTTGCAACAAGTGGATGATACATTGATAACAATCACATAGATAAGAAATGGAATGAAAAACATTGAAGGAATATATCAAAATAATGTGGAAATGATAGATTCAAAAGCTAATGTAACAGTCTTCACTATGACACTCTGCTTTTCATTAAGCTTATTAAAGAGGATACCCGGGGGCAGGGAAGATTAAAAGAGGACATCCCTCTGCAGTGGAGATGGGAATATTATTATTTAATTAGACAATAGGCCAATCTGATACAAGAAATAAACCAGAATACTTGACAGAGTGGTTACAGGGAAGTAGTAAGGGACATTAAACTGTTTATAGCAGAACAATGAGATCAGGGCTGGTGTTTCTCAATGGTTATTCTGGTTGCTAATCAGCATCAGTAGTATTGGTTGGAAATGAAAGATATAAACTCTATTCATTACAGAAATACAATCTGTGGGGAAGGGTGATTGGAGGTGGAGATGAAGAGAGCTCATGAATTTCTGACTTTAGAACCTAAATGGGGCTCTTTTCCCCACAAATTTGTCTTTTCAAAGAGAGCTACCCGTTCTTAAACTAAAGAATTGTTTCACATGCTCTTCATTTCCCTACTGCAGGACAGGCCACTTACAGAGTCACAACAATCTATCACTTACAAATGAAACACAATTTGGTAGCAAATCATTCTTGCCAAATTACCAAACTTCTCATTAAGTTATCAGTTTCCCTTCAAGAATGTTCTTATTCTATTCTTGGGGCTGAAGAAGCCTCTAGCAGGTCCTGAGCTGGTAGAGCATCACTGTGCAATGACTAAAAGTGACTTCTTTTACTGGTTTGCATGATATAGAGACACTGTCTCATCATTACCAGGTATTTTAAGGTTCCTTTTAAATGGCAGATTATGTTTACCCATAGTCATCTAACAAAGTTCAAAGATATCCTTTGCATAATATTTTATTACAATCCCAAGTAAGCAGCAAAAAATAAAAAATAGTATGAAAGGAGGATATTTTCTTTTTTCCCCAAGATAAGTCTGGGAGTTTTCCGGTACAGCTTAAATCTCCATATATTTCTACTGAAATACGTAATATTTTCGTAATTTCTTGGACTTTGGCATCAACAGCATCTAGGTGTTGAGACTTTTTCTCTGTACCACCAGCTCACAAAAAAACCAAAAAATTGGCATGGAGACTCAGTCTATAGCTTAAGCTTGTCCTACTAGTTCTTACAGCTTAAATTAACCCTCTTATACAAATCTATGTTTTGCCTCATGTATTTTTTTTGTCTTTCCTCTCCATTTCCTATAGATTCTCTGCCTGGAAGTCCCACCTAACCTCTTCCTGCCTAACTATTGGACATTTAGCACTTTATTAAACCAATCAGAAGATGCCTTGGCAAAGACATATCTTTACAGTGTGCAAAAAGATTATTCTACAACATTTTCCCTTTTTTTCTAAATAAAAAGGAAATGTTTTTAGCTCCAACAGAGAAAAACTATATGCAATAAAAACAATTATCAAGTAAGGATTACATTTACAATATTCAGTCCATTTGCATTTGGCAAATTCAGAGAAAGTACTATATTATATTTCTTATCCAAAGTTTTATACCTAAGTCATTTTCTGTCTTTACTTGTATTACCATCCTAAAAATATCAAGGTAAATAGTTGTTACATGTGAAATTTTGACTGACTGACAAGTTTTTACTGGCATATCTTTAAGGTCCTGTTCCATTGAATTCCCATCATGGAATGAAAGGAATATCTAGGCAAGAACATCAATTCTTGTTTAATAAACCACCTAAAGGAAAAAGAAGAATAAATTGCTTTCTGTGGTAACTGGGTTCTATATAGAAAGATACTTAAAATAAATATTTATATAAAAATATTTCATGTAAATGTTCATAATTAATAAGTATCAGGACATTTATTGATTTAGACATTCATGATTCTATAAGCTGGAAATTAATGAGCTATGCAGATCCTGATGCTCTCATTTGGAAATTTATGGAGATGAGCAAAATTTCCATAGTCCTATTAAGTCCCACCATAACAGCATCCTCATGAATCGTCTTTCTTCATATGCACCTAGTAATTGTCCTCACTTTTCCTCTCTCCATCTTTCAATCTGGGTTCTTCTCCTCCTAACTGCTGAATATGGCATGTAAGCAACTCAACTACAAGTAATCCCTTATGCCTGATATTTCTGTTGCAAAAAGCTTCTAGTTTATGTATGTGTGTTCTTTTTTATGAAAAAGCATGAATTTCCTAAACCAACACACACTTCTTGAATGAGAGTATTTGTTTTATCACAGAGTTATTTATCAGTCCCTGGAAGACCTCTTTGGACAACAGTTGAAACTCTTCATGTGGCAAAGATGTCACACTCAAAAAATGTGACAATTAAGCCACTTGTGTCAGAGTCTACCTTCTCCATTTCCAAATCAAAATCTTTCGAAGTAGAACCCAATCATCTGAATTTTAAACACATCTCCCATGCAATGGAAACAGAAGTACAGACCATGTGTGTGTGTGTTTGCATGTTCACAGGAATACAGGTGTGCTTGAAGACCAGAAGAAGGCTTCACATCCTCTTGGAACTGGAGTTATAAGCCATTTGAAGTGGCCTGACTTGACTGTTGGCAACTCAGGTCCATGGAGAGAGCAGAACCTGCTTTGCTTTTAACCACTGTTAAAACTCACTGTTAATGTTTTTATAATTCATTTTATCCATCTTAGTCTGTTTAAAGTCCTTTCTTTGGTGAGTTGTCAGCCCCATGGGCAATTTTGCCTAGAATGTGGTTAGTGGGTAATCAGTAATGCATACTAAGTCTGTGACCCTTACAACACAGCTTCTCACACTGACTTTTGGTGAGTTTCTGCCTCCTATGTTGCTAAATATCTTAAATTACAAAGACACATCAGAATATGTCCTCTTTTCATCCTTTATTATTGGATAAATCTACCGACTATCTCAAATACATGCAGAGAGAGAGACAACTGTGCAATACAGCAAATTGTCTTTGATATATGTATTGTTCTTTTGAGATAGGGTCTCACTGCAAAACCAGGTTGACCTACCTTCCAAGTACTAAGATTAAAAGCATTCACTAGCACCCTATACTAACTATACTTAGGATTTTCTTTTTTTATCAGTTCTGTAAGAATTTTACCAATTGTGTTTTATTCATAGTCACCCCTTTCCACACCTCCCAGAACCTTTACTCTCTTCCTATTCAACAAGCTTGGTGTCCATTTTTATTTTCACACTTCAATTTGTACTGTGTTGGCCTTACCAGGGGCTCCATTTTTCGAGAAAATTCCCACTCCCTCTTGAAGCAGCTGTCATAGCTCTTCAGCTAGGGGAAGGACTTTGTGTCACCTCCCATACCCATTCTGGTATTCTGCACTGGCTTGACCTTGCTTGGGACTTCGGCATGCTGCTGTAACTGCTGTGAGTTAATACGGGCAGCTGTCTTTCTGGATCTAGAGGATACTGTTTCCTTGTATTCATCCACCACCTCTGCTCTTAAACTCTTCCTGCCTCTCATCCACAGTGATCCTCAGTAGAAGGGTATGTGATGGAGATATCCCATTTTCATTATCTTGAACAGTCGTGGGTTTCTATGATAATCACTCTATACTGCAAATAGAAGCTTTTGTAATGAAAGATGCAATAATTTACAGTCATAATTGTCAGTTATTAGGAATTAGTTTTACACTATGTCCATCTTGCAGGATAAAATTATTCAGTTCTCCCCTCAAGCCTATGATCTAACTAGTCCCTAGTTCTTGGCCTGACAATATTGTCAGGTTGGTATTATCTCTTGTACAGCAGAACTTAAATTCACCCAGAAAGTATTGCTTACTCCCATGATGTTCATGACACTTTTCATCAGTGGCCATGTCTTCTCAAACCAGTCATTCCTGTAGCGCAAAAGAATCATGCCGTGATAAGACTGATGATTACTTTTATCTCCTAGTAGCATGTATAGCACCTTCCAGCACTTTGAAAATTACCCTGTAAGGATCAAGCTTTCAAGTGAGTATCAGCTTGATTAATTATGTTCTGTGACTCAAGAAGATGGTGTCTTCAGCAATAGGGTTTTACTTTAAGGTTCTGGAGGGTAATCAATAGCATTATCAATAGGACACCTCACTGGCTAACAATTCCAAAAGAGGTACAACTCACTCCTGGCACTGTTTGTTGTTGTTGTTGGTGGTGGTCAACTTGTGATATCCCATAGGGCATTGCCATCACATTAGAGTGACTCCAATTTAACCCTGTGTGTGTGTGTGTGTGTGTGTGTGTGTGTGTGAATATGTAAGCTTCTATAGCAGTAGGTAGGTTTCTATGTGACTTTTTAAAAACGATCTTAGTGTTACTTGTCTCTCCCACTCCCTTTTTTCCATGCCTATATCCTGCTGTCCTACCCCAATTCCAATTTCTCCCTTTCTGTTTCATTATACCCTTTAAACCTTTATATTCTTTCTCCTATCCCTTGAATTAGCACAAAGACTGGCTTTGAGAGGGGGAAGGGGAATACTTATTCCCTCCTGGGGGTATGCAAACTGGTGTAGCCATGATGGAAATCAGTATGTAGGTCATTAAGAATCTGAAAACAGATTTACAAGACGATGTAGCTACACAACCCTTGGGCACATATCCAAAGGACTCTATCCTACACTAGAGATGCCTGTTCTATCTAGAGTAGAGATATCCTACTCTCTCCCACACTAGAGATACCTGTTCATCCACCACTGCCCTATTTGCAATAGCTAGAAAATGGAAACAGTCTAAATATCCATCAATTGATGAATAGATAATGAAATTATTGTGTATTTACACAATGGAATACTATTCAGCTGTTAAGAAAAGTAAAATTAAGAGATTAACAGGTAAATAGATGAATCTGGAAGCATTAATTCTGAGCCTTGGTCCTGAAAGACAATCATATTTTTCTATCATTTGAGGACCTTATCTTTGAATTTTCATATACTCGTGCTTCATTGGGAATATCCATGGAGGTCAAAATACTAATAAGGAATACTGGAGATGGTGTGGTCTTCCAGAAATGGGAGGCAGAAGGTAATGGTATTTAATGGATTTTTAATGAGTGTTAGGATTTTAATGAATGTTAGGTACTTTATACAATGTCTTTGCAAATACTTCTCAGAAATTATCAAGTTGATGATCCCGTACAGCAGATAAACAACCCTCGATTTGAAAGGGCTAGGCAAATCTCGCCAAAATAAATAATCAGATTCCAATCACTTGACACAGGTAATTTGTGTTATTCATCTTTGAATGTTTGCTAGCTAACAAGGTGAAAGTGTTTAATAACTTAATTTTCAAATAAATACTTGGATTAAGAGATAAATGTTAGTAATTTAGCTAGAAAAATAAAACTGGAATTCTAAACCAGACTGCGAACTGAGAACCCGCACTCACCACTGTTTGGCCTCCTCTGGGAAGTGTGCAGGGCTCATATCCAAATGAGGCACCAATGCAGGGGGAGTGCATCAAAATTCCCCAAAACATCTCACTCAATAAGGTGCATCTTTATTCTTCTGTGTCATCAGCGATTGCATTAACCTAAGAGAAAGCTACTTATTTTTCTCTGCGCCGAGCTTTAAATGCGACTCATAAAGCCAGGTATTTTTTTTTAATGGTACGCCGACTATTTGCACATCTTCTTGTGCCTATTAAAACACCACAAATCTCAGCCTGCTGTTTGCTTATGCTAAGGCTTCAGCCATCAGATATGCTACTTTAGCAGGCTATGTGGCACGAAGATCCAAGTTTATTCATAATATAACAAAGTAGAGTTTGTTTTTTGCACAGACTGAAGTTTGTTTTGCTCAAGAATGTGAGTTGGTAGTTATGGCTTCACACCCATGCAAAGTCAGTACCATTAAACTATCACATTCTCTGTTTATGTTAACTAATTATTTCTCCCATTAGAAAAGGGGGGGATGGTTCCGTTAGCCTGGCCAGAGCACATAATGATTCCCACTGTTGGATGAACACTGTTGGACCTGTCTCCTGAAAAACGCTGTTATTTACCACCCACAAACTCATCAACAGTCCTGGCTCTCTGCAGAATCTGGATCCTCAGCCCTCCCCAACCCCTCTTGTCCTCTGTTCACCTCCACTTGGGAACATGGCCACTTGGAGAAAGGGAAGTTTCCCTTCCCTTAGAACCAGCTGGGGATGCTGACTCAGTACCTTACATGTTAACCCAGAGCAGAATGTGCTCGCTTTATGATGGAGTTTCTATTTGTGGTTAAGGTCAAGATCCTTTGCTCTTGATCCTTTAGACATCTTTGAAACACTCTCAGGATCAGACCGAACCAGTAGATCAGACTAGGTCATCACAGGAAAATAATATGATTCAATTCCACTTTGAAATCTATCCACGAATTATTATTCTTTTAATAAATAAAGTAACATAATGTGGAGACTCTTATATAAGTCTCATTAGATTGAAAGCCACAGTGTTAGTTTTTGCATTCATTGATTTTTTTGCATTAATAGATTTAGAAAAATGTAAGAAAAGACTATATACTAGGCTGTAATGACTAAAAAGATTTTATTTTGTTATGCTTCATAACTTTTCCTTTTCTCTTTGCTTACACAAACATTGAAATATACTCCATTAAAAGCGGAATGACAATTTAAAACCTCCAAGCAAACTAAAATTACTGCCAGAGGGAGATAGGCAGGACCAGAGGGAAATGGAATGTTCTCACATGAAGGAACCCAGAGATGGATACACGGGCTCTTGGAGGGTTGGAATCTGAGTGCAAATTTCCAAATATGTACCTAGTTTGAACATTTCCTCTAATATAAAAATTAATAAGAGAACACATTTGTTTGTAAAATACAAACATACCTGCTTTTTTCCCTACTTTATTCACTTCAAGAAAACTTAAAGTGAATAGCACTATCAGGCCAAATATGTTCTCTCCTTTCCTTCTGACGTTTACAAAGTACAGAGTCCACACACAATAACTTGACCTGTGGACTTCATTTAAGAAGGGCTTCTGGGATTGGATTCTGCCTTGGTCTAGCCTCCTCACCTGTCACTCACAGTGCTGGAGCTTCACAGGTTCCTTTCGTGCAGTTCCTCATGGCTAGTTCTTCCTCTCTGTTGTAAGGCCTTTTCACTTGCTGGTTCTTGAGTAGATAGACTGTTTCTCAGATGCACAAGGATGATTTTGGGGGCTTCTCCTCACCATCCAGGCCTCAAACAAAGAATAATGTCAAATGCCCTACCTCACCACCATGTTTATAGTAGCATCTCTGAGTGAGTCTGTGCCGTATATGCCTGAGATCTGATTTAATCTATATTTATCCAACTCTGCATTTATGTTTTTATCAACTGGTTAACACCATAACATCAAGAAGCGAACATTGCCTTCATCCATGTATTCTCTATATTGGATAACACAGTGAGTTCTTTTGTACTGAAAACCTTAATTTATAGCCTCTATGTTACATTCATGCACAATGAACCCATTTTCATATTTGATTCATCCTGACCCCATAGATTGGGTTAGAATAAATGTTGCCCTTGCTAACCAAGCTTACATCTAACTACTAAGTGTTCCACATATGGCGAATTTTAGGAATTATAAAGCTACTACAATTTTCTTAGACTTTTGAGTTGACTTGATTTTAGTGAAAAAAAGTAGCTAATTACTATTTAATGTTAGCTTCAGCTTAGGTAACTGTGAATTTGTTTTAAAATACTTAAAGAAAAAAAACTGTTAGACTTATTAAAGGAAATTACTATTTAGGAAGTAAAAAAAGAAGACTTAGAAAGTTCCCAGAGAAATCCCATGAAAAACAGTGTGTTTCCGGGCATTATAATAATGGTGGACCACTAGCTGTCCAGGACTCAGCAGATGTGAATGCACTTTTTACTGTACCTGTTGAGAATTCTGTGAACTCAGGTGGAGACTCAGTTTTCCAGTAAAAAGTGATAAGCTGGGATAAAAGATATGGCAGACTTGGCCATTCTAACAATACATTTTTTTTAGTTTGATATGATCCAATAATTTTATTCTTTTTTTAAAAAAATTTCTTTTATTGAACATTGACTTTTTCATTATATAATATATCCTGATTATGGCTTCCCTTGCCTCTGTTCCTCTTACTTCCTCCCCACTTCCCTCCCAACCATAGCTATTCACTTTCTGTCTCTCATTACAAAGCATACAGGCTTCTAAGGGATAATAATAAAACAAGATAAAACAAAATCTAATGCATCATAATGGGACAAACAAATAGATGGAAAAGATTCCAGGAAAAGATACAAATATTGATACAGAGATCCACTCATTTACACATTCAGAAATCTTGTAAAAACACTATACTGGAAGCCATGATCTGTACACAAAAGGCCTATAGGGTAAAAAGAGAGGGAGTGTGTGTGTATGTGTGTGTATAAAAATACATATTTATGTACATATATATATATATACATTTTATAAAGCTTTGACTTGACATTATGAGACAAGGAACCTCAAAATATGCCGTTGAGTTAATTTTCTGTTGGCTGTCCACTTGTCTACTTCTGGGCATGCAGCCTACCCTTAAGAGTGGTTTGTTTCCCTAGTGAGATTCCCCTGGAGGAAACAAAATTTAGTGCCTTGCCTATGCACAGGTAAAACACCAAGTGAAGTATGTGTAGGTAGGTGTGTATGTACATAGAGGCATGTGTATATGGTATATTCACATATATATGTGCATATATATATATATATGTGTGTGTGTGTGTGTGTGACCACAACTGTATGTTTATATATATTTAAATAACAGTTGAATTTTAAATGGTTTAATATAATAATATTAAACATTATATCCAATAAGTAAGTAGTATTTCAAGATGGCAATATTCTTATATCTACATCCATAAATATAGCTGTTTCAATAGATTATCGTTAAATAATAATAGCACAATGGGACTGTGAATAAACAACTTTTTATCCAGTTATCACAGTGTGGGGGTCTAAAATAGTGTTGGGGTTGGAAAGATGATCTTGTGGTTGAGAGCTTTCCAGAAAGCATGAGGACCAGAGTTCAGATCCCCAGAGTCCATAAAAATGCTGAGTGGATATCACCCCTACCTGTAATTAGAGCAGTGGTTCTCAACCCGTGGGTCATGACCCTTGTGTGTGTGGGGGGGAGGTCAAACAACCCTTTCACAGGGGTTGCCTAAGACCACCAGAAAACACAGATAGTTATGTTACAATTCATAACAGTTGCAAAATTACAGTTATGAAGTAGCAATGAAAATAAGTTTATGGTTGGAGTTACCACAACACAAGGAACTGTGTCAAAGGGTGGCAGAATTGGGAAGGTTGAAAACCACTACTGACTTAGACCCTCTGACTGCGTAGACAAGGGGTTCCTAAAGCCAACTTGCCAGTGAAACTAAACATATTGGAAATTCCAAATTTGAATGAGAGATCCTATGTCCTTGAATAAGCTGAGTGATTGACAGTGATTCTCAATGTCAGCCTCAGTACTCCATATCCACCTCCACACATGTACACATGAAAATAGAAAAAGAAAAAAACTGTGTTGTATTCCATTAAATAATTATACATGTTCAAATAAGCTTTTGTGCCTACTTTGATATCTATCCCTAACTTCTCCAAATTGTTTAAAAGGCTAGGAAGGCTCAGCCATGGTCAGATTTAAGCATCATCTTATGAATTAAAAAAAAATCTCAATATTTTCTTGGTGTATTTACCCAAAATTTGTAAGAGACTATCAAGTAACTTTAATTTTTAACATTTGATCTTTCTTTAAAATGGTCTTGCTAGGCAATCAAGGAACCATGAATCATCCCTAACATTTAAGTTACTGTATTAGCTAGCTATAATAATAGACAGAAACAGTGCTTCTGCAATCAAGTCTGCTTTGTACATTTCCTAACTTATTCAAGATAACAAAATGAAGACAAAAACACACATTTTCTCTAGATGAATGGATTACTAAAGAAAAGGACATCTAGAAAAAAAATTTGTTGTTTAACTTTCTGTTAAGTATTTATTAATTTAACCACTGATTTTATAAACACCATTACTGGCTGCATCCTTTCAATTATTCTTGTTAATAAAAATCAATGCAAAAATAGTTACTCTATAGAGAAACTGGAAACTATCAAAAAGACTATCAAGAAATTATCAAATCAAATGAACTCCTTAACTCAAGAAGCACTGTATGCATAAGAGGGACGGGCCTGAACATTAAGACCATGGTGATCAAGAGGTCTCTTCTCCCTCTTCTCTCTCTCAAGGCCCCTGGGAGGGTCTGGGTGGGCGTTTTGTATGTTTACTTTTTTAGTTTTTAGTTAAAATGACACTTATCAAATTTGTGAATGTATAACATTTCAATTAAATAAATTATAAAATCATGAAATCACTTGTATGCAATCAGCACTTACACTGAATTCAATCAAGCTTGTCTTAAGGACCTAAAGTTTATTAAATTTGCATTTCAGAAAACTTCCAGCTACAAGTAAATGAGGAGCAGGGATAATAATCTGCAACACACGAAGATTTTCTTTCGCCTAACAATTTAAATAGATGACAGTTACACTTTAGAAATGGATTAAAGGAAGGGAGACCCATGAAACTTGCTGTGAGTTGTTGCAGGGAGTGCTTGATGAATTGGCTTGATGCATCATGAGCAGTACAAGTCACAACTTGAAGCTTAGCAGCTAGATCTTTGGAAGCCTTCTGAATTCCTGTGAATTTTATCCATTTTCTCATTCATATCTGTCCCCTTTACATTAACATTTGCCTATATTCAAAGGAAGCAGCCAGATACCAAAAATGTGTATTTTAATCCCCGATCACAGCTGTTACTTGTTCAGTAATTTTCAGTGTTGCTGATACTTAGCTTTGACTTTCAAAAGTGAATCTTCCTGATAGTTTCTACTTTCACAGGTCACAGAACAGTTACCACATTAAAATTTGCTATTTTATGGGACAAATGCTCTTAAATATGAAGTTGCAGAAAGAAAACAAGGTACCATTGAAATCTGCTCATTATTTCATTCCTTTTCTCTTACAAAACATCCTTTATTTTGTGTTATATTTCCTTTCTCTTTAATCCATCTGGGCTTTCTCAACACCTTACATAGCTGCCACCAGATAATCCCATGTACATCCCCAACAATAAGTTATCCAAAATAAGTTCTGTTCCTGTTTGATCATGTCATATTATGTCACAAGTTTATGATTAGAGTCCCCTTCCCCCTCCCCCAACCTGTTTTAACTCTCCACCTACAGATTTTCTCATCCCAAGTAGCACCTTCTCTCTCAAGAACTCAAAAACCCAACTTCTCAAACTCCTTTCTTATCCAAGTGACTCCTGTTGGTTGCCTGATTACACCACCTTGGTGCTGCTAGAACCCTCATCCAATTCTTAACTTATCACTCTGCCTTAGGTTATTTGAAATTACCATCAGCCTTTTACATAGAATACCACATTAAGTACCTTATGATCTCCAGGTCTGACAAGGTGTTAGGAAAAAAACTGTTTTAATATAAATCATATCACACACTCACAAGAGAGAAACAGAATGATTGTCACTCCATGCTCCACAACAGATTCCATAAGCGAAATACACCCTAATGTTCCCAGTCTTCCTGCAAGTCCTTATTCTTCCTCTATCTGAAACTTTCATACCCTCGCATCAAACTCATACCAGTCTATTTTCAATTAGACCAATGATGGTGTTTCCCACTCTAGCTCACCATAGACATGCATGTGTGCTGGTAAACGCCACTTATTTTCTAAGACAATGTGAAAATTTCTAAAAAGCAAAGCATCCCCTATATCTTCACTGCCCTACCTTCAATCTTCATATAGGTAAAAAACACAGAAAAAATTGTTTGATAAGTATAGTAATGTATCAGTAAAAAATAAAGTCAATAGAATAGGCCCAAAAGAAAGAAGCAGGACAAACTAAAATTTCTATTTTTTTGTCTTAGAATCACAGAATTTTATGGCTGAAAGAGCTCTTACAGGCAATTCAAAGTTTTCTGTGGTTTCCATATAAAAAGTAAAAAGCCCTTGTATTAGGATGAAGTTTGGGAAATTCATATCTAGTTGTGTAATACTGACAATAATTTCAGTGATCCTTATACAGCATTCATGAAAGCACTCACTACAGTATTCACCCATAAAAATAGGAACCCAGAATCTGAACTTCAAAGTCTTAACTTCTGTCATTTCCCATAGCCACCATATAAACTTTCCCAAAGAAAAGAATTTTTTGTAATTTTGTGCTCAAACAACACCATCCATATCATTCATTCCTGGATTACAAACAAACAACTCCTCACCACAAGCTGGGAAAACTGAACCTCCCTCAAATTTTCAAAACCTTTTCTCTTAACAAAAAATGCAGAAAGATTTGTTATATCACAATATTGACTTGCATCATTTCACTGGGAAAAGTTTTAGAATAGCAGGGAATTGAGCAAGGTCTTGGCATATCTTCCCAAGTCACAGGAAATGGTTACCAATCGTTAGATCCACTCAGTGCTGATTCTCAGAAGTTTATGAACATCTAAACCCAGTTATTTAAATGAAAGATCTCAAGGAATGTTAGTGCTTGAGTCCCTGAAATTGTAAACCACATTAATATAACTGATCTATTTAAAGCTGTTTCATCTTTCATAAAAGCTTGAGGGTACATCATTTCAAAATCACGTTTTCTTTAAGAAACTGCATTTCAGAGGTATCGATATAACCATGGGGACCAATTGGATCCATCCTCATTGAACCCGGAATCACTGCCTGACTGAACTGGAAGCAATTTTTCTTTCAAGTATGATCTACTTTTCCACAGACATGTTTTTGTGGAAAAAATATTTCCAGGTTGTACTTACACCTCTAGCTTCTGCTTCGATTCTGATTGCTTCTGAACACTCGGGGTTCTCCTGCACCTTTTGTGTTGAGGGTGTATCCCTCCTTAAAAAGAGGTTCTCGTTTTCTCCAAGTCCCCACTGCTGAGTGCTTGGCATGAAAAACGTCCCTGATACTTGGAAAGGAGTTTCCCATACCAGTCCCTCAGGTCCCATAAAGGCAAAACCTCCTCGTCTGCTTTATAGAACCGCTCCACGCCACAGAAGAACATGTACAGGAAAAGCAGCCTTCCCTTCCCCCACACGTTTCCTCAGTTTATTTATGAAAACGTCTTGGAATGAGGATAAGCTGCTTGTGGTTCCTGTGGCTGATTCGGGGATGGTTTCCTGCAGGCCGGGAGAAGCTGGTCAACCGAATGACCTCTGTGTAGCTAGTCCATATACCCCAATGGGAAGATTCTTTGGTTTTATGGGTCCCGTTTGTAACTACGTCTAGAGGACTTAGTTTTTGCAATGAAGAAGTTAATAACCAAATATGACTGCAAAGACAGACCAATGATGTAAAAGTCTATTGGACCTCATGCCTTCCCTTGCTATTATACTTGAAATCTGAAGTATTCCTCACAGGCTCATGTTTTGAAGACTTACTGCCCAGCTTGTAAGTGATAATATCTGGGGAGGGGGTGGAGCCCTTAGGTGGGGCCTAGCTGGTGGAGAAAGATTGTTAACGGGGAACCTTTGAAGTTTATTGCCCAAAACCCAGTTTCCCTCCCACTTCACTTCCTGGTGTGGCACCATAAGACTGGAGGACATTGTTTCTGCAATAGAGTTTAATAATCTTACATCACTATGAAGACAGACTAATAGTGGCCATGTCTATTGTTGTTTATACTTTCCTCTATCAATAAAAGAAGTCAGAAATATGCTAAGATACCTTTAGACACCTGCATGTCAACTTTCTGCTTATCAAAGGAACATCGTTTTCATCCTGGCATGTAAAAAGGCCTATAAAGGATTAGCATTGTATAGGAACAGAAAATCTATTTGGAAAGAAAATAACCTTGGACTCTCACTATGTGAAACATGCTCTTTATTTAGTCCTACCAGGTGGCACATAATTAACGTCTATAGACATGTCAAATGAGAGGAGCTCAACTAAATGATGACTCAGATATTTCTTTATGTTTGTTCATCATTGCCAGTGATCATTTATGACTGTTAAAAATCTGGGAAACTGTGTTGGCAGTGATCCTTCCATTAAACTAGTCCATCGTCAGTAAATACCCCTTTTACTTGAATGAGCAGATTTAAATAGAGTCACAGAAACTCTAAGGCCTCTCCCAAACGACAAAAGAGTACACATTAATTGTGATAAGCACTGACATTCGATTTATATAGACTTACTATACAATATTTAAATGCTTTATTTAAATAATTTTTTTACATTATTTAAATTTGAATAGTGAGAAGAAATTTTCAGAAAACCATTGGGCAGTGACAAGATGCTGTTGCAGGTTTTGAATCAGTTTGAATTAGATCAAAACCTAAATTGTGCTCTTAGGCCAGAGTTGAAAATAGATGTTCCAGACCTTATGTCCTTACCCAGCCTCCTCACTCGGAGTGCATGTTATTACACCTGCTGAGGAAATCAGAGACGTGTGCTTATCATCTGTGACACACATAAAACTGAGTCAATTTTACCCGTTTCAACTTGAAAAACAACAACACACACACACAAACACACATACACACAGAAAACGACAAATCCCCCATTTTCCACTTTCTTGGATGCTATTTCAGTAAGTATATTTTATTGAGGCTTTTTTGATGAGTTATTTGAATCGAATATGTTATAAACTCACAAATGCATGAATGTATGAGATTAAAAATAATATATTTTATTAAGGAAAAGTCCAGGTTAAAACAAAAGGTAGAGAACATCTTATCTCATTCACCCACTATCACCAAATTAAAAACTAATCAAAGTAACATGTTCACATACCGACATGCCATTTGATTTTATATCCATGGTCTAACTTCTCTTTCTGTTTTCCTATTTTGTCTCTCCAGTGCATCCTAACGTCAGCCAAGGCTGCCAAGGAGGCTGTGCGACGTGTTCAGATTACAATGGATGTTTGTCATGTAAGCCCAGACTATTTTTTGTTCTGGAAAGAATTGGCATGAAGCAGATAGGAGTGTGTCTCTCTTCATGTCCAAGTGGATATTATGGAACTCGATATCCAGATATAAATAAGTGTACAAGTAAGTGCCCGTATCACTTTATATTT
This sequence comes from Dicrostonyx torquatus, assembly GCA_028555095.1. Classification (NCBI taxonomy): domain Eukaryota; kingdom Metazoa; phylum Chordata; class Mammalia; order Rodentia; family Cricetidae; genus Dicrostonyx; species Dicrostonyx torquatus. The sequence goes on from JAQHUG010000002.1 coordinate 10,092,076, forward strand.
TTATCTTTTCCTTGGGGATTTCTCCTGATTAAAACAGCTTCTAATAAACCTAAAATACTCAAAAGAAAGTAAAATTTACATAATATTTAGGGTAACATATACATAGACTTATTCCTCAGAGCAGAAAATTTTCACTACTAATTTAAAAAATTTCGCTCAAGTTTTGTTTTTATTGTTTGTGTACAAAATCTAAAGTCAAGAGCATGATTATCATTCACTGGACCAATAGAAAATTACAATAGGTATCAGACCAATTGAATTCCCATTACCATTATAAAATCCAAGTATTCAATGAGTGGAAGAATTAGTTCAGCTATCTTGGCTTCCATACATTTCCAGTACAGCAATAAAACACTATTTTGTCAGCTGGAACTAATGTCTATGAGCATAATCATCTTGACCCACAAAAGTCCAATCTCAGCAACAGAACCCAAGTGACCCTGAAAGGTGCAAACCAGGAAACATCACTTGTCAACCATTCACACCCTCCCGAGCCACCACCTGTAACTCTCTCATGTGTTGCACCAGCCTTGCTGTGGCCCTCCTAAGATCTTCTCAGATCAAGAACTGCCTTGGCAATTTTTGTTCTTCACTGGCTCCTTTAGCACTTTGGAGGCTGCTTGTTCTCTTATTCAGGATTCTAAAGGTGACACTTAGTGCCGTGCTCCATGTTCCTCTCATCCAGAAGAATGGGTCTCCTCTATTTGTCAGTCACTTGCCTGTTTTTTCCCCACATTTATCCATTGCTACTGTGATTGTTGTCTTTCCAGAACACTTAACCACTCTGGATCCAAATTTCTGTAGCCTGCTTCTGTGGTTCTTGGTTAGAACTGAGCCTTGGTCATCTTGGCTGTAAATGACAGTTATTATAGTGACTACTGTGTTGGTTTATGCTGAAGTTTAGGTAACCAAATAATGCAAAATACTCATAATAGCCATGGATTATGGTAATCATTACATATAAGACAATTGATAATGCTTACTGTGAATAGTGGATGTTACCCCCATGAACTGTCATCAACCAACTTTTGACATATAATAGACAGTTACATACTGCTTGAATGTACAAATAACTCTTGAATTATACAAAATATACAAATATTTAATATTTGAAATATTTGTATATTTAATAACAGTATGAATATAACATCTCTGCATATTTAAATCAAATTATAACAAAATATAATAGCATTTAATGCAAAGAGCTATTTGATCATGTGGACAGGTTGAGTATAAACTGTCTGTAACCAGATTTGATTTAGTAGATTTTTGGATTTGGGAATACTTGTATAGAACTTACTGTCTTAATATCCATAATCTGATCATTCAAAAATATATAACACTTTATAACATGATGTCAGTGATCATAATGTTGCAGATTTTAGAAGAATTTTTATTTTAGAGGCTGAAAATATAAGGGTGCCCAGCATATATTATCAAAGTATTTTCATGAGACAATCTGTACCACAATTTTGGAAGCAGTAACTGATGTTTATCAACTAAATAACTAACTTTGGAAGAGTCTTCAGTTCAAGTCTGGTAAAATAATATTGACCTCAAACTTTGACCAGGAGTTTCCATGTATATGGAAAGATGATCCAGCAATAGTTTGGAGAAGAGAGCAGAGTCACAATTCTTTTTCTATGTTTCTCTTTCAGAATGCAAAGCTGACTGTGATACCTGTTTCAACAAAAATTTCTGCACAAAGTGTAAAAATGGATTTTACTTACACCTTGGAAAGTGCCTTGACAGCTGCCCAGAAGGGTTAGAAACCAACAACCATACTATGGAATGCGTCAGTATTGGTAAGGAAGGTTTCTAAGATTTAGAATGGATGAGAAACACTTTAGATGACAATGGCAGTCTCTATGAAGGTCCTTCTCAAAGCCCTATTAAGCAAGAACCTAAGAGGCTATCTCTAATACCCTCTCCATCTTTGCTACAAAGATGCTGCCTTAAATCTATGTTCACAGAGCCATGTTCAGCCTGTGTCATGAGCAACTTGAGTGCTCTGCTATTTCTTAAGGACTACTTATTACTCTTCTGATCATCAAAGATTTGTTACATTTCCAAGAGAGAAGAAGAGTGAGTGAGAAGAGGGGAACTCAACTAATTTCTACTTTCAACCAGTTTTACAAAATTCCTAAATTTAATAACAACCTATAATTAAAGTTGATTTCTCTTGAAAAGAGTCATTAATGCTGTAGTGACCATCTTGTATAGGTATTAAGAACAAAGAGGGGGGAGAGAAAATTTAGACTCACTCAAACTGACAGAATGAGACAATTCCAAGTTTGATTAATAGCAGGCATGGTTTTCTGGAGTGGAGGTCCCTCACACAAGTTGTCTGTCTAAATAACAGATCACTGTCAGGCTAGGTTTGCTCTCTTTTAAGTGCTACACAGCTACTAGAGCTATGAGTTGGATACACACTTGTGGAACAGATGTGAAACTGAATGAGAAAACACTAAAGGAAAACTCCCAAGTCCCTTGGGCAGTGGCTGCAGGAACCTTTGATGCTGACCCAATGCTGGCATCTGTACACAGAGCCTCCTGATTCAGTGTGTGATAGTCTCCAGGATTGCCTCTAGGCTCCCCACAGGACGCTTCTGTTAGAATCTAAAGTGTTGGAGAAATAATTATAAGTTGGTGGCTTAACCACTTCAGGACAACCACAACTTTTATTTCTGTACACTCTTTTTGTCAGAAGAAAACCAGCATATGGTATTTCAAAGTTAACCTTATGAACACTGGAAAACCGCAATCCTAAATCAGTCTGTGTGCCTTTATGTTCAAGTCCTTTCTCTAGTCAATAAAAACACAGAAAAACAACTTACAAAGGGGAAAAGGTCCATGAGAGCTCTTCTAGCCTACTCACCCTGAAGGTTGATAATTAGAGGTAGTGAGTTCCAAGCAGTGGAAAAACACAGAAAACACTCCGTGAAAATTCAAGAGCACACACGGCGGATGAGTTACTGGAAGCTTGTGGGATTTCTTTACCCAGAACAAAGGACAGGTATTTAAGTTTTGTTAGTTGTTGAAGATGCAGGGTTCAGTTTTTAAAAGCTAACTGTTCATTAACATTTTCCCATCAGAGAGAGGGTTTAACAGCTGGATCCGTGGGATTAGCTTTCAAAGAAAATTGGCTTTATATCTACAGCATTACCAAGTTTCTTTCTACCATAAATTTTAGGTGATGGATTACATATTTTAAAATAGGCACCGGCAGCCAAATGGTCATTTATTGAATAAGTGACCCAGGACACTGTTGAATTTCAGACCAGCAGCTTCTGCGCAGAACTGGCTCTTGAAGCCTGTTCCCTAAGGGAAGACTTCTGTCATTTGGTATTGGGTCCTCAGGCACAGCACGCACGCACAGGCTTGCCCTGGGATTATCAGAGAAAATGATAGTGTGCTTCAGTACACAGAAGATTATCAAAGTTGTCCCTGAAACAAGTATGGAAGTTTAGGATCCAAAGAGCTGAAATGCCGGCTGATTCCTATTGGAAGGTCATTCTTAAGGGTTTTGTTGTTGTTGCTTTGTTTTGTTTTGTTTTTTCAAGACAGGGTTTCTCTGTAGCTTTGGGGCCTGTGCTGGAACTAGCCCTTGTAGACCAGGCTGGTCTTGAACACACAGAGATTCGCCTGCCTCTACCTTTGGAGTGCAGGGATTAAAGGCATGCGCCACCGCCTGGCCCAATCATAAACTTCTTTTAACAACATGTCCCAATTCTACACTGCTCATTTAAGCTAAATTGGACATAAATCACATTATTATGTTTGTCTATCATTTATCTAAAGTTTCCATTTTTTTATAAAATTTATAAATTATAAATTAAAATTTATAAAACATTATTATTTGGAGCATGATTGGCTTTTCTAAAGTATTTCTTGAAGGAGAAAGATCTCTTCCCTTCATACAACTTTAACAATCTAATCAAGGTTTTTACTATCAAATCTCTTCAGTCATATTTCCTCCTCCAATGGAATTATCTAATATTTACATCAGAAATTTCTCTTTATAACCATTCGTCCTCTGATTACTTCAAATTCTGATTTTAGATGAGTAATTACCTATGCTGTAATTTCTCAAATCAATTTTTATAAAGTCAAATTATGTATTTGACTTTTCATCTTTGTCATGTAAGACCTGAAATATTCTGGCTTCTTTATTAAATAATATTTTTCTAATTCATCCTTTTAATTCTAGTGCTTAGCACATATACAATGTTAAATTATAGACTAACATTTCTTCTTCCTTTTGCCTTCTTGGAGACTTCTAATCTATAATACTCTTTGATGATTAATTTAGGGAGAGGATGCTAGGGGAAAATTTTCACAATTGGCAGAATATTGTATTACCAAATACTGTAGCTGCTTTCTTCTCTGATCGGATTCTCAAAGGTATAAGTGAATATAAAGTTTATTCTGAAGATGGTTCAATAATGTTCATTGAAGTTTACAGAAAGCTATTCACTTTTATAAGGTTCTTTGCTGCATTCAGATACCTACAAGTGACTAAAATACCTATTAAAAACAAGGAACATTTTAGATCTCTAGATTTAAAATAAAATTTTAATAATTTCTTTTACTTATATCTAGAGATTTAACTTTAGACCTTTAGAACACTTAGGTTATTGTTTTTAAGATTGTCATCAGAGATAGCATTCTTGCAAAATAACCCATTAAGTCAGAAGACAATGGAAAAGGTTAGTGGAAAACTTAGACTTGTGAAGACATGTTTGTGCTACCTCAAAGGTTTACAGTTGGAAGCCATTTCCATTGTAAGTTAGGAGACTTCATGGTATAAAAACAGAAACAGCATTTTCAGTCCAGCCAGGGTAGCACACACATAGATTCTGGTAATCAGGAGGAAGAAGCATGGGAGCATAGGTCTGAGGCTAGATACAGCTGCTTATAGACTCTGCTGGAAGGAAGGAGGGAGGGTGGAAGGAGAAAGGGAGGGAGGAGAAAGGGAGGGAGGGAGCAAGCGAAGGAGGGAAGGGAGGAGGGAAGGAAGGAAGGAAGGAAGGAAGGAAGGAAGGAAGGAAGGAAGGAAGGAAGGAAGGAAGGAAGGAAGGAAGGAAGGAAGGAACGAAGGAAGGAAGGGAGGAAGAAGGCACTTTGGGAGTGTTCCTTTTCATTAAAATTGCAAATGTCTACGACTGCTAGGAAAGCTATTAATGAAAAGCAGAGAAACTACATTCACACGAAGGAAACAATTTCCACATGAGCTTCAGAGGGGCACATCCTGCACTTTAAGAACCACATAAGGACATTCGGTCCAGATGCAAGTTTTCAGCAGTCCCTGACCAGAAGTTCACTGAAGTGAGAGATGCTGCTGCCCATTCACTAAGTCGTAAATAATAGTTAGGTATTCAGCAGAAAGGAGAATAGGAAGGGCACTGAGTATTGGACAAAGACCTAGATTCCTTTTCTACTTGTCATTCTCTATCTAGCACAGATGTTCTCAAATCAAACAGCATTTCCGTCTGCACATAACATCTCTTACATTGTTAAGAGGGCACATTTGCTCTACCCTAAATCTTCAACAGAGCTTGGCATTGGTGGTGCAAGCCTTTTGTCTCAGCACTAAGGAGGCAGAGGCTAGTGAATACTGTGGGTTCAAGGCTAGCCTGGTGTACACAGCAAGTTCCAGGACAGACAGAGCTATTACAGAGAGAAATCCTGTCTTGAAAAACCAAAACAAACAAAAACTTCATCAGAAGATTTAGGGAAAGTTCTAGCATCCTATGTTTCACTGTGCCTTGCTGGGGGATAATGGTCTTGTACCCTGTAAAGATTTGTCACTTCTATTGGTTTAATAAAATGATAATTGGCCAGTAGCCAGGAAGGAAGTATAGGCAGGGTGACCAGAATAAAGGAATCTGGAAAAAGAAAAGGCTTACTCTACAGTCGTCACCCAGTCCAAGAGAAAACAAGATGAGGATGCCTCACATGGCTAACAGAGACACGAATTATGGGTCAATGTAAAATATAACAGTTAATAAGGAGCCTGTGCTAATAGGCCAACCAGTTTATAATTAATGTAAGCCTCTGTGTGTTTCTTTGGGACTGAATGGCTGTGGGACCAGGTGGGAGAAAAACTTCTGTCAACAGTGCCTTCCAGATAATTCTGAAATCTGCTAAAGTATAATTCGCTAGCCAAGAATCACAATATCCCTCAAGCTCTGTTATCACCTACAATTATAGCAATGCTATGAAGCTTACAAAGCATTAATCATGAGTAGTTATGTTAGTGCCTGGGTTAGCTAGGTCCTTTGCAGAGAAAGCCAATTCAGGGTAAGAATGAACTGACCGAACATGTGTACTAGAAGCATCCTACTTCTGCCCCCTTATTTATATTTCTTCTAGAGACTTAGATGTATGGAGGATATATGCCTTTTTTTTGTCTGCTTCCTTGTTTGTTTCACTGATGATCTGGCCTACACCTGAGAGCCAGCTGACAGTGTCTCTTTGGTTTCAGTGCACTGTGAGGCCAGTGAGTGGGGCCCTTGGAGTCCATGCATGAAGAAAGGAAAAACATGTGGCTTCAAAAGAGGCACTGAAACACGGGTCCGAGAAATCCTCCAGCATCCTTCAGCCAAGGGTAACCTGTGTCCCCCAACCAGCGAGACAAGGACTTGTATAGTACAGAGAAAGAAGTGCTCAAAGGGAGAGCGAGGTAAGGACACACTAATAAAATGTGCTTCTCTGAGGCCTCACACCTTAATCCATATTTCACTTTATATCTTTATATGGGATACTGGCTGTATTCCTTTTATCCAAAGCTCTAATGTGTAGAAAAAGAACATTATGGCTCCAAGTTATAGATCATAGAAATGATATAGCTCTTTTTAGTATAGAACCTGATCTCAGAACTTTAGAGTACGATAAAGGAACCTCATTTCAGGAGATTCCTGTTAAAGCATTTGGGTTTGACTTTTTTTTTCCCTGTGATATGTCTTGTTAGTGCCTAGGAACTTTTGGGAAGTTTCATAAACAGAAGGTAAACATCACCTGGTGTAAGACCAGCACAAAGGGATACCCCTACCAACACATTCCCTTCGCAATTGACTATAAATTAAATTGGTGCCAATGATTCTAACTCTCATATTTGAAGTAAAGGACCAAGACCATTGGGAACATTCTGTCTCAAGTTGATTTTATATAAGGTTGCAGAACTTATGAGATCAATATGATCTATGTCAGATTTTGTTGAAATTTTATAAGTAACAAGAATAAATTTACCTGGACTGTAGGGCATGAGTGGAAATTAACTTCGTTTAGAAAAACTGGCAGTTGCTGGTTTTTAAATGATCATTTTCCCATACTTCTCAATCACACCCCAATATGACTTCCTAGAAATACGTTGTATATCTTTAAGTAATTATAGATAATCTTCTGGTGAGCCTGCAAATGACCCTCTCATTAGCTAATTGACAGGAGCTGGATGCCTCTGCAGCTGAACTTACTTAGTTTATTTCAGTCATTCGTTCAACATGTGTTTATTAAGCTCTTATGTTTGTGACCTTATATTATGCTAATCCCAAGAAATTCACATTTAAATAGTATCCTCCCTAAGAGTACTCTGAATTTACACTCAGAGTCCAGTGGGAAGCTCAGATGTTTAAACAGATGATCACAATATCCTTTAGGAAAGGAGTTTCTTGGAGACACAAAGGAGAGCACTACAAACATGAACATTGTTTATAGAAAAAAATAATTTGAGTCACCTGAGCTTTGCAAAATACTTTTTGTTGTACTAGGAAAAGCAATTGCAAATGTTTGGAAGCGTCTATTACCATCGTAATCAATGCTTACAGTACTAGATATTTGAAGATATGAGTTACGCTAAAGAGAACATCAAACTTTTTTAAATTCGTAAGAGGTCTTGATTAAAATTTAGTTTCAGGAATGAAATTTGGCTAGTGAAAAGGGTCTTTTTAGTGTTTGTTAACAATTAATTTAAAACATCCTAGATTTTTAAACTTGGCTTTGGAAGTCAGCTGTTTGAGCACTCTGCTAGTCTGCACCCATTGCCACACTGTTACCTCTGTTTACTGAATGGTCTTGAAATTTAATGAACTACATGTGGCCTTTAATCATATTATTTCTATAAAATCTACAGTAGTAATCAGTATTTTGTACATATTACTTTAGAACTATAAGTGACCTAAAGCTTACCCCATAGAAAATTAAGTTATATTATCTTTTCTCTTTTATTGAGTATATGCTCTTCTAATATACTTTTTCTTGTACCTTCCATAAGCACTGATGTCATAAAGTGTCACTCCTTGAAGCTAGCAACTAAAAGGGAAGTTATGCCATAAAGATGTTTGAGTGGCAGTCTGTAATTTAAGAGATCACTTCAAGTTTGATTCTGATCTTTGCTCTTTGGGATACAGAAACACTACACTGAAAAACAGAACTGTATACAATTTGAACAGCGAAAATGTTTTATTAGTTTTCAAGTTTGATAAATGCACAGACCAACAGGACTTGTGGATCCCCTGTTGTGACATTTCCAGTCTCATTTCACTTTTTCCTTCTCTTTGTTTGTAGTTCAATGTGCTGGTTTCATTTTTTAAAGTGGATTGAAAATGTAAGGAAGAAATAAAACCACACATTCATTACCCAATTAACACTTTCCTTAAATTATTTTAATGTCTACTTATCCAATATCTTACATCAATAGAAAGAATCCCAGAAAGCAAGTAGCTGTGACCTATGTATACATGGTCTCCATCAGCTATAGAGGGCATGGGAGTCTTACCCAAGCCTTCATTAAGCTTGCATACACATTTATGAAATACAGATGGTATACCATGAAACATTTTAAATTCTAAATGGTAAGGGGCATAAGCGGGGAGAAAAGAAGGATTCCAGTAGGCAAAGTTAACTAGAAGACAGGTGACCTAAGGTTTCTGGCAAAGCTGCTCTTTTTTTATCTTAGGAGGCTGAACTTAAGAAACCTTCAGGCTGTTTAAAAGATAAGCACTGCAAAATGCTAAGGACAAGATCTACCTTCTGGCCTATCTATCTACTGCTTAATTGCTCTGATTTCAGATTAGAGATGCATAGAGAAAGGAAGAGGTTTTTTAATTGTATAGCTTCAGCACTGAAAGATGAGTGAGGCAGAAGCCCAGGTCTTTGTCATAAAGTGCACCCACAAATCTTGATTTGAAGCCTGCATCTGCTATCTGCCTGAGAGGGAAACAATGGACAGAGGCAGGTCACTCTTATTTGGAACAGGTGCAGAACTTGTTTTCAGGATTTCTTTTCTGCTGTGTTCTAATTACCACAGGCAGAAGCTCCAGGGAAGAATGATAAGATCCAGAAATGGCTTCCAAAGAAGCACTCAGAAAAAGTTAAACAGAAGGAAATAGTTTCTAGATACAGAATGGATTGTGTTTGAAAAGACTTGTTTTTCTGACTCCCATTTTTCTTGTGCTTTTAATAACTATGTAAAATGAGGCTAAGGATGTCAATGTATGCTTTCATATTCCTAATTCCTAATTATAACAAAGTGTACTATTTGTTTACAATTTGAGATTATCTTCCTTTATCTGGCATACTCTTCTTTTTAAATCAAATTTGAAGTATTCATAAAGTATAACTAAAACACTATTACAATCAGAATGTGTTTCTGTCTTGAAGTTTATCAACTTAACGACATATTAGAAATGGTAAGGCATATAAAATTTGTTCTAAAAGGTTAAATAAGAAATCATATAGACTAGAGGCATGTGGGTATTAAAATATATATTGAAATAGTAAACAAAGAGATTGTGTGCTTTTAGTGATTTTCCATCCAAATTTTTTTGCTTTCTGATATGTTCTAGTGTAACCTTCTCAGGGGAAGTGAAGCAGCATGTATATGTGTCCACATTTAATCTAGGGCAGTGTGTGTATGTGTGTATGTGTGTGTGTGTGTGTGTTTCATGTCCACACATGCACACACACGCATGCACACATATGCACAGGCATGCACTGGGAGGAGAATTGATGTGTTTCTTATTCATTTGTACATTCCATCAATTTATGTTTAGGGAAGTTAAGAAACAAGGAAGAAAATTCTTTAATTCGTGAAAAGGATTTTCACTAATCAGAGGTGTCATGTGATTGTGGGATAGAAAAAAGAGAGAAGACATGGACAAACTACAGCAAGGGTCTATCTTCTTCTCTAAAGATGAATGAGCACCCACACAATCTGAGAAACAGAAAGGAATTGATTAAATAGATAGAACAAAATATCCAAAGGCCCTTCATGGAGAAAACCAGCTTAGAATTGTCATACCATCATCTTAGCTGAATGAACTGTAGATGGCCTGTGTGTCTTCTCAGACTTTTAGAAAGACACAAACCATTAAATGTAAACTACATAAGAGAAGTTATGTTACATGTTAACTTCTAAATGAGTGTTACTCTATCACTAACATAATAAAAAATATTATGTTTATTATGAATTCTACTTCCTCAATCATAGCAAGTTCACTTTTCGTAAAATTTAACAAAAATGGAGATATGTTGTGAAGTTTTGGGTGGTCAACTTCTTTGTCTTACTGGCTGTGGGTTTTGTTTGCTTTGCTTGCTTGCTTTGTTTTTTTAGGAAGCAGGGTCTCACTGGTCTGGAACTTGATATGTACATGATGCTAGACTGGACTCCATGCCCCGAGAGATCTTCCAATCTCTGCCTCTTGAGTGTTGGGATTAAAGGTCTGGTATGAATTACCACACTCAGCTTTTTAGCTTTTTAAACATTTGTACATTTGTAACTATTCTTCTTTGAGAGCATCTTATAGATGAGTTACTTACAGGAAAGATTTATATTAAATCATATTTCAAAACAACCAAGATTTCCAGAATGATTTTTCAGAAAGCAAATAGAAGAATATTTTGTTATCATGGACAAATAGATGCATTTCTTATTGTTAGGAACTAAGATTGTACCTGCTCCCCATTTTCATCTCTCAGAAGGCAGGCTAACAGGATACATTCATTTCAGGATGAGAACTTTTTCTTCTTTGGCTATTGCTGTGAGTAGACAAACCTCTTCAAAGAGTATGAAGACATACGAGCTATCTTGTTTCTGATGGGGCACTATTACCTGCTAATATTATATAGATAAAACACTGCAATGTTAGTTCCATAGCCTTTTTATTACTTTTCTTATATGTAGCCAGTCCTATACAAATGGACTGTTTGTTCAGATGCTGGGGAGGACCTCTTGCCACCCTTAAATATCTACACATGGTAGAAAGAAGAAAATAGTTGCTTCAAAGGGATATACTCAACCTGTGGGAACAAAGGAACTAATCAATTTTATATAAAATATAGAAATTTGAATTCTAATAAAAATATTTGAGAATCTGGAGAGATAGATCAGTGATTAATAAGACTTCTTGAGCTAATAGAGTATCAATCAAAGTTGGTTGCCAGCACCTACACTGGGCTGCTCAGAACTTCCTGCAACTCCAGTTGTAAAGGACCTAACACCATCCTTTGGCCTTTGAGAGCACCTGCAAACATATAGCAACACACACATACAGACACATGCACATGTAGAACCACACAGAGAAACCAGTACACACACATGCAAAAACACACACACACATAAATTTAACTTTCTAAAAATTATTCCAGTGTTATATAGACATCACTTACAGAGAAGTAATTCCTTAATATAAGTGCATTTCTTTTCTCTTAAAGGGACAACACAATTATTTCAATATATGTCATTAGTGCCTGCCAGTGTTCAGTGGGTATTTAGCTTCCTTTTTACCAAATTTAGTTACAATAACTACTGTTAACTCTTGTTTTGCTATATTACATATTAGACAGAATTAAATTCAGCAGTCTTTTTGTTGAGATGTAATTATACACACTCACGAAATTCATTATGATAATTTCATATATATTCAATGTATAATCAAGTAATATTGTAAACACTTGCATTTAATAATCTTTATGTGTTAGGAATTTTATACTCTTCTTTTATAGTTGTGCACAAATATAACATAGATTGTTTGAAACAATAGTTACTCCACTTTCCTAAAGAAAGCCAGAAAACAACTTTTAACTTGACCTTTAATATCCAAATCTTTGTGAGAGTTCTGTGCTGCCCAGATTTGTGGGTCTGAAACTAATCCAAGATCTTTTATTTGTATAAGTGATACCATAAGGAAGTAGAAGGCCCCAACCAACATCTGAGTGAAAATAGAAAAAGTGCATGACAGTTACTAGATTCCTTTTCTTTTACACATTTTACACTTCTACTTATGCTCACAAATAACTTTCTTCTTCTTCCTCTTCCTTTTCATCTTCTTCTTGATTTCTGAGACAGGGGCTCTCTAAATAGCCCTTGCTGTCTTGGAACTCACTATGTAGACCAGGATGGCCTCAGACTCACAGAGATCTGTTTTGCCTCCCAAGTGCTGAAATCAAAATTGTGAGCCATTATTTGCAGCACTCACAAGCTTCTTAATGCCAAAAGAAAGGTTCTACAGAAAATAGGATGATATTTATTTCCTGGCTCATGTTCTTTGGTTTATATTACTTTGTTTATCTCAACTCGTAGTTGTTAATGCCTCTTTATAATTAAAACCAAGTTTATATCACTTGCATTTTGTTAGCTCCCTAAGAGGAGATATTATTAATCTTGTTCAGAATTCTTGGTGGATAGTTTTATGGCATAAATACTTGTGTTACTATTATTCATATGGACTTGTCCTCTCTAAGGTTACAGAAACATTTGTATTGACTTCTGTGTTGGCAGAGACCTTGCCATTGCTATTCTGACTATAATCTACCCAAATGATTCTTGAAAATGCCTATTTTTTTTTTGAGGATACTTTTTTGGGGAATGAAAAATTTAAATATCTAGAGCTTTCTATCTTTTAATCTCTCTCTCTCTCTCTATTAGTCTCTCTTTCCCTCCCTCCCTCGTGTGTGTGTGTGTTTGTGTGTGTGTGTGTGTGTGTGTGTGTGTGTTTGTTGGGGAGCGGAGGCCAGAGGTTCATCCTGGGTATCTTTCTTGATGGATCTCTTGCTTCCTTCTTTAGACAGATCTTCTCATTCGACCTAGAGCTCAGTGATTGGCTAGAACAGCTTAGCAATGAGCTACTAGGCTGTGTCTCTCCCACTCAACCCAGGCCTGATGTTGTGCCTTTTACAAGGCTACTGGAGAATGAACTCAGGCCTGATGCTCAGGTGGCAGGGACATAATCAGTGGCACATCTCTTTAACTCTGTCTTTAATGTGTTTAAAATAGCACACTGTTTGTTACATGAGAGAGTACCAACTTACTAAATAGCATCCTTCAGCACTTAATTAAAAATTAAGTTTACCTTTGTTTGATACTATCTTTAAGAGCTGTTTTAATAGATTTACACAACATAACAAGTAACCTCAAACAACCGTAAAGCAACAACCATCCATTTAAAAATCAGTAACTGGGCAGTTTAGACAGAGATCTATCTCCAATTCTGGTCTTATCTGGGCTCCTCCATGTGTCTGTGTGGCTGAACATTGAGGAAACTGGGCTATGTTCAATGTCAAGAAAGGTCCATCAGGTCCAATGGAGAAAAGTGAAGTATTTTTCTTGAGGATATACTTAGAACTGGCAAGCTTTTATTCCAGCAACCATCTGTTATCTTGTGCTAGTCAGAAGGACATTCCTGACTCACAAGGTGAGAAATAAGTTGCACCTGCTGCCTGGCGCAACTGTGATGTTACTTTGCAAGGTGCCTTGCAAGCACCAGCAGGAGGGGAGGGGCATTTCTGACACCCAGACATCTTTGTTGTTTGTTCGCAGTTCAATGAATGCGATCTCTTAGTCTTTACCAGTTTTTCATTGTGATTCTGTCTCTACCTTTCTCATTCGTAGTATAGATGTGCTGCTTATGATTTCTACTGTACCTTATGCGTAGCATGAAGTGTATTACTTAGTCTTCCCACTGATGCCACAAAATACCTGGCACCAAAACAACAAAACAAAATGTAACAACAACAACAGAACACTTTAAGGAAGAAGGGTTTCCTTTGAGGTCTTAGTCCTTCACCCCAAAAGCCCTGGCATCAGAAGCTTGAAACAACTGGTTACTTTGCTACTTCAGCATCAGAGAATGAGATGGACACTAGTGCTCAAGCTAGCTCCCTTTCTCCTTTATATTCAGTCCAGGACCCCAGTCTGTGCAATGGTGCCACCCACACTCGTGTGGCTCTTCTTACATCAGCTAGCATAACAGAGACACTTCCTTGTAGATATACGCAGAGGTTAATTTCCACAGTGATTCTAGAACATATGAAATTGGCAGTCAGAGTTAACCACCACAAGAAGATTAAAAAGAAACATTAAAATGCAGGCCAAAGGTCTGGAGAGATGGCCCAGCCACTAAGAGCACTAGTTGCTCTTTCAGAGGATCCAGGTTTGATTCCCAGAACCCACATGGCAGATCACAAATATTCATAACTCCACTCCCAAGAGATCTTTGACCTATGAAGGCATCAGGCACACAAGTGGTATGCTCTCACATCAGGCAAAACACCCATACATAAAATCATAATATAAATAACTGTTAGAGCCAGGTTAAGATATACTCATATACTAGGTAAATATTGACTTAAGTACCACTTTGTTCTAGGTGTTCTAAAGTGCAGTGACTGCAGCAGGGAGAAATTTTAAAAAGACTCTTTCCTTTTACCATGATTTTCATATTCTAGGCATATATATGTTGCTTAATGTTCCATACAGCTATGACCGCCCTGTTCAGCTCTCTTGGAGCAAAAACCTGTGTTGAGAGTTTTCACTTTCATAAGAACATTAGTAGCTGCATTTTTCATTAGAGTTATCTAACTTTTTACAAAAACAATTGTTTATGCTAGCAAAATTAAAATAGACCTGCCTATGCTTTGCTTTAGTCTCAAGGCAAATATATGTGTTTTCCTATGACCCCCATGGTGATGAACTAATGTGTGTTTTCAAGTGGCTGAGTAGGGTTAAAGGTACAGCTTGTGTCTGCAGGACAGAGCTTGAGTTAATAGGGTCTTTGGAGAATGACCCTAAGACCTTTGGCTTCATTCATAGCCTGCTCTAGCCAACTGAGATTCCTGCCAATTAGTAGGGTTCCCTAGAGAGAGAGACTCCAAGAGAGAGCATCAGCATAAATTTAAATTCTGGACCCCCAAATGTAGTTTGCAAAAGGGTATTCTTGTTCTTTGCTAATCACAAAGTAAACATTTCTCAGCCAAGAAGACACTTCCTTCTTTCATGGTCCTGTCTGGCTCCCCGCAACTGGACCACTTTTTAAAGTTGCTGGAGCCCCTTTGGCATAGGAGACGCAACCCCACATTTGTAGACACAGAAGGATTATTCTTCTCAGAGATCATTCTCTTTCTCTCTCGTTATTTACTGCAGCAACTTCACAGAAGCTTTAGAGACAAAAGTGTGTGTGTGTGTGTGTGTGTGTGTGTGTGTGTGTGTGTGTGTGTGTATCTCCCAGAATGGACTGCACACCTTCTTCGGTCTCTCAAGAGGTGTGAGGGAGCATATTCAAGTGGGTTGTAGTTGACCTCTGGGGCATCATTGGGCAGAAATGCTCTCTTGGTTACATTAAAATTTGTCTGTTTACTATGTCATTAAGATGCTTTGTCTGATGCCAAACCATAGCTGTGGAAACTAGGTTATGTAAATATCAGAGTTTCTGGATTTAAAAACTGTATACTTGGGACATTACAAATGAGAATGTCTCACTCAAGCTTCAGGGATTTAGCCCTGTATGAGTCTTAAAGCAAGCTCGCAGAGCAAGGTGCTTATTTTACTTGATGAACAAATCTGTGCTTGGACTTCCCAGTACAGCGTCCTGCACCACGAAGCTTCTGTGTTAACATGGTGATTAAATGTGAAAGGAAATTCTATGAAATCCATTTTGCTCATTCAAGTACTTTCATTTTCAATTCAGTTCCTTACAGCACTTTTTTTCAAAATCATCCCTATTCCTTCTGATGTAAATTAAAAATATTTCTCAATAATTTTTCTTTTTGATTACAGCATCTCTAAAAATTATTCATTATCTATATGAACTGGTTGCCAGGATTGAAATTTATGTACCAGCATTCATCAGGACCTTTGAGTTGAAAATGACAGATAGGATAGGATAGGATTTTGTAAATTAAAAATCCATTAAACCATCTTTTTTCTCTCTTTTCATTTTTTCAACTCATCTTTCACTTCCTTTCCCTGTTTATCAGTTTGTAATCCACCACTGTGAGTCTTTCTGGAATTGAGAAGAAATCTGGTTCCAAGTAGCCCCAGTCTGTATGTTGAAGTCGCAATTTCAAAGGACAGTTACCATTATTTTCCTACCCACATGTCCTATTGCATGCAGGATTCTAGTTGGTTGGCTTGAATCACATGTCCACTCCTTCAACCAATCACTGCAATGGGCACTTACAATATTTTGATTGGTCTTGCTTTCAGTTGGTTGCATTCCTACAATTAAAAATGGGTACAAATGGTTCATTGTAAATGGTGGATTGAGTTACAAATAAAGATGTATATTTAAATGATTCAGTTCAATAATGCATATGCAAATATGGAAGCATACTCTTTCACAAGATACCTTCCAGTCACTATTTGTGAAAAAGCAATTTAAGTGATGAAGTTCAAGCAAGTCTTTTTTTTTCCAATTTTGACCAGATGTGCAAGTCCAGCTTAATGTTAACATTTTCATTTAACCAATTTTTATAGTTTTAGGGTTTTAAAAACATCTTTATGGGATTAAACTGACTTTGACTGATCCCACTACTCCTTGAATGGTTTCTGGGACTGATTTGTGGACTCCAGTCAAAGCATACTCATTTCCATTTCTAGCTGCACAGTGTTCCTGTGAGACGCACCAGTGTGGTTAATGACCTTTTGCTTAATTATTTACCATGCCACTGGAACTGTAAGATTAACTCAAACTTATTTAATGAACTCTTGTGTTTATGTTATGTATACACCACTGGGTCATAACTCTACCCTCTGTGAGGCCAGCTCACTATAGCAGAAAAATATGTCTTATGAAGAATTGTTTTGTTTATTTATTGCTTCTGAGAGAGGAGTCTGGGTTTTTTTCCACTTTTTTTCTTCTCCAAATAATCAGATAAACAGAAGAGTTGCTCAACAGAGAGTAATAACATTTCATGAGTCAGGATGGATGTGTACATGAATTTGTCGCTTTACTTTTACATCACATGCAATATAATATTTGAAAGGACATTTATTTTTCACTTTGGCATAGTGCCTAAATTCAGGCAAGAAAATAAAATCCTAAACTCACACTTGACACATATTGTTAATTTCAGAACTAAAGCAGCATATAGGATGTGTGGATATAGGCCAGTGAGGTGGTGAAGGCTTTTGCCACCAAGCTTGACAATCTGCGCTGGATCCTAGGGTCCACACC
>JAQHUG010000002.1:10113475-10179642 GCA_028555095.1 Dicrostonyx torquatus
GCGTGAGAAATCTTTGTAGAGTAGAAATAGTGGTTTTGCATATATTTTAAATAGCTACATTTATTTCTACAATGCTAATTTTTTAAGTAGCAGACAACATAAACGAATTCAGCAAACATTTATTGAATAACAATTGTGAGGTAGACAGTGGTAGGCACACTAGTGTAGTTATGTTTATACGTGTAAATGAGGATACATATGTATGTATACATATGTTTATGTACATATATACATCTAACGGATATATATATTTGGTTATATGTCCCTCAGATATCACTTCTGTCATGTTGTTTTTAATGTAGAAGGATTTTCTTAGCCCCTTCTAATTCTAGGCATCCTCCTCTTACATGGTAGTAGAAAATTATGAAAAGTCAGAATTAAAGTCAAAAATAACACTTGACAGCCAGAGCCTTTACCACTGAGCTCTCTTGTGGCTCTTGTCAGCCCTTTAAAAACTAGTAATTTTAATAGACACAAAGACATTGTTCTTATTTAGTGAGTATAGTTTGTTCTTCTAATACATGTACCTTCATTTCTATTTCTACACAACTACTTGAACTATCTTTCCCTGCTAAACCCGTCTCCCCTCAAGAAAATATGTTCTAGCAGCTGGGTTCACAGGCTCGAGGGAGGTGGAATAAGTGTTATGTAAAGATTAAGTTAAGAGAATTGGAAAGGTAGTTGAAAAGGAGAAATAAAAAAGATGGGAGGCGGTGGTGGCGCACGCCTTTAATCCCAGCACTTGGGAGGCAGAGGCAGGCGGATCTTTGTGAGTTCGAGACCTGCCTGGTCTACAAGAGCTAGTTCCAGCGCAGGCTCTGAAGCCACAGAGAAACCCTGTCTCGAAAAAAACCAAAAAAAAAAAAGATGGGAAAAAGAAAAACAAAAATATTGGTTCGATGGGCAGTCTGTGTCTTGATGACACTGGGTATATCAACCACTCCAGGGCTACTGGTAATTGTCTCCTTGGCTCTTGCAAATGCTTTCACAATGAGATGATTGCATCATAAAGGCAAGATTCTGGTTTTATTTGTTGGTTTTGGAGAAGCTAGGGACTGAACTGTAGCTTTTCAAACTGATTTTTAGTAACAAAACACTTTGCCCTGTTGAAATACTATGCAGAGCCCTGTACATAAAATAGATTGGCAGTAGAACGTGTGGTTAACAAGAAAAGAGAGAAATTAGAACTTGGATGCAGTGCCCATAGGAATGCGAGATGATAGCACCTGTATGACAGTTCCATAGAAACCCAAACTGAAATGACCATATGACCCAGCAATTCAAATTCTGAGTGTATACTAAAAGAATTAAAAGCAGAATCTCAGGGAGACATGTTCATTAATATATTACATACTATAGCCAAAAAGTTGTAAGCAATATGTGACCATGGATGGAAGACTGTAAACAAAATGTAGCATAAACTTGTGATGGTACATCATTGCCTGAAAGAAAAAGGAAATTCTAAAGCATGCTACATCATGGATGCTATGCTAAATGAAACCAGCCAGTCACAATGACACAAATAAACATTAACTTTGTTTATATGGACTACCAGGAGTAACAAAATCACAGAGATAGAAAATTAGGCAGATGGTAGGAACTGGGAAACAGGAAAATGACATGGGTGAGGAATAGCATTCAATTCTGCACAATGAAGAGTCCTTAGAACTGAGCTTTGTAATGACTTCATGATGTGAATGACCTTACTGCCACTGAACTGCATGCTTGGATCATTAGGATAGTAATGTATAATTTATCTCAACTAAAAAATATGCTGGTATCCTGAGCTCTATGCCAGGAACCCACTAAAGGTGGAAGATCAAAATGATCCCACACATTTCTGATTTCCACAAATTTGCCAACATATGTACAGCCCATACACATGTATATGCATCATGTATACTACACATACATAAATCATAATATTGAAAAAATAATGTTAAAAATGGTTGTTTGATAAAGAATGAGTTGTAACCAACCAGTATCCATGAGTTGGACTGCTAAATTTGAAAATCATGGAGCAACATATTTTATGAACTTCTTTGACATGTCTTACTTTCCTTCATGGCAAAACTTGAATTTGACATTTCTCTTAGTTCCTTGCTATAGAAAAGAGTAATTCCCCCCCCCACCGCTTTGGAAAATTGAAACTCAGAAGAAAAAATATGTCAGTGTATTTCCCAAGGGGCCATGCAGTTTATTACAGATGGTGTTCTTGCATCTTCTCTTCCATACCTATAGAAAGTTAAAGGTCAAACAAGAAAAAGCAACTGTGGCAAGTAGCTTTTTTAAGATACACTGTCCTGGGCTTTGCTTTTATTTGTTTCTTGGTTTCCCCTCATACTTGCACTCCCTTACACAAATATAAGAAGATGGCACTTCCATTTATCCTGTAATGTAGTAAAACTAGGGTACATTGGGATAAAATTTGTGACAGAGCCTCGCAGATCTATCGAAAGCATGACATTACCTTGAGGTAACATTTTAACATACAGCTTCATATTCTGAGCATCTTGTGCTATTAATCCCTGGCCTAATGTTTCCTTCGGGGTTTTTGTCATTTGTTCATTCTTTGTTGATTGCTAAATACATAATGTAAAACATTAGGTTGCAAACTGGCTTTAAATTGGCTGGGACCTCAGGAGAACTATTCCGAACTCTTTTTAAATAAACTCTAAGGAGGTCAAATTTAGAAAACTCTCAGCTGCTGAACTTGGATTCCACAAGCCACTGACCAGTTATAATTAATATTAATAAATGGCAGATGACAGATGTTTATTGCCTAACTGAACAGTGTGTATGCAATACTGAGTTTTCAAAAAGATAGTTTGATGTCAAGGGATTTAAACGTAAGTGCTAAAATATCAGAAAGAACAAACTCTCTATATGTAATCCAAATTCAAACTGGAAATACCTTAACGTACATCAGAAACATGCAATATTTTTATCATATTAAGCAATGGATTAACATGAAATCCTACTTTTTTAGTCTGAAAGGCCAGTTCTATAAACTTGTCTTTCTCAGGAAAGTAGACTTATAAACCACAGATACTTATTTACACAAATATATAAACACAATAAAAACAAATTGTTTAACATGTACAGGTTTTGAGATCATAAAAAATAAAAAACCAGGATCAAAATGCTAAGTTGGTTTAAATCTATAGAGTTCTGTAGAGTTCTACTAAATAATACGACCATTGACCAAAGTTTCTCCACTTACTCACTTCTGGATACTAAAGTATTAAGACATGGTAATTCAGTTAACTGGCTATGTAATTCTGGAAGCATAGTGAGATACCTAAAACATAAAGGCATCCTCCAGTTACTTCAGGCAAAATATAAGAATTTTCCATGGGAATTACATGAAAACTCAAAAATATCTTACAAAAAAACAGAGACAATGTTGGGCGATGGTGGTGTATGCCTTTAATACCAGCACTCAGGAGGCAGAGGCAGGTGGATTTCTGTGAATTTGAGGCCAGCCTGGTCTACAGAGCAAGTTCCAGGATAGGCTCCAAAACTACACATAAAAACCTTGTCTTGAAAAACAAACAACAAAACAACCCAGAGAGGAAAATAACGTGCTTAGTTTAGTTTATGTCCTTACTCAATTGGCTCCACTTACTATATTTAATTCATTAACACATATTCTTCCAATTGGACTGTGATTGAATAATAATACTATTCCATGGGTGTTTGACAATTTTATGTAATTATCTTATATAGTATTCTAGTCATTTGGTTATTTTTTATTAACAACTCTATCATCTTAAAGATGAAGAAATTAAGATATTGGGCAAGTAGCTGACTGAGCAATATTAAATAATTAACCACTGTAGTACTAAAGTCCTGCCCCCAATTCCAGTGATATTTCAAGTATTTTAGACAGAAATGTGTATGTATCAAACTGTTGCAGGTAAGCTGCTTGTTCGTCCCAGCCACCCAGTTAGCTTAGCCCCGAAATAACCACAGAGAAATTGTATAAATTAAAACACGCTTGGCCCATTAGCTCTAACTTCTTATTGGCTAACTCTCACATCTCAGTTTAACCCATTTCGTTAATATGTGTATCGCCACGTGGCAGTGGCTTACCGGGAAAGATTCAGCATGTCTGACTCTGGCAACTCCATGGCAGTTCTCCCACTCCATCTCTCTTTCTCCCAGCATTCAGTTCTGTCTTCCCTGCTTACCTAAGTTCTACCCTATCAACTGGCCAAGGAAGTTTCTTTATTCATTAACTAATGAAAGCAACACACCAACAGAAGTAACTCCTATACCATCAAACTACTACAATTACCACATAATAGTTGCGTTAGAACCTTTAAGACAATAAACTTCATCCTTTCTGCTTCAACACTTGCCACGTGTCCAGGATGAAGGTGTATTTCATTTGTCTCCCCATCTCTATTTGCATTGCTACCCATAAGAGTTAGCATCATTCATTATTTTCTTGATATCCTTGTTGATGTTGCTGATACAATTGAAATCATTCCATTTCTATCACCAAATTTGCTCTATTCTTTTGTTTATAATTATTCCACTGTTCAAAGAGCAAACCCAGACTTAACTGCCCAGTGATGTCCCTTTTGCATCATCACATGATGTTTAAAACACATGGTTTTTGAAAACTGTTAACATCATATTAAATGCTATAAATAGCTATGTTCCCAGTATCAGGCTTTCTAAACAAAACCACTGTCAGTGGAGTCAGCAAACTTCAGGCACTACGTGCCTTGTGCACTTCTCCCAGAGCTATGTTTAACTCTGAATCATAATAAGAAACTTCATTTAGTTTTGTCAAAGGTTATGAATAGTCATGCCCCATCCAATTACTATTAAATGATACTGAAAACACAAAGGAAAACTGGAGATGTTTCAAGAGATTGGATTTTCTGCTCAATTTGTAAAGTATAAATGGGCTTCACAGTGTTCTATGAATGGGTGGATGTGCTGGACACACAAGAGCAGAGTAGCCATTCTAGGAGGCCTCTAGTGTGGAACAAGCTGCAAGTGGGTAGAGCTCCAAGAAAGAACACCATGTGCACGTGCGAGTGAACAGATGCAGCGTGGCTTTTGGGGTTGTTCTCTGAGGCACATGATGATGTGAAAAAAATCACATGCTGCTCTTGTTGCTGTAGACATCTGCTGAAGGCATGTGTGGATGGTGCAGATTTTCCCCTTGGATATTGTGTCTCAACACTGCAAACAAGAAAAACTGGCAAGGAACAGAGCAAGAATGATGCTCTGTCATGATCACTTTACAGGATGCTTGCTTGCAGGTGCAAATGGTGGACATTAAGTGAATTATTTCTAAAAACATTGCTTTCTCTACTTGTATTATATGATACCTATTTCCAGAATTTACCTCAAGTTATCAAGGACTATCCCATTTCAAATGGCCTGCCTAATTACTGTTCCTTTCATCAGTGAAGGCATAAAATACTAAAGAAGCTTTTAAATATGCTTTAGACCTGAACTTGAGCTCATAAAATAGGTTTAATTTCAAATTAGTCAAAACACATGGATGCAACTTGGCTTTTATCAGTTGTGGTTTTCTGTAATGGTCTCCATCTGTTGCAAAGAGAAGTTTCCTTGATCTTTCCCAGAGAAGAGCATACCAACTGGTTACTTATTATCAAATGGTCATTGTTGGAAACATATACACACCAGTAAAATTATGTAAACTAAGGAGGTTGTATACACACCCACAAACAAATATGTAGCAACAACAAATGAAGCCATGAATTTAGAAGGTAGCAAGGAAGTACATTTAAAGGTTAGAGGGAGAAGAGGTAATGGGGAAGTGGCATTGTCTTAGTTTGAGATACTGTTGCTGTGAGGAAACATAACCAAAGCAACTCCTGGAGGAAACGGTTTATTTGGCTTATGCTTCCATGTCACAGTTCATCATCAAAGGAAGTCAGGACAGGAGCTCAAACAGGGAAGGAACTGGGAGATAGAACTTGATGCTGCTAACTAGCTCTCCATGGCTTATTCATCCTGCCTTCTAGTAAAACCAAGAACCACCAGGCAGGGGTATCCCTACCCACAATGTACTGGACCCTTCTCCATCAATCACTAATTAACAACATACTCTATGTTTGCCTACAGCCTGATCTCAGCTGAGGATTCTACTTCGAATATGTCTAGCTTGTGTCAAGTTGACATAAAACTAGCCAGAACAGATATAATTATATTACAATCTTAATTTTTAAATTAAAAATGGATGTATTGCCCATAAAGTATATACAGATCTTTCCGAATTAAGATTTCATCAAAACCTTGCCAGTTGTCTATAAAATCTTATAAACTACTTGAAACACAATTAGGTATTTGCAAATTTATGGCTGGCCTCATGGAATTCTGCCTGTGTGTTTTTATGAGCACATCAGTTAGTCTATGAATAGCAGCAGTTAGTCTTTGAATAGCAGCTATGCTATTATGAGAAGGTTGAAGGTGCGAAGAGAGTAAAAGAAACGCAGGTTATTTTTAGAATAAGAGAGTCATAGACACATGCAGAAACTGCCTCTCTACTAGATTTTATTTCATTGACATTGTCCAGTTGGTAAAAGACAGTACTTCCCGTTGACCTCACTAGAACCGTTAAGAAAGCCTTTATAGATAACAGACACTTTTAGCAAAGTAACAGGAAACACAATTCGCATACAAAAATCAGTGGCCTTCCTATATGCAAATAGCAAGTGATCTGAGAAGAAAATTAGGAAAATAATACCATTTACAATACCTTCAAAAATGTATCTTGGGATAATTCTAACAAAGCAAGTGGAAGACTTGTATAATAAAAACTTCAAGACATTCAAGAAGATAATTATACATAATGTGTAAAAAGTCACAGAACTGGAAACACCGCAGCGCTCCTCACTCTCTTACATTGGAGATTCTGTCTTGTCATTTCACAGTGTTCCTATGTCTGCCATTATGTCTGTTTTATCTTTGGTTTGCCCATCTGCATTGTCCTGTTCATTTTCTTTCTTTAATTTAAAATTTTTAAATTCATTTTACATGCCAAGCAGTTTTCTGTCCCTTCTCTCCTCCTTTTCCCTCCCCTACCTCCTTTCTACTGCTCTCCCACCCCATCTACTCCTCAGAAAGGGTAATGCCACCCATGTGGAGTCATTAAAGCCTGGCAAATCAAGTTGAGTCAGGACCCCCCCCCATCAAAGCTGAGCAAGGCATCTTCTTCTCATAGGAATAGGTTCCAAAAAGTCAGTTCACTCACCTGGGACAGATCCTGGTCCCACTGCTAGGAGCCATAGGAACAGATTAAGCTAAACAACTGTCACCACATGCAGAGGGCTTAGATAGGTCCCATGCATGATCTCCAGCTGTCCTCTAGAATGTGTGAGTTCCCACAGCTCCCACAAGCTCCTGTCAGCTATCTCTGAGGGTTTCCCAGGCATGATCTTGACACCTCCACACATGCCCCCCCCGCTCCGCTCATATAACCCCACCTCCCCTCTCTTCAACTGGACTCCCAGACTCCAGGGCTCTGTCTAATGTGTTTCTTAGCTTGAAAATAGATCTTTAAAGATCATTATTTATTTTGGGGACTTGGGGTTTAATTAGTATGGGGTTTTGTTGTGTTTATTACTTTTCTCTCTTTTTTTTAAGTTACAAAACATTACCACACTGAATTTATTTATAGAATTTCACTGCAGTATGATTTTTTTCATATTTTGAAGTTTACATTCATCAAATTCATAGTTTCTCTCCTGGATGGTTTATTTAATGTATTTGGAGATTATTGTGACAAAGGATTTACCACACAGATTTCATTCATGGTTATTCTCCTGTATGTATACATTTATGCATTTGAAGATGAATAAGACATGAAAAGGTTTTTATCACACTGATTTCATTCATACTGATCCTTATTCTTTTAAGCCTTTGAAGATCATTGTGCTGTGCAAAGCTCTTACCACATTGATTACACTCAAAGAGTTTCTATCTAGGGTGAGGTCGTTTATGTCTTTTAAGATTACTGTCACCTGCAAATGTCTTACCACACTGATTACATTCATAGGGCTTCTCTCCAGTATGTGTTCGTCCATGGTCTTTAAGAGCATATTACTTTTCTCTTGACTGTGACAAAGTTCCCGAAAAAGCCACTTAATAAAGGAAAGCTTAGGCTTATAGTTTGAAGACACTAGCAATCACAGTGGGGAAGACATGAGAATGGTAATAGTAACCTATTAACATATTTCTATGTTTAAACAGAAACACATCCTATTGAGTAAGAAAATTGTCATTTAGAACTTTCTGGTTTGCTTTTTTTTTTTTAAAGCATCCAGAAAGTCATTTTCTAAAAGGATACGCCAAACATATCCATACTCACAGATGAAATCAAATTCCAGTGTGTTTTTGCATTCCTGAAACTACCAAAAAAGAATGACCCCACTTTTACCTTAACATAGTCTTCAGCATTTCATGTTTAATTACTGTATAGCATTCACCGGTATAATGAATATAGATTTATGAGATACTTTAATGTTTTTAAAACAAATGAAAACCACCCACGGGGAGCCTCACCAAACCAACGTGAGGTTGTCCAGATTGCACTGGCTAAAATTAAGTGGAGGGCTATTCATCTCCCGGGGTCATGCAATTAATCTCAGAGTGGGAGTTCAGGCAATGACTAAGCAGAAAGGGAAGCCGGAGTGCGAGCCTGTAACAAGAGGGGCTGGCCTCCAGCATCAAGAAGCTAGTTCCTTTTTTTCTGAATAAACCTAAACTATTATTTATTATTGGGTTTTGGGATCCTAACATCCCACATGTTTAACTTGGCTATTTTTATTACCATTTTAATGTGGTCAAAAAATACAAAAGAGTTGCACTTAAAAGAGCTCAATGAATTTTTAGCATCTAGAAAGAAAACATGCTTCTTCTTCTAGGTGTCACTAGAAAGGAGCTTAGGATGAATTTAAGATAATTGTGAACACGTTAAAGCTCAAGGTATGATTTAAGAAGAAAACAAAGGCTCTAGAGTTTCTGTATCTATTTAATTTTATTAGAGGTCGAAGTTCTTTTACATTTATATCAGGTGATACCTGCTCTAAATATTGAGAAACATGTTGATGTAACATTCCCAATGGGGGCAAGTTGTTTGTCTCTGCTTTGCCCTAAAGACACTCTGTAGCAGTCAGCTTTATCCTAATGAGCACTACCTGTTCTTCTACCAACCACACTAAGAGTCATAAGCCTTACCATTTTAGAGCAGAACTCTCTCATAGTTGGTTCTTCTTTAGTGGTAGCACATCTTCTCGCTAAGAACTCTGACCCAAAAACAGCCTGCCTCTGGGGTTTCCATGTGATGGGCCAAGGCTGATGTCCCATGAAAGTGACTGCCGAGGCTGTTGCTGACATCAGTGTTCCCACTTGGGTATTTTGCTCATTCCTTGGGAATTTAAAAGAATAACAAGTAAGCAACAAATCATCAAAAACTATAACGTGTTGCCCAATTCTTGAGAATGAGCCAATAACACTAAAATCTGTTTCAGTGTCACCAATGTGAAGTCCCAGTCTTTTGAGGGACCAGTTCATACCAAATGCTCACTAACGGCAATTCTATAGAGAAGAGGCCTATTGATCATGTGAGAACTATTGGTTACTGTGAGACAACAGGGTAGGTTAAGCTCCATCAGAAACACCGCATGATGCAGATGTAATCTGAAATAGATTTCAAATTGGTCCCAGATATTCCACACCAGTAATAAGGACTGATCACAAGAACTTATTTTGCATGGTATCATATAGTGACAATAAATGAACACAACATATCACAAACCATAGGAGTCAGAGCAGAGTAAAAATTAAAATAGTGGGACAAGAATTGAAGTTTAAAAATGATCAGTCTTCAGGATTTATGTTTACTTAATCACTTTGTATAACCTGAGTAAAAGAGATAAAAGACAAAGGGACAGAAAACTCACAAGAAGCCAAACTTTTTTTTTAAACATATATGCTTATTTGTCCTCAAAAAGTCAATTGTAAGCACTGTCCAGAGAAGGAACTCAGTCAGAGCCAAATAGTAGTAGACTCAAGGTTTTGTGTTAGTTATTGGAGTTGTGGTGTTTTTCAAGACAGGAACAGTGAAACAGTTTTATCAATTGGTATTCATGCATAATCTGTGGTATAGTCTTGCTTTGTTTCATCTGTGTTTCAGAAATTAAGAAATGAATCCAGTATCTCCTAGATGTTAGTAAGTATACACTTAGCTGCAGGTCTTGGACTGGGAGTCCTTTAAAGGAATGACATCAAAAATTAGAATACAAGAGTGTTACTCTTACATGTCCCAGGAGAGATTCTTAATGGTTTATTAAATATTGTATTTTATGGAACAATACAGAGCTACACATGTCATACATCAAATTTATGTTGAGGTTCTTTGTGTGTGTTTTGTTTTATTTTTGCTTTTTGTTTTTCGAGACAGGGTTTTTCCGTGTGGCGTTGGTTGTCATGTAACTCACTCTGTAGACCAGGCTGGCCTGGAACTCAGAGATATACCTGTCTCTGCCTCCCTGAGTGCTGGGATTAAAGGTGTGCACCACAACCGCCCAGCTGAGTTCTATAATTTTTAGGATCACTAAATAAAGAAAGCGCAAATATTAATAAAACAATTCATTTGGAGGTAAAATAGATTTAGGTTCCTCTTCAAAGATTTTCATCAAGCATTTGCATTCCCAGGCTGGAGAATTGGTTCAGCCATTAACGGCAAAGCTCACAACCAATTCTGACAAATAGAAACCTTCCCTGCACTGCATATAAATATCTCTGGTTACATGTCTTCTCACATTGTTTCTAGGGAAGTAGACTAAACATGCAGTTCTGATGGAACGCATCCTCCTGTGCTGATTTCTGGATAGCTGAGAACCCTTCACTATCTGAGAAAAAAAAAAGCCTCTGAAAATGTTGAGAACAGTGAAAACATGGGGGGAAATCTCAACAAAGCTCTGTAAATTCATGGCATAGGTGATGGCAGAAAGCATAAAATTTCATCCTTAAGGTATCTCCCTGCTTCTTTCATGTGTCTTGATCTTGTAGATGATGCAGTCCAGATGAACTTTTGCTCAATAGGAATCTTTTTCTTCAGAAATTGACACAAAAACATATACACTTTGTGTGGAAAACCTATGGTAATGAACCACCAAGTGTGTTAAGCCTTGTTCATAATTTAATAAGCTATTAATAGGATAATTTTTAGGAAAAATTTTTTTGCTACTTGTGAGAATTGGATTCAGAGTAAATTGTATGAGCTTGAAATAGAATTGGGAAAATGTTTCTGAGATTCAGTTTCTTTTATTATTTTGCATTTGGTCATAGATAAACTCATTTTTGCTACATTTGTTGGATCAAAGTTTTCAAGAAGAAAATTAAAGCTCTCTTGTTCCAACATTCTATACAGACAATTTATATGCTGTACATAAACAAGAAATGTCCATTGTATGTACCCTCCCTCACTGAATACTGGGGTGGTAGTCTTTAAAAGTCTTACTTACATATATAAATTGAAATACCAGAAAACTATTACAAGGCTGATATTGTATTCATTTACATTACAACCATAAATTATCAAGAATGGTTGACTTAAGCAAGAAAAATTTATCATGGTATAGTTACATAGGTCAGAAGGGTTTAACTAGGCTAAAATAAGTAACAAGATGGTGTTCCTTTCTGGAGATATTGGAAGAGCCTGGTTTCTTTTAGATTTTTGAGATAACTTTCCATTTTTGTCCTGTGGCCCTCTCCGTCCTCACATGCACAAATTTTGAGTTGAGTCTTTTTTATGTTGCATCTCTTGGCCCCCATTTTTGCCTGTTCTTCTCTTTCAAAGACTTGTATAACTAAGTGGATAGGTCAGAATAGCCCTGGATATTCTTCTATCTCCAGTACAGACAGTGAGCAACCTTAATTTCAACTGAAATCTTAGTTGGCCTTTGGCATTTTAATGACCATATTCATAGGCTCCCAGAATTAGAATATGTCTATGTCCTTCTCTTTAGGGGGTTATTTACCTGCCTATAATAGGATTGTTTCACAAAAATCAGTTCATGACTCTTTCAAATGTAAAGGAATCTAATTTGCAAAATATTTTCTTAGTGGTGCTGGGATGAATGGCCTACTACTAGTCAAGACCAGATGTGAACTGACAATAATCATTTTAATGAAGGAAAGCAATGATGGTGATTTCCTCCATAATTACTGTTGACAAATTCAGCTAAGTCTCTCCAGGTTTTCTGTTTTTGTTTGGTTGGTTTTTACTATCTCTTTTTCCTATCTTTTTCCACTGATTGTTTGGAAAAATGTAGCTAAATCTGCTATCCCTAACTAACTCAAATGTGATTGGGCTGTTCATGCTCATCACAAATCCAGCTGGAATTTGGATGTGATGGAACTCTAGGTAACTCTTGCATACTCACTTTCCCAGCTGCAGTGATCAAAAGTTCCATGCCTTAATATTATCTACTGGGTAATGTTATCAATATCAAATTCTCCTCTACCATAAGTGGTGCAAAAGAGATGGCAAAGGAAAATAAAGCAGGAAAGACCATGAAATGATATGAACTACAAGGAAATCTGTCTATGAATAGAATTATTTTTAAATTGTGTTATTGAAAAACAACTATTATTCCAGCTAGTGATGTCACCATCCATTTTACTCTCCATGATTCTGGTATTGAACATTTCATCTGCTGATTTTTTTATTTAATTTTCACATACTACTTGTAACTGCTGTGTGTCAGGCATGTATTAAATTTTATTTTTGGAACTGTGCTAGAGACTAGAAATAAAAATAGCAGTAAGAAGGTACAAATATATACGAGGCTGATTTAGATGTCCTTAACTTTATAGGAGATTTTGTTATAAAGGAACAAAAGCAGAGCAGATGACTGTTCTCTAAGGTTGAGGGGATAAGCTGTCAAAATGCCAGAAGGTCAGGGAGACTTTTTCCCTCTGTGAAAAGGCAAAGAAATTTCTCACCTAGGGGCATTTACTAATGTGCAAAATCCAGATGACCAAGTGATAGGGATATAAAAAATTTAGATGAAGTAATGGCAAATTAGAGAAAAGAATGATATTCAACAATATGAACAAATGAAAAGAGAAAACAAGCTACAGTTGGCTACGAAGGATCTTCTGTACCTTGTGAGAACAAGGTGGACAACACTGGCAGCATATAAAATCAAGGTACCAACAAAAATAAGGAGACAGCCTGACAGCAAGGTAGAAGGTACATTGAATCACTTGCATGTGCACAGACACACACCCTGAAACAGGTTTTTAAAGAGGCGCTCTAGCAGGTGGGTGACATGACTCAATATTTGAAAGCATTTGATGCACAAACCTGATGACCTGGACTTCATCCCAGGATTCCATGGTGAAAGGAGAGAACTGGACCAGGAGAGTGGTTCTCTGACTCCACACACACATACCACGACAAGTGTGCACTTTGCAAATATACACATCATCATAATAAATTAGATTTTTTTAATTTAAGAAAAGATGTTAGAGGTAGTAGACAGTTCTCTGTAGATGACAAATGAGTGATACATTTAAGAGACATGCAGGAGGTAAAAACTTTCATAATTTGGCTAATGCATGTAGACTTGAAAAGGTTAAGAATTAACTCCAAAACTTTGAATGAATTAAGTGCTGCTGAGATGTTTACTGTAGTCAGATCAAGACTAATCAATTCCCTAAAGTGACTTGACCTACACAGCTCAATTGTGGTTTCTTAGAATCATTGTAATTAATTATTAATTGAGAAATTTTTAATTTAGTATTTTTCTACATTCTAGTATTTACATATTACTTGTTCTTCACACCAATTTCAAATAGTAATAGTTCTTAACAAATTGTATTTTACAAAATCAACAAAGAAAACACAAAAGTATCTTACTTATAGTCACATTGCTGATGAATGATATAGCTGACCACAAAAGGCATATCTCTTGATACTTAGTTCACAGTTTTTACATTTTATGTCATACTCTTTTTTAAAGCACATATTTTAGTGAATGAAGTCTTGAGAGTTTACATATCATCCCTCAAAGATAGACACTGACTAAATAGCTTGGCAGAAATTCAATCTCTGATCATCGTGACTTCAAAGTCAAAAGTCATAGGAACTCTTCCTGTTGAATGTTTCTTCACTTGCTAGAGAATGATCTCTTGGGACATTGTGAAAAATAACCTTTGAAATGTACCTTGGAAAGTGTAGAGAGAAGGCTAATTTTAAATACTCAACAAACACGGTTAAATACATTTGGAGTAGAAGACCACTTGTTAGTTCCAGGCTGCTTAGCCCCAAAAAATAACCACACAGAAACTGAATTAATCAAAGCACTGCTTGGCCAATTACTTAAGCGTATTGGTAGCTAGCTCTTGCATATTGATCCAACCCATCTCCATTTATCTGTGTATTGCCATGTGGCAAGGGCTTACTGGCAAAGGTTAGGCATGTCTGTCTCTGGTGGCAACTCCATGGCTTCTCTCCTTTCTCTGCCTCCTTTCTCCCAGCATTCAGTTTAGTTTTTTGTTGGGGACCGTTGCCCCAACATAAGAAACTGGTGCTTTTCCCTAAATGTGTTCTCGGAGGAACGTGGAAGAAACAGACTTTTACACCATCATCGTTCAAAGGCAGATCAGGACTTCTACTGTTCTTTACAGCATGACCTTGCATTTATTTCTTCTCCCCCCAAGCTCTGAATGCCTTCTGCAAAATGTTCCTCCACCCTCAGGAATTCTCTATTCACATTCCTTTTCCAGGGACCCCACACTCTCAACCAGACCTGCATATCTCACCAGCTTTGGAGCCAGCCACTTCTTCCCGGGCAATTTACATGAGAAAAGGAAGACTGGAGCTGAGCCTGTACCTTTTGTCTTTCTAAGTTGCTAGCTTTCCAGCTAGCAAAGTATTCAAGCCATGGCTGTTCCAGGCTGGTGGATGTTGGAGCCCACAGTTTTTCCCACCTATCTTTCTTCTGCCCTATCAGGCTAAGCCAGCTTCTTTATTAATCAATAGTATCCACAGCACACAGAAGGGAATCCCACATCATACATTAATATAGTTCCATGTGGTAAGTAAGAATGTAACCACGTGTTAGAAGCAGGAATGAAACTTGGCTGAGACCATTCATTAATATTAGAAATATTTCCTGTTTTCAGAAGTCACATGTTAAGTTTTTCTTTGGTAGGGCAGATTCCCAGAGTTATGCCCCTACCTGCTGAGGTATAGTAAAGACTTCCCAGAAAATGTTACATGCTTAGTTCATGTCCTCCATAACTTAAAAGCCTCTAAGTGTGTGAAATTACATGCTATGCTTGATAAAGAGGCATCAGTATCTAATGGAGACAAATGATTCTCCCTATTTTTCTCCCAAAACCTATCACAACAGGGCAAAAAGCCTACATATCATATTTTCTGCAACAATTTTATCCCTAATATTCTTAACTGTCTCTGGATCATTACTTTCCCCTCATAATAATTCTTAGGTAAGAGGCAGAGTTTTTATACAACCACCAACAGTAACCTTTCTACATTAAGATGGTCTTTGAGTACACAAGGAAGTGGTTCATTTTACTCAGAAAATAAAACCTAATTTGTGGATTATCTAAAGCTATTTCAACTTTAAAACCTCTACTATTGGTACTGGAGGCATGGTTCATTGCATATAAGTGTTATGGTTGTAAGCATGAGGACATAAGTTTGGATCCAGCACATATGTAAAAAGCTGCACATGGCTATGTACATGCCTGCAACCTCAGAGCTATGGGAGATAAAGAGAGGATCTCTGGGCTTGCTACTTGTCACTCTCCTGAGTCTATGAGAGATCCTGTCTTAAAGGCATAAGGAAGAACGGAGGAAATCTTCTTCTGGCCTCTGAAAGCACACACATTCATAGACATCACCCCCATCCCCACACACACATGTACGTATACACGCACGCACACAGATGCAATCACTATTTCTATTCCATCAGGTCTTTTTATTTCCTGGGCCATTTGACTTGATTTTCAAACACCTCACTTAATAATAAATACTTTCCCAAAGGTTAAGCATACTGCAGGCTTCATTCCTTCAGAGACTGTCATATTTTCTTTAATTTTCAGATCATGTACTTAAGTCTTTCCCAGGACTTTCTCTACCCACTAACTGTGCTATTCATGCTGCCTGCTTCCCTTGTTACACACTCTTAAGTGGAAGTTTCACCACACTATCCAACAGTCCTTCATTTGGATGGCATCTCAGGGAAAGCAAAAATCAATAAATTACAACAAAAGCCACAGTCATTCAAAACTAAAGGGCAACTCAGGCTTCTGAAACTATGTAGTACCACTTCAAAAGGGGATAAAAGCCCCAAGATTGAGGCAAGATGAGCCAGGATCATGTTTCATGACTAAAATAAGACTGCATTCCCAACTCCACCAAGGCATCATGGATGCCTGCTGTAGAAGATAATTTTGTTGTTGTTGTTTTTTGAGACAGGGTTTCTCTGTGGCTTTGGAGCCTGCGCTGGAACTAGCTCTTGTAGACCAGGCTGGTCTCGAACTCACAAAGATCTGCCTGCCTCTGCCTCCCGAGTGCTGGGATTAAAGGCGTGTGCCACCATCGCCCGGCCTGTAGAAGATAATCTAAGAAAGAGAAAGTTGTTTTAGAGTCTTTTAACTTTTCACAGTCAAAACTCCCTTTCTTTCCTCCTCTCTTCCTCTTTTCTGCTGCTCCACAGGACTACCTCTTTTTCTCCAATCTCAGAATTTTTTTTGTTAGACTATTGTCAAGCTTGGAGCTGCCACATGAACTATAGCTGACATGCTCAACTTCATGGAAACTTGGGAGCTCTTAAGTCTCCAAGAATCCTTCAGAATTCAAAACTTCAGAATAAGAGGAAATATAATCCCTTCTCACCTCTCTGAAAATTTGATTTCCTAGAGTTTCTTCTTGCCAGGGATTCCCTGGTCATTTATAGTCTTTCAGCTTGGTCCCACAAAGAACCAACTAGAGTGTGACAATCTGGAATGATTTTCCTGGGACCATGACGACTCTAAGTGGGCTGTAGCCAGTTGAATCCAGTATTTGAAGAGAAGAGGTAACTGGGTGAGAATACCATAGTAATAAATGGGGCTCATTGAGACAATTTGTCTGGAACACAGAGTTTCAAATGCAAAACAATTTATTAGTTAAGGCATTTCTCTCAGTGTCTGTTCTCACGTTTCCATTGCATAATGGCCATGAAATTAAGAAAAACAAGATTATGTTTTTCATCAGATTTATTTAAATTTATTGGGTAGCTATTGTATGACTCTTGACAAAAAGATAAGTGTAACCGCCACTTGGTTTTAGTGCAATGAATTAATGCTCATAAAGAAAACAGGAATACGTATTTCGCATGCTTCTCTTTATGTACAAAATCATGCAAATAGATCAGAAACCCACTCCTAGAAACCTTACAACACTATCCCGACCTCAACCTTGCCCCATATAATCTGTACTAGCCATTTTATTTTATGATACAACACTGGTGAATTAAAATTAAGATAGAATTTCTAGAGAGTAAGTTTGTCGTCATTAGTCTTTCCATACTATTTTAACTAACATTATAAAAATAGAAACAAAATTCAATATCACTTAGAAAAGTTGCAAAAAACTACAGACATAATTAACTATGTATTCCATTATACATAGCAGATTAAACTAATTGAAGAAAACACACTATCTAGGAACAATGTTTTTATTGACATAGATTATGTTTTTATTGACGGTGTTAATATTACAAAATAAAGCATAGAGAAAAGTTTGAGTTCCCCTCAAATGAAATCAATTCTTTGATTTATTTTGTTTTAATCACGTGTCTATTACAAAACCATATTTCTTTTCCAACTGTGTTTTATGAAGGAAAAAACAAGGCAAGATACATGTTAATTCAATATCTAAAATATATGGTTGTTAATAAAGAGTTAAAATCTGGGATGCAGTCTGCCTAGCATGTACTACATAGCGTATACTGATAATCCCAGCTCTGGAGGTAGAGGCAAGAAGACCAGATAGTCACTGTCATACTTATATAGGAAGTTAGAAATCTGGCTGGGCTAGAAACTCTATTTTGGGAAAAGAAAGAAAAAAGAAAGGAAAAGATAGTGTAAAACAGAAATCTCTTGAAGATTTGAATTTTTGAAACAGCCTTTCAAAGGAAACATTTCCATTTAGAATTATCAAAGATTAAAATGAAAAGCCAGCTGTCTTTGCATTTATATTTTTAAATCCATCAAAAAAATGAGCTTTTCCATCTGCGGTTGGAAAGGACCTATAAATAAATATATGCATATACACACACAAACAACCAAGCACATTTGATGCACATGTGCCTACTCTTCCACCCTAAAACACATCACCACAGTGATAGACAAAGGATGCTCAAAAGCTGTAAATAAGGTACAGTAAAATCTTACCAATATTTCTAAATCATTGAGCATCTAATGGCTAAGATATTTTAAAGAAATTAAGTCACTGGGCAACCACTATCGAAACAGCACCATAACCCGTCTTGCTGGTTAGGACATTGCATGTGGACAGCGTTCTTTAGCTTGCCCTGCTACACAGAGTGGGAAAGACAATTGGTACAGCAATTCACACTTTTTGGTATAGGTGACCTCAGCCCTTTGCTTCTTATTTACACATTACGTTACATTAAAACCAACTAATCACAGAGTTTAATATAATGTAGTAAATGTTGAGCATGGTGAAGCTTTTATTGTCATCTACACACCCATAATGGGAAGGAGACTCAAGGAAGGATTTTCTACATTTGGGCTGGCCCATGGCATGTGTGTGGAGAATTTTCTTAACACTTACAGTGATGTGATAAGACACAGTTCACTGTTTGTAGTTCTAGTCCCTCCACTAGATGGCATGGGGCAGGGCGGGTGGGGAGTAGAGTATCAGAACTATCTAGGAACAGACACCAAGCTGAACAACAGAGAACAAGCAAGCGAGCAATGCACGCTGTTATTTCTGTTTGGGCTGTGGATAGAATTTGACCAACTACCTCAGTCTTCTTATCCTGTGACCCCTGCAGTGATGGCTGTACTCTGAAGTTATGAGCCAAATAAACCCTTCTCATCTAAGTTACTTTTTTGATAAGGTGTTTTACCATAGCAATAAGAATGAAACTAGAATACTGTGTGAAGTTTCTATGAGCATTTTTTTTGCTTGTATGTTTTCATGGTGTTAGAAAATGAACTCAGGACCTTGTGTGTGTCAAACATGGACCTTACTACTGCATTACCACCTCGGCTCCTCTTTGTTCTTTAAACCACTTATGGAAAAAGTTCGAAATGGTGTGTATCAAAGACAAAGGGTAAAGAAAACAGTAAATCAGAGTAAAATACTCAAGGTTACATTTTAAAATTAGCTTTTTGTAGTCAATACATAGCTGGAAATATTAATTGGCAGCCACAGAATGCTATCATTTGTTTAGCAAAGAAGGCTATGATGTGTTCAGTAAAATTGTCACTAAGTGCACACTTAGAAGTTGTTCTTTTCACCTGTTAAAAGACTCTAGAATAGAGCTACTCCCCTCACCCCACAGACAGTAAAAACTTCAAAGAAAAGACAGAGCAGTACGTAAGAGGATGTGAGAGGGGAGAATAATATCACGATTTCTTGTATAATAAATCGTGCAAGCCTGTCAGCAAGGGTGAGGCATCCAGTCCTGTCAATCTGCTGGAGCAGATAGCATGGATGGGGAGGAAGTGGAGTCAAACATGGCTAACAACACTTCCTTCTCTGTCTCAGAGGAACAAAATTCGGAGACAAATTCTTGGAGCAAGTAGAAATATATCCAAATGAAAATCAAATGATAATGCTGAGAGAATATCCTTTCTTTGGAATTCTTTCAGTTCTTCAATTTACTCAGCTGGAGTAAATTTCCCAAGTAGCTTTCTGTTCAGCCTTTGGAAACAAAAGCCTTTCCTGCTCATTACAAAGCTATATTTCATCAAATATGAAGACAATGCCCTTGACTTAGAGATTCCTTTTTCAAACAGTAACTGCAAAAGGATCAGCTTCATAGTTACAATGAAGAGATGTGAGAACATCTCTTTCCCACATGGAAGAATCTACTGGGAGCCCATGTGTATAGCTGAAGAAAAAGAGGGAAATCAAATGTGTTTTTATTCAGAACTTTTAAAAATCACTATGATTACACTACCTTATATTAAAGCATCAATGTAGTAATAGGTGTGGGCTGTGTCCCACCACCGCCCAGCTCCCAGCTGCCAGCTAGCTTATGCCCAAAATAACCACATGAAAACTGTGTTCATTTAAATTACTGCCTGGCCCATTATCTCTAGCCTTTGCTTAGCTAACTCTTACATCTTAAACTAACCCATTTCTAGAAATCTGTGTATCACCACAAGGTGGTGACTTACCGGAAGATACTAACCTACATCCATCTCGGGCCGGAGAATCATGGGGGCTCGTGTCTTCCTTTCTTCCCAGAACTTCCCTTCTGTCTACTCCGCCCACCTAAGGGCTGACCGATCGGATCCTACAGGCCAGGCAGTCTTCTTTATTAACAATGAAAGCAATACAAAATACAGAAGAACCCTCCTACACCACATCAATACTTAGAGGCAAATACAGACACAGGACTGGGGGAATGACTCACTGGATAAAATGCTTGCCATGTAAGCATGAGTTCAGATCCCCAGAACTCCACAATAAGGCCAAACAGGATCAATAGTTGCTTATAACCCCATGGCTAGAGACCCTGCCTCAACTAAATAAAATGGAGATAAACAGAGAAAGCCTTTAAGCAGCCCACATGTATGCACACACAAAAATGAATGTACCCACACATGTAAACATGCAAACACATATTACATATACACATGCAAAAAATATTGACAAAATGATGTTTTCCCATTTCCTTAAAAATGAATTAGATAAGGCAAAAAATATAACCACTTTTTACTGTGTTATGAACTAGGTGTCTTAATCAGGTTCATTTACTCCACCAATTAAAGAATTGAAAAGCAAGGAATTTTCAGACACAGCAGGCAATAACTTGTAACAAATTTTATCAAATGTGAAGAAGTGTGCACACTGAAAAAGGTATGCAGAAAGAAGGCTCTTTCAAAATGGAGAGAAACTTTAGTTTCTGAATCCCCTTTTTTCCCCGGAGGGCTGGAGAATTAAGTGGGTTTGGTGAGCTGACTGAGGGTCCCTCCTCTTGTTTGGATTGTCAGCTTAGAAAGTGAGGAGTGGACTGACTGGTTCACCACCAATGTCCATGGCCTATCTCAGATTTCCAGATCAGCCAGAAAGTGGCCTACAGAAAGGAGGGAAACATACGCTTTTGTAGAAGACAGAAGGATGCCATCTCTATGGCTTGTCTGTGCCCCCACCTCCTTACCTGTCTGCGCATCAGGTACTGGTCTAGCATTTAGTCCCTCAGCTGGAGACGGAAAAACATGACTAAACTCAGAAAGATTTGGAACAAGAAAACAGAGATTCACTAGGAAAGTTCTGTTTGAAAATGGAAGCTCTCAGAGCAATTTGCTCGATAGACACAATTATCAACCTTCCTATTAATTTTAAGCTGGCACAAAAATTAAACCATCGAGTTCATGAAAAGTTTTTAAAAGGAACTAAGTATAGTCAGGAACTATAGCAAGAATCTTTTCAAACAAAATTTCTTGATGGAATGGCTTGATAGATGTTCTGACTGATAATTACATATATTGATTGCAAACACTTTTACAGGAAAACGTAGAGTTGATATGATTTATGGGCTTTAAATTTAGAATCTGCATGAGAGAAGTTTCTAAGAGTCTTTTCATTGTTCTTAATGTTTAAATTACTGAGAAAACTCCCTGAAGTTATTTGAAGAAATTATACCATCTTTCCAAACCATACTTCTGCCTTCGAGAATTCAACTAACTTCAGATCAAAATGTATCACATGCGCAGACTTTTATTCTTGTCATTATTGTTTTAAAAAGTAAGCATAACAACTTAGCTACATGTCAGGATATTGTGTTAGATATGATCAATAGTGTCGAGATGATTTGAAGTATCCGAGAAGATTGTATAAATTATATGTAAATTCTACATCATTTTATATAAAAAATTGAAGTTTCCATGGGGTTTTTTATTCACTGGGGCCCTGTCACCCATCCTTTCCTTTTATTGAGGGCAACTATATTTGACATAAACATTACATAGATTTACAGATATTCTCCAGCTATATTCTAAATGAGCAAGAACACAGAGTGGGGTGGATAGTGAGAAGGGAGACTGCATAGAATGAATATATTTAAAAATTAATAAAAAGATGATGGTTTGGGTAGAAGTCTCAGTTATTAAGAATACTTGATGCATAATTATGAAAACTTGATTTTAAATCTCTACCACTCCCATAAAAGTTGGGTGTGGCCATATACCCATCTTTAATCCCAGAGGTACCATGGGCAAAGACCATAACAACATTGCCAAGTACAATTTTATGGTCTTTGAAATATTAATTTCAGCCATTGCCCACTGGTGTAATAGTCACGTGAACATGAATGTTTTGAGATTAATCAGCAAGAATTTGACTGAATTTAAAGCCTCTCTAACAAGATGGAACTGATGCTTGACACCACAAATAAAGCCAACAACTCATGGTTAGGTGGGTCCTGAGTCCTAGGGGAGAACTTATTACTGTTGTTCTGCTAAATGAGGATAGCATTAAATCAACTCCTGATGTCTTATTGCTATACCCGCGTCTCCCAGTCCTCCTCAGAGAAGCTTCCTTTTGAGGCAGATGGCAATTGACACAGAGATAATTAATACAACTGGTCAAGGCACAGAGAATAAGAGATCCCACAGAGTACTCAGTCCTAAAAGGGACATCTGTATCGCACCGGGCCTAAGAGGACAGTGGCATACATACTCACAGTGATTGTGACCGTACTTGTAAGACGTACATGCACAAGATCAAGTTGGACAAAATCCCACCATAGAAGAGGAAAGAAGTCACAACCCACCCCCCACTTAACTGAGGAGAAATTAGCAAGCAGCTGATGGCCTCTGGGACCAGAAGAATCAGATTTTCTGAATTTTTAAGGAATTCAGCCCTTGAGAGGCTGTCAATGCTCCAACAGATGACCTACACCCATGCACATTACTGGAAGCATTAAGTGGACTAAATAGGTTTTTTAAAAAAAGATAAATAAATAGGAGGGGCAATGAAAGGGAGGGATTAAAAGCATACTTGATCAAAATACATTCATAAGCAGTAAAAATCTCTCCAAATACCTTGAGTACTTTTATTTTAGTTTATAAACAGTATATAAATGTTTATATACTGGTATATAAGGCAACCAAAATATTCTATGTAGAATATTTTGAGGGAACTATAATATGCCTTTTATAAGATAGCCATGAGTTTTATGACTAAAAGAATAAATCTATAAAATTTAATGAACTAAATTAGAATGAATTTAAACATAATTTTGATATCAGGTGATTATCAGAATTAATTTATATGCTTATCCAGTAAATAAAACTGTTTAAGACTCAAATCCAATTCAAAATGTGCTATATAAATATGCACCAATTAAGAACATTTCAACATGTAAATTAATGTGTTTGATTCATTGTCCAAGAGTTTTGTCATCTGATCTGATCTGGTGGAAAATATTTCCAAGTTAATAGTTCTTACACTTAAAATTCTGAAATAGCTAGCTTTAACTCAATATTTAGCCAAACAGTAGTTGGTTCAAGGGAAAAAACCCATAGAAACAAATACTATTAAATTTAAGATATCTAATATGAAGTGTCATGTCTTACTCTGTTTTAAAATATTATGAACAGTAAGATTCAGTTTACTTTTAAAATGAGTACATTTTGAATATTCTGAACAGTTCTGTTTTTAAGACATCTTTGGGTACTTTCTCCAGTTTTCACTTTTAATTTGTTTAATCCTGAGAATTTATAACAAGAAGACATGCTGCCTGGTAATACTCAGTGCCAGGAAGAGTTGCTTTAGTGCATATGCAGGCAAGGAGTGCAGGCTGGGATTCAAGCCAGCAGCGTTCCTGAGGTGGGATTGAGTGAACCCTGTGTTTAGGGTCATAGAAAACTTTGTCAGCACATGAACAGAAATTCAAATTTCACATTCTGATTCTTCAGCGAATAATGAGCCAAAACAAGAGAAAGGAGGGGCAAAACTCTTTAAAGACTTTCTTAAAAATTTTGGAGAGATGCTCAGTTGTTAAGAGTACTTTTTCTTGAGGAGGACCCGAGCTCCTAAGTTGCCCAGACTGATCTTAAATTTGAGATTCTCCTTCCCCAGCCTCCTGAGTTAAGCGGCATTACGGGTTTGTACTCCCAGACCTGCTCCTAGCCTCTGCATTTTGATTGCAGCAGGAATCTTCTCTGAGAGCTAAGGGCACCTATGGAAGTAACTTAAATGAACTAGCTGAGCCTAGTTTAGAAAGTTTAGAAAAACGAGGAAGACGCCCTGAAGAGGTCCTGTGGCCGGAGAATTAAACATGAGTCTGAGGTAAGGCAAGGGAGTCTAGAAATCGAATTCTCATTCTCGGTGAACAAGTATATGGGATCAGAAGACATTGTGGGGGTGCGGGGGCAGGGTATACAGGGACAACGAGCAGGAAGAGAAGTGTGAGGCCAGCCAAGTGGGTGAGGGAGCAAGAAGGGACAAGTCACAGAGGACAAGGACCCCGGAGACAGCATTAGGAAGCTTGAGATTATCTGCTTTTCACCTCTAAAATGTGCATGTAGTGTCTTACCTTAAGCTTTTCTTCTTTCTGAGTTCTAAAAAGGACACCATGTGGACAGACAGCCCTCTTGAAATCTGTCTTTCCAGTTGTGAGCACAACATAGTCTAAGTCTTAAGAGAACCCAGTGATCAGAGCTGTCACTGCGAAGAGGCTTCAGGAGAATATCCGCGAATAACTGTGCAGTAGAGTACGTAATAATATGTCAAATTAACTTTCTCTGGCTAATTAATCAAAAGGGCCCTAGAAGTCAAGTTGGAAAGCAACAGGACTGATTTGTCTATGAACTGACAGAACACACAACTTGGATGGCTTCAAATTTCAAGTTGAAGAAATCGAATGTCTGCCTGATTGTCTATAAAAATGTCTCGTCTGTGATTGTTTTTACTGTATTTCTTAAAATTACAGCAGAGGCAATAAGTGTGTCTATTTTAGTAAAAACAAACAAGAAAATAGGGGCAAAAGGTTTGAATATGTTTCTCAAGTCAGCTCTACTGGGTAATAATATAGCTGAGAAGGACATTTGGCCTTGATGGCTTTCAGCTGTGTTCTTCACCACTGGGTCAAACTGTCCTGTGTTTATACAGCCCTCGGGTCAAAGGCCTTTTAAGTATGTATCTACACAACAGATCATAATTGCTGCATAAAAATACTTGCTCTGTAGCAGCTCCCTCCTGTGCAACTATCCTCCACTGATTTATTCACTAAAACTAACAAAACTTGTAATTTTTATCTTTTGTACATAAAAGGATGCCTAAATTTAGGTTCACAAATCAGATGAATTCCTTTTAATATATAAAACCATGGGCTTCGGATTGAGTCTCATGGTATAACTAAAGTCCTAGTGGTAAATTTGATATTTTGGAGGCATAGTTCACTAGTTGGTTGGATCATAGAATTGGTGATGTTTATTTCTCAGTCTAGAATAGGGAGTACACTTAGATTTTTGTAAAACTTTTTCGTTTAGTTTGTAAGTCAAGGAACTACTTAAAGTTCCTTAGCTCCCTCTACTGTTAATTTTGAGAACTTCACAAATGAATCCCTTAAACATTTCAGTGGACAAAAAAAAAAAAAAAAAAGCACATGGCATTTATAATCTAAGTAATTGTCACTCGTGATTCCAGAAGAAATACCTCTCAATTATTTTCCCGTTGTGTTTTAAAAGAGTATTGAATGTTCCCTAAGGTTTATGTTTCCACATGGAAATATAATGAATGTCTAATGTCTAATGTCTAATGTAGAATGTACAGAAAGAAAAGAATTCGAGTTATTTTCTGTCCTCAGTTAGTTTTGAAAGTCTATTATTTTTGTCATAGTTGTACTCCTATGTGTTTTTAAAAGATTATTTGCAAATAATCTTTATTTCCCACCTCAGTTCCTATTCTAAACGTACCTGATTTTAAATCTATTCTTACAACTTACTAAGATTAGTAGTAAAGTCTAAGCCAAATTTGCATTCATTATGTAAAGTAAGGCTTTAGTAACCGTGCAATCTGAGCTAAATTTTGATAGTATATATTTAAGGAAATAGGGTATTCTATTTCTCTACATGTACAGTTCTTAGGTACATCAGTTATCAAGACAGGCTCAGGAAGTTGTATTTATATGTATTTGTACACACACATAATTTTATATACACATATATAATGTATGTAACAATGATAAAGAAGAAGATGCTGTCAACTTGAGAATGACAGAAGGACATGGAAGGAATTTGAGGTGTGGTAGCTGTAAGGGGCTGGAGGGAGCAAAGGGAGTGGGGATGAGATGTAATTCTATTTCAGGTAAAATCTTTGGGAATAAAAGAAAATACAAAAAGAAAAATAAAAGAATATAAAAAGAAAGGAAAAGGAAAAGATCAAATGAAACTAAAGTTGCTAATACAAGTACCTGGTGTGTCTTCACCAAACTATTGAGCCATAGTCTCCAGCCACAGCGTGTAGGAACTTGCATTTTAAAAAGTCATCTATGTTTGGAACGTTGTCTATAGAAGGTTCTAGACAGAGCTTATGCGAAGGACTATGTATTTTCATCAGCAGAGAATAGTTTCAAAATCTCAATACTATCTATTATCTACTCACATATGTGGCAATAATTTGCATTAACTCCCTAAATCATGTGTGGCTTCATTATCTGCATGGAGATTTTCGTTGCTCTTTCAAAAAGTTAGTCTCTTAAGGGATGGCATCAAGAGATGAATATTTCTAAAATATGTTTTGTATATGTGTGTGAAACTGTCAAAAACTAAATTAACAGCATAAAATTGTAAGACTGCAGTATAAATAAAATCTGTACTCCCTTTATGGATTCCATTACACATAACAACTTTCTGGGAAATGAAATGGCACATATTAAAACATGCAGT
Source organism: Dicrostonyx torquatus (assembly GCA_028555095.1). Taxonomy (NCBI): domain Eukaryota; kingdom Metazoa; phylum Chordata; class Mammalia; order Rodentia; family Cricetidae; genus Dicrostonyx; species Dicrostonyx torquatus. The sequence goes on from JAQHUG010000002.1 coordinate 10,140,647, forward strand.
TTTTTTTTAACTTATCATCCAAACCTCAAAGATCCACAATGTTCTTGGATTCTGGCAGTAGCCCTTAGAAGAGTTTTCAGTACCATGATGCTTCACGACAAATTCTAAACATGGCAATTGAATCCAGTGCATCTCAGTAACTTCCTATATATAGACTCTGACCAAACCAAGGAGGTGTACTTTCAGTGTCCTAGGTCACCATGTCCTTGCACAGTCGCGCATTGACATATCGCTCACTGCCTACCTTGCCCTTTTCCTTCATCAGCCTCACAAGCTCTTGTCTAAGACATATTCTTTTAAATTTGGCGTAAACATCATCTAACGAATCACATTAAGTCTCTATTACCTGAGACCGGGGCTTCCTGTGAGTTTCCTGCAAAGTCTGTGGTTGCCTCCACCTCAGTATAGGCATGTAACTACACTTTTCATGCTATTCTCCATATCTAATGCTTAAGCTCAGGCAAAGACACACCTTCGGTGTGGAGTGAAAACTTGCAACATGTCCAAGCTCTATAATCACAACATTAGCTGTTGTTTTACATATGACTGACATGTCAGGTACCATGGTGATGCTCTGCAAGTGACTTATTTAGCCTTAAAAAGTTTAGCAAAGAGAAAGGTTCATTTATGCTTAAAGTATCAGTTAATCCTAAGGTTTATCAGAAACTTGCAAAAGGTTATGCACTTACTTGCATTATTAGACTTAGCAGAGCAGGGATTTCTGACCCAAAGGATTGTATTCTAAAACTTCACAGCAAGTGTCTCTCCACAAGGACCATCTTGGTCTAGTTTCTGTTTTTCTAAATGTCTCTCACAGGTTATGTTAAAAGCAATAGATGCTTACTTATCACATGGATCTGGAGGCCAGAAGTCTAAGACTGCTGCTCTGGTGTCTTATGAGGACTCTGTGACTATATGGTAAAAGGCAGAAAGGTTGGGAGGCAGAGAGAGGAACTGGGACTAAACTCATTCTTGTTATCAGTAATCTAATCCTGAAATAACCTATTGTCAGGATAGCATCACTAATTTATTTATGAGAGTAGGGTTCTCACAATGCAGTCACCCTTTGAAGGTCCCTTTAAAACTATGGTTACCTGGCAATTAAATTTTATCATGAGTTCTAAAGGGAGGACATTCAAATCCTAGCAGGCTAAGATTGTACTCAACTAGTAATACCAATATCTCTTTAATTTCTACTCAAACCTCCTCCTTAGACCTAAAACACAGTGGAGAAATGAATGTTTTTTTCAATCATTAGACCACTTCACATGAGTATCATACACATGTATATTCAGCAAAGGGCAACACACACACACACGCACACACACACACACACACACACACACCGGATTTTTTTAATTGGAATGCTTAGTTTGGAAAATTGCAAAAGAGTCGCAAAATAACTATTAACCACATCAGTGAAAACTCAGCAAGTCACTACAATAAAAAAAGAAGGCCCTTTAATGAAAACCTTACAAAATTATCCCAAATTGCACATGATTTTTAATGGAATGCAGTCACTCTAGGAATTTGTATTTTATTTCTTGGACAAGAGTAAAATATATTATTTATGCAGAAAAATAGTATTTCCAACAACTATCACATGGCCTATGAAGGAAAAATTAATGCTATTTTTTTTACTCTTCTGCGATAACCTTCTATTGGGCAGCAACCATGTACAATGTGGTAGTTTCCTATGGCTATAGCAGAGCTTCCCTTTCCACACCCTACCCAGAGTAAATAGATATTTCTTGGATAATAAAGCCATTATACTGAAATTCAAGACTCTTGCAAATATGTTTCTGGCTATCTTAAGAAATAATCATATAAGTTTGCTAATAAGCAGAGATGCTTTGGAAGTTGAATGTGTTGTCACAAATGGAGGAAAAAAACCATATAAATCAAGCCAAGACCATGGAAGAAACAATATATTTCTCATGTTTCTAAAACATTGTGGCAGGGATCACAGCTGTCATGTGCTGGATCAGCATCAAAGAAATGTCAAACACTGAACTTCTGGGTAAGTTTTTTTTTATAAAAGTAACATTTTGTTTGAGGTCAGTAGCTCCTGTAGAACACTGAAATAATTTTTGTTGACATTTTTATTTAATAATTGATCTCTAACACCCTTGAGGTGTCCCTCAATCTAGAAATACTATGTCATTCAATGCTTGCAAGAATCTCTTGAGGTGAAACTTCAGAGTGTGCAACCTAGAGTCCTATCCACCTGTGATGCTTTGTGGAGTTTAAACTAAGCACATAGTCAGGAAAGGAGATTTGCTATTCAAGTTGTGTTCTTGTTGGTTACTTACCTCAATTAAGTCCGCAAATATGTAGTGTGGCCATTAAAACTAACAAAAAGACCTGGGATCTATCTGTAGACGTCTTCCCAATACCACAATAAACCTCAAAGTGAAAAGAAAACTGAAATTGGCAAATCAGTGCATCAGTAGTTCCGCTTTGAAGTAATAGGTGACTGTTTTGTCCCACTCTATGTGCCTCAAATAATTTTATACTTACTTTACCCTTCTCTGGACTCTCATTTTTATTAATGGTTCTACCAGCATTCAAAAATTGGACATGTATTTTGCTAAACACAACAAGGCAAGTTTTCATGAAGTGATTGAAGGTTTTGTAAATATAGTCTCATGACACAGCTATTCAGGGCATAAAATTATTAATACAAAAAGACTGTAGTGGCCTAGTACACATATAAAGTATTAATAACACCACTCCCTGGGATTCTGTAACCAAAGCATGAGAAAAAAGAAGCCAAACCACTGAATTCAATATTTGCAGCCTGTTTCAGGACATGAAAATATTTTGGTTCTCTCACACAAATAATTTTTCCAAAATTCTTACATCCATAGTGCCACATTGTAGGCAGACTGATTTTAAGTTTGCATGGTTCTGGGTATGGGATAAACATTCAAGATTTGTCTCACTTTGAAGACTGGTAGGCTCCAAGTTTTCATTTATTATAAATTTATTTGAGTATAAATAATTTCTTACTGGTATATATGTGTTAAAACCAAAACCATGTCCTTAAAAATTATAAATTTTATGTAAGAAATTAATCTGACAAAAGTTAATTCCTTATTCTTAAGGAAATAAGGAAAAAAGTGTCCAATTTGGTGTCTTGGTAAAATACTCACCCAAATGGTTATCTAATAAAATTGAATAAAATTTAATGTTCATGTTGGTGGCTCCATAGATCAAAACACCTACCTACAACAACCTTTATAGTATCTTGATTTCACTTGAGAAACTACTTCATATATTAGTCTGAACTAAATCTATACTATAAACCCAGTTCAAGGTCAAGACCTTCCATAGAATTCAGCATACATCTGAAAAATATCTGCTTGATTGATTAAAAACAGAGTGTTCCTGCCCCTGTAATTTACACTATAAGAGTATTGATAAATTGTATTGAACATCCTGCACACAGAGAAACTGCGATGCAAAGTAATTTCAGTTTGTACTAAAATAAAAAACATAATTACCTTGGTATATATTATGGACTATTATTTCCACATTTGTTATACAAATTAATTTCCTTCTCTTAGGTAACATGCAGATGTCACCACAGCTTGAAAATATGTAACTGTTATTTGTAAATTTTAATATAAAATAGTGCCTTAAATATAAACCAGATAAACGTACAAATTAATAGAGTTTTCAGATAGTTAAAACGTATGTAAGTTTTCCATTCAGTATACATAAGTGACTATCATGTAAAATAAGTCCCTTAATACTATTAGGCATAAAAATTCCATTAATGTAACAAAAGGATCTGAGAGAAAGTTTTAAAGAGTATATATTTGTTATTTCTGAGTATAATATGCAACTTGATAAAAAAACTGCTATTTTAATAAGTTAGAATAACCTAAGAGAATATAATTGAATAAAATGTATTGAATGAATGTTCTTTTATTTCAGGTAAAAAAGGAAGGGAGAGAAAACGGAAAAAACTCAATAAAGAGGAAAGAAAGGATACAAGCTCTGACAGCAAAGGTTTGGAGTCTAGCAGAGAGACCCCAGAGCAGCGGGAAAGCAAAGACAGACAGCAGCAGCAGACAAGAAAAGCCCAAGAGAAACAACAGAAATCGGTATCAGTCGGCACTGTACACTAGAGGGTCTTGTGAGGTTATTGTAGACTCATGATGCTGCTATCTCAACCAGATGCCCAGGACAGGTGTTCCAGCCATTAGGGCCACAAACGGACAATACATCAGTTACCGCTCTGTCTAAACAACATTCCAAATAGTTGCTATATTCTTCATACAAGCATAGTTAAAAGCAAAGAGCCAAATGTTCAAAGAAGGGATACTTTTAGATGGTTATCATTTGTGCTTCTGTGTATTTTTAAAAGATGAGAAAATTTGTACATAATTATCAATAAGCTATAAGCTATCCTCAATGTAATGAGGACACCCAGAGAAGAAACATCTTTTCCCTATAAAAAGATTATTCTTCAATTTTTGTCTTTAAGAAGCAAAAGATAATTCTGCATCTTCAAAGAGGCAGTGTCCCTCCAAGCAAAGGTCAGGGGAGAGAAACATCGCTCCAAGCACAGGGTGGATTTGTCCAGGAGTTCTAGTGAATGCTCAGAATTAAGGCCTGGTATTTGGAATCCTAGAGTTTATCATCAAAGAAGCAAGTATTTTAAAGATGACTTCTATTGCCCTCAGCCTGTACTTCTGCAAGAAACTGAGCGTACATAAGAGAATTAAATGTACTGTGTGGGATTGGAGTGAGGCAAGCTGTGGAAGGAATGACCGAGCTGGAGACCATCATTGCTTTCCAGTACTGTGAAGGGTTGTGCTCACCTGGAACAGGTCTCCAATCTCTGGCAGCACTGTGTGGTTGATCGCCTGCTACACCTTGGTTTATATAAGTCTGTAAACATGTACCTGTAACTTTCTTCCAAAAGCAAAAACATACTTATTAGAAGAAAATTCCAACTTTATAGAGAACAAAACTAGAGTGAGGAGAATGTGACATGTTTGCAAAAGTGTGTGTTTTCTTTCTTTAATGAAGGAAAAACGGTTTTATTACCTGCTTAAGGGTCCATCTGGAACTAAAGGGATACTACTTTCTAACAAGGTGTATCTAGTAGGGGAGAAAGCCACCACAATAAATATATTTGTTAATAGTTTTTAAAGCTTCATTCACTTTGTTTTACTGGGTAAGAGTTAGAGACTCAAGAACTAGGAAGGTGAAATCCACTTTATGGGTGACCTGTGTCTGAAATAATTTAGAAGATGAGATTTTCAGTGCTTCCCCCCTTCAATATACCATTACCTGAGCCAATGGAAACTTACTTATGGGATGCTAGAAGATATTTATTAATTTCTTACTTTAATAAAAAATGTACTATGGACACATGAGCCTACCTAAATGATCTCACTGTCCCCTCTCCTTCATTTCTTAGAGATGAGCACCTTGTGAGTTGATTTCTCCTGCATCTTCAACATTTAGCTTTTCTTCTCCATATTTTCTCAGTCTGTGGATCTCTTTTGGGAACTGGAGTCACCCTAGCAGAAGGCCTCAGCCATGTTTCCCAGAGGACCCAGCCAATCTTGAACAGGAGGAGGGATCTCTGAGTGTGCAGCACAGACTCTCATGGCCCACTTTAGCCTTCTGCAGCAACAGGAGGATGGGCAGCCACTCTGTGCACCATGCTTCCGGCTCTCTCAAGGTCACTTCTGAAGAACCTGCAATGCCTCTGCCTCCTGCCTATCTGTCTCTGTACACCCTTTCTTCACCAACTCTACTGTTCATGTGGGCCCCTTGATTTAAGTAGTTTTCCACCTCTCTTTTCCTCTGTTAAGATATAAAGGTTTTAAATAGTTCGTCACTGTTTCTTACTCTGGTGTTTCTTTTCTCATTTGCATGGCATACGCTTTCCAATCAACTGGATCTATGCCCTTTATTTAGGACAGGTCTTATTCAATCGTCATATAACACTCATGTTACCCAAAGGAATCAAACCCCCTGCTACAGAATTATGTTAAGTGGAACTATGTCTCTGTTAAGAGCTTTTGGATGTATCAAACATCAACGTTGTCTAATTGAGTGTGAGTCACACTCAGTAATCTTATATATACTTCTCCTTATCAGTATCTTCATTCTTCCAACAACGCTTCATAAGGTCTAAGAAAAGGATACAATGCATCAAAGACAGAGCAAACAGAGGCAAGGTATTGCCATGTGTTTCTATACCACAAAGTATTTATATGTCTCATGTACTTAAAAGTACAACAGAAAACAAATTACAATTTATGTTAATCATAGATTGGATAGAATATACGTGAAGCTATATGGTGACTTGTATTAAAATTTCAATCTACTCTAACATAAAAAAAATCATTTAATAGTCAAATAAGCAGTCCTCCTTGAGCAAAGTCTCACCACTGACTTATGGAAAACTTCTTGCATTCACCTTAAAAGGCAGTGTTGATAGTAACAAGCATCCAGGAAATTCTTGATATAGACATAGAATTCAAAACGCAGAACATCACAGATCTGTCAGTACGTAGTTTATACACTTGCCCTGGTTGACAAAGTCTATCTATACAACCCCAGAGTTTAGCTTTATAACTGTCCTATCACCACAATATTTCAGTTATAATCCTAGGTCTGGTGTCATTGGTATGACAGTTGGGGTCTCCATATTTTATTGCAATGAGAGAGGGATCCAGGCCACGGAACATTTAGCATTTCTTCCACGTCATGGGGATTCACCTAGTGAGTCCTCACTAGTGAGAATGTCCTTTGGAAAGGATCCTTACTCTGCCTTTCACAGAAGTGGAAATATGGAATAGACTTGACTTGACTGCCCTGGTGTGATTGAAATGTACCTGGCTAATGCTGATGTTATTCAAATGAATAATGGACGGGAGAAAAAGTATATAAAGCAGCGACTGCCAAGAATAGAGGCTGGGTCTCACAAAATGAAGGGGAAAGAAAGTGGAGAGTATGTACCTTATCTGCACATAGATGGTCAATGTTAAGGCCTGAATTCTGCTGCCAACTGGGTTATACTTGGGTAGCCTGGACTAGCTGTGCAGCCCTTTCCCGGTCTCTATTCTTTCTGACAAGAACACAATAAGAATAAAAATACTCATGACTCAATAAGAAAAGGATACAATGCATCAAAGACAGAATACAATTCTGTGGACAAGAATATTTCACACACACACACACACACACACACACACACACACACACACACGCCAAACTAGTATATACAAGTCAAACAGGTAAAGCAAATTTATTGTTTGATTAATACATAGAATTCCAGCATGTGTACATGTGTAATGATTTCAAGAAATAAATATAAATACAAGAGTGGAGGCAACTGAGCAGTAGTAACTCAAGAATGAATACAAATTTACAATTTGCCTTCAATCTTTAAAGCAAGAAATGGTTATTCTTAAAAATGTGCACATTTGATAAGTAGGCATAAGTAGGGACACTCCATCTCTCCAGCAATTGTATTTCAATGGCAAAATGACTGGCTAAATTCATTCTCAGTAATATTACAGCTGTCTTTATGCAAATTAAGGGGGAGAGAATTTGTTCTCAGGCAAATTTATCACGGGGTATAACTTCTCACATGCTGTGGGAGTTTATGTGAAATTCATCTTCCACAAAAAGGCTGATTAAAGTTGTTGGTCAGATCAATTGAGAATTCCTATTTTAATTTTTCTAGCATATTTTAGCTGTGTATCACAATGGGGTTCACTGCATGCCCATACATTTTCACATGTGGGCATAATGTATTTTGATCATATTCGCCCTCCATTACCTGCTGTTGTCCACCTCCTACTTTCACTGGCCCATTCCTCTTCATAAGTAGGTCCACTTCTACTTTTATGTCTTTCTGATTTGTTTTGTTTTGTGGGCCACTGAATTTTAAGCTTACTTAAAGCAGTGTGGGTGAGGGTTTGCTTACAGATACACAGGCACCTTGCCAATAGCTACACCATAAAGAAAAATGTCTCATTCTGCCCCTTGAAAGGTTATAAGCCCAAAGATAAGGGTGGGACCTCATGGTTTCTCCTTCCTCAGTGACAAGCTGCTGAGGAACCCAAGCTCATGCAGATTCCTGCAGATAATCACAGCTGCTGTGAATTCCAGGGTTCCTGGAAGTTGCTGCTTCACAACTCCGCCTCTTCCTTCAGTTCTTATATCCTGTCTACCCTTCTTCTGTGATATGCCATAAACTTCAAAGGGGGTGATAAAAACTTCCCGTTAATCCCAGAGCCTTCAGTAGTCACTCAGAAAGTTTTCCCATTTTAATCAATGACAACTCACCTCAGACTACTGTTATAGTTCAGTATTTTGTTTTGATTTTTAGAAAAAGAGAAAGAAACAGCTGGGTCTCCTTTACAGTAGCCAATAACATTCTCAGTAAGATATATTACACAATTATGTCAAATCCCTCTAAAGAAGTTAGAGGTGTCTCTGTTTCACAAACAATAGAGTCAAGGCACAGAGAACTATCCAGTTCTCTGAACAGTATCCAGTAAGCCCAGAAGGCAGTTCCATCTCTGGTAAACTCCAATTTTCCTTCATTACAGCCTTTAAAATCATTTCATTTTAGTTCCAAGGTTGACAATAATATGTCATGATCTAAGAATCTACCTCATGAAGAAGACTAAGAAGTTCTATCAAGGGAATGACCCAGGATAGACTCACCCCTGAACAGAAACCTAACATATGGTTTCCCATGTGGTGGGGGCATAAGTGAATGCAGCAGGAGGCAAGAGAACGAAGAAGGCGGGATGGACATCATGCGCCACAGGAGAAAGACAAAGACCAGGCCAAAAGCAACTGGCACATCTGTAGCCCTTCACGTCTCTGGCATGGATAGCAATTCAGTTTTCCTCTATTTGTTCATACAGTGCTGATCAGCACTGTCATCTTTCCCTTAGTTTCCAGGCAGAGATGTAGAAATGCAGAAAAGGATCTTCACTGTTGGAATAGCAAACTTAACAGCTACCTCGCTGTCTTTCAGCCACTTTCAGACACTGAGCACACGTGTGCGAATGTTCACACATCCTTTCTTGTCCATCACATATAACTAAGAAAGCAATGAAGGTGGATGAGAGAAATCAAGGAATGACAGAAAAGAATGAAAGAGGCACTCCACCCCAGCAATGGCTTTTATTCCAGGCTGTTAAGATAAAGAGATAAGAGACCCTCAAATAATACAAATAGCCTGTTTTCTAGGAAATCAATGGCGTAAGCGTTTCAGCAGACAAATTACATGACCAAAAAATAATTTGGTGTGTAAACAACTTCAGTATCTGTAGTTGTAGGCAGTGAAAATTATTCAAAATTAGCGAAAGCAAGATGGCTTGGCAGATAAATGTGCTTAGCCGCAAGATTGACAACCTAAGTTTGAGCCCTGAGCCCACATAATGGAAGGACAGGACAGACTCTTGAAATTGTTCTATGACTTCTGTGTGTGCTTGATAGTATTTCTACTCCACAACACACACACACTCAATCAATCAATTAAAAGAGATTAAACATTTTTGTTTTGTTTTGTTTTCTTTCAACATACTTTTACGGATTATTTGGGAACTTCACACAATGCACCCTGATCACAGTAGACTCCCATTCCTCTCAGGTCCACCCTCCCTGCTGTGTGCCCCCTACCCCAGAAAATACACCAAAGATTCAGAATAAACTTTGATTTGTGTAGCTGGAGAACTGGCCAGTATCTGGAAAGCCTTTACCTTCCTCTGTTGAACAGACTGCTTTCTCTCTCCATCCCTCACCCTGTTGCCACACTGGGGGTTTTATTGTTGGAGGAAATTATTCAGATTCTTCTCCAAAAAGGAGCTCTGGGAAGCACTAATGCCTGAGGTGAGTGCCCCTTTGAGAATGCAGCCAATCCCTCTGGTTTGTTTTCTGTCCCTACTGGCATTGGAGTTGCATTAAGAGTGTCTCCAGAAGAACAACTGCAAATACTGTGACACCCAGAATAATAAAATAAACTCGACTAAATCTTGCATCTTGAGCTGGAGTCATTCATGAGTCAGTGAGTACTACCAGATGTGGTCTTCCCAGACCTGTTTTGCCCCAAGCTGCCCACGATCTTACCTCAGTACCTTAAAATCTCTAAAGAAGAAAGATTGCAAAGGTTCCAGAACGTATTTCAGGCTTATTCAAAGCATCAATGAGTGTCATATATGATCCTAAAGGAGGCATAGACAAGTAGGGTCACTTTAGGGAAGTGAGTCAGTTTCAAGCTATGAACTCTGTGTTCTTGGTTACCAGTTTCTTTTTAATGCCAGTGTTTGACACTGAGGAGAGAGGAGAGTGAATTGCAGCAGAAAAGCAACAGCTGCACTTGCTAACTGTGGAATGCTGAGTGACTGGCCTGTTGTGTACACACAAAAGGCTTAAGAAAACACTTTCGAGTTGTGTATACAGAACAGCTAATAGAATCTGAAATGGGGTTATTTATAGAAAGGAAGAAATCTCTTTAGAGCGTGTTTGTCTAGGATGTCTAGATATTTCACATTTAAGTCATCAGGTCCGTGATCGTTTGGGCAGAACATTTGCACACAAGCATTCTTGAAGGCCTTGACAATTTGCTTCCATGCCTATACCTTTCCCAACACTGCTCTCCAAGAAATAAGTGAATTAGAGAACAGATAAAGACTAAATTAACGAGGTTTAATTAGGAATCAATAAGTTACCAAGTAAAATCTCTTTAACAAGGATAATTTATTCCATGTTTGGAGTAGTTACTCTGAGACACAAATATGAAACAATCCAATAGATGCACCTCCCACCCATCAGAAAGGCACCATGTAAATAAGTAAGCCAAGATGATGGTAAGATAGATTCTGTCATCCTTAAAGTATATAGCAAATTATGACTAACAATGTTGTGACACCCCAAGAAAGCTATCAGACTAGATCTGAGTATTCTGGAAGTATTATCAAGTCTCTCAGAGGGCTTAAAGGCTTGTACTATTTTGTGATAATTCATATATCATGTATATCACAACTGGCATTCATAATAAATACTAACTCTATTTAGTACAAATAAAATGAAAACATACTATTGCTTTTCAGGGTGATTCTTTCTTTTCCTTTTTCTAAGTAAGGAGAAGAATCTGAATAATTTCCTCCAAGAATAAAACCCCCAGTGTGGCATCAGGGTGAGGGATGAAGAGAGAAAGCAGTCTGTTCCTTACCTAAGCCCCTACCCTCCAAAAAAATACCAGAAAAGGAAAATATATGTAGTTAGTTAAGTACAAATTCACATCAATTAGAGGGATTTAACAATCAACTTGAAAGGAGGTGTATGTTTGTAACAATCAAGCATGAGGTCCAGGACTGGGCAGAATACTCAAGGTGACCATGCAATGTTTCAAATAACCAAAGACTAAAATAAACTCCATCTTGAGGAGTCTTCAACCATAAAGTCCTCTGTTACAATGGCTAGCCTCGTGTTTGTCAAGGCGACTCTTCCTGGAGTGAGATTATTTCAGTTACTCAGAGAAAAGATGCCAGGTAAATTTGCTTCTCCTTCTGTTAGCTGAAAATACAAAACCCAAAAATTATGTTAAATATAAGTTGAGAATACTTTGGAGGACATCCCTTCCCAAACTGCCTCTTGAAGGGAAGAACTAGCGTGCTAAAGAGGGCTGTGAGAAAGTCCTCAGCACTTTCCCAGCCTTCCCTGAATCTCAGGCTCCAAGTGCCCTGAGCCTCTTAGACACGAGCTGGGATTCTTATGAAGAAAACTAAGCACACTCTGCGGAACAGGACAAAATGAGTCAGGAAAATGGCTTAGCATTGCTTTATATTATAAAGGAATTGTTGAAATAAATGCTATTCAACATTAATTACCAAAGAGGCCCTAAGGTAGTCAAAGGAAAGAAATGAAAACTTGGCTGACCTTTCTCTTCTGCCTTCACAGTTGAACGCTCTTCTCATTTACAGCGCGGAAAATGGTAAGAGAATCTTTCATCCATGGGTCTTTCCAGCCAACTTGAGTAACAAGTAGAGACATCTGCTGCTTCTTTGGTCTCCTGACCTAAGTTTCCTTTGAGAAACATCAGGGTTCTGGTCAACACAGAGTCAACTGCTCTCTATCCAGGTGCCTTGAGAAACTTCATCTACTCTAGTCCTAGCTCTGACGGCAGCCAGATTCATAAGTAAATGTGTCTAGTCTATCAAACATCCCACCATGGAGTTCTCCCATCTCCCCTGCCAGGTAACAGCTCACATTTCACAAGGTGAACTTTACAGAGCTTTCAGTATTAAAAACACAAACTGAAAAGAAAAGGACAAAGCAGAGTTCTCATAACGAAAGGAAATGAGAAGAAAGAGGAACACACTGGAGGAAGACAGACATGCCGTTTCTCTAGTGCTGTGTAGCTTAGCCCACACCCAAAGTAAACTGTCTTCACTTCAAGAAGCTGTCTCTCTATAAATAAACACCCCGATGTATCTCTAAAACATGAACATCTTGGACTGTCATAATAAACATTGCAAAATAAATACAAAATAACATCTGGAAGGGAAGCTTTGCACGCAGTGGGGTGAGGGGGGAGTTGACTTTTCTTAGTACTGCTAATAGAGAATGGATTTTTTTTTTAATTTGAGGAATGCTTTCCACTATTGCCCAGAGTCAACCAAAGAGTAAATTGGTTTTACTTTAAAATCTAAAATATAATACTGTATGCAAATTATCTTCTCATAAATTAGGTTAATCCTGGAAATACTTGTTAACTCTCTTATTTTCTATTGTTTGAAACCAGTATAATGAGCATTCTCTTATTAAGTCAGTTAATTTAGATATGAAAATGGTTTATATTTAATTTTAGTTTTTCCTGTATTTGACATAAAGTAAAAACTATGTGTTTGTTTTTGGAAAAAAATAAAAACAATCACAAAGTCTCAAGTATAATGTGTTACCAAGGCACAGCATGTCCGCCATAAGAGGACCTCATAGTGATCATGGCCTTTAACATTTCTCATAAAAATAAGGAAAAGGAGCAAGCTTCATGGACTTCCTATATGCATTCACCTGTGTGTAGTTCCCCATCCAAGTCATGTTCATAAAGAGACTACGTGATAACAAACTTCCCTTCCTATGCAAAATAATTACATAGACTATTCCAGTCACTTGAAGTAATTTTTAACAAATATGTAGATCCTTGTCCCTCAAATCATTCCACTTAATTTATGTCATGTTCTAAGTAGGATCTTTTTACATGGTGCATTAAGCATTATATCTCTGATATCAAGGAAACAAAATCATTAATAATGTATATAATATGTGATTGACTTTTAATACCTCCTCAAAATCAATAGGTCTTATTTAAAACAAAAAACATTGAAAGGAGGAACTGGAGGGATAACTCAGTGGTTAAGTGCACTTCTTGTTTTTGCAGAGGAGCTGTGTCCAAGTACAAGCACCAAATACCAACTCACAACAGTCCATCAAATGCAATTTCTAGGGTTCTGACAACCTGCTTGGACCTCCATGAGCACCAGGCACCTACAGACATTCATGCCAGCAAAACACTCATATACATAAAATTAAAAAAACTTAAATCAAAAAGAAAATAAATAAACATAGGCTACCCCCCCGAGTTTATATTCCCTCATTTATTTCTTATTCCCAGTCACAAATCCCAATGTTTTAAAAAATTAGATGAAGTTGTTACCAAGAAAAAGGTAAATATTTCTGAAGTAGACAATTGCAATATTGATTTTGTAGAAGTATCTTTAAAGTGCACGTGTCTTTCTTTCCACAGAGTAGCATTTGGCAGAGAAAGATCATTTAGCTGAGCCTGAGATGTTGCTTCATCTGCTCATTTGCTCACAGTCTGTTCCTAGTGACATATAGTTATGTATTTCTCAGATGTTCCAAACCAAATCAGCACAATGAGTTTTACTTTAACATTTTCTTCTTTTAAAAATAGCAACCATTTTATCCAGAATTCCCTACCTTTGATTAAATTGACCTAATTGCTAGTTGAAGGTGGACTGCATACAGACTGTCCTAAATTCCAGATTCCCCTTCTGTAAATGTACCCACACAATTAGTTGTAATAAATTTTAAAGGATCACCCTGATTTTTCATGATTAATCATTTACACAAAAGCAAGGATGGTTTCATACTGTGAGTTTTGTACATGCTTCTCAGTGTAACATAGCAAAACATAACCAACCAAAAATAAACATTCCATAGTCAACAGAAAGGAGAGGAGAGGACAGAGGGACAGAGAGAAAGGAGAGACGAGAAGAAGCAGGTGGGTACACCACAGTCCTTTGTGTGTGCCTCTTCACAGGGTCCTCCATCCATCCCCTGCAGAGAATTTGCTCATCTGTTCCTCTTTCTCTTGCAGTTGGCCCGCCCCATCTGACTGCCTCCAGGGAAAACCAGATGCACTGCTAGAGAAGCTGCCAAGAAGAACTGTCAGATGGAGTCATTGGAGAACACGGAACATCAGTTGGTGTGGGGGGTATTGTGTGAATTAGTGAGAAAAGCACAGATTTTGAGAACAGGGAGACATGCAATTTAAATCTCTCTACTGTTGACCCTGTGACACTGGAAAAATGGCTTAAGCTCTGATTCTCGGTATCATCACACAGAAAATGAACAATTTATTACGGACTGTATAGAGTTACTGCAAGGGATAACAAAGAATGGAACATGTGAAGCACAAGATAGGGCCTCCGTGAACTGTTGCTTGCTCGGTTTTCTATGAACACTGTTTAAAACAGAGTTTTCAAGTCAATCTAAAATAGAAGCACTTACATAAAGACACATGAACACATACACACATCTGCATTCCTTTCACACATACTCATTGCCAAGAAGCATGTTTGATAGTCCTGATGTAAGCATATGAGACAATTTGTCATTTCTCAATCTTCCTAAAGGAAGAAACACACATTTATATCCACATGCTGACACGCATAATGGTCAAGAGGAATAAGGCCTTCACTCAGCTCTGAATGGAAAAGAAGTCAAGAATGAGTGTTCAAACCCTGAACCTGCTCCTCAAATTTACATAGTGAAGCAAAGCAGAGAAACAACTTACTGTGTGGCTGGGTGGCACGGGCCATGAGAAGACATATATAAAAAAAAGGAGACAATTGCACTTGGAAGAATCAGAGTCTGGTAAGAAATTTAGGAAGTGTGTAGGCAGGAAACTGATGACAAATAGCCATAAATATATACATATATATATATATATATATATATATATATATATATATATGGGCTTACATCAGGACTATCAAACATGCTTCTTGGCAATGAGTATGTGTGAAAGGATTATATACATGAAAGTTCTCAATAGTACCATGAAAACAGTCATGAGGGTTTAAAAAAACATTTTGAAAAAGCAATGGCATGATTCAATTTCTTTTGCTAAGTATTATGTAGTGGAGATGAACAGGTAGACTTTGCTAAGAATGAGTCAAGACTGATTAGCAACAGTGTTAGACTGTAAAGTATAAAATAATATTCAAATTCACAGTAAATGAAGTTTGAGTCAATGCAGAAAAAGAGGGAGGAATGGATGGACATTAGGAACCACTGAAAGGTACTGGCCATGACACATGCCATCCAGTAAGGCAAGCAAAATGAATCCTATGTTTGAAAAGGGGAAAAATGGCCAAGAAATAGTAGCACTATTTAAAGCTTAGTAGAAGAAGGTTCATGGTAGAGTCTGAGACAGAGGAACAAAAAAGTAAATGCATCAAGAATCAAGCAAGTGATGTTACCGAAAAATTGAGACTATCAGCAATTAAAATGTCACAATAAATTAAATCTATTTAATATTGACATGTGCACCTGGATCTCCCAAGATGATAATCTTTCATGAATTGTTTCAATGAAATCAGAAAGATATAATCAAGGCTATGGTATGTTGTAGGAGGCTGCTTGTTTGCTTCCCAACCACCTGGCAGCTCAGACCTTAAATAACCACACAGAAACTCTATTAATTAAATCAATGCTTGGTCCACTAGTTCTAGTTTCTTATTGGTTAACTCTTACATATTAATTTAACCCATTTCTATTAATCTGTGTATGACCACGTAGCTGTGGCATACCGGCTCATCTGTTTCTGGCAGCGACTACATGGTGTCTCTTGACTCCACCTTCTTTCTCCCAGAATTTCATTTAGTTTTCCCTGCCTACCTCTATTCTGCCCTGCACAGGTCCAAGACAGTCCTTTATTAACCAGTGGTATTCACAACATACAGAGGGGAATCCCACATAATGGTATGTTGAGAAAGAAGTCAAATGTGAAAAAATTGCAGATGTACAATGAAGGCAACACCAGACAGAAGTTCTGTCTGCAAGCCCGAATTATGATACAATTTACTTAGGCCTACCTCACTTTTGTTGGTGGTTATTTTTGGGGTGTTAAAAATCCACTTATTCAGCAATAATGATATACTTTAGAATTATAACACACAGTGGATATATTTAGATTTTTCTTTGGGCTACAAGCTCACAAATAACAATATAGAGATTTGTTATTAATTATGAAAGCTTGGCCTATAGCTTAGGCTTGTTCATAACTAACTCTTATAACTTAAATTAGCCTGTGTTTTTAATCTACACTCTTTTATGTAACCCCTACTTGGTATTGCCTGCCCATTTTGCTTTCTCAGTATCTGTTTGGTAACTTGCTTTCTTTTTCCCAGAGTTCTCTCTCTGACTGGAAGTTCCACTTATCTCTCCTTTCTAGCTATTGGCTGTTCAGTTTTTTTATATTACCTAAATCACAGCAATTGATATTAACAGTATACAAATACCCCACAGCATTTTCCCCTTCTGTCTAAATAAAAACAGAAGGTTTTAACTCTAACACAGTAAAACTATATGTAATAAAAACAATTATCAAGTAAGAAATACATTCACAATGTCTAATCCATTAATATTTAGCAAATTCAGAGAAAATATCCCATTAACTCTCTTATCTTAGTGAGTTCAAACTTTTGTACCTAATTTACATTCTGTCAAAACCACAGAAAACTGTAACTATAGCTCTAATCTCCAACCTCTTTAGAGACCTGAGAAAGATACAATATTATCTGATTAAACAGGAAATACAGAACAATCAACTTCCAAAATGAAGAAACAACAGAGACATCTGACTGCCTGGAGAGCCACCCCAATATGCCGCTGCAATTTCGGGACATCCATCTTTGGTCTATGGGCCTAGAATGTCTGATGGACTGTTCTGTGAAACAGGAATTTTGAAGGACTGTCATACCTTGTCTTGTCAAAGTTTGGCAATCACCTTATTTTGTGTCTTGCTTGTTCAATTTGGACAATATTCTGTTAGCAGTCAAGGCAAGGGCAGTTTCTTTGCCTAGTGGTTAACTTGCAATGAATGAAAGCCAACTCAATGTGGAGGTTCTTCATTTCCATCATCTTCTTTTAAAGTATATTGGTGCTGCTAAGATAAGACATGTCTTACAGTCACAAAAAGCCTTTTGATATTAAAACATTTAAATTCCACATTCTGTAGGTCTCTGATGTGTTTGAAATTTTTCTATTTAAAATATATCTGTTTGACTTTGAAAGCTACTTAATATAACTAAAAGTTTGATTGTTATAGATAACTAATAACCTGCATATCGTTATTATCCTAAATAACTTTCTAGGATTAGAAATTTAAATTACATTGTTAAATAATCTGCACAGGTCAATACCTTAAACAAGAGTAGAAACACACACACACATATGTAAACAAAAATAACTTTAAATTTGTCAGTATATAAAAATACAAACCAATATAGTTGTTTTTTAGTTAAGAGGTAGACTCAACAATCCACCCCTTTATCCAATCATTTATATATTATGTTTCCCTTTATCTATTCAGAAAGATATCCCTGAATCTAATCTTCTTTGCACAGCTTTTTCTCTGACCATGATCAGCAACAACATGTAACCAATTTCCCTAAATGATGACCAATAACTCACTAAGTGACCAAAAGCCACCCACCTCACCTCTTTGGAATGTGGGTATCATGCTCTCTAGACTGCTTACTGTTGTCTGGGGGTAATGGTATCTTTAAAAGACCCTGAGAAATTTGGGATAATGGTCAAGTAGAGTAGTGTGTGAGGCTGGACTAACTCCTCAGCAACTTTATAGTTACTTTGGATGTAGAATTTTGAGGAAACTGTAACAGAGGCATTCTGAGAGACGTGATAAGCTGAGCTACTTGTCTTCTTTAGTGTGTTGGTCTTTTGTTCTGAAAACACAAACTTTGAAAGGAAACTTATACATCTATATTAACACGAGTATGAATGTATGACATGCACACGTCAATTACAGATGATTCTTTGTTTTATGTTTGAGCATAAAAAGGCATCTGTTAACTTTATAAGTTTGTTTAGCCTGTATAACAAAACCTCTATCCATGTAATTTGAAAGTTTGGCATGTAATAATAAATCATGAGGATTTTGTAGTCAATGAGATTTATCATATCTCATCATGTCTCAGAGTTATTCCCATAGTAGAGTGATCAGAACACTTGTCACCTGTTCTGTAGTTTTTCTTGGTTTCTTTCCTTATGATTGTAGCCAAGAATCTCAGGAAGTCTCACACAATCAAATCTGATCTTTACTAATTTTGAAGAGAATGATAGCTTTTTGTTTCCTGTGGAGACCAAGGTATAATCTCTGCCCCAATGCAGCATATATTTTTTAATTTTTATTTTGAAGTTTAGACAGTCTTAAAATCTATAGATTGGTTTAATTTAGCAGTTTCCATACTACAACATCTCCTGCCTAACTAGTGGTCATTCAAATATTTATTACACCAATCCCAGCAATACATCTTCATGCACAGTGTCCAAATATCCCACAACATGTGGGGTAAAAAAGAAAAAAAAACCTTTCTCAATGTTTTCAAATGGTCTGTTTTATAATGAAAGAAACTTGACCAGAACATATTAGTTTATTAGACAAAGGGAGAGAAGTATTTTTCTTTCATTTAAAATGTTTTAACTGTAATAGAATTATATCACTTCTCCTTCCTTTATCCTCCCTCCAGCCCCTTCTAGTTACCCTGCTTTGAACCCCTCCCATGCCCACTCCTTCTTAAACAATTGCCTCCTTTTTTGGTATATTTAAATAAATGTACAATTTTTAGAATTTTCCTAACCTGTGACAAGACTAGGAGAACCACTAAAGCTATTCATTGTTGTGCATGAATCCCAGTTTCCATAGTATTTCCATCTAATTTGCTCCAACACGTCTTTCCAACTCTCTCTTTACTTAATGATTCCAATAAGAAGATGCCTGCCTTCTCTTTTACTTAACTGTCTAATTTTCTATATATGCAACCAGAAATGATATTTTACTTTAACTGTTTTTCAACTACAGTGTCACCCTCCTTTGCATTTAGGTCAACATTTTCAACATTTAGACAATACCTCATACTAAAATAGTGACCAGAAACTTACAAATACTGCAGACCCTAGCTGTGACTCTTTATATCTAGGTGCTTAAACTGAAGTGCCTGTCAAAGCCAGGAAACTAGAAAAAGAGTATTTGGGATTTGGGATGGAGGATGCGTTAAGAAACAAGGGTTAGTAGAGTACAAGGACCATTAAAGTAGGAAGAGCTGCAAAAGGTAGAAAGATCACAGGAGAGGAGAACTACTATTGCTGTTTAGGAATTTAGACATGGCATCAAACTGCCTTCTAAACATGTATGTTTTTACCCATAAACAAATGCTATCGGCCTTAATGTTCATTGCAATCATGAACTCACAGCTGCTATAGTTACCTGCACTGTATCTGCCCAAGATTTTTCCTGTCAAGTAGCTAGCCATGGATAGTGGAAGAGGTCATGGGACTGTGCTGTTACCTGCTGAACTATTGGCTTATGGACTCTGGCAGAAGGAAAGTCATTATCTCCAGCATACCCACTGTTGAGCAGAAGGTTCCATACTGCAGTTCCATTCTCATAGCCACACCGATGACTCTAGTTAAACTCAGCAAATCCAAAAACAAACCAAAAAAGACATGAACATGGGAAAGTGACTTGTACAGAGGAGTGGATGATCAACCAAGGGTGAGAGTAACCACTGTGAATTATACACATGTATGAAATTTCCTTACAACAAAATTTAATTTAAAGAAAACTTACAAGACCTGATTAATTTCTACTCAGTGAATGTTACTTTATTAATGAAGTGTAAGTAAAATTAAAAGAGATTATTTTAAATATCACGTTATAAATGTAAAGTAATAATGGCATTAAATTCAATTTAAGGATGCCATTTCTCACTCCATCAAGCGACAATTAGAATCTGAACCAAGAGTTCAGATCAATGAGAAGGAAATTTTATGTTGACACCATTACCCAGTAAAATATTTTACTAAAACTTTAAACACTTTAACTGTAAATTTATGCTCTTTATTTTCTACTTTTCCAATACCTTCAGTAGCAGACCACTGTCTGCTGGTCATGCAAGCTGGTCTGATTCACCTTGTGATATTTTGTAGCAGCTTTACAACTTTTTTACCCATTGGCATGATTTCAGCTATTCAATTAAAAATGGGATGTTTTATTAATGTAAGTCAGCTGCTGACACAGAGCATCTTTTTCTTGTCCTATTCAGCAAAAATGCAGCTAAACACTCTCCATTAACTTTGTATTTAACAACTAAAAATAGAAGCCTAATGGAATGTTTATAGTACAGATCAAGTGATAAATATAGAATTCTAGTATTCTGCCCAATGGAAATTCAAGCTGAAATAAAACGTATATCTTCAAGTTTCTTCTGAGTTAATGGTAGAAAAATACTTGATTTCTAGCAAGATCGTAATGTGTAAAATCAGACACAAAGTCATAAAAGTCAGTTTCTTGTGCCTGTGTATCCTTTGAGGAAAAAAACAATTTGAATACATATGAGCACACACACACATATCCAAAAGCAACTGACTTTAAGGTTGCTTTATTTCCAAACATATTCTCTTTACCATAAGTAAGGAACCATTCCCTGAGAAGTGGAAATTCTTCAACTGGAAAGTTGCCTGTGAATATATGACAACATTCTAAAAATAATGTGAAGCACTGGATACAGAAGCAGGAAACCCAGACTTAGCCACGAGAGAGGTTAGCACAGGAAGCCTGACCCACAGCAGCATTTGCACCTCAGGCTCTGCTTTCTCGTGGTACTTTCCTGCTGCATGGCTCTTGTTGTTGCTTAAGGCTGATACAATAATATATTAAGAAATCTTCATGGAGTTATATTGATCAAAAGACCTAATGGAGTTTTTCTTAGGATGTCTTTATCAGTAATATTGATAATCAGCACTGAAGAGTGGGCTTTCTATCTTACTGAACAACCCTGTGTAAAGGGATCCTGGTAAAAATCATCAGCATCAACTACAAGTTTCATAATGGTATGCTGGAGTCTGTATCCTTCAACCTGTCCATTACTTCCGTCTCATTAATCTACATTGAATTAAAATAATGGATAGCTCCTTAAATTTGAAACAATAAGGCAATGCCAAAACAAATAACTGACATACAGAATAAGAAAAATCAAAAATAGCAAAAGAATCACACAGTCTAGAATGATAGCTTTGGGACATATAAGAAATCATGGCCCTCCACTAAAGAAACTACACACAAGCAAGGAATTAAGAGCAATTGTCACAGACAAAGATCATCTTGTGGAGGTTTTAACTGAGCCCAACTTTAAAAGAAGAGAGAAGCCGGGCGGTGGTGGCACATGCCTTTTTTCCCATCACTCGGGACCCAGAGGCAGGCGGATCTCTGTGAGTTCAAGACCAGCCTGGTCTACAAGAGCTAGTGCCAGTGCAGGCTCCAAAGCCACAGAGAAACACTGTCTCGAAAAACCAGAGAGAGAGAGAGAGAGAGAGAGAGAGAGAGAGAGAGAGAGAGAGAGAAAAGCTGACATGGAACCTAAAGGAGCTTTCAAACAACCTTGTTCAGTGGGTAGCTTGCTCTCTAAGGTGTAGGAACTGACATTTCTACCACAACATTAGAGTCTAAGAGCTATCTTATCTAAATTATATTCTCAAAGGCACCAGAATTGTGTCCTTGCGAGCTCACTGGGAACTTTAAAAGCAATCATTGAGATGTGTCCTCAATCCACTACCTGATAGCTTCAGTGGACATCTGAGCTTGATCAAAAACCATGACTCTATTGAGCTTGGTACCTCAATGTAGAAGTCACACGCTGCAGTCAGCATGAGACACTGGGGAGTGAAGAGTGCATAAGATCAGAAGGAGGGAATCCTAAGGATGAGATAGGTGCTGCTTTTGCATTTGGCAAAATTATGCCTTTCTCTTCCATACCACTTCTGCTTCTGTCCCCACAACTCCCCACATGCTCCACAGAGACACAATCTCAAAATTGTCTTTTCCAGCTCGACAACTGGCACTTTTGGATGTATAGTAACCCAATACTCCCACCTCTGTATGTTCATGAATTCCCTAAAGAACACCAACGTGGGCAGTGACCAGTTCTGGGATTATCATTTCTAGTTTACAATATTATTTCACAATCTCCTCGGTTTTCTGCTGTCTCTTTCTTTTTGTCTTCTAGTAATATTCTCTGTGTCAAATCTATCTTAATCTCTTATCTGCATACTTGGTTCATTCAATTATTTACCTGAGGTCATATTCCTCATTTATAAACAGGCATAGTAATACCCACCTCATATATCTGATGTTACAAACAGAGATTAATTATGCAAATTAGCATTTCTTCTTGCAAAGAGGGTACATTGAAGGATCTACTTTACCCATGCTGTCCATATAAATATTGTGATTTATTACTTTTAAAACTCTTTTTGAGACTGTAAGTTGTCCTCCTCTGTTCTTCCTAAAACCCCAGATTGAACCCTACATCAACCAGTCCCTCCCTTTACCATCATATCTGGTTTCAAAACCCCAGTGAGAAAAAATACCATGGTGGCATGGATTGATGCCACCACAAACTTATAGTCTCCCACATCAGTGGAGCTATTAGCACTACACAGTAAAATTTCTAACTGTTCATTGTCCATTTCCTCTTTTGTATCCCACAATAATATTTTTGAACCTTCACCACTTTGATGTTCTCCATCACTCATAGCAAATGAACTCTACATCAGAGAGAAAATGCAGACCCTTTTGCAAGAATGTTTTTCCACTTCCAGATCCTCCCCCACAATACATGCTACAAAATAGCTGCCCTGTGTATATTGGGTGTCTATGTGTTGTTTGGACCATATCTTTCTATTTCTTTAGGTTCCTTAGTTAAATCAGGCATACATCAAGAGTCTTTTTAAATTTCTCATTTGCCATATCCCATTTTGTTGCTGTTGTTTCTTTAGAGTACTATGTACCCAAATGTACCTCCCTATTTCCTGAGACTGTCCGATCCCCAATCTGTGTCTCATTATCTCTGTCACAGCAATTCCCACCTTGCAGATGTTTCTGGTTTGCTAAAATTATCAGGCATATTTCAGTCCTTACCTTATGTGCCCTCTGATTGTATGAGATCCTTGCCTTCCCCCTTCTTAATGCCCTTTCCTTGCACAGTTTCTTTGGTGTTGCTCAGTCTTGATTCTCTTCCTTTATCTGCCACATGAAAAAGTCTGGTACCTCTGCAATATATTAACCACATTTAACACAGATCCTCTAACATCTAAATTTCTAACCCTAATCTTCTCCATATCCTTATCAATAATGGATAATTCAAAAGAATTCAAATGAAACTCGTCTTGGATGTCCTATATAGCATTTCAAGCATATGCTGGAGCAAACTGCATTGTCATCTTCCTGGTGTTAAATTTACATACCTTCTGTCTTTTCTAGCTTGGTAAGCAGTACCACATCATACCCTCTTTCTTAAACCAGAAGCTTATTTAATCTGTTTGTGGAGTCTTATCCAATTTTCTATATTATTTTTAAGTCCATTCTCTAATTATCTTCCTGTGATCACTGTTGTATGCCTGGATGTTGTTATATTTCCTTCACCATGTCCCTCCTTTTTCTCTGCCAGAGGAGCTGGATGATATTAACCACCATACTGCTGTTACATAGCCATTCAAATGATATTATCTTCATGCATCCTATACCCTTCCAACTTTAAAAACAAGTTAGTAACAAGTAATATGTATGGTACTAAGTACTCTCTGCATAACAGTAACTTTTTATAAATTCATCCTAAAGATAATCTTTTAGAATAAAAAATAAAATAGGAACAAATGAAGATATCCAAGAATAAACTATTAGGAAATGTAGTAAAGTCAGAATTCAAAGAAAAGACTTTCTGATTTAAAATTTTTTTTCATAACATTTGCTACAGAAATAAAACAAAGATGGCCTTGTGTCTTGGTTCCTAGTTTATTTATTTCCTCATAGGAGACTGAAATCACTAGTTTAAAATCCTGTGCCAAACTTAAATTTATACATTCAATTACCTTAATCAAGTCAGTCAAACAGGATTTTAGACATTTAGAGACTGCCAGCTGTGCACTCTTGCAAAACTCCATGCTGCATCTGTTGGCCACTAATAAACATTTGGCAATTACAGGATCCCAAGATACTACAACATTTTTAAACATAGTGGCGTGGAAGCGAGGGGTAATAAGAGTGGGATTTGAATTTTACTCTTAGCTAAGTGGTTTCAGAAGTACTCAAGAATTTCCACAGAGAAGTTTCCACAATACTTGTGATATTTCAACAGATGCTCTCTAGGATGACAATAGATTTGGGGGGACAAAAACAGAGGAAGCAGCTCAAACAAGTTGATGTAGCAGGAGGCAGCTGCGGTGGATCTAGTAGTAAAGGGTCAGACATAGAGCTATTTTCAAAATTTAGCTACTGGATTTTTCACCAGCTATAACTGAAATGTTCAGGAGAAAGAGAAGGCTGAGAATGGCTCTAGTCCTTTCTTGTAACTGGAAAGGTGGAGAGGCTGAGAGACTCTGGGAGATGACTTAGTATTTGCTTTTTACTCTTCAAGTTTATCCTTTCTCCTCAATGTATAAAAGAGACTACTGGACATAAAAGCTCTTAAAAATACATTGATCCATGAAGAAAGATTTAATGCAAAGCAAGCAATCTTATCTCTAATTGTAAAATGAAATAATGGCAAGGCAGATGGATCAGAATGTTCTAGATTTTCTTATATTCCACATACTCAAGGAGTTTCACAGCTGAATACATCCATAATGCATGACACAAGCAGGAACTGCTTAAGACTTGCAAAACCTGAAGGTTTGAAAAATACAGTACAAACACCAGAGTGGATTTATTTTTGAAAAATTTATTTTTTAGTTTTGTTTTATAATCCTCCTTTCCTCTTCCTTCCTTCCTTCCTTCCTTCCTTCCTTCCTTCCTTCCTTCTTCCTTCCTTCCTCCTGACCCTTCTGCTTTGCCATATTTTTTCTTTTCTTGTATTAGAATATGTTTACCTTGGGTTTACCTGTAGCCTGTTTCATTTTCAAAGCACTGTTTTAATCCTAAGTGGAGCAGGAGGCTACTTGTTCGTTTCCTGGCCGCCCAGAATCCCGAAATAATCACATAGAAACTGTATTAATTAAATCACTGCTTGGTCTATTAGCTCTAGCTTCTTATTGGCTAGCTCTTACATGTTAATTTAACCCCTTTCCATTATTTTATATTTTACTATAAGGCTCATGGCCTACTGGCAAGGTTCCAGCTAGCGGCTTGTATCTTTCTCCTCTGGTGGCTCCAAGGTGTCTCTTGACTCTGTCTTTTTTCTCCCAACATTCAGTTTAGTTTTCCCCACCTATCTCTGTTCTGCCCTGCTTGAGATCCAAAGCATTTTTTTTATTAATCAATAGTAATCACCACATACAGATAGGAATCCCACATCACCTGAGTTTGAAGTGTTAATAAATAACAAAGTTTGAAGTGTTAATAAAAAGGAAGGTTTTACTATATGCATAGTAAAATTGCATATAGAAACCAGGTATAGAGCAAGAATTACAATTACAATATATCTACTTTATCTTTTATCATAATTAAGGAAAACTATAATTATAACTATCTGTTCTTCAATTTCATCAAAGACTCCAGAAGGACATAATATTACCTAATTAAACAAGAAATAAGCAACTTCCAAAACTCTACAAGTGACAGAGACATCTCACTGCCTGGACAGTCACTCAAAGTTCTTCTGTATCATTGGGGCATCCATCTTCAGCCTACAGGCTCATAGTATCTATCTAGCAGACTTTCCCATGAAGCAGAAAATTTCAAAGACAGTTCTGCCTATATTGGCAGTTTGTTAGTCACATTTTTCTGTGTCCTGCAGAATGTCTAGCAGACTCTTTCATGAAGCAGGAACCCTGAGGGATCGTCTCACCTTTAGGCAAGTTCAGTAGTCATTTTCTCTGTGGGTCCTGCATGTCCAGTTCATACAGCATAGCATCAAGCAGTCCAGGCAAAAGCAGTTTCTTGCCCCAATGGCTAACCAATGCCATAAGGAGCCTCTTCAGTACTCATCATCCTCTTGAAGTAGATTGGTGGAGCAGATGGATCTCATTGGTATGAAAAGTCCTAACTTCTTAAAACATTTTAAATGTCATATTCTGAGGGTCTATGAAAGATTTAAGAATACCTATCTAACTGAAATATATCTCTATATATCTAGAAAACCTAACTAACATGACTACAAGTTTGATTATCTATTAACCTATATTTCTTAATTATACATTACATTTTTAAATGAGCTGCACAAACAAAATACCTTAATCAAGATATATCCATATATCAAAATTGACCTAAAACTTGTATCAATAGAGCAAGATTCATACCAATGCAAATCTCTATAGCATATCCCTCTTTAAGTGTAAACAAACATTTGTAAACAATATTTGAGAACAGCATAGTTCTCTCCGAGCCGCATCCTGCTTTTTGTTTGGCAAAGTATTTTCTTTTAGGGGTTCACAGAGACCTTTCATGGAGTCTTATTCTTTCAAATCACATTAGTCTGGAAGGATTCCACAGGTTCTCATCTTTTGGAAAGAAAAATAGAAACTCTTTTCCAAAGCAACATATCCTTACACCAAATTTTGATCTTAAGAGTATAAATGCTAGTTTAGTTTAACAGTCTGTACAATGAAATATCTCCCTGTACTGAAACTCATTCACAGTCAAAAGTTCAAAGAAAACACAATAATATACATAATCCAGACTCTCTGTGCATTTCTATCTTTTCGTGGCTTATTTTTCTTACTCTATTACTTTTCTACAAGTTTACTCTGTCTCTTTAAAAAATTTGAATTTAAAGGAGCCACAGTTTTTGCTGGTACAGTCAGGAAGCCTTCTCTCAAAAGAACCATGCCTCTGCTTGTTTCTAGCAAATGGAGTCCACCAGAGAAAATACTGTTACTCAAAATCCAAGCTTAACTCTATTCTTTTGTGTCTAGAATTCCTTCCCAACTTTTCTCAGGTTTTAGTGGATTTAGTAAGTTACATTGGAGTGTCAATTTATTATAAGGGATTGTTTGTTCCTGGCTGCTTAGCCCTGAAATAACCAAACAGAAACTGTATTAATTAAATCATGACTTGGCCTATAAGCTTATGCATATTTCTAGATAACTCTTACACCTTGAATTAACCCGTTTCTATTAGTTTGTGTATTGCCACATCGCTGTGCCTTACTGGCAAGGTTCTGGCTCATCTGTCCCCAGAAACAGCTACATGGTGTCTCTTGACTCTGCCTTCTTTCTCCCAGCATTCAGTTTAGTTTTCTCCATCTGCCTCTGTTCTGCCCTGCTTTAGATCCAAAGCATTTTTTTTTATTAATCAATAGTAATCACCACATACAGATAGGAATCCCACATCACCTGAGTTTGAAGTGTCGTTTGTAGACTATATGAGTGAAAATGCTCATCCAAATCTACCATGTGTCAGTGTTTTCTGTCCATAGCCTCTCCCTAATAACAATGCAAAAAGCTCCAAACTGAAGATCAGCTTAGTTGACTAGTGCAAAGCACTGGTGATTGTCTCATGAGATGCCAGAGTAGGTGTATGCCTCAAATGCACACACTGAGGTAAGACTGGGAAGCCCTCTGATAAGGAAAGCTGAGCATTTGTCAGTCTGAAAAGCTGTCTAAATATCAACAGCGGATTTCGGGACCAGGCTTCATAACCTGTATAGTAGAATATTTTGAATATGTCACTTAACCTCTTAACTTCATAAGAGACTCTTAACTTCCCAAACTGTAAAAAGTGTAGTTTTTGCTATTTTTCTTTCTTTTGTCTTTACTTTTTTCCTCCACCCCTCTTCTTTTCTCTCTCTCTCTATATATATATTTCATGCCACTGAAAGGTTTTTGCAACTTGAATGTATCAAGTAAAATAATGGAATCAAATGCTGAAAAGTGAAAAACATATTAGGAAAGTAAAAAACACAAGTAACCTTTAAAGTCAACTATAAAAACCAAACGGCATGGTCCACAACTGTAGTTCCAGTGTTCATTAAGCTGTGGCAGAATAGTCCGCTATGAGTCTGAAACCAAGAGAGGCTGCATAATGAGTTCTACACCAATCAGTCACAAAGTAAAACATGGTCTTACAAACAATAGTGCCTCGATGCAATTGAAAGTTAAAAATTTTATTTTTGGCCATCATACATACTTCAAGGGAGAATTGAATTCTTCAGTCTGTACTCTATTGGATGGAAGCAAAAAACTCAGCTGGGGCAGTGTAGGGGTGGTGCAGTTTGGGGGGGCGGAGATTGCAGCCTCTGTTCTCTCTCTTCTCCATCACAGAAAACATGGCATAGCATTTTCTACTGGTTACACAACCTTGCTAAAGTCTCCCTGTGCTGTACATGTCCTAGATAAACCAACTTTGGCATGTTGTTTCATCTTTCACAACTCAATTTTGCTGTCTATAAATACTGAGACAAAAAGAAGTCTGAGTATTCGATAAGACAATATAATGAACACCAATTGTGAAAACAATAAGCACAAACTAAGAACCTTGAACTGATTCTTCTGCTTCAGCTCTTATTAAGAAGCAGATACAAAACAAAACATAAAACCAAAATGTAGGCCTTCCTCATTTTGAGGACAGGGTCTTCTCTAACCTTGTTCATGTTTGTAGATACACTCTGTTCCTTGTAGTTGAGTTGCTGGGGCCTTTATTTCATTCCTGGCTTTTGGCTGTTGGCCATTCCTGGTTACAATAAGGCACCTATAGTTCTTCAAAGTCCAGGTTCCACAGTCATTTCACATCATATGTTTGCCTTCTTGTAGCTCAGACAGTCTGCCAATCCTGCTTATATACCTGTGAGCACTAATCTGTTTCTAACAAGGTCAGTGAGGAGAGATTGCATTTTAAAATGAATCAGCTAACTGATTTGCAACCTAATTGTGAGAGTAATTGCCCATTATACTAATACTCTTATCCACTCTCCAGAGGTGGGAATGATTCAAGGTCATTGCCAGTGACCGCAGAATCAACACACTAGAGCATATTATCTCTAAATAGAACAACTGACAGAAGATTGTTTTAATGAGTACACTTAGGGTGAATTTTTCATTTGCCAGAATTTTTACTACAGTAAGGAGTTCTGTCTAATCAAAGTACTATTACAACACAGTACTCAACACATGGTTTCTTTAATTCCTGAGATCATCACTCATGGATCTTATTGGCATTGATTTAATGAATATGTACTGATGATAATCTATGTGCCAGGTATAGTGCTTGACTCTGGTGACATAGTAAGATAGTCATGGTGTCAGCCTTCACAGAATTCTAGTTAATAGGGAAAACACTCTAACTCCAAAATAAAGACAGAAAAGCAGTAGCTACTAATTGTGCTAAGTGTTAGCTGCTGAAGGAGGTTTATCAACATATTTACATTCACCATACATTTTTATAAGGTGACACTGACTTTGTGTGAATATTTGATTTAACATTATTAAGGTATTGGTATATATTGAAAAGACTAAATCCATTCACAAAATAAAAATTCTGTGTTTTCTACTTCCAGAGAGAATGTAAGTTTCTTATAATAGTGCCTTAAATTCTTACAGACTGACTGTCAAAATGCTGGCCATCCTAGTCTCATTTTGTTTAAGTCTCAGAGTACTACTTAGGCCATAATGCTAGGAGAAGGAATGTGGTCACTGGAAGCCCTTCTTGATACTCTAATAATATTGCTATTGAATGTGAGCTTAAATATAGTGTTCTTCCTGGAATGCTGCTTCCCTTAAGAGTAGCTAAGCTTTATATTACAAACGATTGTTATTTAAAGAAGATAGATGTCAGTTCTAGCCTGTGATGCAAGATAAGTAAATAAAACTCTAGGACAGCAAGATGGTTCTGATGTATCAGTTAAACACACAGGGCATGCACCATCAAGTGCGGCCACCAGAGTCTGATGTGAGGAATCCACAAATGGAAGGAAATAGATAATACTACAGGATTTCTTCAGTTCTGCACAAAACCCGCACACCTACACACCGTGAATACATGTGTGCACACTTACATACGTGATAAACAACTAAATATAATTTAAGTAAATATAAAAAGAAAATTCTGAACATATGTTTCTGGGCTGGCTCAGAGATGGTGCCGTGAATGTCTCTGTCAATCTGATATCATGATTTTCATCTCGTGATACAGAAGGCATAATTAAATTCCATCTAGACAGTCCTACAGCCAAAAAAGGGGGATGATTAAAGAGAAGGAAATGAAATGACATTGGCAGCTCACCATCTAGAGATATTTTGAAAATCTATGAAATCATAAGACAGAACAACAGAATCCTAAGGTGTCCCTGACCTGAACAAAACTGCAAGGCATCTTCAGCTGTAGGAAAGATGAGAAAGAAATCAAGCCTTGCCTTCAGGCCAACACATACTGGAATAAGTTCTGAATTTCTAGGATGAGTGAAAAGTGATAATGTGATCTAGAACGTGTACTTTACAGAATCTTCCATGTGATGAAAGCCAAGAAATACATTTGAGCATTAAAGTCAAGTTCTCCAAGTTCTGGAATTTGCTCTAAGTAACCCAGGGATGGTCAATTTTACAAGCAAATCAGTCTTCTCAATGACTAAACCTCATCATCCAGGTTCCCACTAGGAATTTGGTGCTCACGCTCCTGTTTAAAACAGTATAATAATATTTTTATTATATGGAAATGGAATAATGAAAATCTTGGAATATTAGGATTCTATCAGGTATACATGACCAAAGGCTACCTTAACCTAAATGAAGCAACAGATAAAAACTTATTGGAATGATATTTTTCTGATATTCAGAAACTTTAAAATTACCAAAATCCACAAGACCTTTGGAGAAGAGGTACTGAAATAGCTTCTGTGATAAAGCAAATCCTGAAGGAATGTTTTGCATAGGGTAACATTTTTATAAAACTCTCATCATGTCTCATCTTTTGTCTTTGGAAGTGGGGTTATGTAAATCTATTCTGGAAGATTTTCCAACACTTTGTTTGTAGTAGTATCTTTTAATGTTACTTTCACTGGAAGGAATTTAAGGGAGAAACAGTTTGTTTTTAGAACAGATATGGTCCATCATTGCCATGAAGACATGGACACAGGAACATGGCCACATTGCATCCACAGTCAGATAACAATGAGGTGACAAGAAGAAGAGATGGGCTATAAAACCTCAATGCCTTCTTTTAATAATCCCATACCATCCAGGAAGTTTCCACCTTTGAAAGAATGTATAGCTTTCCAAATCAGCATGGTTAGCTCAGGATTCAGTATTGAAACATGAGAGCCTATGTTTGAATATCCATACTACAATAGTGAATATGTGGTGCCCTTTGATGAATAAATCATCTCTGTCTTTGTAAGATGAAGTCATGCAAGTTTATGGTCCACAATTCTTGACAAGAGAGGAAATATAGGTTCAATTCCTGGTGAGCTACTTAAAGAAACCACTCACTTTCACTGTCAGCCTCCAGCTCAATGATGCAAATAAAAAAGTAAAACAACACAGGAGAGATGGCTCAGACATTAAAAGTTAGTTTCACAACCACAAATAGGTAACAAACAAGCAAACATTATCTGTGTATGAAGAACGAGGAGAATATAAACTCAACAGAGGTCTGTTAAGTCCAGAATTGGCAATCTAAAGCTTTGAAAATTATGAATGCCTATTCTTCCAGCAGGACAGGAAGCAAAGAGAAAGTACATGTTGCTATGGAACTTTACAACTTTCACATTTCTTCAGGAATAATTCAAATAATTCTCTGTGGAGAAAAAAGGATGTTCTTGATAACTAATTTTATTTGGTTTTATAGAAAGACAATTTTCGTTCGTCTTAAATTTCTGGCTTCATGTAAGTGATAGAGACATTTATCTGGTGTGTGTTGCATAATCCTGGCTAGTGCTTCCACCCAGCTGCACAAGAAGAGCCAAGGGAGCTCCCTTGAGTTCCCTTCCCTGCCAAACCCCAAAACACGGAGGGTTCTAAGAAATCCAGCAGACTCTGCCCTGTGTCTGTGGCCAAACACTTTCTTGGTTTTCTGTGCTATTGTCCATTGCTGGTTCTTCAACAGTGTGTTCTCTTTGACTCATGAACTATTGGCAAAATTTAGGTCAGAACAGAAGCCAAAAACAAAACAGAAAAAAGCAAGTGATTTATTTATCTAACCTTGGTTCTAGACTACATAGGTCCAATACACCAAACTAAAACAATCTTTGAGTAGTCAAGGCTTGCTCAACCTATTGAAGATCTCTGAACAACAAAGTATTATCACGTTTGTTTTATTATGTTGTATTTGTATTTCCCTTGATATGTGAAAATGAGTACTTGTTAAGATTAAAAATAATACAATATTCTATCCTGGTTAGCTATATCTTTGCATAAAATCTCTTATGGTACTCATAGGTTTGTGAACACACACACCTCCATGTATTGTACCATAACTAAATCCATAAATGTGGTGGAGTGCATATATTAAAATAATATAATTAAAAGTAGGCTCTTCCATCTAATGCATCCTGAGATTCCCCCTAGCAAGTTTGGATATCTGTTTTGTTCTGGTATTCTTCAGTGTTCTTTACTATGGCCCTGTTATTTTTACCAGGCCAGCTACACTGGGATTTGTGCCATTCTTACTTAAAAGCCCTCATTACTATTTTCAGAATCATCTTTTAAGCATCTTTACACATTCAAATTTTCAGTATTGGTTCATTTCTTTAGAGCGCTGACCCTTCTAATTTCTTATACAACATACTTTCACTTTGCTGCCTTTCTTAACCTGGAAACTCTTCCCCTCATTTCTTCTTGCCCATCTCAGATAGGTGGGTAGAGGGAGGAAGAAAGGCAAGCAGGAAGGGAGGGAGGCCAATCGGTGGGAAGAAAACAAGCCAAAGAGAAAGATGGCAAATTAGCAATTTGTCCCACAAATTTGTCAAGAATAGTTGTTTTCTGAGGGATCAATAACTTTTATATGGACTAAAACACAACACCTACATGAGCCTGGACCACAGAGACTGAGGACACAATGGCTGAACTTCTTTGCATATGGTATTGCAGAAGTCATAGTCAGTATAGCTAGAATTCAATATTAGGTTCCCTCTCCTTTCACAGAGGCAAAGGCTGAGTGCTCCAGAATCTCTCACTGCCAGTATATTACTCAGTTGTGGGTCTCTGTGTTCATTACTATGTACTGAAAAAAAAAAAGAAGTCTCCCTGATGAGGGCTGAGTGAGGCGCTGATCCATGTGTACAGCACAGTGTCATAATCTTTTTATTGCTGTGTTCATTCAGCAGACTTTCCCTTAGGTTGTTGTAAAAGGGGGCAGCAGTGTCCTGCTACGGAGAAGTGCCGAGAAGTGGGGCCGTTTTCCCGGCACCTGGCTCCCAGCCGCCAGCTAGCTTATGCCCGAAATAACCACATGACAATTATATTCATTTAAATACTGCCTTGCCCATTATCTCTAGCCTTTTCTTGGCTAACTCTAACACCTTAAACTAACCCATTATAAAAGTCTGTATGTCACCACGAGGTGGTAACTTACCGAACGATTCTAAGGTACATCCATCTCGGGCAGAAGAATCATGGCATCTGCTCACTTCCTTTCTTCCCCAGCCTTCTGTTCTCTTTTCCCCGCCTATCTAAGTTCTGCCCTATCAAAAGGCCAAGGCAGCTTCTTTATTAACCAATGAAAGCAAAGAAGTACAGAAGAACCCTCCTACACCATTAGGTCTTTAGCCTTGTAGTCATTTAGCAGTGTCAGACATGGATTCCACCTCATGGTGTAGCCCTTAAATTCAATTTTTAAAAAGGGGGTTGGTTACTTCCATTCAGAGAAGGTTTCTTAGATGCCTACCAAGCCTGCCACTAGTGTTTATGTAGTGATGTTTTATAAAGTAAGTACATGAAGGAAAAGAATAGATTTAGTAGGATGGGAACATAAAAGCAGCTGAGAAAATAAGCCAGCATAATTTTGCCAAAATGTCAAATTCTCGGCAACAAAAAATTTACCACAGCATCTGTCTCCATCAGACGGGGAAGGAGGCAGACCTTCCTATTTTCTCTCAAGTTAGCAGTTGGCCACAGGCTGGGAGTAGGAGGTAAACAAACCGCCAGGAACACTTGGATCCCTTGCTAATATCCAAATGGAAAACTCTTCAGGTATTTTTCACAAGTCTTAGGGACTGCCAGAAGCTGACAGAGAGCTGCTTAGGAGGAGGGAAGGAAACCTAGATAGAACAGAGTGTCCTGGCTACATAAGTATCAACATGTGTGGAAGAACAGTAATCACATTTTGGAAAGAAAAGGGAATATCTACAAATTTACCTTTAAAGCAAATCTCTCAATGGTGTTACCTTTTTGGTAGAGCAGATGATATCTTCCATGTTTAGTGGCTATGCCATTTGTTTCATAACCATATGTGTGTGTATATATTATACATATATACATACACATACACACTTAGGAACTTTTTATTTGTTTGTTTTAGAGAAAATGACCTACTACACCTTAGTTCAAACTGACTTTCCTGATTGTGTTTACAAGCTGGCACAAATGACAATGACATAAGAGAAAGAATTTGCTCTAAGGTGAAAAGTTATTGTTGTTTCATTACCTCCATGTTGACAAGACTTTCAATAGATCCAGCAGCTATACCTGACCTCTACCAACTCTGGAGATAGCCCATGCAACCATGAAAACATCAACTTGAAGAGCCCAGCCCTCTCGCCAACTTGCTGATTTGAGGGGTTCCAAAAAGGAGGTAGAAGACTGTGAAAGCTAGAGGTGATAGAGTACTTCAAGCAGTATCTTCCAGACAAAACAGGACTGGTGCACATATGAATGAACTCACAGAGACTATGACAGCACATGCAAGACCTGCACAAATTCAAGACAGGCAAAACCCAGACTTAGAAAAGGGAATGCGGACATAAAACCCCACCCTGAAGCAAGAAGCTAAGAGAGGGGAAATCAGTTTTTCTCTAATTGTATGACACTGCGCATATCAACCACACTCCAGAGTAGGCCTCTTTCTCAGGAATAGTTGGACAACATAAAAAGGACTCCATGTATTTTGTTTGTTTTGGTTTGATTATCTTTTTATTTGTTTCTTTTATTTTTGAAGTGTTTTTTGTTGTTGTTCTTTTGAAAGAGAAGGGAAGAGCAGAAAGTTAGATGGGAATGGAGGGGAGAAGGAACTGGAAGGGTTTGGGGGAGGGGTAAGGATATGATCAAAATACATTGTATGGAAAAATTTTAAGTACTTAAACAAAAAATATAAAAATCAAAAAAAAAACCCACCTAAGACAACATGCTGCCTTGCATAAAGGAGAAAATGCTAAGTGTTTTGCCAGTGGTTGTGCAAACCTCATAGATCATCTGAATTGGCACCCTTATCTAGGAATATTTTCTATCATATGCGTCACTCGCAAAATAATTAACTACTTAATTATAATAAATTGTAATCTCTCCATAAACAAAACCTGGATATGTTGCAGGGGGCCGCTTGTTCACCCCGGCCGCCCACAGCCCTCTCTCCAACATGGATGAGGATACTTTCTTTTATATATTATACTTGAAGATAAAGACAAACGCCAGGAGGGGTGTGTGTGGCAGTATAGATGCACATGTATTCCCTGCACGTGGAGGCCAGGTTGCCTTCCAATCATACCTTTCTCTTTGAGACAAGGTCCCTCACTGAACTCATAGCTCAGCTAGACAGGCCAGCAAAAAAAATCACAAAGGCCAAACTGTCTCCACCTCCTCAGCACCGAGATTACAGGTATGCACCACCATGCCTGATTTTTTACATGGCACTAGACAGCAAACTCAGGTCCCTCATTCACAGTCAGCACCATCTGAGTCATCTCCTCAGGTACTTAACTGAAGTTCTGAAAAAAGAGTAATGGGTCACAACATACTTGTGCTTTAAAATTAAGAATGGTAAGATGATAATCTATCCACTTAGCCAGAAAATAACGCAATTTCTACACCCGTTATTTTCAAACATGAGAAGTGAAACAGGGGAAGATCAGGGGCAAGATAGTGATGAAGAAACCCAGTGATACTCAGAACTTACAGTGACAAATAATGTTTGCAGAGTCTTTGTGGGCCAACCATCACTCTCATACAGATCCGTGTGTGTGTAGATACATAGACACACTTATAAATACCTGTAAGTGCATGTACTGATTTATCAACTCAATTACTGAACTATCTTCTTTACTACAGATGTAGCCAACTCCTGTATATATATATATATATATATATATATATATATACATATTCGAGATATATTTTCATGATAAATTTTCACTTATATATTAGATGTAATAAAAGATGTATAACAGGCAATAATAAGTAGGCCAAATATAGGAAAATACCGAAATAAAAGTTATAGTAATGCCTTCTCTTCTTTTTCTCCTAAACTATATGGTTTAATTTTACATTCTTTTTTAAAGGAAGTATTTTATGGATTTTCTATGGAGTATCTGAACTCCCTAACATTATTGTTCTTGAACTTTGGATCATTATTGAGTAAAATAAGAACATAAGCTTTGCAATACTGCAAGGGTCAATGAGAGGATGGCAGTTGCTAATGAGTAATTAACAGGTTGTATATACAGCATGGATATATTGTGCAAAGGGACCATTCATGTGTGTGGCAGGATCAAGCCAAATAGCATCAGAATTCTTTATGACCATTCACATGTGTGGCAGGGTCAAGCAAGATAACATCAGAGTTCTTCAGAACCATGTAAAGGAAAGATCATGAGTTGCTAATTTTTGGAACTTTCCATTTACCACTTTGAGAACAGAGTTGACTATAGATAACAGAAATTTCAAAAACTGAAGCCACAAACAGACAAAAGGACTAATCCATCATCATGATGTTTCATTTGGTGAAACTGAAATATAAGGGAATTCGCCCAAAGCTGCCCCCACAGAAAGAGGCAGATCTGAAACCTATCCCTTGCAGTAAGGTTTCAGGGTCTGCTGTAATGCACTGTTCTGTATTGCTTGACCTGGGGGAGGGTGAGAGAAATTAGCAGAAAGAGTCAGAAAGAAATGGAGAAACGGGAGATTTAGCATACAAAGTTTACCCATATATAAATACAAAGCACAAGAAAGAAAGGTATCAACTGATTAAATTGCATGCACATGCATGCATGTTCATACACAGACAGACAGACAGACACACACACACACACCTACCCTAGAGGCCATGGGAACTGATATGAAACCTCAGTTATGAGGATTAAGCCATTAATGAAATCATAAATGCATGTGTTATTAGGACTTAGGGA
The DNA here is from genome assembly GCA_028555095.1 of Dicrostonyx torquatus. Classification (NCBI taxonomy): domain Eukaryota; kingdom Metazoa; phylum Chordata; class Mammalia; order Rodentia; family Cricetidae; genus Dicrostonyx; species Dicrostonyx torquatus. The sequence continues at coordinate 10,178,449 of JAQHUG010000002.1, forward strand.
CTAGTTGGAATATGAGTCTCTGGATACATAACCAAAGGGTATGCAATATCTCTGTGCTCTTTTGTTATTTCTTGGTTGTCATAGGATGTGTGCCTTTCTTGTATTATGCCCTGTCAAGATGTTCTGTCTCACCACATGCTCAAAGCAATGAAACTGAGCGCTCATTCACTGGAGACTCTGAAACTATGAACCAAAACAAATCTTCCTTCTTGTCAACTGATTGTCACTTTTTTTAAAGTCACATTCAGCAATGAGCAACTAACACAGGAAAGAAGGTTGTTGCTATGGCTACACCTAAACATGGGATTTAGAAGCCTTTGGAACATGTTTGTGAGAAGAATGTGGAAATTAGAAGTAGGCTAGAAAAACGCCTAGAATGCTGTAAGCAGAGCTTAATTGGTGATGTAAGTGCTTACACTCTAAACCCCAAAGATCAGAATGCTGACAGGAATGTGGACAGAAAGGATTATGCTCAAGAGGCTTCAGATGGAAATAAACAGTCCACTGCGGATTAGACAAGTTCGTTCATGTTACACTGGGGTAAATAACTTCCACCAAATGCATGCCATGGACTTTGTAGTAAACTGTGTATAGGGAGATGGACCTAGAATATCTGGTGGATATTTCTAGGCAGACCATCATCCATGCTCTTACACAGACACTGCTGGCTGGTATGTTAGGTAGATTTACAGTGAAACTGCAAGCATAAGAATGTAAATATTTGAGGGGATGTGGTACAGCTAGAAAAACATTTGTGTAAAGTGTAGGAAAGAGGGGAGTGATCGCTTGATATCAGTGACATATTATAAAGAAAAGCTAAATACTTTACAGAGGGACAATAGAAGAGATTGACTTAGATGGTCTCAATAGAAGAGATAGACAAGAGATGGTCTCAGGAATTGATCAGATTATACCCATTGTAGATTCAAGGTTGTAAAAGTAAAATCTTCTTTGAAAGACATTGGGGAAGACAGTCCTGGTGTAGGAGGTCCTTCTTTCTATGTGTTGCTTTCATTGGTTGAATTAAGAAACTGCCTTGGCCTTTTGATAAGGCAGAACTTAGATAGGCAGGGAAGACAGAACAGGATGCTGAGAAGAAGAGCAGAGTGGCAGATGCCATGAAGCTCCTGCCTGAGACTGAGGCTGGTTAATATCTTTCCCAGTAAGCCACGACCTCATGGTGTTACACAGATT
>JAQHUG010000002.1:10218932-10243383 GCA_028555095.1 Dicrostonyx torquatus
TAGGGTATTGTGGGAACAGGAAGCTGGCTAAGAGGTCTGGGAGCTGATAAAGGAGGGTGGGCACACAGAAGAAGGACTCTTGGTTTTTTCTTTGTGTTGGGAAGCCAAGGGGGATTATGAACACAAGAGTGGTGAGACCTCACATCTTATTAATGGGTTTGGTTTAGAGACAATATGATTAAAGTCAACATAATAATTAATAGTGCCCTGCATGTATTTTGAAGATGGAAAGAGCCAACAAATTATTTGCAAGGAAAGAGAAAGCCCCCATAGATGTGTTTGGGCACAGATACATAGAAGCATTTACGGAAATGACAATGATTGTGGGCATGAGATAGGGGCCTACTCTGAAAGAGCAATTTAATTAGGTTGCTGAGGCTTCATTTCTGCCTTATGTGCTTCAGTAGGCCAACAGAGTAGAACTCCTACCACTTAGATAATCTGTGCCTCATCTGCACCCAAGGAGACTGAAGTATTGCAGAAAAAACCTTTTCCTAATGGGTGCAAGAACCAGGCAGCATGTTTATAATCTGATTCTAGCTCTCTCAAAAAAAATTCTTTGTGGAATTCATTTTCTAATCCAGAAAATGAACTGCAGCATGCATCGTCATGGAGCCCCTACCTGAATTCAATTCCGGCTATCTACCAGTTGTTTAAAACGGCAACAGGAAAAGGCCCCACATCAGATGACTGTGGGACTGGATGACTGTACAGCATGCAACCCAGGATAAAGGACAGTACTGCTATTGTTTCTTCAAGCTTAAGTTTTGATGTAAGCATCAACATTTGATATCACTTTGCTATGGCTTTATACATCTACTGTGATACTACAGGGACTAAAAGATAAGGATATGGCAAGGAGCCAAGCTTAAAGTTAGATGACATATTTCCTAATATCTGTACATTAAGTAAGCTTATAAAATAATATTTAGAAGAAAATTTATTGAAGCATCTCTCACCAAGAGACTTTTACACGTGGATGTGTGGTGATATTTCGTTTATGATCTGACAAATAAAGCTTGCTTGAAGATCAGAGTGCAGAGCTGAGCCACTAGAGGCCAGGCAGTATTGACGCACACCTTTAATCCCGGACTTGGAAATTAGAGGCAGATGGATCTCTGCTAGTTTAAAGCCACCCTGGGCTACACGAAATAGATCCAGTCTAAAAGAAAAAAAACAGAGCTCACACAAAGGTGATCCAAGCAGTTGGAATCCTATGCCTTTCATCCTAGCACTAGGGAGCTGGAGACAAGAGTGATATGGCTGGGCTGAGAGGAATATAAGGCGGGAGGAGACACAGAAGTCTAGGCAGTCAGTCTGAGGAGCAGTCAATCTGAGGATGCAGTCAGAGGATGCAGTCTGATCAACTACCTGAGGACAGGATCACCCCTTTGGTCTGAGCATTGTTAGAGGTAAAACTCTAGTGACTGGTGGCTCTGCTTCTCTGATCTCTCAGCTTTCACCCCCTAATATCTGATTCCGGGTTTTTATTATTAAGACCAACTAGAATTCGTGCTGTGTGTGTGTGTGTGTGTGTGTGTGTGTGTGTGTGTGTGTGTGTGTGTGTGTGTGTGTGTGTGTGTGTGTGTGTGTGTGTGTGTGTGCGCGCGCGCGCGCATTTCACAGTTACCCATGGTTGTCTCCAGATGAATTCTTTGTCCGTTTGGAGCAGAGGCTGTGTTTGTAGCTATCATAAACACCAGAAACATATTCAGTACTGAAGTGAAACAGTTAACGAAACCTCGAAAGGTAACGTTGTTGCAAGCACAATACAACAGTTACAGAAAGGAAACACTTTCAAAGATGAAAAGGTCCCACTAGTCTCCCTTGTTTAACTGCCAGTAGAGAAAATTCACTCTGGTCTGTAAAAGACCATGTGCAGGTTAAAATGAACAACGCGTAGATTTTGACGTTTAAAACTACATGCTTGCCAAAAAAAAAAAAAAAAGAAAGAAACCGAAATATTTATTCAAGATTCTTAAGACGACTGATTTCTTCTTCTAGCTTCCTATGCTGTTCGGGTTCAAGAGACTTGAGATCCCTGAAGGCCCCCTTCCCCATTAAACTTCCTAGTGAGGTGAATAAATTGGACCGTTCCAAGGGACCCTCCAGCCCACGCCGTGCCTTTGCTGAGGTCTTCTTGATAGGGAACAAACAAACAGTACTCTCGTTAAGGGCAGTTCAAAACGAAACTTAGGGCTTGGCCAAGAGCTTCTTGGGGTCAGAAGGCTGGATTTAGGGAAAGCTCCTCTTCCTGGTCCTGAACGTCGTCTAGCTTCCTCCCGCAATGCTCTCCGGTGGACCACCACCGTGTCAGAGCCAAGTGGTGCTGAGGTCCGTCACGTAAAGAGCATGGGAGAGGTCGCGGCCAGAGAGCCGCGCCACCGCAGAGCAAAGCCAGCGAGGTCCGCGAGCAGAGAGCAGACAGCGGGTTGCGGACGCCGCGCGCGCCGCCGCGGGGGCGTGGCTTCCGCCGGCGCGGCCCCGCCCCCTGGAGCGCCGGGCGGTCACGTGGCGGCCGCGCGCGTTCCCGTCCGCTGCGGGCTCCGAAGCCGAGGAGAAAAGGCTGCGAGGTGGCTGCGGCGGTGGCCGAGAGGTGGGCACCGGGCGGGACGGGTGTCGAGCACGGGTGTCCGAGGGCTGCGGGACCTCGGCGGGCGGCGCTGCGACCGCGCTGGCTGCGGAGCGGCTGACGGGGTCCGCGGCGGGTGGTGGCGGGGTCGGGGCCGGTAGGACAGGGACGCCCTTGGCCAGCGCGGCCCGGACGGGCGCGCGGAGGGAGGCCGAGCTGGCGCAACCCGGACCGTGACGGGCGCGGCCCCGGCCATTACTGCGCAGGCCGGGCTGCGGGCTGCGGGCAGCGCCACCGGTCTTGGCCGGGCCTCGCTCGGCCACGGGCTGCATTCTGTGTTCCGCCTGCCGCTACCGCTACCGCTGCCGCTGCCGCTGCCAGCCGCTCGGTCTTACCCAGCGCCCAGAGCCGTCCCTCCTCCTTGCGCTGGCGGAAGCTTCCGAATGTTCTTGTTTTGACGACTACCAAAACCTGAAACCACCGAGAGGTGTCGAAATTCGCGTCGGGGCCCACCCGGGTGCATCTTGAGAGCCCCGGCTGTCGCTTTGTTCTGGTTGCTGGGTGTGGGGTTCTTTCCCTACCCTCCAACCCATCTGAGAGCGCATGGGATCCCCATTGTTGTCGCTGTCTTATTATCCTGAACGGTTTTTTTTTTTTTCTTTAGAGAAAGGCTGGGTTACTTGTTTTTTGAGGATGTGGACATGGAACAGTCCTCTAATTAGGTAAGAGATTCCGGACTGTAAGTTAGCACAGGCATCCTGACAACTGTATTTTGTCTTTTTCTCGGGTGCTGTTTAAGCACTTCTCAAGTTTTCAATATTTTGTTTTCTCTTTTTACAGCACCGAAATACTAGAGAACTTTAGGGAAGAAGAAAGCCAAAAGGAGATGATAGCAAAGGCTTTGTTCTTTGATTGACATTTCAGGTGGCAGGGTGTGTTCCCCCCCCCCCCCGTGTGTGTGTGTGTGTGTGTGTGTGTGTTGTTTTGCAAACGGGATGTGCACCTGAAACTTGTGTATTGAAAACCATATATTATAACGAATTTGAACACATAGAACATTTCAGTAAGTAATCTCTACTAAACATTATTAAAGGACATGGCATGTTGAAAACAAATGAAGAAAATGACCCACACAAACTAGCAGTACAGCGTCTGGGTGCTGTAAAAGCACCTGAAAATAGGTCATGTAAATCTCACTTTAAAAGAGAAAATTCAAGAGTGACTGCCACACTAATGGTGGAGTTTTGGGTGTATTTTGGTCTCGGATATGGGGGAGTGGAACACTGGGTTCATATGTCAAGTGGGCCTGTGCAATGTGGGCAGAATGAAAATCCTTGTGCGTAAACGTTTGAAGTTTCCGTGTCTTGCCGGTTATGGTTAAGACCTGAGTAGAGTTGTAATCGTGGGAAAATGTCCCACACAGCTGGTCATTTGATGAGAGGAATGAAACAGGTTCTTTTAGGAGACTTGTCAAGTGGGAAAGTGTCGCTTTTGAATTGTTTTGTTTTTGTTTATTTGTTTTGCTTTTGTTTTTCGAGACAGACAGTGTAGCTTTGGAGCCTGTCCTGGAACTTGCTCTGTAGACCAGGCTGGCCTCGAACTCACAGAGATCCAGAGCTGCCTCTGCCTCCCCAGTACTGGAATTAAAGGCGTGTTTGTTTGTTTTGTTTTTAAGGATTCAAGATAATTCCTTTACTCGGAAGAAAATAATAGGAAGAACTTTTTCATATTCAGCTGCTTAAGGCCCATTTTCTGTTAGGCAGACACGCGCTTGAGGGATTTAACCAGGTGCTCCCAGTTCTTAGACATATTTTTTCTGCCAGTATTAGAAAGGGAAGGTACTGAGCCTTTTTTTTTTTTTTCTGTAATCCTGCTAGGCTGGGTTCGTGGTGACAGTGAATTTGCAGAAGTGCTGGCTGGATTAGAAGCAGTCTTTCTGAGGATAGGCACTATGTTTACACTGGTCTACAGATTACTTTGCTTATTTGTACACTCTCATTTACCTTTCTAGTTAATTAATACAAAGCCTGTTGTTAAAGGCCTGTTAATCAAAACGTTAAAATTGTAAAATCACAGAGGAGCAGGTGAAGCCTCAAAAGCAGAGGCCTGGCTTGTCCAAGGCCACACATCTAATTAGTAAGAGGACTTCTTATTTACAGAATGGTTGCTGGCCGTGAAACATCTGTGCTTGATATGATTAAAGTATCTATCGCCATTCATATCTCTTGAGTTATTGAAATAAATGCAAAGACCACTTTGCAGAGAAGAAATTTAAAGATTTACACTTAAATATGAAGACTGTGAAGGCAGTCAAAAGACTCATAGGGTGATGCTTGTTACATTTAACTGAAGTGTATTTTGACATAACACTTGTTTCCAAGTTTGACTTAGTCTTCTTTTGACAACTGTTTTGATGATGAAGTGCAGAATTTGATACATTATAACAATTACATACCTGTGCACTTGAGAATCTTTCTTGAGAAATTTTAAGATGTGTATGTTAAGTCCCACCTTACCTCTTTTCTAGTGTTTATAATATGTATCTATTATACATAAACACCTATACATAACTGAAGTTTGAAGTAGACCCCTATCATTGATACCTTTTTGTATTTTGACTAAAGAGTAAACTGTTTCATTAAACCTTAACTTTAAATAGGAAAACCAGAAATTGTTCAGTAGGGTATAATTTGATATTTATAGTTTTATTCATGATGTTATAAGATCATCATCTTTATTTTTTTTAAAAAAGGCCAATATTTTATTTATCTATTACTAAGGGACAGTAGACTTTTAAAAAGTTTAACTGACTTGAAAAATGGGATTGCTGTTAATCCTAAATCTTTACATTAGGAATTAGCAGTGTATTCAAGTAATTGTAGTGTGAATTACTTTAGTGGTTACAATATTTAAGTAATACAGTATGACTTTATTTTTCAGTTTTTTAATTTAACTGGATTAATTGATAAAGATCTGAATTCATTACTAATCTATAACCTGTATATAAATTTAATCTGTCACTTTGTGCACAATTGCTAAGAGGCAAATAACCTTTTTTGTTTTTGTTATTTTCTTAATTTGTATTTAGAGTTTGGTGTATAATTTGAAAGTTATTTTAGGAGAATTATGTATATTTGAATCATACATGTTCACTAAATTACTTCTAGCAAGTAGTTTGAAATCACCTCTTCTGCTTTAAAAAATCCTCTTGATTAAAATAAAAACACCTTTATGACTTTAAAAGCATCTTGTTTGAAATAATGTGAAAATTATTTTCTGATGTCTTCATAGTGCCTCTTCTGAGTGTTACATGTATGTCTTGTTTCTTACCTTTTGACATTGCTGTTTGCAAGATTGTAGTCAGTGAGTCAGTTTGGCAGCCTCACCTAAACCTGTCCACTTTGATCACAACAGAATATATACAGTTTGGTTTTTGTTGGTTTTGTTGTTTGCTGTGTTCAGCAAAATAAGCTATCATATAGAGTTCAGTTTTTCTGTTCATTAATTATTTTTAACCGTTTGTCAGCTTTATCTTTGAAGGGAGGTGTGTGCCTTAACACAGAAGACATTGTAGGTCCAGTTTGATGGGAATGGGAAAGACTAATGAGGCACTTAGTGCTCAGCAGCTCTGAGTTGTGCTGAATATAAAGTATATATGGATTTCAGTACATACACAAATGTAAGGTGTTCCATTAATGATTTTATATTGAATACATATTAAAATACTGATACTGTAGATGCACTGAGTTATATAAAATAGAATTTTCAAATTAATTTAACCTGTTTCTTTTTATTAGCTTTAATTCAACTAGTAGAAAATTGGAAATTAGATACTGGCTTGTTTTCCCTAAAAGAAATATTTTTGTTTCTTTCTGGTGCTTTCTCTCCCCCCCCCCCTTCTTCATTTTCTTTTTGTCTTCTTTTTTTTCTTTGAAAGAGAGTGTGTGCTTGTTTGTTTGTTTTGAGATAAAGCCTCATTATGTAGCTCAAGCTGGCCTGGAACTCTGGCAATCTTCCTGATTTTCCCTTTTCAGTGCTAAAACAGCTTCTTTTTCTTTTTCTTTTTTTGAAAAAAGAGATGTAGTATACTTGAATTTGAATCCCATCTCAAAGTATCAGTAGCTTTTTGACTTTGAGTAAGCCATATTCCTTTTGAGCTTGTTGTTCTTTCTTTGTAAACTGTGTAGTCCCACCCAAGGCTGTTTGGTGGACGCACTGACAGGTTGATCTCCCAGTGCTTCCTGGACTTGAGGACTTGAGTGTGCACTTACTTAACTGGAGACCTGATTCTAGTTTGGATTCATTCCGTTGTTTCCAAGGAACCTTCTGGTAGTGCAGTGCTAGGCATTGTAGTTCATTTTCCTTCCCCAAATTTTACTGTCCATTTGTTTCAACATTGAAAATTTTGTGAGATACAGAAATGAGAAAAGTCACTTAGAAAGTGTATGCACTATACCCTCATAGAGATACTATGGACAGGAGACCTTCTTACGTCTGTAAAGTTATTCCCATTTGGCTGGGGTCATGTTTGTTGATGGGATACTTTGGCACAGTTGTCTCAGAGACCCAAGGGTTTTTGAAAAATAAAGGCATAGTTGAAAGTAAAATAATTTTAAGAGTGCGCTGAATAAATAAGGGTAAGCTAGGGTAGCACTTGAGTTTGTCCTATTGTTAAAGATCTTTGGAGAAAGAAATAACAGCCAAAATTTAAAAATTGTTGAAAAGAATTTCTAAAAGTCTTACCTTCTATTCTTTAGGCCAGAATAAAAATGAAAAAGAATGTTTAAAAAAAAATCAGGCAACGTAAATGTATTTAGCTGTGTTTTGAGCAGAGAGCACATTAATTGGTGGGGAATCATACTGCCAGACTACCACCTTCTTAGGTGTCCAAAAAAAAGAACTGAGGTGTCCAAACACAGTAATTCTTAAAGATTTATACGAGTTATTTTGCAACTTCTTAGCTTCTGTTTACTTTAAAGTACAAGCAGTTGTGGATATAAAATATTTATGGACAAGACTGGAGTCGACAGGTAAGTGAATAGGCAGGGACACTTGTGAGTCACCACAGGGAAAGAATAAACAAATGCATGGACGAAGTCAAGCATTGGAAATTGTGTATTTCATTACGAGGAAAAAGGCACCTTTTCTTATTCTAATCCTGACCTGCCAAGATTTTTGTAAGAAATTAAAACCAAATTTTGCATGTGATAATTTTAACATTCAGTCATTTATGTGCTTGGAATACATGATTAAGATGATTTAGATGGTTGGTTCTGTTTTAAACAACTGGTGAGATGGAAAGGACAGACAGTAAGTATACAACAAGAGTTTTTGCATACACACATACACACATTAGAATGTGGGCAGGAAGGTTTGTACAACCCGCCCCACACATACACACACATGTTAGAATGCAGGCAGGGGGTTTTGTACATACACACACACACACACACACACACTAGAACGTGGGCAAAGTGTAAATTGACTTCTGAGTCATGTTCCAAAAACATGATGAGTGAGGCATAGAATGTCTGTATCCTTTATTTTCCAAACCAAAACATTCTTTTTTATGAGACAAAGGACATATAGATTACTGCCCCCTCTTGTCATCCTTACCTTTATTCCATCTGTCAAGAAAAGCCTGTTAGTTGCTGTTTGGCTGTCTATATTCCTGGGATTTATCTACATTCTGGAGCATCCTTCAGTAGTCATTCGCCAGGTGACTCATGCATCTGCCAGATGATAGAAGGATGCCAGGTTCTAGAGCTGTTACATGCTGTCAGTTCTTCAAGGAAGGATTCCTTTATGGATTTGGTAGTTTCCAAAAGATGCCTTCTTCTCAGAAGAAACACAAATATTTTATGTGAACAGATAGATGACTTAAGTATTGTCGTCTTTAAACAAATTCCAATTGAAGTCAACACAGATTGTCAACTTACCACTTAGAGACATAAAATTTGTCCTGTCTTGAGGATTCAGTACAAAAGTCGGTATATAAATTAATAATGCTAATGTTCATGATAAGCTCAATAACTGGAAAATATGTCAAATGCAGGAGAGGGAAAAGGCTTAGGCGACCACTCCTATGCAGTGCGGTGAATTTTATTAGGCATTTTATAAGCTCTAGAAGAGGAAGACTCTTAAAGGCAGAGGTTGTACAGAATTATCAAGGGCTCTCAGGATCACTCATTTCATGTAACTGTGGTATTAATCTGGAAGACTGGTTGTCACCAGTAAATATGAGGCAGTTACGTATCTAGGGTTCAGAAACTGAACGTCTTCATTTTCCTAAAGAGTTTTGCCTTTATTGTCTATACAGGAAAACTAAACTTGGGCTTCAAGTGTAGGAGGACCATGGTCTGTGTTTCTAGAAGTGTCACTCAGAGGCATACTGAATGAATGTAATGCTGGTTACATAGTAGTACATAGAAGTAGATTCCCAGAATAAAGGTTGATCGACATTGGTGTGGTAGGATGTACGGCCAAAGCAAGAGTGTTTAGTGTTTTCTCTTTTTCTGTGTGACCCTCAGGTGAGTAAGGCATGGAAACTGAAATGGCACATTGCAAGATTCATCAGAGGTAGACCACAGAGGAGTTAAAAATATAAGGTTGCCAAACAAGGGTTCTGTTAACGAACTTTCAGATGATTCTAGATTGGGCAGGAAAGGAAATGACATGAGGAACTGTATAAAGGAAAGATGATGAGGAAGTGGTCAGAGGTCTCCATTACTAAGAACAGGTGTAGGAATGAGAAGTGAGCTAGGAGGACCAGCACTTGGATTATGGCTTCTGATTTTAGGTGACAATGTCATATGGTGCTTTATTACTAAAAGGAAGTAAAGTTACTTAAATTTAGGGAGTTATAAGTTGAAAATAAAAACATTTCTATACTTTTTGGACTCACCTTATCAGTATCTCATAATCTACAGTGGGAGGGTTCCCCAAAATGCATTCTTCTAAGAAACTATGCACTTGTTTCTAATGAATATATATTGGAGCAAGATTTAAGGAAATCTGGGAAGCTAGCTGTCATTCTCGGGGATCCATACTTAAGAGGTTTGTGGTGTGGTCAGGAGCTAGCATGAAAAGGATGCTATGTGGTGATGTGAAGTTGGCACAGCCAGTGGCACACATCTCAGAACCAGTGGTTGTGGCAGGGTGTTTTCCACTGACCTGCAGATGGGAGCTGAAAACATGGTGAGAAAATGGACAGTGTCTGTTTTGAGTAGATTGAGGGAAGTGCAGTGAGAATCCTGCAATACCTCTGAACTTTTGGGCACCACGCAGGCTAATGAAAAAGCCGGTACAGAGTAGAATAGTGGCTTCCGTGTTATCTAAAGCTGGAGCAAAATGAAGCATATTTCTCAGAAACGCTGTTTAGCCAGTTACTTAGAAAATTCTTTAGCTTCAAAACCAATTATTTGTTCTCTTTAGCATTTGACCGGAAAAGCTGGTTTCTGTTTACAGCTCACAGGTGCTACATTTATCTCTAGCCAGCAGATTTTTAGATAGGTTATCTAGATAGTTAACAACTGTGAGAGGCTTACGGGACAGAAAGACAGGAGCCAAGTCTCTTCTCTCTTAGCTTTATGTACTGTGCAGCTGTTCATTTCTTCAGGTATCACGTGCATGGTTTTAAGGACGCTTTTCATGAGACGATGTGCCCTACAAGTGGGCATTTAGAAACACAGGAAGCGGTACTATATGAGAAGAACTGGTGGTGCTTGTGGATTCCCTGTACAGAACGTAGCTTGAAAGAAAGTGGACATAAGGGATGTAAAATTGGGTGTGTTTGTGCATATAAAGCAGGCGCTTTAGTTAATGTGCAGGAAGGTATCAATGCTGACTCAGTCTGTGTTGGGGATGGTCAGTTGATATTTTGTTGCCATTTTGACTTGTTCATACAGAACTTGTTTATTTTATTTAAAATATTTATTTTAGTAGAATGTAAAAATTATGACATACTTTACTCTTTAACCATTTTCAAAAGTATAACTCTATAGATATTTAATGTTGTAGAGCTATCCTTATTATGTATTTTTAGAAAGATTCCATATTCCAGACAGAAAATGACCTTTTGAGGCAGCAGCTCCCTATTATCTCTTCCTTCTGGTCCTTGATAACCTTCAGTTGGTCTCTGTGAAATTCCCTATTCATTTAGGACTATATGTAGTATTTCTCTCTTTGTGTCTAGTTTATTTTGTCTTCAAGGTGCATCCATATTGGATAAACTTCAATATTCTTTTGTTTCTAATAGTACACTGTTAAATGCTGTCTTTTCTTTATCCATTCATCTGCAAAGAGACACTTTGTGTCCACCTTTCGGCTTGTAATTCTATGATGAACTTTACTTTATGAATCTCTGTGTCCTGGTTTTCTTTTAGTATGGATCTGCAGGGGTGACATCATCAAAGGTGTAATTTTTCTGCGTGCTCACCCACACATTTATTTCCGCTGTCCCTGTAGACACATGGGACATGGCTGTGGGTCTGACTTACATTCGACTAACAACTGCCAGTACTAAGCACCTTCCCATGTGCTCACTGGTCCTTTTCTCCCCCCAAAAGTGATTTCTCATACCTGGTGCTTATTTATTTTTGTTTTTCGTTGAACTGTAAGCGCTTTTTAAGTATTGTGAAAATTAAGTCTCAATTTTGAAAATGGTCTTCTATAAGTTATCTGTTTTTTCTGATAAGGTGTTATTTCTATTTTCCTTCTGTTCCCTGTGCTTTTGGTGTTGTGTGTTCCAGTGCTGTTGGTGTTGTGTGTTATTTTATGTCTTGTGTGAAGTGTGACTTGGCTTGGTGGTGTAAATTGGTAGTCCCAACAGTTTTTGAGGAAATACTCTTTCCCCACTAAATAGGCTTGATAGACTTCCTCAAAGATCATGTGGCTATATGTTTATTAGTGAAAAGATTTATTTACATATTTAATGTTTTTATATGTGTGTGTGGCTGCGTAAGTTTATGTATATCACATACCTGTAACAGCCCGTGGAGGCCAGAAGAGGGTATCAGCTTTCCTGAAACTGACATTACAGGTGGTGGTGATCTGCTGTGTGGGTACTGAGATCCCAAATCTGTGTTCTCTATAAGGGCAGTAAGTGCACTTAACTGCTGAGCCATCTCTCTAAGCCCATTTCTGGACTCCTAATTTTATTGATATATTTCTCTATGTATAATGCCAATATCCATAGCATCTTAGTGTCCAGATTTGTAGTAAGTTGTGACATTGGAGGTGGCAGTTATTGAACTTTTCTCTTATTTTCAAGATTCTCTTAGCTAATTCCATGTGAATTTAATGACTAGCTTTTCTATTTATGCAAAAAGGCTGTTAAGATTTTAATAGGAACTATATTGACTCTGTAGATACCTAATGAGAATTATTTGTCTTCTCACATTCTCCACCTTATGAACTCAGGTTCCTTTTTACATAGTCAACCCTATTTTATTTACTTCAGTACTATTCTGTCGTTTTCAAAATAGTCTTAAGTCAATCTAAAACTAATTTACTGCTTTAGAGGTTGTTATAAGTGGATATTTTTCTTTGATTTCCATTTTGTTGGCTACTATTATATAGCAACACACTGCTGGAGTTTTGTTTTGTGTGTGTGTGTGTGTGTGTGTGTGTGTGTGTGTGTAACTTACAATTTATCATCTACAATTTTGCTGGGCTTGGTTATTTAACTTCTTAGGATTCCTTAGAGAGAAAATACTGAAATTTAACTCTCAGTATGAGTGAAGAATGTACATTTAAAAAACTTATTCTGTTAGTTTGTATGCCTGTCCTCTTTCTTCAGTCTAATTTCTTTGCTAGAGCTTCCATTATGTTAACAGCAGTGGTAAAAGACCGCTATATTTTGTTAAAGAATCATATTTAATTGACTAATTCTACTGATCTTAATTTGATTTTTGTTGTTGTTGTTTTTCTTTTGTGGTTTTTCAAGGCAGGGTTTCTCTGTAGCTTTGGAGCATGTCCTGAAACTAGCTCTTGTAGACCAGGCTGGCCTTGAACTCACAGAGATCCAGGTTCTAGTATTAAAGGCGTGCACCACCACCAAATGGCTGTAGAGTGATTGTTATTGATACAGTTTTTCTTTTGCAGTACAGAGAATGAACCAGCAGTGGAAGAGAAAACCCTACAGGGTGGCTGACAACTGGTAAAGAAGATGTTTTGTTTTTGTGACAGGTGCCTGTGGGATCTGTGATAGAAATGTAAGTAGAGCATCTAGAGTGCCGTGGCTTTCCCAAAGCTCGTGGAGCCAGGAGCGGAATGCAGAGACCCATACTTGTGTTTGGTTTTACTTAGGCAAAATGAAATTTTTATTGACTCACCAGTGTTTTATAGAGTTAGCAGTCCTGCTCACACTAAGTGATTACAGTCATAGTTTCTGACAGTTTTCACATAGGGAAACTATGATGAGTGAAGGCTGAAGAACTGGAGCCTGTGTCCCCCACCTTTACTTTGCATAGTTACTCACTTGAAAAAGATTTCTAGTTACTAAAAGTTTGTTTCATGAAATTTAAGGGCTAGACTTAAAAGTTAGTACATCTTATTTTATTCATATCAATTCACTATATTTTCATTAGTTGTAATTTCCTGTCATTTTGGCTTTGTGTAATATACCATCATGTGTTTGATAATCTTGAATCTACTTATAATAAATTTCATTATATTTTGATAAACATTTCCTACAATCAACATCATAATTATAGATCATAGAAAATGAAAACTTTGTGGACTTTTAATCTTGATCATTACAGTGTTCAAATTCCTGGACCAGAAGAACTCTTGCAGATACTATTTCACATTCAAGTTTTAACACCTCTTTTTTATTTTTGTTATCTCCTATTTCAGTATGATAACACTAGCTAATTTCCATTTTTAGGCAAGTTTAAGAAGTGTTAACATAAAAAAAATGGTATGACTAAGATTTTAATGGTTTAAGTACAAAGTCTGTGTCAATGATCTTAAAATTCTATGCTTAGGAGTGGGGAGGGGGCGGGAAAAAAAATTCTATGCTTAGGAACTTCTATTTGATTATGTAAACAATAGGAAACTATGAAAGGTTGAGAGATTACTCATACAGATGACTGGGAGGAGGAAGCTAGGCAGAGAGAAGACTGAAGCCTATTGAAAGGTTATTATTTTGTGCAATGGATATCTAGGGGTTTGGAATTAAGTTCACAGGATTTGGAGTGAAGAGGCACACTCTAAAGGAGTTGTGCCCAGGGGTTAGGTGAGCACCAAGAATGATGATTTATCCAAAGTGGACAGCAAAGCTAAAGATACAGGATAAACTGATACATTTGTTCTCAGTTGTGTTTATTTCAGATGTCTAGGGTGTTAATGTGCAATTTTGGAATACAGAATCAAATACAGGCTTGAGGTGGAGTTTTCCAGACAGAAGGTGTGAGGAGTCACATAGATCCATTCATGTGAGATACTCAGAGCATATAATGTGTGCAACATGGAGTCCCTGTAGAGTCTTGAGAGAGTACTGGTTTTGAAGGGGTCCTAGAGAAAAGGGAAACAAAAGAGATGAATTGAGAATGCTAAAAATCCAAGTGGAAAAACATAAGTATTGTGAAAACGAATAGGCGAAAGGAGGTCATTAAATTAAGTTTGAGATGCTAATCAGAGTTCTAGTTCTGGCTCAATTACAAAAACTAAGGATTAGTTTTGCATACAGCTGGCAGAACCCCATCCTGAACCAGGAGAAAGACAATAAGGCAGAGTACAAGTACAGCTGTGTTTTGCTGATGATTCTTTGGTTTGTATAAGTTGTCAGTGATAACAGGAGTCAGTGTTTCATAACTGAAGGTTTGAAGAAGTTTTATAACCCTCTTTGGAGCAATAGGAAATAAAGATGTCTTGGCTGAGTTACTGGGAGCAAGCTTGGTGGTCTCTGGCAGTCAGAGCAGCAGGCCAGTGTGTGGAACTGCAGTTTCTGCTTAAATTGCTTTGGTAGACATCTCCCCTCCTGCCTTTTGTGGGGATGTTTCCAGTTTCCTTTCTTCCTTTGATGGTTCTTTAAATCTCTTACAGGCTGCGTATACTGTGTAAATGTTGGGTAGCCCAAGGTTTGTGCCTGGTTTTCCTGCTCTTAGTACAAATTCGCTCATTCACCTATTTTCATGGCTTTAAGAACTATGTATTATGTTGATGACTCATAACTGGAAGATTATGTATATGGACCAGTTTTATAGAGATCCTTAGCCTTTGAAATAAGATTTCATCACATACTTAATAAGATTAAGATTGTGACCTAAAATCTATTTAAAGGCCATTAGCATTGAGAGTGAATGTCTGAATTCATGTGTCCCCCTCCCTACAGGTGACTGTTTCCTCCTTTGTGCTCCCTGGTATCTGTTGTGTTTAGCTCATAAAGTGTGTGTTGTACAAATGTAAGGACTATAGTTCAGATCCCTGGCACCCACATAAATGCAAGGTGGGCAAGACAGTTTGCAGTTTCAGCACTAAGAGGGCAGAGACAGCATCCCCAGAGCAAGCTGGCTAGCCAGACAGCCATAGTGGTGAGCTGCGGTTTTATTGAGAGACACTGCCTCATCGACAAAGGTAGAGAGCAATTGGGAAAGACTTCAGAAGTCAACCTTGGGTATCCGTGTACACAGGACTACATGCGTGAGCCCACCTGTGCCCACGGTGGAGAAAAGGAATTTTATTAGAATTAATTTCTTTGACTTAAATTCCAAGGCATAAATAACTTTGAGATCCTAACAAAAGATGTACATAGTCAGTTCACTTGGGTTGGGCAAGGAGAGATAGATGATGCTGATGACAGAGGGGACTACCAACAAGCATGTGCTTATACTTGTAAATTCTCTTGTTTCAGGTTAGATCTCTGCAAACATGACAAAATTGTTTAAAGCTCTTATAGTGAGAAACATGTTAAGTTGTATTTGCTTGATTTATTTTGAATGAGTTGTAAGTTAAACTTTTCTGATTTCTATAATATAACGTTTCTGGTAGAGGGACTTAATTTATAATGTTGAAAATAATGTATACATTAAGCATTCTATAATTATTTTCTATTGGTACTGTGTTGTGCCCTTTCCTGTAAGTGCAATATAATTTACAAATTAGTATCATTTTGAACATGTGTCTTTTGAAAAACTAGAGGAAAAGTCAGAAGAATAGGGTATAAGATTGAATGAGCTCTGATAAAAGCCAAAAGATATTCTCAGTTTTTAAAATGCAAACACTTATCAGCTATCCAATTTATCCACTTGGCCTAGTCTAGAGTAGTCTTAGACAAACAGCCAAAGTCCTCAAAATAGTTGAGTTTGAAATGATCTGTGTATAGCATGGCCAAATTAACTGATAGGGAGGCTGTCACTCATTTAAATAGCAGTTGATCAAGATTTCTAATCTCTGGGACTTGTTACCTCCACTCTAGTGTTTTTTCCCTTCTTTAGTCATCTTTATTTTCTTCCTTTTTATCTGTGGTTTTATGTCTGGAAATTCATTAAATAACAATTAAATCATGTTCTTTAGCATAATAAAATAAGGCCTTTATGATTTATTTGCTGGCTGACCTTTCAGCTCTACTCCTATTACCCATTGCTTAAGTGATTCAGGACCTTCTGTATGTCCCCGCCTAAAATTTCCACCATCCAGCCCCCATCTGCCTATCTCAACTTCATGATTTATGCCCATTCATCTCTGCTCATTGCTCCTAGTATCTTAATACATTTTCACTACTTGATATTGTGATTTTTTTCTACTTGCATATTCATTTTCTTTTTTAACAGAGTACATGTATATCCTATTTATTATTAGATTATGAAACTGTTAATGGATAGGTAGATGTTATCTTTATAAGGCAAAAGTTCCAAGTGTCCAGACTGCAGAGAGGGCTTAGCAGTTAAGAGTGCTTACTGCCCCTGCAGAAGGACAAGAGTCCATTCCTAGGAGTCATATCTCACAGTTCACAGGCATCCATATCTCCCGTTCCAAGTGATAAGGAACCCTCTTCTGGCCTTTACAGGCACCCATAAATATATGTATGCACAAATAAATAAAAATGAATTGTCTTTCAAAATTCCAAAGTTTTTTATGTGTGTTAAGTTCACTACATTCAAGTTGGCAAAGCTTTTCTTTTCCTCCCTCTCCTCACAGCACACACAGGAAGGAATGTGACTGAATTAAAAGGCATTTACAGAGATTTAATAATCGATGTTTGGTGACTTAGAAAAGGTATAGTGGTACACAGATTTAGTAGATCAGATATTAATGATTTATGAATATTTAGGATGCAGTAAGGCAAAAAAAGGACAGGTTAGGAACTACATTTCTGACTTGTATAAACATCTAGGACCATAACCTAATTTTTCCTTAAAAACAAAGGCTGCCGATTACTGTTGTCTAGAGTTTGAGTTTGAATGACACAGCTGGTTCTCTGCTTCTCTTTATTTGACTCTGAGGTCATTTGGAGTAGACTTCATGTTTTTAAGTGTTTGCATTTAGCTCTGTCTCACAAATTCTGTGGCTGGATAGAAACAGTTTATTTTAAATATACTATGTGTGCCTTTATTTTTGCTACTTTGCTTAATAGCTATACTTTCCATTGATTCCTACAAGGAAAAACTGAGAGATACAGCTACAGATGAAGAAGGGTTGTTACATAAATTGAGTTTTCCCTGCTTCCTTTCACGTTCTTCCATCCTGTGTTTGAGAAAAGGCATTATGAAGCCTGTGCTAGCTTTGAATTTGCTAGTCCCTTGATTTTCATATCTTCCTTATATAGTATATGGCTTGCATGGAATAAGTACTCACTGGGGATTTTCTGAACTAGTGAATTAAAGAATTAGAGAAGTTTAAACCTGATTTCACTTTTTTCTTCTCATTTTCCTAGGATGGCTGGCTGTGGTGAAATTGATCACTCAATAAATATGCTTCCTACAAATAAGAAGGCGAGCGAGTCCTGTTCTAATGCCGCACCTTCTCTAACAGTTCCCGAGTGTGCCATTTGTCTGCAAACGTGTGTTCATCCAGTCAGTCTGCCCTGTAAGCATGTTTTCTGTTATCTATGTGTAAAGGGTGCTTCATGGCTTGGGAAGCGATGTGCTCTTTGTCGACAAGAGATTCCTGAGGATTTTCTTGACAAGCCAACTTTGTTGTCACCAGAAGAACTTAAAGCTGCAAGTAGAGGAAATGGTGAATATGCTTGGTATTATGAAGGAAGAAACGGGTGGTGGCAGTATGATGAGCGCACTAGTCGGGAGCTAGAAGATGCTTTTTCCAAAGGGAAAAAGAACACGGAAATGTTAATTGCTGGGTTTCTGTATGTGGCCGATCTTGAAAACATGGTTCAGTATAGGAGAAATGAACACGGACGTCGCAGGAAAATTAAGCGAGATATAATAGATATACCAAAGAAGGGAGTAGCTGGACTCAGGCTGGACTGTGACACTAATGCTGTAAATCTAGCAAGAGAGAGCTCTGCTGATGGTGCGGACAGTATATCAGCACAGACTGGAGCTTCTGTTCAGCTTCCAGTGCCGACTTCCTCCAGGCCCCTAACTTCGGTTGATGGTCAGCTAACCAGCCCTGTAACACCATCCCCGGATGCAGGCACTTCTCTGGAAGACTCTTTTGCTCATTTACAACTCAGTGGAGACAGCATAGCTGAAAGGAATCATAGAGGTGAAGGAGAAGACCGTGAATCACCATCTTCTGGAAGAGTACCAGATACTTCTGTTGAAGAAACTGAATCTGACGCCAGTAGTGACAGTGAGGACGCCCCTGTGGTGGCTACACAGCACTCCTTGACCCAGCAAAGACTTTTGGTCTCAAATGTAAACCAGACAGTAGCTGACCGATCAGACCGATCAGGGACTGACCGATCAGTAGCAGGAAGTGGAACCATGAGTGTCAATGTCAGATCGAGAAGACCAGATGGACAGTGCACAGTGACAGAGGTTTAAACAAACGTCTTCAGTGCCACACTCATAGGTGAAATGGATACCTGTAAATTTCTGCCCACATAACATTATACTCATCCTTAGTATACATTGTGGGAGTTGGGGTGGGAAGGGATATGGGAAGGACATACCTGAAATTAAAATGTCTAACATGTCTCTGTTGAAATTTATTTAATGTGAGGAATTGGGATGTTGACATTTGAGAGCTGTTCAGTAATAACACAGTTTTCTTGACATCTGTTTACTTTATAGTGTATTTTTTTAAGTCTTTAGTTCTTTTGGCCAGTGTGTACCTGTGCATTCATGGTCCTCATCTGACTCTTGCACTACCTTATTTTTCTGCATGGATTGGTATAAAATAATTACTAAAATTTGGCACCTGTGAGATATTTGATATCATTGAGCAGGAAGTTTAATGTGGAAAATATATGTGAATTCGGGATTTAAAAGTAGATGACTAACAACTACTCTATAGTTGGTCTTACTGAGATAGAAAAGTAAGCAGCAGCGAATAGGTTGTCTCAGAACCTGTAACACACTTCGTGGCGTTCTTTGCATAGGGTTTGCTGTCTTGTCCTTGTACCTTGAGGTTTCTTTTAGTCTGCATTTTCCTTTTTGATTAAAAAAAACTTTATAATTTAATAAATACTAGAATTTATCAAAAATAATGTTTCTTTTTTGAGTCTGGAAAAGGGATGGGGTAATTTGTTATTTGTGGCTAAAGAGCTTTTTAAAGGTGGGTTTGAATTGATTGTATGCTGCTCAAATTGTCGCTACTCAGAAGTCTGATTTCTTCATAAGAGAATGTGTACAGAGAAGGTATCTATGGCATTGTGTTTGGAATAAACCGATGTGGAAAAAGACCCAAAGGCTGTGAGATTTAAATTTCTCAAGCAGCTAAAACCATTAATTTTACATTTCTTTTATCAGTCTGTCAGTGGTATTACTGTCTGGGTTACACAGAAACTTACAAGCATGAAGTTATAGATCAAATAAGCCCACTTTCTATTGCTTGGCAAGGTATTGGTGAATACAAAAGTGAGAAAAATTTGTCTCTGGAAAAATCATGTCTGTTTTCTTTAAAAAGTGAGATCATGTGGGTACATACTTACTAAATTCCCTTTATTAGTTCTATCAAGTTAGCTGAGTGCTAAAACAACAAGAAATAGTCACTACTATTTTTTGAATAGTTTTTTTTAAAATATTTATTTATTATGTATACAATATTCTGTCTACATATATGCCTACATATATGTATATGGGCCAGAAGAGGGCACCAGACCTCCTTACAGATGGTTGTGAGCCACCATGTGGTTGCTGGGAATTGAACTCAGGACCCTTGGAAGAGCAGGCAATATTTAAATTAATAAGTATGTTACCAAGGATAAGCCCAAGGTTAGGTTTTCTGTTTGAAAATTGATCCTTGGTTCTAGGATAAGAATTACTATAGGAAATGTAGAAATTGGTTAAAAAAAACAGAAAGAAAACCCAACAAAATGAGATAGAAAACACCACCCAAACCAAATAAACACATTAGCAGTGAGCGTCAAATGAGTTCATTCACTTCATTTCCACCCATGTTCTCACTGCAGCTTCAACTTGTAGTACACCCGACCTTAGAAACTATTTAGTATGTTTCCCTCTCTTAGCAATAGCATCCAAGTTTGCAGGGCCACCCCACAGTGTTCCCAAAACATCTCTTTCATTCTGTAGTGCTTCCTCTAAGTACAGCTCTCTGCCTGAACAGACAGACTTTTTTAACCCTCTAATGACTTCTGGTGGCCCACTCACAAATTGCTCTAGCCACTCTTGTGCCTCTTCGAGAGCCTTAGCTTCATCAGAAGACTGCAAGACCTCATCAGCCAAGCCTAGGTTTACAGCTTTCTGGGAGTCCAGTTTGAGGGTCCCACTTAACACTTTGAGCGCTTGTCTGCTGCCAATGATTTCAACCAGCCGGCTGGCACCACCCCAGCTTGGAACTATACCCATGTCCTTGTGGACAAATCTGATCACACTCTCTGCAGTCATTAACCTGTAAAAACAAAGAGGGAAAACTGTAACTACATGTATACACTATAACCACAAAGTAGTAAGTGCTCCTGGGCTAATAGAAAATTGGTCTTTTGAGGCAGATATCAAAATGTTGGAAAATGTTACCAACTAGAATTTAATTCACCATGTACTTTTCAGCAAACATTGCTTTTGAAAATAACATTTTGTTTCAAGTTTCCAAACTTTGAAGATAAGAACTGAGCCTTCACAGTTTTAAGGAACTTTATGTTAACAGCTTCTTAGAATAACTGAGATAGACACTCTTATTTCATGGTTGAATAAGCATGCGATGGAAGCACCAGGGCTTGAGCCCAGGTCTTGGCACAAATCAAAGACCAAAGCAGGAGCTGGAATAGCAGTAAGGAAGATGGCAGTGGCTTGGGTTGCACTGACAGCAGTAAGCTCCTGTAGAAGGAGTTATATTGCAACTAGCTAGTGATTTTATGATCAGGGTAATTCATAAAGAGAATAATAAATGGAAGTTAACATAATAATTGGTGCCTGTGGGAAAAAGCTTCGCATCTGCTCGTACTTACACACCTTCCCCGGACTATAAAGTTCCACAGTGTTCAGGAAGTGTTGCCTGGGCACTGGGTTTTGTTGTTGTTGCTTTGTATGCAACAACAGATTTATTATGTTAAAAGCTAATCTGACCTGTCAAATTGCAATTTAATTTTTTTCTCAGACATAACAGTCTTCAAAACTATTCACTGTAAGAAAAGCTGAAGCGACTTCCCTTTCCAACACATTGTAAATTCAACTGTGGATGGCTTAGTTCTCTTAGTATCAAGGCTCTCAGACTGTGAAACACTTCAGTGGAGAATTCCTGCAAAAGCCTACTAACCCACTGGAAAACATTCTCAGAGAGATGAGCTTCCACCAAGAATATGTCACAACGATGAACAGTCAAATATAGAAATTCCATAGTTTAAAAAATTTAAAATTTAAAAAAATTCCATAGTTTAAAAAGCAAAAATAAAGCTTTTAAATGGCTGTGAGGCAGAGCAAGTCTGATTGTCAAAAGAAACTTAATCTAACCCCAAAATTGAAATCTGCCAAAAATTTGAGAAGAAATTAAACTCATAAAATATAATACTTATGAAAATAGAAGTGATTGTTACTCTTTAGCCCAGTCTCAGACTGACTTAAAATGCCAGTTTTTAAACTAAATTCTGGAATTGGCATGTGTTGGCTTAGCTATTAGCACAGTTGAGAAAGTGATGATGTGAAGAATAAATTCATTTAGTACTGAATAAAAGTTAGACAGTGGTTGTCAGCGTAATGTAGATGATGTTATATGAGTTATTACAATAGCCATCCATGTGTTATAACCTAGGTAACCACCCATGTGTTATAACCTAGGTAACCATCCATGTGTTATAACCTAGGTAACCATCCAAAATATGCTTTGTCTTCTCTTTATTTGCAAGGTCAGTTATATGTTTGTTTAAAAAGTTTTATGACATTCATTTTTCATATACATGTGTGGGCACATATTCCATGGGTTATGTATGGAGGTCAGCTGGTTCTCTCTCTTTTACCACATGAGTCGTGAGGATGGGAAGAATGCCTTTACCCACCTAGCCATCTTACTGTCCCAAATATGCCTTCCTGAATCCTATTTTACAGCTAACAAATCCTCAAGTAATCTTTGTAAAAATATGCATTGTAATCTGACATATTCTTTATAAATGACATAGCTAGTACTATGCTTGTGTTGACATACCTTTTAGTATGTATCAAGTGTAATTTTAAAACTCCACTGGTGACAAGAAAACAAGGTATCTCAACAATGAGACATACATAGCTCTCAGCAGGAAACCTTTCACAAGATCCTTCATTAGCCTCACAGAGTTAAACTATAAAATTCCAAATGTTGGGAAATATAATTCAAGAGCAAATGATCCAATCAAAAAGATAATATCTCAAAATGGGAAGTGCTTCATCATCTCCCAAGATTGTACATTAATTCTAGAGTTCGTGAGTTACATTATATCACCTGGAATGCTTATTGCTAGGGAGAATCTGTGAACCCAGACTTAACCCTTGCATTTATAAAAGCATAATATTAAATTTATAAAGCTATTAAATTCCCTTATTCTGAAATTAAAAAGAGTTCAAGTGCATCTGACAATAGAGAGGAATAGATAAAACTCATCAGATGTTGGTATGTTTCTTACTATTTGGATGGAATAATCACAGGGGAAAAAAATCTACCGCTGGGCAAAGACTATTTGTATGTTTATGTGCACACACATCACAGCACACATGCACAGGTCTCCAGCCAGTTTGGGAGAGGTGGTTCTCCCTTCTGCCATGTTGGACCCAGGAACTGAATTCAGGCACTTTTGCTTGCTGAGCAGGGGATGCCAGATCACTTGGTGACTGCAGGAAAGGCTACCCTGTGCAACTACTGCTTTCTGATGAGGGAAGCCTAAGATTCTGGGTTAGCAAACAGATCCAAGAAGATGGAGTTTAGAAGTGTTCACTGATGTAATAAAATATGGACTATGTACTGAATTGGAAGACTGCAGAGCCTTCCTGTGCAGTACAGGAACCACAGCCACTGTGGCTGGAAACCCTAACATGGACTCTCTGGCTGCACATGACACCCCATCCAGTACAGCTAAGGAATGGGACATACAGACAGAGGAAGAGGAATATTCAAACCCTAAAAAGTTAGTTAGCCTATTTTGGCCCAAGTTTGTTTGCCTATATATAGTACCCATTTAATAGTACTCATACCATAGAACCAAATGTGTTCTTATGTGATAAATACTAGAACATATACTTTATAAATAATAACAGAGGAACTGTATGCTTTATTTAAAAACCAATTATACTGTAGTAAATTATATTTTATTCAGACATTATAAAGTTGTATGTTTTATAGTCTAACACATAAGCAGCCTTGTGTATTAGCTTGTACTATGATTTAGTAGAGTCACTAAGCAGGTCAGCACAGTAACACTGTGTCTTCTAGTGTGAATTCTAAATTGTTTCCTCATCTAATATTACATCATCCTTAGTGCATTCAAAATTAAAGCAACTGTATTTACACAGTGAAGCCCTAGTAAGTCAGTACTTCTCAACCTGTGGGTGAGCCCTTTGGAGATCAAGTGACCCTTTCACAGAAGTTTCCTAAGACCATCAGAAAACACAGATACTTACATTATGATTTATAACAATAGCAAAGTTACAGAATAACAACGGGATAATTTTATGGTTGTGGGTCACCACAACGTAAGGGACTTTATTAGAGGGTCACAGCATTAGGAAGGTTTGAGATCCACTGCAGTAAACGGTAGTGTGCTGTCTGTCCTTCAATAGTAATTACATGAATGGCAACAATAAGACAGATTCATGTTTTTGTCTTTCTAAATAATTAAATATAATTCTTTGTCTACAAGACAAAGGATTCAAACTGTGAAAGAAAAAAAGACATGTATGTCTTTAAAGTTTAGTAAGGGAAATTAGGAAATAAAAGTAACAATATTTAAAGATTTTAAAGCAGTGATATTTTAAAGGTTAAGTGAAACAGGACAGAAAGAATGTATGAGTAGTATATTTTCTTGAAGGAAAATCTGTGAAGAACTAATATGAATGTGTTAACATTCATTTACCTTTGATACAGCCCTCTAGAAGTTATTCTCATGAGATAAAATACTATAAAGTATACTGAGTTACTCATTATAGTCTGCATATTCAAAACATAAAATGTGGAGGCTGGGAGACAGCTTAGTATATAAAGTAACTGCTGAACACACATGAGGACCTGAGTTTGGATACGGAAGCCCACAAAAAGCTGAGCATAGCACCATTAATCTATAACCCCAAAGCTGGAGGACAAGGACAGGTTGATTCCAGAGGATTGCTGGCC
>JAQHUG010000002.1:10289422-10300442 GCA_028555095.1 Dicrostonyx torquatus
TAGCACCTTGGCACAGATAACCCCTGCTTCCCTGAACTCACTCCCAGATCTCCAGAGCCTTAGCCCTGGAGCCTACTGCTTTGTGAGGTCCTAGGACCCCGCAGCTGGAAGGGGGAGCTGGGCTGGGCTTGGAAAAAATCCAGTATCCGGGCAGGGCCCTGAGCCCGAATCTCATTTTAGAATATTAAACAATCTTTAAACAACTTGCAACAAATGAGGACAATGACCTCAAAATGTAAACAGTGTATAAGTATCTTGATCAGAGGTAGAAATGTATATAGCAATATGATAAATATATTTTTAAATTGTATACATAATATCTTAGGAAAAGTTAGAAGCATGCATGCATACAACATGACAAAATAACTTTGCCTAGGTATACAAATATTATAGACAAAAATAGGAACATATTCAATATAACTTTAGTTTGTATTAATGTACAAGAATCTATACCAATATAAATTACCTATAAATAATAGCTCATAAGTATTCATTCTATTATGTACTATTATTATTAGCGTGAATAAACTCACGCTAATCTATTATCTCATCCAATCCTCCCCCTTTTTTTCAAAAAGATCCCTGAGCCTACATAATTTCCCCCACAATCCCCAATGCTATAGCAATTATAATCAACCCCTAAATGATGTTCTTAACCCTGAGGACAAACTTTGTTGGGAGAGGGGACATCATCTTCTAGAATTACTTTCAGCTTTCATAGGGGTGAAGTTCTTTCTATGGGATCCTGTGAAAGGAAAATGATGGTTATGTTCCAAGACTACTGTCTGGTATAATTGCAAATAGTCTCTGAGTATTCGGTAGGATTTTCCTGAGGTTCCTATTTTGAGTTCTGTGGTAAAAAACGTGCACCATTTCAGCAAACAAATTTGGAATTGTCATGAACAGCTGGTACCCAAAGTACTGCTATCAGCATTATGATGTCATATCAACCAGGTAGAGTTGTTGTTGTGGGGCCCCATCTTCTTCCTGGAAACTTCAAAGATTACTGCAGGAAAAGTCATTATCCATTGTGGAAAATTTAAGCATTATTTAAACAAATATATATTCAATAAAACAATAAAGACAAAACTAGGTATGACAAACAGTAAACAGTACATTTTTTCTAAATTTTCTTCTTTCTGTCCCATACCAGACAGTTCCTGACATAAGACAGAAACTATGAATTTTTCCTTAAACAACATTCTTGGATTTAGAGAAGGACAGAGCCATTGTCCAACTCCAAAGCCAGCTTTGATTTTTAATTGAGTCATGACTATTATTCTAATTTATGTTTAGAGATGCTCACTTTCAGATGACAAGTCCTCATAAGTCATAATTCTCTTTGCTTGGTGATCATATCTGGATAATTATTGTTTTCTCTTTAGGCATCTAGATGACCAGGGTCTCCTGAATATCTGAAGATGAGTATTTTCCTGCAAAGATAAGAGCAGAATCCTGCCCCAACCCTTATGAGGTTTCCTCATCACCTGTATGGTTTCCACCTCTGTGTATGAGCTGTCATTTCTCTTTATCAAGAGGCTTCTCTTTTTCAAAGCAAATCTTTATTAATTTTGATGGTATCCATAACTTTTCTTCTCCTGTTGAAAGAAGAGCAAAACCCCTTCCCCAATGTAGCACATCTTCTGGTTTCCATTGTGAGGTCAACACATCTTTGAAATACACTGGCTAATTAAATTCAGAAGACTTTTCAATTACCCAATATCTCTCTGCTGCTATTGTCCCTTTCTCATTAGCATTAAGAAAATCCAAGGTCAATAAAGCATTATGGAATCTATTTCTGGGGGTATTTTCCAACCCTTTCTGTTTGTTTAACATATCCTTTATAATTTGATTTTAACTTTCTATAACTGTTTGAACTTCAGGATTGTGTGGTATACATGTAATATGCTCTTTTTTAAACCTTTGCTGTTAACATGATGTTTTTAATGAAATTATGAGGCCTTCAGCAAATTTCCAATCAATAATCAATCAATTTCTGCATTACCTTGTGCTAGAGAACCTGACAGATCCATATGGGATCGGATGTGTACATATATATATATATATATATATATATATATATATATATATATATGACAAAGCCTATTCCTGATTATATCTCGAACCTGAATGAATAATGAAGTCAATTCTGTATCATCTTATACAAATTCAGCAGTTTCGATATGCAAGACAACTCTTTCTGCATATTGCAAATCAGTAACTATATTGAAAGGTTCTTTAAAATCCCTTATTACCATGAAAATAGCATATAATCCTGCTTTTTGGACAGAATTAAAATGGCTTTGTTCCACCTTGCTTAATATTCCAATTTTTAACCTGCCTTTCCTCATTTATTTGCATCAGTACAGAATGTACTGGTTCCAGTTATTGGTGTGTCTCATACAATGTGGGGAAGGATCCACTTAATTCTTTTTATAAGGTAAGTCTTTTCCTTTTGAGGTAATTGCTATTAATCTCTCCTAAAAATTAACATAAGCTCTTTGCATTGGTTTATTGTCTTCCCATAATTTTTAATTTCATATAAAAGGCACTTTAATCTCTGCTGGGTCTATACCTGCTAGTTGCCAAAGTCTCAATTTTCTTTTTATAATTAATTCAGATACTTTTTCCACATAAGTTTTTAACGTTTTGCTTGGTTTATGTGGTAAAAAACATCCATTCTAAGGTAATATCTTTCCTTTGCATTAAAATTCCAGTGGTGGAAATTCTGGAAGGCAATATGACTAGAATGCAATTAAGATTTGGATTTGCCCTATCCACATGTGCCTCCTAAAATTTTTCTTCAGTGACAATCAATTCCTTTTCTGATTCAGCTGTTAATTTTCTGGGACTATTTAAGTCTTTGTCACCATCTAAGGTTTTGTTTAAATGAGCTATCAGATCAGGTGTTGTCCCAACAACTGATTGTAGACTAGAAATGTCTCCTACCAATCTTTGAAAGTCATTAGGGATCTGCAATTGGTCTCTCCTAATTTATGTATTTTGTGTTCTAATTTTCTGTAAACCTATTTTATAGCTTAGGTAATTGACAAAATCTCTCTGTTTTTTTTCTTTTCAGGAGAAATTTGTAATCCCCATTTTGGAAAATCTTTCTTTACTTCTTCAACCATACTTTCTAAAGTATCCATGTTTGAATAAGATAGCAAAATGTCATCCATATAATTGTAAGTTATAGATTTAGGAAAATTTTTGCATATTATTTTCAATAGCTGACTTACAAAGTATTGGTATAGGCTGGGGCTATTGAGCATTTCCTGTGGAAGGATGGACCACTGGTATCTCCTAGTAGGTTAAGAATTATTATAAGTAGGCACAGTGAAGGCAAAATTTTCTTTGTCCTTTTATTGTAAAGGTATAATGAAGAAACAGTCTTTTAAATCAAAAACTTTAAGAGGCTATCCTTTTGGTAATAGAGAAGGCAGAGGAATTCTTAATTGTAGAGGGTCCATAGGTTGAATTGCCTTGCTGACATCTCTTAGATATGTCAACATTCTCCATTTACCAGGTTTCTTTTTAACAACAAATACAGGAGAATTCCAAGGGCTGGTTGATTCTCCAATATGGTGAGAATCTAGTTGCTCCTGTATCAGATGTTCTAAAGCCTGCAGTTTATCTTATGTTAACAGTCACTGTTTAACCCATATCGGTTTCTCAGTTAACCATTTTAAAGGCAAGGCCATTAGTACCTCTGATGGCTTGCTAGTTGCTTTGTGTTCCTGTCCAGCCTGAATGGCTGGTGACCTTTGTCTATAATACCTTATAATATCTTTCCCAGGATTATGAGATTCTGGGACTGCAGGAATGTTAACCTAGATATTCCATGCCTGCAGCAGGACATGACTCCATAAATTCACTATAATACAGCCTCAGCATTCTTCTCCATCCTTCTGGCCCTATGCATTCAACCTATCTCGTGCATTGTTTCACTTGAGATAGGGTTCCAATTCCTAGTAACTAAACATCTGCCTCTGGAGGAGGCAAATTTGGATGCCAATATTCTGGAGTAATGATACTTACGTCTGCACCCATGTCTATCAAACCCACAATTACAATGCCATTTACATGCACTCTTATCTTTGGTCTTTGATCATTTATAGAAGTGTGCCATAAATATATGTTTCCTATTTCCTATTGGAATTTTAATTTATCTTCCATGTTAATTCCATCATCCAGAACAGTATGATGTTTTACAGAAGGCTTAGATTTTTTTTTTAATTTTCCTGGTGAGACATATTCTCCATAATGACTGGGAATGACTGTACCACTTTTGACTTGGGGGCCTATTAGAGGTCCCCCAATGAATTTCCTGATGGTATCAGGTTGCCTTGTCTGTCTTTTGTTGATTTGCATTCATTGCTCCAATGTTGACCTTTGTCACACCTTATACATATTCCTGAATGCTGAGTCCTCCTATTCTTGCAATTTCCAGAAGAGATATTATTCCTAGGAATTTCTTGTCTGCAATCCCTTCTCAGATGTCCTATTCAACCGCAGTTTAAACATTTGACATTTTAATGTCTCTTCATACCTTTGGAAATTGCTTCTCCTACCCAATATTCAGTATTATAGTCAAATGTCTCAATGGTCATTGTATGCAAGATCTATTCATCCATAGGTGCTGATCTAACCTTTAAATGCCCAAGTATCTTTTTTTCATTTTAAGTTGGCATTTTCAAAAGCCAGAGATTCAATAAGTACTTGTCTAGCATCTGGGTCTGTTACTCCTATTTGTACAGCCTTAGTTAATCTTTGTAAAAAGTCTCTAAAGGGTTCTCTCTGGCCCTGTTTAACCCTGGTATATGATTCAATGCGTTTTTCTAGTTCGTGAATCCTGTCCCAAGCATTAAAGGCAGCTTTGTGGCATAGGTACAAGATTTGTTTATCTTAAAAACCTTGATCCTGTGGGTCATCATTAGTGCCCTCAACAAGAATTTGATCTTGGAAAGTCTCAAATCCTTTTGCTTTTCTCTGTTGTTCTCCTTAACAAGTGCAGAATGCAAACCATAAGTTATGACAGCTTGCTTAATTTCCTTCAAATCATTCATTCCTATAGGTATCCATCTACCTTCTTTGGATCCTTTTGGGCCTTTGAATTTGAAGCTTTGTCAGAGTAGATTATAGGGTAGGAAACTAAAACCCTGGGTAAGTCATCTCTGTTAAAATTTGAAGCTTTGTCAGAGTAGATTATAGGGTAGGAAACTAAAACCCTGGGTAAGTCATCTCTGTTAAATACTGTCCTTGTATCTCCTTTCCCTGCTCATCAGCTCCAATAATTTTCTCAATCATTTCAAATCTTTTTACTACTGTCTTTTGTAAAGCTTGAATCTCATGGCCCGAATGTATTTCTAAAGTGATTTAATTGAGGTACTTAGCCTTTCCTCATTCTGCACATGTAATTCCACGATGAAGGTTTTCCTTTAAAAATAACATCTCATTTTTGGACATTATTTGGATATCATGCAGATTCCCTTCCTGGAGAGATAGTCTATCTGCTAACATATCATAACTTTTTAACAAATTTTGATTGTCAAATTCAACAGTATGAATTCTTTCAGATAATTTCTCAGTATCCTTTGATGTGGAATCAGTTTTGTCTGTCAAATTAATGTTACCCTTTTCAATAGTATTATTTTTTTCTAGTAACTTTTGATTTTCAATGGCATTAATCCTGTCAGCTAATCGACCATTATTAGTCTGTAAAGACTGTTTCATTTCTAAAAGTGCATCATTTTTGGCTCTGTTATGAAACCATTTTCTTAAGGATATAATATGAAGAAAAATCTGAGTTCCAATATTCAATAAATGGATGTATCACAATAACCATATAAGCTTTGCAGAATACAATCCATAGTATTATCAAAAAAGTTACTAAACTGCTCAATGGTAATGTTGTCTTCTATTATATAACTTTCAAGTTTATTAATTTATTAATTACCTGTTATGAGGTCCGGTAAATTGTTTTAGGTAAATCTTCATTGTGCAGCAGGTGTCAGGGTTGCAGAGTCACAACTAGGAGTCGCACAACCAGTGGTGCCAGGCACAGTCCAGTACTGCTTTAGTGCTGAAATACTGAGAAATATGCTTTGCATGACAAATTAAAAGCAATTAAATAAATTCCATACATGGGGAAAGAACCCCAGAACTCAGAAGCATGGAGCACAAATGGAAGCTGCACAAGTCACCATGTAGCAGGGAATGCAGCAGGGAATATGGCAGTGAGGGGGTAATTGTGCACAAGCTTGGGAAGTTTCCAAGTTGCCTCATGCAGTTAGCTCTGCTGTGGTGGGGATTTTACAAAAACTGCTTAGTAAGTAAAAGTAAGTCAAGCGGGCAGCGTGGGAAACTTTATGAGATGTGGACCAGTTAGGCCTTTAAGCTGGTCCACCTGGTAGGTGTGGAGTTCGGATCCATGTGGGCACCAGATGAAAAAGGGTGCTAAAAAGAAATCCCACACAACTCAGAATTGAGTATAATAAAGGGTTATTTAAAGGGTAGACTCACAGATCACAGTCCTTTGAACGAAAGGGAAATAGGAACCGAATCACGCAGCTGGAAGAGAGGGCAACCATGTGCTTTACATTGGCATTTATTGTATAACAGGCCACTCCCAAGTAGGCTGAAAACTTAAAAGCTACTGGCAGTAGGAATTGTTACATCATAATTGGAATGCATTTTGAGACTAAACCACAGAATATGAGTTTCAAGAGCTTTGAGAAAACAGCAAGGTGGCAAATGAGAAGATCAAACTCCATACCTAGTTTGTACTCCATATAATCTTGTAAAAAGCCAGAGAGCTTGCTACTACAACTCTTATTTCTTTTTTCCGTGGCCTGGCTTTTACTATGCATGGCATATCACTGTAAGTGTACATCTTAGGGCAAAGACAGCTTCTACTCAAGTAACTTTGGTGCTGAACAAATACTAGGGCCTGGGAGACAGTTCATGTAGTCAAAGTGCTTACCTCACAAGCATGAGGACCTGAGTTAGAACCCGAGAACTCTTATTCAAACACTAGGCATGTTGTGTACTTGCAATCTCATTACTGGATAAACAGGCCAGCCAATCTAGTTTAATGTGAACTGCAGGCCATTAAGAGGTTGTTTCAAAGGAAGTGCATTGTGTTCCTGAGAATGACACTTGAGGGCATCTCCTGGCTTCCATGTGCATCTGTACCAGCACACTTGAGCATGCATACACACATGCATGGAAAGAATTGAAAGCACACTTTAATCCTTAGTGGGCTAATTTATTATCAGGTCTATAGCTGTTCACGTGTTAACTCTTGGCTCAACTGGCAAATATTTTAGTTTTCATAAAAACAGATCTAATTATAACTGCTTTCTCTATCTCTTGATAAAGTTCAATTTGTTTTCTCCCCCTCTCACCTACACATGTTTTTGTTGTCAGAATTTAATTTTTTCAGAACTGGGATTTCATGCTGGACAAGTACTGTATCACTGAGCTACAATCCCAACCATATACTCAGAGTTTTTCAACATTTACTCTTCTTAAAAAAACTGACTTAAAATAGTCTTGAATCATGAGGTACAAAATTTATTACTATGTGGGTTTCTGCCTTTTGTGCCTCTCCTAAACCATTTCCTTAATGTATCTTTCATTTTGACCATCCTTTGTCTTCTATCATAATAAAAGGCCTTTGATAGTTTCCTTAACTATTATGAAAAACACATGATTCTCTATTGCTTTAATTTTTTAAAATACAATATTGTGCTTTTCACCATGGCTAAATTATAGAATTTACCAAGATGTGTTTCAGAAGATGAATAAAATGTATTGATAAACAATTGATGTGTGAATTCTAATTGTTATCAATAAAAATGTGAAGTTGGGTTGGAGAGATGGCTCAGTGGTTAAGAGTACTGACTGCTCTTCCAGAGGACCTGGGTTCAATTCTCAGCACCCACATGGCAGTTCACAACTGTCTGAAGATCCAGTTGCAGGGGATCTGACACCTTTATACCAATGTACATAAAATAAAGTTAAATAAACCATTTAAAAAATGTGAAGTCAATATTAGGAGTAAAAACTGAGAGGTCAAAGAAACAGTGTTGCCAGCCACTAGAGAGACCTATTACCTCTACCAAATCATGAGACTGATGGGATTATCCTGTCTCTACAAATCCTCAGACCGTATGCTCAGATTGAGTTACACCAAAAATGCAAATCAATTCAATATAGGTAAAAATATAAGGCACAAAATCCTAAGTCTACTAGAAAATAAATATGCAAACATATTCTTGACATGGATCTAATAATTTTTAATATGATCCCCAAAGTATGGACAACTCAAGAAGAAAAGTAGACAGATAGAATTCTATGGAATCAAAAAGCTTCTTTACAACAAAGAATTAATGGAAGAAATGAGATATCTGTGAATAATAGATATTCAAAGTCCAAATGGAACTTAACTTAAAAGCAATAGAAACAACCATACTTATTTTTTAAGAAAAAGGTGAATTACATTTCTGAATACACATTTTCAAAAGAATGTATAGTGTTGAACACAGTGGTACATGGCTAAACTTAGTACTCCGAACGTGAAGACAAAAGGATTACCAATCAACTTTGAGGCCAGCATGTACTACACCATGAGACTGTGCCTCAAAAGACAAGAAACAAAACAACAAAACCCATATTCAAAATGAACAAGTACAAATGCCAAATGCTTATAAAAATTTGTTCAGCTCCACTAATTTCCAGGAGAAGACTAACTAACTAAAACCTACTAAGCTATCACTTTACATTTTTCAAATTGCTGTTACCAAAAGACAAAGATGACATGTGCTGATGAGGATGTGAACAATGTTTGTGGGAATGAAATTAGTATGGCTGTTTGGAAAATAGCTTAAAAGTGTATTAAGAAATAAAAAATATCTACCATATGACACATGACTTGTACTTCTAGGTTTACACAAAAAAAATACTAAAGGAAATGAAATGAGTATGCTAAAGAGGTGTCTGTTTATTTCATTGAACCATTAATTTCAAAATAGCTAAGAATCAGTCTGACTTCCAATGCAGAACCAATACCTAAGAAAAATTATGATAATTTTATGTATGATTTTAATGCTGGGACTTGTTATGTAATTTAGACTGACCATTGTGGTTGTCTGAAGGAAAATGGCCTGTAAAAGGAGTGCCACTATTAGGAGGTGTGACCTTGTTGGAGGTAGTTCGTCACTTGCAGGTGGGCTTTGAGGTCTCTTTACTCAAGCTTCCCTCAGTGTGACAGTCAGTCAACTTCCTGTTGCCTGCAAAATGTGTCATTCTCAGCTCCAGCACCATGTCTGCGTGCATGCTACCATGATCCCCTTCATGATCACAGTGGGCTGAACCAGTGAAACTTTAAACAAACTACCCTCAATTAATGTTTTCTTTATAAGAGTTGCTGTGGTGAAGGGCTAAGGAAAGTGAAAAGAGTTTGTCTACCACTACAGAACACCAACAGGTGAGGTCTAAAACTGAAGATAAGAAGTCACCCACAAGTTAAAAACAAGCAGAGTTCAGCTTTTCAAAGGTGGAAGCCCGTAACTGACAGAACTTGGAGGAGAGTAAGAAGGCGGCGACATAATGTTTCCATGACAAACTTCTTAGAAATATTTGATGTTACAAAATGGATATGTGTTTGATTAAAATTATTATTAACCCCCCCAAAAGAGTTGCTGTGGTCATGGTGTCTCTTCACAGCAATAGTAAACCCTAACTAAGACAACCATGAAGTAATGCTGCCTCTGACTTTTGTGTACTGGGATTACAGAGGTATGCTGCCACATCCAGTTTTAATGGGCCAATTTAAAATTGCAGTATTTTCCATAAGTAATACTGGGACAATTGTGTGCCACATTCAAGAGAATTCATGTATGCTACTTGGATCACTATGCACAAAAATAAGTTCAAAATTGATTGTGTCTATGTATCATCCAAAAAAGAAAAGATATGAATCAGTATTCTTACTTGATTATAAGATTATTTTGATATGATATATGAAAGTAAGTTTTATTTTCAAATTAACTATTTGTAGGTGTTCTATTACATTTCAAAACTATTCAAAATCTCTCATTGAAATCAGATTAGGATGTTAAGTTTCAAGAAATTTCATAATCTGTATATATTCCATATCAGAAATATAACTTAAAATTATGTGTTATTATACACACATATTTATATTTACATAAATGAAAAAAATAAAACTACCTTTTAGAACAGTGAGATGGTTCTAAGAGCACTTGCAACAAAAAACCAAGTGACCTGAATTCAATCCCATGATGGATAGTGAGAACTAACTTCCAAAAGTGATCCTCTAGTTTCTACATATCTGTCATAGCATGCCACCTCTCTCTCTCTCTCTCCCTCCCTCTCTCTCTCTCTCTCTCTCTCTCTCACACACACACACACACACACACATACACATTCTCCCATCCACTCTCTCACAGTCACACCACTGCAATAGTATGAAGTACAGCTTTGAAAACATCAAAACCAACTTTTGTTGTAAATTATATTAGGAAAAGACAGCTACAAAATGTTAGAAAATATACGCAAATGCAAATGTGCGTCCCCACCCTATAAGGAATGCTATTGGCTGCTTGTTTATTTGCTTAGTTATCTATGATTTAGTGCAACGTCTCTGAGACTGATCCTCAAAGCAGCTAATTTGTATGTCGATCAGATTTCTGTAACAGGGACAAACATTTTTAAAAGAAGGAAAAGTCTATTTTATCTTGTGGTTTCAGGAGTATTGTCACAATTGGTCCATTGTCACTTGACTGGGTTCTGTAACTGGAGCAAAGCAGAAGACCACACAGCATTCAGGGAAAATTTTAAAAGCACAAAGCAAAAGTACTCCTTGATAGTGAAGAATTACGGATTCACAACAGACAGATTCAGACATAAAAGACCTATAAATAGGTCACACTGTTGTATGGATGTACGTAGGCTTGAAAAAGAAATATACAGAGAGTAATAAACAATGCCTTAA
>JAQHUG010000002.1:10302122-10316044 GCA_028555095.1 Dicrostonyx torquatus
AGCCAAGGAAAGGCTAGTGATAATAAGCCGGGCAGAGTTTAAATGAATCCAGTTTGTCATGTGGTTATTTCAGGTGCAGGCAGCCACCAGTAGCTGAGCGGGCCAGTGGCTGGGGGCTTGGGAACTGGGTGCTGGGAACATACAACCCGCACACCGCTCCCCTAATCACAACAGTGTTTCATTTTTCTGTGGGGTGGGCCTCATGCTGTCACTTCAGGAGCGAACTCTTAAAATGTTACTTTTGAGAAAGTAGCTTCCATCTAGGAGGAAAGAATACAAACAGTAACTCATAAAAGGACCAGGAGATGTCTTAGTGGTTAACAGTGCTTGCTATTTTTTCCAGAAGACCTGAGTTAACTTCCCAGGCCTCATGTCTGGCAGCCCCCAACTGCCTATAACTCCAACTCCAGGAGATCCAATGTGCCCTGTGATAGGAAAAGTATTATCTCAGGGCCTGCAAGGTCAAGTCCTCAGAACAAAAGGAGACTTATTTGCCCAGAGGGACAGAGGTTGGGAAATAAGAGAAAAAAAAGGCAGGAGACAGAGGACAGGGAAAAGGGGAAGGGAACAAAGGTGAAGCAGCAGGAATATTTGTCCTCGATTGACAAAGGACAGCTTCTGGACAGGGGACACAGACATGGTAAACAGGAGGCAGTTTATAAGGGTACAAGGGGAAACCCTGTGTTAGGATGAAATTTTAATTTTAATTGGGCATGTTAATTGGGTGAGTTGAAGGGACCTTCTGATTTCTGTACTTCAATACTTCAATAGCTGGACCTTAGTAGTCAACATCAAGAGGAGAAAATGACCAAATAAGGGAATAGACTTTGGTGGCTAGTTTTAGGAATGTAATCTAATGTTGTTGTTGTTGTTTTCTAAACAGGAAATTAGAGAGAAGGGCAAGGCCACACGGAAGCTGGCTAGAGTCCCTTCATTCTGGCCTTCAAGGGCACCTGCACAATGCCTATAGGCTCACCCATACATAAATAAACAGAATAAATAATAAAAACAAACATTTGTACACCTAGAAAATGAAACCAGATTCTTGATACACAAAACAAGCAAATTTAATACTTTAAGTTAAACTGTTGGTAGTGGCGAATGCCTTTAATCCCAGCACTTGGGAAGCAGAGGCAGGCAAATCATGATGAGTTCGAGGCCAGCTTTGTCTACAAGAAGTAGTTCCAGGATAGCTAGGGCTGTTCCACAGAGAAACTCTGTCTCAAAAAAAAAAGAAGAAGAATATTGATATACAAAAGAAGCAAATTTAATATTTTATCGCAAAAAACAACCTCGAAAGATAGTAAAACTGTAGCTATAATTCTAACACATCTAATGGTATTGATTGAATATTTAATGAACTGAATGATCAAACATTGATGAAGGAGAGTAATATAATAATAATATCTTTGTCTTATATTTATTTATTTGTTAATCAGTTAATGAATCTGTGAGGAGTTATACTAATGAAATGAGGATAATACTATAAATTATTGTTTTAGATGTTATCATGCATAATAAAAATGAAAGAAGCTAAATGGTGGTGGTTCACACCTTTCATCCCAGCACTCAGGAGGCAGAGGCTGGTGGATCTTTGTGAATTTAAGACCAGCCTGGTGTATAGAGTGAGTTTCAGGACAACCAGGACTACTTCACAGAGAAATCCTGTGATGTATGATTAATAAAAACTCAGGAATAGAAATGAGGACAGTGATAAGATGTCAACCCACTTGGGTGCGGTCTCATACTATAATGCTGCTGTAAAGCAGGTGCTTACTTCTGGCTGCTGGGTTCATTCAGTTCCTGTTCCCTGTTTGGACAGAGGACTGTGACCTAGGACTGTGATATATGAGTCTGCCCCTAAATAAATAACCTTTTATTATATGTAATTCTGAGCTAGCGTGGGATTTTTTTTGTAACTTCTGTCATCAGGTCAGAAAAGCAAAGCAGCCAGCCACTGGCTCTTATTTCTACCTCATTCCAAAAATGGCGATCCTGCCTCCAGGATCTCAGAATGAGACTGTGTGTGAGAACTATCTTCTCCCATTTTATATTCATCTCTAGGGCTGGGATTAATGGTGTGCACCACTGAAATTAAAGGCATGGATTCCTGGTTTCTATGGCTACTAGTGTGGCTACTGAGATTAAAGGTATGTGTTACCATTGCCTGATCTGTAAGGCTGACCAGTAGGGATGTTTTACTCTCTGATTTCAGGTAAGCTTTATTTACTAAAATACAAATGAAATGTCATTGCAACCCTGTCTCAAAAAATCAAATAAGTTAATAAATGAATGAATGAATAAATAAATAAAAATAAAAATGAAAGAAGCAACTTTTAAAGAAAAAATATGTCCCCCCAAATTTTAAAGACAGAGAAAGGTAAAAGATGTCAATTGTGAATTATGTTTTGAGACACGTTCTCAAAATGGCCTTGAACATGGTTGTTGCCGAGGCTGTCTAGGGTATGGGAGTCAGGGTAGATATTGTAGGTGCTTCCCACAGGATTGGCCATGGTGCAGTTTCTGATTATGAAAAGGTAGGACAACAGAAGAGGAGCAATAGAAGAGATAGGGTCAATTCAAGCTGGAGCTGCTGTCTTGCTGAAGTAAGCTTCAGGAAATTACACATTAGAATGTCCTCATCCTTTTCTCCCCTAGATCTAGAACCCACTAGATCCCAGTGCAGTGACTCAGTTGTCTTGAAGGTTTCAAGGAACATGGTCATGGTGATTGTGGGAAGGCAAGAAGTTATGACTAGCCACACAATAGACAAAGGGAGTCTGGTCCCACTGGTAGCTCTGGGAAGCCACATGTGCAAAGCATTTCATCAAGGCATTGATGAGAGCAAACTACAAATAGGTGTTCACAGCAGCTGGTTGTGTAAGGCCTGTCACTAGGAACTGTCAGCATGTGGGGACATCTGGCCTGTGCTGCTTGCTGACCAAGTCTGAGAACGGCTTTCAGACAAAGATGAAGTAACTAGTTTTGAGAAATCATAACGCCTCTTGTGAATATTACGGCTCTGAGGAGTATATTGCCGGTTCCTGCTTCCTTAAAGAGGCTTACCAATAAAGAAACTAGCCTGAATCCTGCTCTTCCCCCTACCCCTGATATCAAGATATGATTATCTTTGCTTATTAGACTGTAAAGACCAGGGAGTTGATGTCTTTTGTGCTGTCAAAAGTGTTCTGATGACAAACCAGTTTGTTGATGAGAGACTGTAGAAGTCAAATGAAGAAACAGTTTCTACTTAACCTAAAACTGGCTATCAGGAGACAGAAGACAAGGGAAAAGTAAACTTTGAGGTCTCTTTGGAAGAAATAAGAAACAAAATCGTTGAAATTGAAGCAAAAATTAGAAGAATATTACTTGATCAATTTAGGACTATCCTGGTCCATACAGTAAATACTGGGTATTCTGAGGAAAAGCAAAGATAGGAACTTGGCACATATTTAAAATTCATGGAATGATTTTTTAAATATTTGATGCTAAAAAGGAAAAACATAGAAGTAGTTATAACCAGGGCTAGGCTGAATAGGTAAAGTAAACTAAGGAGGGGCTAATGTGTTACACTGAAATAGACATTAGGGAAGCCCAAGGGCACATAAAGATGGAGCAATGACCTTAAACAATGGAAGACAGACCACAAAGGATGAGATCAGGTGCCGAGAGAGACGTGGGAGTCATTGTTGAAACTGAGTAGTACAGAATGTCCAGGTCTAGAAGAAATAGAAGACAGAGCTCTTAAAAACAATCTTACAAAATGCTGATAAGACCTGTGACAGCTGAAAAGAGATTTCTGACATCAGCACTGACAAACAAGCAGAAATGGCACTTTGGTCTATATAATAAGGTATTAGTGTGTGTAACCTTGGCATGTAGAAAACTTGTGAGTCTCCCTGCATTTACGGTTTCCAGCCTGGTTATGGTTTTCACGCTGTTATGGATCTGGGGTTGTTCAGAGATTCACCAGTCTGACCATGAATACATTTTAATAAGTAACAGCCTTTTTAAAATACTGGTCAGGACCATAGATACTGTCTAGGTCCGTAAGTGAGACACATGTTCAGAGTAAAGCTCGGAATTACTTTAGTTAGGAACTTACAAAGGCTAAACACACGGCTACATACTTCCTGCCTCTGTACAATTAATTCAGTTTCAACATTTTAATTTGTTTCTTGTTTTTTTCAAAAAGACCTTAAAGTTTACTTCTCCCTCTTCTTCTGTGTCCTAGTTCCACATAGAGAGATAAAGGGAGAAACTCAAAAGGCTGTGTACTCCCTGCCTCAGTGTAATCAAGCCCACACACACCCAGGGCAACCAAGTTTGTTTACAGAAGCATATACACACAGGTGCGTTACTTTAGATAAACAGCAGCCCCCAGCACTCCAGGAAGTTATCCATCCTTGGGCAAGTGGCACTTACATGTTCGGGACACACTCTGATTTATAGATCTTTTAAGCACAGTAATTTAAACTTAAAACATAACGTTAGCCATCACACAGTGATGTGAAGAAAGAAGCCAGATGACTAAACTATTGGTAGGCACTGACTTACAACAAAACAATACAGCTAGTTACACACTAAAAATTTTACCCTACCATCAATACATGATCTGGGAGTTTCTAGAGAATAGAACATATCCTAAGATGTAAGTAAAGTGCATTTTTCATAGGGGCTGTGTGTGTGTGTGCGTGTGTGTGTGTGTGTGTGTGTGTCACATCCAATAGAGCTAGCTATTTTTAATTTTCTTTACAGAGACTCCTGTGTGAAGGTCTGAAGTACAGAGACGAAAAGGGAAGGGGGCAGCACTGCTCCTCCCTCAACAGCAATACTCTTTTCTTCTTTTAAGGCCTCGTTTCTTTGCTCTTCCATATTTAGTAACACCAAGAACCCTTGTGAGATGCATTAATAATGCTGGCAGGTTTATATAGCCGTGCCTGAGGGTAAAAAAATAAAGGAGATAGAGTGAGCAGGCATTTT
The DNA here is from genome assembly GCA_028555095.1 of Dicrostonyx torquatus. Lineage (NCBI taxonomy): Eukaryota > Metazoa > Chordata > Mammalia > Rodentia > Cricetidae > Dicrostonyx > Dicrostonyx torquatus. The sequence goes on from JAQHUG010000002.1 coordinate 10,307,106, forward strand.
AGTCAGGCCAGGGAGACAGTGCAAACTTTTATCTGAAATACTTAGACAGTATTTTCTAATGTGCTCCTGACTATAGCAAATGTTAATTTCCATTTTATGAAACCTATGAGCTGATCTGCTTCTGGAGAGTGGGCAGGAATGCCTTGGGTTTACTTTGGCATCCTTGGCTGGCTTACCATCAAATGCAAAGGGAAGTTATGCTTGGCTTTATTTTAATCATGGGCATGCCTTTCATGCATCCTTGACTGTGCAGCAACTCTTGTAACTGCTCTGCAAACAGTATATGTGTGGTGTAGCAAGACTTGTAACTGTACAAGGCCATTCAGAGGAGTTGGGTAAGTCCCAAACCCTGGAGCAGCAGTACCCAAAACTCAGGCATTTGAAACCTAGGAAGTAAGGTTTCGATCCTCAGGCTTCCAGCATACAGTGTGAATTTTAAAAACACATAGTCTACAACTATGTTTTTCTTAAATGAAAATGGAGAAAAATTGTTATCTAGTGATCCACAGAATTATGAATACTTAATGAATCTCTAAGATGAGTAAACAAATTCTATACTAAAAATATTTGATAATCTATTTGACACCAGAATCTGAACTCTTCATACATACTGTAAATGTCTTCTCCCGGCATTTGGTTTACTTTAAACTGTTTAAATAGGCTAAAACTTTTTGGGTATAAGTATCCTGCCCCCGAATATCTACATATGTGTACCACGAAAGTCCATAGTGTCTGTGAAGGTCAACAGAGGGTGTCAGATCCCCTGGAACATCAGTGACAGGCGGTTGTGAGCAGCAGTGTGAGTGCTAGGAACCAAACCATGTACTTAGCAAGAGGAGTGGTTTTTTTTAACCACTGACCCATCTTTTCAGCCCCTGAGACAGTTTAAAACCTTTTATACATTCTTGCTCAGCTCATGTTTGGACAGCATGTTGGTGAGGCTTTATGGGTGTAGCTTCTGACATTTAGAGGAAACACAATCTCACAGCAAACTCACTTCTTTTCTGACTCTTACAATCTTTCTGCTTCCTCTTCTTCAGTGACCCCTGTGCCCTAGGTGCTGAAACTGTATTCTGCATGTATCCATTGAGACTGGATTCTCAACTCAGCATTTTGATTGGTTGTGGTTTTCTGTAATGGTCCCTGTTAATTGTGAAGAGATGTTTCCTTGATGAAGGGTGAGGACTACAGTTATCTGGGGGTATAAGGACAAGTACTTAGAATATAGTTAGAAATTATGCTCATTTAGTAAAGTGGTGACTGTGGATTCTCTTCCAACACTCGTGACTTCACTAGCTCTTGGTAGCCACCAGGTTTCCAGTACTAGGCACAAGATCCCCCTTGTTAAGAAGGTCTTCAATCCCATTAAGGGGCTGTTGGTTACCACCAAAGTATGTGTGCACTACTGCACCATATGGGTTTCTGTACCATACTGGCTATTGTTGCAGTTCATAGGCATCATACCTGGGTAGAGCTATTGATTTCTTTCATCTTTTGGAACCTTGCATGATGCCTTCTGGCACCATAAAAGCTAGTCCTCAAGGAGGAGGCATTCAGGTCTCTTCCAGCTAGAGGATCAGCCCTGTGTCTGAAGTGCATAATGTCTTCAACAGTAGATATGCCTAAGTCAATGAGGAAAAACCCATGAGGCCTCAACCCTACTACACAAAGTATTACCGCAAAGAGGGAATGCCAAGAGTGGAAGAAATAGTTTCCCCCAGGAAAGAACACACCTGTTGGACAGAGACAAGGACATACATACAAGGAACCATTATACAGACTGCGCAAATTGTATTTAGAAATATATATGCATATACATATATGCATTTAACAACCATTAATGAAAAAAGAAGCCATGAATTTGAAAGAGTACAAGGAACAATTTATGGCAGAGTTTGGAGAGAGGGAAAAAAGAGAGAAAAATAAAATTATATTACTCTCAAAAATAAACAAAACAAACAGCTTATGCATTTTTATTGCTCAAAGTAATAAAGCCATATCTCATAATTTCCTGAGTTTTGCATTTTTTTATTATATTTATGAGTTCAATCTAAGTGATGACTTTCAAATATGCTATGACATATGGATACTTTTTATACATATAAATAATTATCACTTTTATTGAATTAATCATCTCTTTTATATCAATTGCCTAAGCCACTCATTATATATAAAGGAGCATTTATGTAACCATTTATAGGCTTGATATTGAATTACTGAGGTGTTTAGTTGCTCTAAGACAATACAACATTTCAGCTTTGACTGATTTGTAATAAACATTGCTACATAATTGGGCAAGCTTTTTTTATCTTACTGTTGACATTCTTCTTGTTTTTTGTTTTTTTGTTTTTTGTTTTTTTTTTGGCTACCTCAACATTTACAAACCAGTTTTTCAGGTTCATTACGAGCTCAACTAAGATTTGGAAAAATTCAAATTGTATATACATATATGTGTATGTGAAGATATTATAGTAGGCATCTGTTATATATAAGACTATCATTTCATATATTTGATAATTTCTTTAATCTATTTTAATAATAATTTTATTTTCTGAACTGGCACCATGTATTCATTTTACTAGGTTTAATTCTTGATGTTTAGTAATTTTTTTGGTGTTCTTATGGATGACATCTTTAAAACTACAACACTTGGTTTTGTTTTCTTGACATAGGGTCTCATGCAGCCTGGGTTGGCCTCAAATTCACTAATTTGCCAACCTATTTTTAACTCCTGATCCTCCTGCCTTCACCTTCCAAGTTCTGAGATTATAGGCATATGCTCAGCTAAAACAATTGTGATATGAATATAAGATACCCCTCACAGATTTGTTATGAAAGGGTTGAGGGCTGATATCTTACGAAACAAAACGCGAGGCTGATCCAGAAGCAGGCCTTGGTATTGGATCATCTGGGTGTAAGACATCTATCTATCATATGCACCACTCAAGAGATCCTCAGTATAATGTGGGGCTGTGAGAAACAGTTTTTGTTCTAAAGTTAATTTGTCAGCTTCTTTTACCAACATGGCAGTGACAGCTACGGCACTTGTATGTGCTGGCTATCTGGCTTTGACTGGATCAAGTCTCTTGGACTCCTATTCCACTGATCTTGGTCAGAGCCCCAGTTTTTTCATGAAAACTCCCTTGGTAATGCCTCTGGCTTCATTCAAATACAAGTGAAATGGCTTAGTGATGCCTGGGAGAGCCTGGGCCAGTATACACACCAGAAAGTTTTTCAAGACCTAGAAGGCCCTCTGCTCAATCTCAGTCAATTCCAAGGGCTATATATCTGGGATGCTGACATAGAAGGGCTTGCCTAGCTCACCAAATCCTTATTTATATCCAGCAATATCCAACTGCCCCCAGAAATACTTGTATATGTCTTTTCAATATGGGAGTGGAGACACCCAAGATGACTGAAATGTGGTTGTAAGAAAACTCCATTCTCTAGATTGAAGCCTAGGTCTGTGACCTGAGAGAAGCACATCTGAGCCTTTTGGGCAGGTACTATGTTCCCCAGAGCTTTGCGGGTTTCTAAAAGGTCTTCTGATGTTTGTCTACACTATGTCTCAGTGGTCAATCTTTGAGGTCATCTACATACTGAAGTAGGGTATTTTGTGGTCATTTTTGTCTAAATTCCAATAAATTTTCACTCAGAACTTCATCAGACAATGTTGGTGAGTTGTTGAACCCTTGTGTTAACAGAGCTCATGTTATCCACCCTCTGTCGTGGTCTATTCTAAGGCAAATATGGTTGAGTTGAGAAAATGTGAGGCAGAGAAATCATCTTTCAGATCCAGGACCATATATAGATCTTCCTTTGGGGTGCAACAAGCTTAGGAGGATATAAGAGTTGAGTACTCTGGGGTAGATGATTTCCACTCATTTATTGACTTCTCTTAAATCCCGTACTGGCTGGAAGTCAAGTCCCAGGCTTCAGGACAAGAAACAAGGGAATATTCCATGTTGAGTGGCGAGGACAAGAATTCTTGTTATTCAGTTCATTGAAAGTTAACAGCTTTATTCCCTACTCTTGCTGTCATCTTGGATTCTTAGTGACTAAGTCTTATGGATCCCAGATAGTTGGAGGATAGAGTGGTTGTCTTCTTTTTCTTTTCTGATAGGACAGTAATTCTGACAGTGACCCTTCTGCTAACAACAGGTCCATTTTCTCTATTTTTTTTCCTCTTGTATCTTTGCCTAAGGGCAGCAATTACCACACAGTGTTGACAGAGTTTTTGTACTGCCAGGTCCTGTGGCATTTCAACCCCAAAGAAACACACAGAGGTCCACATTAATTATAAACTGGTTGGCCTATTAGCTCAGGCTTCTTATAACTCTTATAATTTATATTAGCCCATAATTCTTGTCTGTGTTAGCCACATGGCTTGGTACCATTTATCAATGAGGCAGTCTCATCTTACTTCTTCTGCAATTGGGTGACAACTGCAGACTAAATCTTTCCTCTTCCCAGAATTCTCCTGTTCTCACTGTCCCTCCTCTACTTCCTGCCTGGTAGGCCCATCTCTACTTCCTGCCTGGTCGCCCCACCTATACTTCCTGTCTGGCTACTGGCCAATTATCATTTTATTAAATCAGTACAAGAAACAAATCTTTACAGGGTAAAACCATTGTTCCACAATCCCCCCCCTTTTTTTCAAAACAAGAATTCTGAATCTAATCTCACTTGTTTAGCTTTCTTCCTGACCATTATCCATAACAACTTGTAACCAACACTCTAAACAAAGAAAATATTCATAGTTCACTTTTTTGGTATGTGGGCATAGTTTTCTAGGCTACTTCCTGCTGATCAGGGGGTGCTATAATCTTTCAGAGACTAAGAGAAAATTTAGAATTATGATCATGTCCGACTGGAGTATCCAGTGAGGCTTGATCATCTCAGACAGCAGTCTTGAATCTGTTCTGAACATAGAACTGAGACATCTGAACCATTTATACGTATCAGAGATTTCTCAGGGTGTCTTCTTTCATCAAACCTGATTTTTCTTTACCTGGAATGAATCCACAGCCTCTCATTTCCAATGGAAACAAAAGCAAAACCTCTTCTCCAAGGTAAAATATCTTTTAACTTCAATTTTGAAGTCAAGGCATTTTCAAAATACCTATCTTAGATTAATCCAGCAGCATTTATAATCAAATGTCTTTTAGCTGCTGTTGTTCCTTCCTCAGTCATGAAGACAAAACAATAACATACAGTATCCAGAATCTATCTGTATTTTCCATCTTTATTTTAAACTCTATTTCTTTTCATTTTACTTTTTAATTTTTAGGGTTTTTTTTTTGACAGGGTTACTCTGTGTAACTTGGGCTGTCCTGGCACTCACTTTGTAGATCAGGTTGTCCATGAGCTCACAGAGATCTGCTTACCTCTGCCACCCAAGTTGTTAGGAGCCTGAGCTTACAAAGAAGCCATACCATAATTGTTCTCTAACTCTGGGCAAATGGTGGTTTGCAGCCATACCATAAAATTCCTCTTAACTCTGGGCAAATGGTAATATACAGCCACATCATAAATCCCTTCTCCAGCTCTGAGCAATTGGCAGCCAATAAGCAATTCTCAGAAAGGCTGCAAGATTAGCACAATGGCCAAGGGACCCACTCTGACCCCGGAATTCCCCAAACTCCTCTGCCTCTATCCTCCCTTTCTTCTTGCTTCTGCAAGATTCTTCCATCTCGCACCCTTCCCTCTGCGGTACAGGGTATATAAACCCTGTCCCACTTTCAGTAAATGAGACTGTGACGTGACCCAGACTGACTCTGTCGTTCTTTCTGTGCTTGGTCTCCCTTCTTTTCTCCCCCCATTGGTCTTTTAGGAGGCACCCCCTCGGGCCACGCGAAGAACTGGACCTGCTGGACAGGTCACCAAGTGTTGGAATTAAATCTTGAATTTGTAGAGATCTGCCTGCCTCTGCCTCCCAAGTGTTGTGATTAAAAGTATGTGCCATCACACCCAATTTCTTTCTTTTTTATTTTAAGAACTTTTTCTTTTTCTTTTCTCTCTCAAGCCTACATATATATTTTTTAATACACTGTAAATAATTTAGAGGTTTTCTTCACCTAAATCTATCTTTACTGTACATCTCTCTTTTTCTGACCATATGAATCTTTAATTTGTTAAGCAATGTGTCTAGGATTAAAGCCATGGCTTTGACCACTGGATCCTCCATATTCCTTAGATTTCTGAGAGTCTAGCCACATGGTGGAGGTACTGGATTGAGCCAGTTTATTGCCACAACTCTACGGCATTTCAAGGTCCCTGCCACCACCAAGACACATGCTATTGGCTATTCATCAACACCATTTAAGTGTTTTGGTAGTGGAGCCTCTTAAAAGAGCTGGAAGGAAAAAAAACTATACCAGTGTAAATAGTCCATAAATAATAAAGTTAACAATTATTCACTCTATTACTTACTATTATTGTTATTATTATGGGTAAATTCACACTAATCTACTTATTATTCCATTTAGTTTTCCCTCCTTCTTGTGATCTCTGGACCTACATAAGTTTCACCCCAACCTCCTAACCCTATACGAGTAATAATCAACCCCAAAATGGTGTCCCTAACTCTGAGGACAGACTTTGTTGTGAGAGGGGAATACAGCATCATAAGTCAAATTTCTCTTTGCTCGATAATCCTTTCTACATAGTTATCTTTTTATCTTTAGCCATCTAGATGTCTAAGGTCTCTTGACTCTTTGAAAATGAATATTTTCCTGCAAAGACAAGAACAGAAGCCTGGCCCAACCATTATGAAGTTTTCTTACTACCTGTATGATTGTCACTTTTGTGGATGAACCATTATTTCTTTTTCAAGAGGCTTCTCTTTTTCAAAACAAATCTTGAATAATTTGTTGGTATCCATAGCTTTTCTTCTTTTGTGAAAACAAGAGTAAACCCTTTCCCCAACATCATGAGGTCACCACATCCTTGAAATATAACGACTGATTTAATTCAGAAGTTTTTTCTATTATCCAGTTTCTCTCTGATGCTGTTGTCCCTTTCTCATTAGCATTAAGAAAATTCAAGGTTAGTAAAGAATTATGCAACCTAGGTTTCTGGGGATATTTTCCACCCCTTTCTGTTTATTTAACATATTCTTTATAGTTCAATTTGATCTTTTTATAACTACTTGACCTGTGAGATTGTTTGGTATACCTGTAATATACTTTATATTATAATAAGCAAAAAAACTGTTTCACTTTCTTAGACACATATGCTGGACCATTGTCTATCTTTATTTGTGCAGGTATACCCATAATAGCCATAACTTCTAATAAATGCATGATTACTGAATCAGCCTTTCCTAAACATAAAGCAATTGCCTATTGAAAACCTGCATAAGTGTCAATGGTGTAGTGCACATATTTTAATTTTCCAAATTCTGTAGAGTGAAACACATCCATCTCCCAGTTCTTATTCCTTTGAGTACCCTTTGGGTTACTTCCTGAGGTAACAGTGTTTGGTTATAAAAAGAACAAGTAGGACAACTCTTTATAATCTCCTTAGCTTATTGCGATGTAATAGAAAACTCTTTCTATAAACCTTTGCTATTGACATTGTTTCTTATGAAATTCTGAGACCTTCATCACACTTACAATCAATAATTGATCAATTTCTGCATTACCTTGAGCTAGAGGACCTGACAGACCCATATGGGATTGGATGTGTGTTATGTATATGGGACAAAGCCTAATCCTGATGGTATCTTGAACCTGTATGAATAATGAAGTCAATTCTAAATCATCTGGGTATAAATTTAGTAGTTTCAATATGCAAGAAAACTCTTTCTGTATAATGTGAATCAGTAATGACATTGAGAGGTTCTTTAAAATCCCTTAGTACCAAGAAAATAGCATTTAATTCTGCCTTTTGGACAGAATTATAAGGGCTTTGTTCCACCTTACTTAAATCTTCTGATTTTAACCTACATTTCCTGATTTATTTGCATCAGTATAAAATGTACAGGCTCTAGTTATTGGTGCATCAAGTACAATTTAGGGAAGAATCCAAGTAGTTCTCTTTATAAGGTTAAGTCTATCACTTTGGGGATAATTGCTATTAATTTCTTCCAAGAAATTAGCACAAGCTCTTTGCCCTGGTTCATTGTCTTCCCATAATTTTTCAATTTCATCAGCAGTAAAGGAACTATAATCTCTGCTGGGTTTATACCTGCTAGTTGATGAAGTCACAATTTTCCTTTTAAAATTAATTCAGAGACTTTTTTCACATAAGTTTTTAAATTTTTGCTCAATTTATGTGGCAAAAAGGTCCATTCTAAGATAATATCTTCCCTCTGAATTAAAATTCCTGTAGGGAAAGTTCTGGAAGGTAATATGACTAGAATATAATTAAGATTTGGATTTACTCTATCTACATATGCCTCCTGTAATTACTCTTCAATGACCATCAATTCTTTTTCTGCTTTAGATGTTAATTTTCTGGGACTATTTAAGTCTTTGTACCATCTAAGGTTTTGTTTAAATGAACTATTAGATCAGATGTTATCCCAACAGCTGGATGTAGACTGGAAGTATCTCCTAACAATCTTTGAAAGTCATTAAGAGTTCACAATCAGTCTCACCTAATTTGTGTCTTTTGTGTTCTAATTTTCTGTAAAGATATTTTGTAACTTAGGTAACTGATAGAATCTCCTCTTTTTATTTTTTCAGGAGCCATTTATAATCCCCTCTTTTTTTTTTACTTCTTCAAACATTCTTTCTTCTTTTTTTTCTGAAAGTTTAATAATTTTATTCTTTATAAATGAATAAAATCGCACTGTGAATATGCATGAGATTTTCTTTTTTTTTAATTTTTATTGTTAAAAGAAAAATTTACATTTACTCCCCTTGTTCCCGGCCCTCCCGCTCCCCCACTACCCCACTGCCCTCCCCCTGCTTCCTTATGATGGTGCAGGATAC
>JAQHUG010000002.1:10316164-10328749 GCA_028555095.1 Dicrostonyx torquatus
AGAAAGTAACTAACTACATTTATCTAATCTTCAACCCAATCAAAGATCTGAGAAGGGAAATAACATTACCTGAGTGATTAGGAAGTGCAATCAAACAACTTCCAAAATATGTAACAAGTCACAGAGACAGCTGGCTACCTGGGCAATAGCATCTGCATCTGAGTCAGATAACAAAATGTCATTCATGTAATGGTGAATTATAGACTTAGGAAATTGCTTGCATATTATTTCCAATGGCTGATTTACAAAGTGTTGGAATGGGGGAGGGAGATTATTGAGTATCCCTTGTGGGAGGATAGTCACTGATGTCTCCTAGTAGGCTTAGAATTATTATAACTAGGCACGGTGAAGGCAAAATTTCCCTATCCTTTTCTTGTAAAGATATAATGAAGAAACAATTCTTTAAATCAATAACTATGAGAGACTAGCCTTTTGGTAATAGAGAAGGCAGAGGAATTCCACAATGTAGAGGGTCCATAGGTTGAATTCCTTTATTGACAGGTCTTAGATCTGTCACCATTCTCCATTTTCCAGATTTCTTTTTAATAATAAATACAGGAGAATTCCAAGAGTTGACTGATTATTCAATATGGTGAGTGTCTAGTTGCTCCTGTACCAGCTGTTCTAAAGCCTGTAGTTTGTTTTCTGTTAAAGGCCATTGTTTAACCTATATGGGTTTCTCAGTTAACCATTTTAAAGGCAAGGCCATTAGTACCCCTGAAGGCTTGCTAGTTGCTTTGTGTTCTTGTATGGCCTGAATGGCTGGTGGCATTTGTTTATAATATCTTATAATATCCTTTCCAGAAACATGAGTTTTTGTGACTGCAGGAATGTTAGCCTGGGTATTCCATTGCTGCAATAGGTCATTGCCCCATAAATTCACTACAATATTAGCTACATATGGCCTCAGCTTCCTTTTCTGTCCTTCTGTCCCTATGCATTCAACCTACCTCATGCTTTGTTTTACTTGAGATGGTGTTCCAATTCTTAGGAATTGAACATCTGCCTCTTAAAGTGGTCAATCTGGATGCCAAGATTCTGTAGCAATGATAGTCACATTTACTCCTGTGCCTAGTAATCCCTCAACTACAATGTCATTTATGTGCACTCTTAGCTTTGGTCTTTGATCATTACAGAAGTGTGCCAAAATATATGTTTCCTATTTTCTACTGGAGTTTTTGACTCATCCTCCATGTCTATTCCATCATTCAGAATAGTATGGTTTTTTACAGTAGGCACTGGATTGTTTAATTTTTCTGGTGAGACATGTTCTCCAAAGTGACTGGAAATGACTGGACCTTGTTTGACATCAAGGCCCGCTAGAGGCCCCCTGAAGGAGATTCCTGGTAATATCATGTTGCTTTGTCTGTCTCTTGTCAACCCACATTCATTAGTCCAATGTCGGCCTTTACCACATCTCTTACATATACCTGAAGGCTGAGTCCTCCTTGCCATTCCTAGAGGAGACATTATGTATAAGAATTCCTTGTCTACAGTTCCTTCTTAGATGTCCTATTCCACAAATAACACATTTGACATTTTGGTGTCTCCTCATAGCATTAGAAATCATTTCTCCTACCCAAGGTTCAGTACTATAGTCAAATGTTTCAAAATCCATTGTATGCAAGATCCTTTCATCTATGGGTGCTAATATGACTTTTACTGTCCCGAGGATCTTCTTACATTCTAAGTTGGCATTTTCTTTTTTTTTTAATTTAATTTGTTGTTGTTGTTGTTTTTGGTTTTTTGAGACAGGGTTACTCTGTAGCTTTGGAGCCTGTCCTGGAACTAGCTCTTGTAGACCAAGGCTGGTCTCGAACTCACAAAGATCTGCCTGACTCTGCCTCCCGAGTGTTGGGATTCTAAGTTGGTATTTTCAAAAGCCAATGATTCAATTAGTACAAATCTAGTTTCAGGGTCTGTCACTACTAATTGTACAGCTTTGGTTAATCTTCGTAAGAAATCAGTAAAGTGTTCTCTCTGGCCCTGTTTAACCCTAATATATGATTTAATTCTCTTTCCTAGTTCCTGAACCTTGTGTAAGCCATTCTAGGGTCTGGCATATACTAATGAGGCTAAATCCTGTCCTTGTACCTTCTGTTCATGCTCATTAATTTCAATAAATTCCTCAATATTTTCCATTCTTTTTACTACTGCCTTTATAAATTCCTGAACCTGCTGTCCTGTGTTCTGTTCTAATGTCCTCACTGAGGATTCCAAGGTATGTAACTTGTCCAGTAAAGATAATGTCTCATTTTTGGACATATCATAACCTTTTTTTTGGTTTTTCGAGACAGGGTTTCTCTGTAGCTTTGGAGCCTGTTGTGTAACTAGCTCTTGTAGACCAGGCTGGTCTCGAACTCCTAGAGATCTACCTGTCTCTGCCTCCCGAGTGCTGGGATTAAAGGTGTGCGCCACCACCGCCTGGCATATCATAACTTTTTAGCAGATTCTGATACTTAAATTCAACAGCATAAATTTTTTCGGATAATTTTGTCAATTTGAAGCAATCCCTCTCCATAGTATTAAACCATTTTTTAAAAGAGATAATACTGAAAACAAAGCTAATTCCTAGACTCAAATAGTGGGATGTAGAAGGAAAATCACGTAAGCCTTGCAGAGTACCTTCCATAGTAGAAGCAAAATAATTATTGAACTCCTGGATGTTATCAGTCATTTTTGTAGTTTTTAATATCTTACCTTTCCTAATGCAATTACAATGAATTGGAGTAGGTATAATTATTGTTATCGGCCAGCAGGTGTCGCAATTGCAGGCACATGGCTGAGAGATGCTAGCAACATCAAACTATGCTAGCAACAGCAAAACAACATGTGTTGCTTACTTAGGTACTGAAAAATACGCTTTAAAAAAACAAATTAAGAGCAGCTATTAAAGTAATCAAACGATTCTAAGAGTTGGGGCCCAAGAAAAAGAGAAAACTAAAAGTTTTCTGTCAGTTCAAGTTGTGGACTATGTGCACCATGGGGATCACAGGCAGCAGTGTGTGGGCTAGCATATAACACAGAGAGGGAGTGTGTAGGTCACAAGCTGGGGAGCACTTAGCAGCAGGCTGCGGCATCTAAGGGCCGGCTAGACCCACGAGTGAGAGAGTCAGTGCCCATTGCCCCAAACAGCTGGTGGACCTATCCCAAAAAGTGTGGACTGGTCCCCACATTCGGGCACCAGATGATTTTTGTGTCCCAAATTACTTCCCAAACTCTCTCAGGTTTTAAGTGGATTTAGCTGTTCACGTTGGGTGCTATTTGACAGAGGTTTCTGTCCTGTCCAGTCCCACAGCTGCTCAGCCCCAAAGAAACACCCAGAGGTCGACATTAATTATAAACTGGTTGGCCTATTAGCTCAGGCTTCTTATAAGTCTTATAACTTTTATTAGCTCATAATTCTTGTCTGTGTTAGCCACGTGTTACCTTTTATCCATGAGGTAGTCTCATTTTGCTTCTTCTGTGGCTGGGTGATGACTGTAGATTGAATCTTTACTCTTCCAGAATTCTCCTGTTCTCATGGTCTCATCCCTACTTCCTGCCTGGTCTCCCTGCCTTTACTTCCTACTTGACTACTGGCCAATCATCATTTTATTAAACAAGTATAAGAAACAAATCTTTACAGTGTGAAACCATTGTCCCACATAACTCAGGGAGAGTGTCTTTCCCTATTTGTCATTGGCTGAATCTTGGCTATTATAAACCTCCTGAATAATTTCCAACAATTGAGACCTATTCTGCCATAAGTCACTTTTTGGGGGTTGTCTTCTGTCATTGTCCAGCCACAATGGGTTCATATGTTTCAGGGTAGGCATGTGAAGATTAGAAACATTAGGTAGGAGAAACAGAAATATGAAAGAGACACAGAGACATAGGATAGTGCTGGGAGGGCAACTCAGCAAATATTGAATGCTGAATCTGCTGGCATTTAATTTTCATACACATTCATGCCCAAATACAAAAGGGGGGAAGAAGGCAAAAGATTGCTTCAACATGGCACAAAGGGAAGCCAGAACAGTTACTTGCTTCAGTATTTGAAACATTAGGACATTATTTCCTGAGTAAATCATTAAATGTTTGGGGCAGGAATCTGCAATGAACACACCCTAGGCCAAGTATCCTGTAGGCAGCTACTCCCTATGTCACACCTCCTATTTTAAATGAAGGAACGCAGGAGTATGCTTGAATTCTCTGATCTTTTGTCAGGGTAGAGATCCACCTCTACGAGCCATCTTAAGTCCAAAACACAAAGCAACCACATCCTAAGTGTTTGTAGCCATACTTGTTGTCAACAACTTTAAAAGAGAAAAGATAATTCACAATTCCTCCCTTTTCATTAGATTTAATAAATCCTGGAAGAAAATCTTCGAGGCCTGCTTCCTAATCACTTATGGCAAATAGATGTTACTTATATTACAGAGTTTGGCAAATTAAGATATATGTATCTGACAATAGATGCATATTTAGGTTTCTTAATGGCCTCTGCACAAACTAGAAAAGCCACTAAGCATGTGGTAACTTATTAGTTAATGTGTTTTTCATATATGGGAATTCTTAAAATTCTATAAACAGATAATGGGTCCAGGTATGTTCGTAAAACATTTCAATTTTGCTCCCAATAAAACATTGAACATAAAACAGTCATTCCTTATATTCCCCAAGGAAAAGGAATTGTGGAGTGTGTCCATGGCTTCTTGAAAACACACCTTCAAAATATAAAATCAAGGGGATTATACCCCGTCACCACATAATGCCTTAAGTCATGCCCCTTTTACTCTGAACTTCTTGAATGTAGGTAAGGTGAAGCAGGCTCACATTCGTGTGTGTTCCCATACTATTCATCCCTTAAAATCCCTCTAATTTCTGAAGCTTTCTCAAGTCTGGGGCTGACTGTATGACAGAGGTCAAATTAGTGAACTTTTGGTTTTCACGGGCATTGGAGTCTACAGCAGTAAATATCTGGTACAATTCACAAAGCATTTCAAGAATCCTAGTGGGTGATTTATTGGGCCTGTGAGTTACCTGACTTACCTTGGACCAGTTAATAGGCTTTCTGCCTACCATTTTTAATCCTCTCAACAATGTTTGGCACAATGTGGCCAACAACCTTTTAATCTTCATGGGTATTAAGATAGCAATTGGGTCAAGTGGATGGGAAGGTCTGCTCTACCTAGGACTTTGCATTAGGCAATATCCTGTTGCCTGGCTAAGAGCCAGCTTCCAAAGTTCTAGCTGGATTCAGTCCTCACCCATAATCAGGGTGGCCAAGAGCTGCTGACAATCATCCCACATCGGCTGGTGTGTATAAAGTTTCCAGCAGGCTGATAAAGGCCTGCAGCTTCTCTGAAAAAAAGAGGCTTTGGGGTCTTCTCATTACATAAATCACTAATGGTGAGGAAAATATACATCATAAATGGGGATGAGGACATTTTCCTTCCCCCTCTTCATCTCTTTGCCTATAACAGGGTCCTGGAGCTTCTCTCAAGGAGAGAATGGAGGCTGGTACTGAAGCCTCAGGACAAAGCTTGTCTGGCCTTTCCTAGGGGACCGAAGGTGCCAGGTGTCAGGCCTCCTGGCATTCCTCTGGAGAGAATCATTTCTTCTGGTCCCTCTTGCATTTTATATTGGGCCAGTCAGAACATAGCGGAATGTGCATCTCTTCAGTTGGAGCTGGGAGCACTTTGGGTTTCTCTGACCATGAACACCTTGACCTTCAAAGGAAGAACATCAGTTTTCATGCATGGGAGTGGCTGAGGGGCAACAATTAGCCAATGACTGGCATAAGGGAACTGATCAGGATAACTAGAAGAGCCAGTAAGAACATGCCAGACTAACCTGACTGCCTGGAAATTCAAAGGTCGCTCGGGTGGCCACCCCATCTCAAAAGAGGGTCACTCATGTTCTTAAAGACACTAGAGACTTCCTGAGGAGAAACAAATACAATAATTGTCCCCATCCCAGAAGCTCCTCTAAAAATGTTTTAATATAGTTGATTTCCTTCCACAAGGGCAGGTGACAGACTGACTTAAAGAGATTTAGGCAAACAATGCAGACACAATAACAACTGTTAAGGACTGGGGTCATTCAGAGATTCACCAATATGACAATATGATTTTAATAAAATTGGGCTTTTACTTCCAGATTCTGGTCAGGACCAAACCAGATGCTGGAAATTCTAGATAAAGCCCAGGCTATCATTAGTCCAGGGGCTTTAAAATCAAAACCACAAAGATACAAGTTGGGAGGATTGAGTTAACTCATATCGTGTCTGCCTGCAGCAATACATAATTTTGTAACATATGTCAGGCAGATGACTCAGTTATCCCAAGCAAGCAATCATTATATAAAAAAACAGAACTAGCAGTTAGCCAGATCGACTTGTGACCTATTATAAGAACAGCAAGGCAGTGAAAGATTTTACAAGATTGCATAGTTTTTCAGAATAACTCAACTATTCCAGAAAAAGGAAACTGAAAATTGACTGTTAGGGGCTTACATGCTAGAGGTGTATATGTACCTTAAATGTAATGTTAACCATCACATGGCCAGACAAATCACAGGTGGCCACCAAGCATTCATTCATCCATCCAGCAGATGGTACACACCTTTGGTAATGTCTCATACAGACCCTGGACACACAATCTGTAGTGGCATCGGACACTCAATCCTGTGTCCTAGTCACATGGTGCTTTCTACAGAACAAACCTACCTCCTGAGGTATTCACACTAAATGACTTACCATTTACGTTGTTTGAGGTGGTGGTATTGGGGTGTCAGAGCCCCCAAGTGTCCAGGTCCAGTCTTTGGAATCGTGGCAAAACCTCCAAAAATATTTTAGAAGGTTCACCAGAGATGACCACTCAGATATAGTTTATAGTCAATTGAGTTTTTATTCCAGTTTCCTTGGACCACACCCAAGTGTTTGGGGACCTGGGTATGACCTCAAGTGTCCAAAACATGAAGCTTTTAGAGGCGGAAACCATGTGCTGGTATTTTGCTCAGCAGCTAAAAGGTGCATTTGCAGGAGCAAGCAGTTTAACAGAAGCCAAAATAAGCAGTTAGTTGGAGGGGATGAAAAATGGGGTTCTGGAGAAGCAAGCAGTTTGAAGAAACTACGATATCTTGATGTTAGATTCCTAGAATAGAATTTGGTTGTTTTCCATAAAATTCTCTACCAAGAAAATCAAATTCTAGTTAAATGTGAAATGGCCTCAGCAAGAATACACAATGAAGGAACCATTACACTATCTTGTTCTGTTACAGAATGAGGATCGCAATAGGAGAATCCAATTTGCTTTGTATTTTCACATATTTTGGCATTTGCTACATAATAATTACTAAATACATCCAGATTAAATGATTAACTAGTTATTGCTATGTTTCTTGACCTTCTTAGATAAGGAGATAAAAGCTTGTTTTTATGTTTCCAGACAACCTGAATATAACCTGCAATATTATACTTGTTAAAATTTTATCTTTCTGACTCTTAACTGATAGTTGATTTTTTTTCTTCCACTCCTATCACATGACACTTTATAAATATTACAGTTTAGTAAACAATATCAGTATACATGGCATTAATAGTTGGGGTCAAACTTTAGACAAACTGGGGTGCATGATGGTCACACTCTGAGAAACCCTGTTACTCTGCTGAAGTTGATCCAGTTAATTATGGTCAATAGATGAATGCTCAGGAATTTTGTGAACTGACGAACCTCACATTTGTTGCAGGAAATTGGCCATGATAAAAAACAATGTATACCATGGAAACTGGCAAATAACACCACTAGATTTGTTTTTTATCGTTGTGTTTTGCTTCCCTTTCCCCGAAAGCCAGCTGTGAAACACTTGACAGCACCCCATCATCAGAAATCTCCTAGTAGGTCAGATGTTTGCATGTCTTATACCTTAGAAACAAGACATTCAAGGCAGCCTGCAGCTGCTGTACCATTGTCTGAGTGCAGACAAAGACCATCCAATGTACCAGCTCACTCTTTTTGCCAACTTCAGAATGTGAGATTTCAGGTTGTTGGCTTTGCAAACTCCATTAGCTGTACTAAATACCTACTGTGAGAGCTGATTCTCCACTGTCTCGGGGTTCACAAGGTTCGTGTTTTTCTCTGATCCTGGGTTAAAGGAAAGAAGAATGTGGTGGTGTAGTGGTTTGTGTTTCCTTCCAAAGTCCTTGATTTGTTTTTGTTTTTGTTTTTATCACCCTGCCCTTCATCTTCTTCTGTTTTTTTATGTGAATCTCAGTTGCTGAATTAAGCTTTGGTCTCATGTTTGTGTTATAAGTCCAGAACAAATTTATTCTTCAAAACAAATAAATGAACCAAGACCTCAGATTTAGTATAAGAAAAAAATTTGGAAGGTAATATAAATGAAAATCCAAAATTAAAAAGAAAATACTAGTAGTTTTGTTGTAGAAAACCAAAGAGCTTATTCTATTTTCAAAAGGTACCATAGTGGGTATTAGAAGATGTCTGTGCCATTAATTCTTTTAAACAACAATACAATACTGCTATTAGGTCCCAATCCTTGGGCAGGGGGAGGAAGGATCGCTGACATTATCCAGAGTGACTGTCTGGGCTCAACTCAGGCTGTACTGTAGAAGGATCACTGGCAGACAGACAGAAGTTCACAGGCAGCAGAAACCAGTGGAACAGGTAGGTTAGTCTGCCAAGAAGAGCTCCTTCCCTCATCTCTTCCTACCTCAAACAAATGGGGCATCTATATGGTTCCATATCAGAGTGCCACACTAACCTCTAGGCTCCTGGGTTCCTACCAGCAGATACCTGTAATGCAGCTTCTGGCTCACTATGGACGACCCCCCAGGCAGTTTGGTCCACTACCTTTGCCAGTCCCTCCCCCAACCAGGCAGTTCCAGTTTTAGCTTTCTGTTTCCTCTCCCTGAAGATGCTCAGTTCTTTAAAAACCAGAAAGACTTTTCTCCACTGCTGTGCTTCTTTCAGCCCCTGAGTTGTGCAGCCATGGAAGTTTTGGACACCCCCAACTATCTCTGGTTAGTCTCTCTGCAATCTACATGGCACTGTGAAAGCCATGATTTCACCTTGCCCTCTCTTACAGTATGTTACATTTTCTCTGCCTGTAATAAAATACTTTTACAAAAGCAATTTAAAGAACAAAAGGGTTGTGGACGGTGGTGGCACATGCTTTTAATCTTAGTACTCTGAGTTTGAGATCAGCCAGGTCTACAGAATGAGTCTCAGGACAGTCAGGGCTACACAGAAAAATCTAACTCGAAAAACAAAACAAAAGGTTTTATTTGGGCTCAAGTTCATTTTTTCTCATAAGGAAGTCCTGGTCATAGGAACTTAGGTCAAATTGTACCCGCCAACAGGAAGCAGAGAACAATATGTGTTTGTGCTCAGCTCACTTTCTTCTTTATGCACAGCCTGAAGTTCCAACCTAGTGAATGGTGCAACCCGCAGTATGTGGCTCTTCCATTACAATTAATGACTATAACCTCAAAGAGGTACCTAGAGACACCTCCTACAGATGATTCTATGTCAATTTGACAGTTGAGAGGAACCATCAAACTAAAAATCTTATTAAATTCCAGGCTTTGGGCTCCATGGGAAATATTACCTTTACTTCATGAAGCTTGTACTGTAGTAAGAGATCCAAGAGTGAAACAGATTTTTTGATATATCAGTATACACCTAGTGGTTCTGCTATCCACGCAAACAGCAGTGTGCCATCCCTGCCATGTAACCACTTAGAAATGTAACATTATTAACTTCAGATGATCTCTATTTTAAGAACATTCATTCCTTTCAAGAGCAGTTCTTTGATAAAAATTTTGACTATGCTAAATAAAACCAGAAAATCATTTGGACGATTATAGACAGATTATAGAAGTAAAACACACACATACACGAGCATGCATAAAAAGGAAGAGAAAAGACTAATCTGGGAGCCCAGTAGCAAGACATTGTAATCACTTTTGTAAAATTCTCCTTTCTCCCTGTCATTCATCCTCCTAACTCAAGTGGGCCTTTTATTCTCTTTTGATCAGCTAAGTCATCAATAGAATAAGCACAAATCATTTTATACTGTTATATTCTTTTTATCCTTTGAGAGTTTTGAGTTTCATACATCTTTTGATCATGTTTATTGCCATTCCCCAATGTTTTCCAGGTCCAACCCCCATTCTCTATCTACCTAATTTTGTGTCTTTGATAAATAAAAAGAAGAAAAATGGTGTGGGAAGTCCTTCTGTCTCCATGTTGCTTTTATTGGTTATTGCATAAATCTGTTTCATCAAGAGTCTTAGCAGAATAGGGCAAGGCAGAAATTCCAAGCAGATAAACGAGGAGAGAGTAGGTGGAGTCAGAAAGAAGCCATGTAGCTCCATCAGAGATGGATGTGATGGAACCTTGCTGGTAGGACATAGCCACATGGCAATACACAGATTAATAGAGATGGGTTAGTTTAGGATGTAAGAATAGCCAATAAGAAAATAGAGCTAATAAGCCAAGCCATGATTTAATTAGTACAGTTTCTGTGTGGTTATTTCAGTTCTGGGCAGCTGAGAACAAGTGGCCTCCCCCAACAGAAAACCCTTCAAAAAAATTTATGCAGACACAAATGTAATTCTTGGAAATGTGGTTATGCAGCATGGTCAACTTCTCAAGGAACTGACACACTCTTAGAGAAAACTATCTCTCGGTTTCTTAACAGCTAACAATTGCTCCTCTTCTAGGAATGGGACTTTGTGTGCAACGCCTCTCTCCAGACTGGCATTTGGTCTGGATTGAGGTTGGACAGGTGTTGTACATCCTGTCACAATCACTTTCATTTCATGTGTGCAGAAGATCTTTGCTTATAGTCATCTACCACCTCTGGTTCTTACACGACTTCCACCCCATCCTTCTGCAGGGATTCCTAAGTCTTGGGAAGGCATGTGTAATATCTGTGTACCTCTTAGCACTGAGTATTCTGCATATTTCTGTGCCATTTTCTGCCCATAGAAGTTTCTCAGATGAGGACTGAGAGATGCAATGATCTCTGTGTTTCCCATCAATCACTCAGTGTACTACGATGTCATTTAGCAGTGTAATAACAGTAAGTTCTCCCCTAGTGCCTATGGACTGTCTACCCACAAGATTGTCTTGGGATCTGAAGGCATAGCTCCCCCCAAGGAGACGGCCTCAGGCCATTACTGACTACCAACCTTGTACCTGGATTAAGATAATAAAAGGCACTCTTTCTCCATACATCAGGGTTTCAGAAGAAGCTTTGGATCAGTCTAGTTCTCATGAGAGTCTTATAAACCAAAGGCTACCATTCGTTTTCCTGTTTGCTTCCCTGAAATTTTTAAAACTCACTTTATATTTATAAATAAAGATTGTATAATATATGTTTTGAAATCTCTCAGTTGTAAGATAGGTATATTGAGCTAATACACAGTTATGACAATTTTGTGATGAGGACACCAGAAATCTACGATCTCAGGGATTCCTAAAAGCATATTAAGTACTGACTACAGTGGACAATCCTTCTAGACAGAACAGTTGAAGATGGAGCTCTTGGAGCAGGCACTGTCCTGGTGTGTCGTACTTCAAGGACGTTACTTTGTGTGTATGGAAGACTATTGGAAGACTAGTATACAGAATAAAAGACAATTGGTTTCACAAGACAAAAAGACACTGAGGTAGAGAATTTGCTGCATTTGCAAAGCTAAGCTATCCACTTTTCAATTTCCTGACATTGAATATTAGGGAAAAGGCTCTATCTTACTACAACCAAAAAGAAATGCCCAGAAACTAAATGCTTCTGTAGTAATGTAGGGCTCATTTTTAGAAAATTTTGACATTTTAAAAATTAGATAGTATCACACTGAGTAAGTCACTTTGATAGGATATCCTATAGTTAGTGTAAGCTTTATATTTCAGAAAAAGCCCTATGTGTTAAAAGTTTCTATATATGATTGACACACAGTTGGATAAACTCATCAATGGCCCTTGATATATATTACAAGAGTCCAACCAAAATCTTTTTCCCAAGTTGTATGAGGAAGGTCGCTAGTGCGTTCCCAGCTACTCAGCCCCAAAATAATCCCACAGAAACTATATTATTTAAAACACTGCTTGGTCCATTAGTTCTAGCTTCTTATTGGCTAACACTTACGCCTTAATTTAACCCATTTCTAGTAATCTGTGTATCGCCACGTGGCTGTCTAATGGGGTAAACAGCATCTGTCTCCAGCGGGGCTACATGACTCCTCTCTGACTCCTAGTATTCCCCGCCTACCTCTCTTCAATGCACAGGCCCAAGACAGCTTCTTTATTAACCAATGGTATTCACAGCATCCAAAGGGGAATCCCACATCACCAAGCCACCTTGCTTTGTAAAGTGTGGTAGGGAAAGACATTGCAGACATTCTTCTATCTTGTATTTTTTTCCGAGGTCATTTTAGGCTCAACTAGAATTTGATTACCTTGATAAGAAGCTCTGTGGAAAATTACCAAACTCTATTCTAGGAAGCCGGATTAAGGTTGCTCAACCTAGTATATATCGGCTTCTATTAACTGCCTGCTTATGAAGATAATATTTTTT
>JAQHUG010000002.1:10331267-10347822 GCA_028555095.1 Dicrostonyx torquatus
ATGACTAGAGAGTTTAGGGGAATAGAGTGTCCCTGCACCCCTTTCCGGTCTGGGCGGGCCCTGGGTGGGGACTGACTTACCCCTCCAGATGTTTCTGCTGGTACTAGATCAGGGCCCCCTGATGCTCCAGGATCTCAGAGGCAGAAACTCAGGCTTGGTGGATGTAGCACTGTGGTACAAATAACCCCTGCTTCTCTACACTCACTCCCCGATCCCCAGAGCCTTAGCCCTGGAGCCTGCTGCTTTGTGAGGTCCTAGGACCCTGCAGCTCGAAGGGGGAGCTGGGCTGGGCTTGGAAAAAATCCAGTACCCGGGTAGGGCCCTGCGCCTGAATGCTGAAGATACTATTAAGATAAAAACCTGCTCATCTTAACTTCTGTTAAACTGCAGCTGTTGAAGATGCCAGGATGTGGTTTTTGCCTTTAAAAACCCTACCTTCTGGACACTTAGTGTCACACTGTGTTCCTGAAAAAGTAAAAAGTGACTTCAACATACAGATATAGGTAATGCTTTTCTGAAAAGGACTCCATTAGCATAGGAAATAAGATAAGTAGTCAACAAATGGGATCTCGTAAAGGTAGAAAGCTTCTGTGCTATCAGCCAAATTGAAGAGACAGCCCACAGAACGGGAGGAAATCTTTATCACGTATCTGGTAGAGGATTAGTGTGCAGAATATGTAAAGAACTAAAAACTCTAAACACCCAGAACGTAAGTGACCCAATTAAAACTGAGGGTTATAGAACCAAACCAAGCATTACTAAATGAAGAAGTACATATGACTAGGAAATATTTTTAAAAATGTTAAACATCCTTAGCCATTAGAAAAAAATGCTATTCAAACCACTTTAATATTCCACGTCACCTCAGTCAGAATTGATATCCAGAATACTAATAACAAGAAATACTGGGGTGGATGTAGGCAAAGGGGGATATTACTGTTGATGGGACTGAAAACAAAATAACCACTTTGGAAATCAGTGAGAAGATTTATCAAAAAACTATCACTCATATGATCCAGCTACTTCTAGACATATACTCAAAGGACTCTATATTCTATGTCAGGGATAACCATGCTCATTGTTACTTTATTCATACTAGGTAATAGACACAGCTTAAATGCTGGTGACAGAATAATGCAGATATGGTGCATATACTCACTGGCATATTACTCAGCTGTAAAGAGAAACTTGGTTATGAAATGTTCAGTGTTAGAAATAAAGCTGGGAAGATATTTTAAGTGAGGTTACCCAGACCCCATGTTCTTATGAGGATACTAGCTTCAGCTCTTTACTGTGGAATCTCTTGAATGGAATACCTGTGAAAGTCAAGAAACAAGGAAGGAATGGGTTAGCATGAGAGAAATTAGACAGTAGAAGACACGTATTTTTAAAGGCAGAGGAATACTGTGGCTAGGAGAAAGACTAGATGACTAGGCAAATGAAAGTGCAGGATTGGGAAGAATTCTCACAAAACAAAATTAATAGACAATAATAAGTGAAAGACATTTGTGGTGATGGTGTATTGGTAGTAGAGAGTTGGGATTTAAGAGTTGTCTGCATGCAAGGTGTGCATATGTGAAACTGTAAAAAGCAATAGCAAAACATAGCTTTAAAAATCAAAGGCAACTAAGGAAGAGGGAGAAGTGACCAGAAAGTAGATCTGATAATGTCTGCTTTGAGTTTTTTCAAAATGTTATTACATTAAATATTAAGAAATGTATCTTTGGGAGGGCCTTGTGCTTACTACAGGGCAGGGTACCCTGCCCCCTCTTAAGGGAGCAGGGGGAGCGGGAGGGCCTGGGACAAGGGGAGTAAATGTAAATTTCTCTTTTAACAATAAAAAAAATTATCCAAACCATGTAAAGATCTCACTTGAGACATATTACATATAGATAATATTAAATATTGTTCATAAATTTTCTACAAAAAAAGAAATGTATCTTTCAAACTATTTTTAAATGTATTTTAATGAACTTATGAAATACTAGGTTTCAACCTAGTATTTTCAGAGCTAATTATTCCTACGGGTGGATAATACTCCTTCCAGTAGCCATAGATAATAAAATAAAACCCCAGTGCAGGAATGAGAGAGCTACTTCTTTATGAATTGTTAGTCAAGGACTAATAACAACAGCCCCAAACATCACAGCCTAAAAACATTGCTCTGAGTTGCCCACCAGAATTTTATTGCTAAAAACGCTTTGGTCACAAGATGTAAAGAAATCTCTGTTAACAGCACTCAGTGTCTCAGCCTTTGTGAAATGAGGACAGAGGCAAGCCAGAAACTGACTTTGAAAGTGAACACAAACTGTTTTGCTTCTGGGCCCTTTGACTAAGATCAAGTATGGAAAACGCACACTTTGCCAGGCCACATGATCTCCAGATATTTTGACACAACTAAATTAGGATCAGAGGTGCCAACTGCAGAGAAGGGAAGAGACTACCAGAACCTTGGGATATTTCACTTATTTCCACATAGGAGTGACGAATAAGAAACCCTTATCAATGAATAACTGGCAGAGAAAGCTACATTGCGGTGACTGTAAGATAGCCAAGGAGATAGAAATGTCACAGCAATATTAAGAAAATATACTCCACCTCACAAGCAATACGCTCACATTCTTGCCTTCTTGAGATAATGTAATTACCAGTGAGCACTTCACTTCAGGCAGAATCCAAGGCCTAATCTGTGTAATAACAAGAGTGGACTATGTGGATAATTAATGGTCAGCCATCTTGACTATGCAATGTCAATCTCATAGGCATCTTTTTCACTTAATTTTTTTTTAAACCAAAGGTTAGTGTGTGTGTGTGTGTGTGTGTGTGTTTAAAACATGGTTTCACCTCACTCTAGGCCAATCTGGAATTTGCTTTAGCAAGGCTTAGCAGGAGTGCTGGGTTTACAGGTTTGCCTCACCATACTTGCCTTTAAAGTTCTCTTCACATTTGGATGCTTGAGCTCATTTTAAGAATGAACTAAGTCTTAATAAGTAAAATATTCATATTAGCTCAAATTACACATTTGATATCACTTCCTAGATAAAATTAATGGACTAGTCATCTGTCTTGCTACATCCCTCATATAAAGCAGATGACTAACTCCTACCACTCTTCTTCAGAAGGAGGTTCAGATTTTGGTACTCAGAGTTTCTTGCTTATAAAAATCTTAATATACAACATTTTTCTATTTTGCATCTGTGAGAACTAAGGCAAGGAGATAGAAGGATTATCCAGGGCACTTATGCCTTGCCTGCAAAATTGACTCAAGAACACCTGAAAGCTTCAGTTTTAGGCAAGAATACTTGGCACAAGGATGTCACTGTGACTTTTCTTGGCTTTATCATTTAAGAGTCACAAGAGCTCTTAGCACACGGTTTACCTCGAAGGTCTTCATATATAGCCTACTGGTTTTAGCTGGAAACTCATTGGTGAACCTGGGTCATCAGAGTCCCTTTCTCTCATATTTAGAAAAAATAAGATGGAGAGGAGGTGCTGAAAGAACTACTGGTTCTCCTGTTAACCAAGATAAGATAGATTTTCCAAGCCAGCAACTTCAGGTAGTCTGAAACCTGGTAAGTGAGAGCCATGAAAACCTATACAGAACAAAGCCAGACAATTTCTAGGTGTATAATTTAGAGTCATGAATAAGGAATAGAAACACAGAAAGAGGTGGCCTGTACCACATAAAGGGAATTGTAGCAAGCCCAAAAATAGGTGGCCGTGAACTGTACATAAGACTATACTGTGTGAAAGGAGATAGTTCTGTGGGAATCTGATGGCCTGTTTCACCTTCTTTCTTTTTACACTTTAAAATAATATTTATTTCATGGGGTGGGGAACTATGTGTGTGCATGGGCTTGTGTAAAGTCATGAATCAGTTCTTTCCTTCTGTCACAGGGATCTCAGGGTTTAAACTCAGCAGGCCAGGCATGGTGGCACAACCCTTGGCCCACCAAGTCATCTCCCCATTTCCAAACAGGCCCTTTCTTTATCTTTCAGGATTCTCACCACATGCATTTCTTCTTGTCTTCCTGGATTTTATTTTTTTCACCTTCCCATCCCTGAGGATTCCCTCTGCTTCTTGAAATCCTTCCAAGCATTAAGGGATCAGAAAGAAAAACCAGCAAATGACTCAGGGTTCCCCAGAACTTTAAGGGTCTGCCTGATTCTTATAGCATAAGTGATCCAGGGGGTTTTTCTGAAGGGGAACTCGAGGTGGCTTAAGAAACACGTCTTCTTGGTAAAACCTCCGAAACAATGGGGACAAGCTGTTTTTCCTCTTGAGTTCATCACTGAATCACACTTGGGTCTGACATCCAGTAATGAGGCTCTGCTGTTACTTGCCTTAATCCTGACCTCTGGTGTAAGACCCTCAAGCCACACAAGTGTCCAGGACCCCTCCCTTGAGGATCTCCAACTGCCAGATTCCACCCATAGAACACTAACTGCTCTAAAGTTTGGACCCTGCCCCACCCTACAATGTAAAACCATAATCTCTGGACTTGAAACCCCACCAATCACTATTCTGGAAAACTTCGCCCTGGTAAGTTCCTACCCTTCTCCTCCCCAAGAAACTCTATATAAGCTGTGTATCCTGCTCAGTTCTCTGCTGTTTCTTACCAGAGCAGAGGGAATCACCGTCCTCATTTTTTTCTCTCCCAATAAATCTCTTATGTGAAGTTTGCTGTGCAGTGTGACTTTGTGGTCTTCCTTGACTCCTGACTACCAGGATACATTTCCATCTGAGCTGTAATGCTTACAACTGGTCCCTGGATTGCTTTCACATGCCTGAGTGGGGAGACTGGGATCCAGGTGTTGTAGGTGAAACCTTCACCATATACCCCTGTTTGCCAGACACTCCTGGCTTCCTTTTTTGGTGTACCTTCAGGTGGCATTTGACCTCACACCAATCCCAGAAGCACTTTCTATACTCAGGGCACTAACTGACCTATAACATAAATGAGCGCATCTGTGACTGCTTAGTCCAGAAGCATCATCATGAATATCTCTGTGTGAGTAAGCAAGAGTGGCCTTCTCTTCAACATCACTTTCCCCATCTTCCAGGCTTGGCCTAGGTTCTTGAGGTTTATTCTTCTTGCTTGTTGTTGTCTTTAGGAAATAAAGAACTGATCTCCTCTGTCTTTTTCCTTTTTGCATGATGTTCTGATCCACAAATGTCAGGTTATTGAAGGTTCTAATAGCACATTCTCGTAAAGGGCCTTCTGTGTGGCAGTCAGACATTCCCATTCTTCCTGAGTAAATCCAAGCCACATCCTTGTAAGTGACTGGTATCTGGAATGGCTCAGCAAACTGCCTCTTAGCTGTCATTGTTTGATAATGTCAGGCCAGAGTTAAGTGTCTTATTTCTATTCCATTCTGCTTCTAGCCACTATTTGTTTGAAACCACTTTTTAGCAATCTTCTATTGTACTTTCCTGGTCTAGGAGCCTTGACTTGTACTGTTTCTGCTTCTGCTCCACTCTTATCTGAAACAAGTGTTTCTCTGTTCTGCCACCCGGCTCCCAAATCATGACATAAAAAACAGTTTATATTGATAAATATTCTGTCACATACCGCCCATCTTGCTTCTTCTGTATTTCCTGGTATCTCTTTTGTGAACCTAGATTCCTCCTTTGACTTCCTTTCTATCTTCCTGGAAGTTCTACCTATACCTTCTGCAGAGCTATTGACTGTTCAGCTCTTTATTAAATCAATTCTAGAAATATATCTCCACACAATGTACAAATACCCCACAACATCTCCCCCTTTTGTCTAAATAAAAAGAAAACTCTAACAGAGTAATACTATATACATTAAGAACAATTATCAGGTCATAATTGATTTTATAATGTCCAGTTTATCTGTATTTGGAAAATTCAGAGAAAATATTTCATTACCTATCCTATTTTGGTGAGTCAAAAGTTTTATACCTAAGCCATTTTCTATCATAACTTGTATTATCATCATAAAAATATCTTTTTAGACCTCAAAATAACTTCTATAAACAAGCTTTTATATTTCTCAATATTACAAACTTTAAATTTCTTATGTAACTTATTTTTCTGAATTTGGTAGCAAGGAAATCTGTATACTATCTAGTTTTCAATCCCCAAGAAAGATATAAAATTACCTAAAGAAACAGTGAGTTCAAGGTAAACAAATTAAAAAACTATAGAAATTACAGAGACACATAAAACAGCCACCCAAGTTTCTCTTTTGCTAAAAAAAAGAATTAGGAAGCTATTGTTTTGGAGTTAACTCCTTTACTAGACTCTGGAAGACCAAACCAAAGGAAGACATTAAAATGATTCACCATGGGAAACTGAAGCTGAACTGTTATGGAGCCATTTGAAAGATTGTTTTTTTAACCTTGAAGGTATATCTTGCAAGTTTACTTTAGAATTCTTACGTATTCCAGATGTGCTGTTGAAAAAGATTAGAATGTTCTTTTTGTGAACAGCTTGTGTGTTTTAAAAACTGAACTGAACACTAAATGATCAGTAATAAAAATTGTAAATCAGTAATTATTATGCTAGATCATAGTTTTTTCAGTATTTAAGGCATGTTAACAAGGAATTGGGTACAAACTGTATAATTAATGTCACTGAAGTGAGAGAAACAATTGGGAAGTCTGTCTCTTTCCACCCAATAGCTACCACTCATGGTAGAGATATTAATTATGGCAACACAATATCTCTTTGCATATTTCAGTTGTCACCTGTAAAATCTTGCTTTCATCATGGACTTCTACATAATTTTATCTACCATGTATTAATTTTCTCTATCCTTTTCTTTAACCTTTTTTTTTTTTAAAAAAAATCATATTATCCAGTAAGAATTTTTTTCTTCTCACAGAAAAATACTGGATATCCATCAATAATCAGTAATCTTAATAAGATCACACTATAAGGCAAAAGTGGGAAGTTTGGGGAATAAAATAATTAGATCCAAAAACAAGAGCATAAATAGTGAACTAAACTTCAGACTGAGCAAGAACCAGCAGCATCTGTTCCCACTATCCCCATTTTTCTTTAGCTTATCTCTCTGCTCATCTCAAGTCACACTGACTTGCTTTCAGTTCTTAGTTTTGCAAGCTACAGGGCAATATGGAAAGTAGTCTTCTACCCTTTTACATCATAAATTATTTCACCATGAATTTATTTCTCTCACTCCTACACTTCTATCTTTCAGCCTATATTTCCTTAGGGAAACTTTTCTTGATACCCTAAATTAGGCAAGATTTCTCCTTGTACACAGTTGTAAACAATAGAGTGGTGATCCTATTTTTTGATGTTGGGTCATAAGTGCCACAGTAGAGAGAGAAGCTCACCAAGATGCTAAACCTTTGCTATCTGAAGGAACAGAAAGATACAGCCTCTTTGACACAGACTGTCTCCCAGCTGTCTCACTCCAGATACTTTATTCACACCATTACAAGGTTAATTGGGGCTAGGAAAGGTTCCATTACCAAAGTCATCTTGCTCTTGCTGCCCATGAGAACAGACAATCTACACAAATCTCAGTCCATTTTGATTATAGCAAGTCATAATCAAGAGTAAAAATTCCAGGATTTCCAGGAGTGTCCTAGGACCAAGGTTGGTGCAGCTGTAAGGCTCTCTCATAGCACCAAGTGCAGACTCTCCAGAGAAACATTTATTCAATGTTTAAACAGTCTTAAAACAATTTTGCAGCCCCTATTGATCAACACAAATGTAGCAAAGGCTTTGCTGAAACATTTCTATGAATGTGAGACATAAAGGCTTTACTATGGATTTCACTTAAAGCCAGACATTGCTATACCACCCCATATTTTTCCTTTCTTCATAGTATTTTAAAAAGTACAATTTAACAATCGGTGTGATTATGAATTCAATATGTATTTTTCCTAAGCATTCTTAGCACACACAATATATGTTAGATGAATCAAAAATAGAAAGGTGCTGATATAACTTCTTGTTTCAATGAATGTTTTTGAAAGTTTTTTGGCCATCAGAGTGTCCAGTATAGGCTTACTATAGAGACAGTTCATGTCTGGGAAGGTTTGACATTAATATCATCACCTCAAAGTTTGTCAATGGGAACTTTGCATCATAGTTTTCTCTTTCCTTTTCTAAAGATGGTAAGAGACTTAGACAAAGGTTGCTTTCTCAGAGTACCAGTCAAAATTCTCTCTTATATTCATGTGTCTCCAGGGGAAACCAAGCATGTGCCCCTTCCCTTCGTAATTCCTTTGCCCTTAAGTTGGGTAGTTGCGGAATTGCGTGGAAGACTGGCCCACTGAGTGCCTCTAAGCTGAACAGTAAAGCAGGGAGCTCCAGAGATGCACGTTTGTGAGTCATTGCTTTGGTGATACAGCTGCCTCTAACCCCCCTGTGCTCCAGTGAACAGCTTCAGACACACACACACACACACACACACACACACACACACACACACACACACACCATATGCACATACAGGAATGGGAAACATACAAGAAATGTGGGACACCATAGAAGACCAAACCTTCAAATTAAAGAAATAGATGAGTGTAAAGAATTCCAATTCACTGGTCTTTAACAAGCCAAGTCAGATCTTTAACAAGATCATAAAAGAAGACTTCACCAAACCATGGAAGTGTACCTCTATACAGAGAGGAACAGCACATGGAGCACCGAATAGACAGGATCAGGAAAGAACCTCCCATGGCATATCATAGTCAAAACACTAAGCATACAGAACAAAGTATAAGTGTTAAAAACTGCAACAGAGGGATGAAACTCACATAGGTCACATATAAAAATCCACATGGGTCATTGAAAATGTATCAGAATAACAGATGATTTGTCAGCGGTTACTTTGAAAGCCAGGAGAGCAGAGAACAGTGGTTCTCACCCTTCTTAGTGCTGTGACCCTCATGCTGTAGTGACCTCCAACCATAAAATCAATTTTGTTGCTACTTCCTAACTGTGATTTTGCTGCTATTATGAATTGTAATGTAAATATAAGTGTTTCCTTTTTATTTTTTTAACACAATCGTTTCTCATTATACATGCCAATCGCAGTTCCCTCTCCCTTTCCTCCTCTTCTCCCTTGGGAGGTCACCGGCTCTGAACTGAAGCAGGGGAACCTGCATAGTCTCAAACTAGGCCCTCTGTGAAGTGACAACTATGTGTGGGAGGTCAGTGGCAGTGGGACTAGAATATCTGTATTTTCTGATGGTCTTAGGAGACCCCTGAAAAAGGACCACTTATATTTATATATAAATACATATGTGTGTGTATGTGTGTGTTTTGGAAATTTGTACTTACTTAACCTACTTGATTTTCTTGCTGATCCTTTTTGGGCTGTAAAAATGTCATCTGTCAGTATTCAAACATCCAGGGTCCTTTGAATTTTTTGAAGATGAGTGTTTTCCTGAGAAGATAAGAACACAACCCTGCCCCCATCCTATATGCCTTTCCTACCACAATGCATAATTATCATTATTGTGGATGAGCTGTCATTTCTCCTTTGGCAACAAGCTCTTTGCCATGGTTCATTGTCTTCCCATACATTTCTTATCTCATCAGTATTAAAAGGCACTATAATTTCTGCTGGGTCTATGCCTGCTAGTTGACGAAGTCTCAATTTACCTTTTATAATTAATTCAGAGACTTTTTCCACATAAGTTTTTAATTTTTTACTTGGTTTATGTGGTAAGAAGATTGTAACATGAGGGTCCTGCTTGTTGGGGTTTCTGTCCCATCCGGTACCCCACAGCTGGCAAGCCCCAAAGAAAATCACACAGAGAGTCTACATTAGTTTATAAACTGATTGGCCCATTAGCTCAGTTTTCTCATTAGCTCTTGTAATTTATATTAACCCATTGTTCTTATCTATGTTAGCCACATGGCCGGTAATTTTTCTCACTGGGGCAGCTTACATCCTGCTTCTTAGATGGACTGCACAGGAATGCATAGTTCTCCTGTTCTCACCTCTACTTCCTGTCTGGTTTTCCCACCTATACTACCTGCCTAGCCAATCAGTGTTTATATAAAACATGATTGACAGAATACAGAATTGTCCCCCACCAGAAGATCCATTCTAAAATAATATCATCTCTCTGCATTAAAATTTCTTTAGGAGAAATTCTGGAAGGTAATACAATACAAGAATACAACTCAGCTCTGGATTCACCCTATCCACATGTGCCTCCTGTAATTTTTCCTCAACCATTGTCAGTTTCTTTTCTGCTTCAGCACTTAATTCTCTGGGACTACTCAAGTCTTTATCACTATCTAAGGTTTGTTTAAATGAATTTTTAGATCAGGTGTTATCCCAACAGCCAGTCATAGGCTGGAGATGTCTCCTAACAATCTTTGAAAGTCATCGAAAGTACATAACCGATCTCTCCTAATTTGTGCCATTTGTGTCTTAATTTTTTGTAAACCTATTTTATTACCTAGATAATTGACAGATTCTCTTCTCTGTATTTTTTCAGGAGCAATCTGCAATCCCCATTTAGGTAAAACTATCTTTACTTATTCAAACAGTCTTTCTAAGGTATCTATGTTTGAATCAGATAGCAAAATATCATCCATGTAATGGTAGATTATAGACTTAGGAAATCATTTATGCATTATTTCCAGTGGTTGACTTACAAAATATTGACACAGGGTGGGACTATTGAGCATTCCCTGGAGGAGGATGGTCCACTTGTACCTCCTAGTAGGCTGAGAATTATTGTAAGTAGGCACTGTGAAAGCAAACTTTTCTCTATCTTTTTTTTTTGTCAAGGTATAGTGAAGAAACAACCCTTTAAATCAATAACTCTGAGAGGCCATTCCTTTGGTAACAGAGAGGGCAGAGGAATTCCAGATTGCAGAGGGCCCATAGGTTGAATAGCCTTGTTAATAGCTCTAAGATCTGTCACCATTCTCCATTTACCAGACTTTTTCTTAACTACAAATACAGGAGAATTCCAAGGGCTGGTAGATTCTTCTATATTGTGAGCATCTAATTGCTCTTGTACAAGCTGTTCTAAAGCCTGTAACTTTTCCTCAGCGAAAGGCCATTGTTTGACCCATATTGGCTTCTCAGTTAACCATTTTAAAGGCAGGGCTGTTGGTACATCTGAAGGGTCATCAATTGCTTTGTGTTCTTGTACAGCCCTAATAGCCGGTGTTTGTCATCTGTAATATTTTTCAATACTTTCCTCAGAAATAGAAGCTTTAGGGGCAGCATGAATGTTAATCTTGGTATTCCATTGCTGCAATAGGTCATGGCCCCATAAATTCACTGCAATATTACCTACATATGGCCTTAGTTTTCCTATTTGCCCTTCTAGCCCTATGCATTTAACCCATCTCGTGCTTTGTCTTACTCAAGATAAGGTTCCAATTCCCATGAACTGAATGAACATCTACCTCCTGAAGAGGCCATTTTGAATGCCAAGATTTAGGAGTAATAATACTTGTATCCGCACCCATGTCCAATAAACCTTCAATAAAAATGCCACTTATACAGACTCTCAGCTTTGGTCTTTGTTTATTTATAGAAGTTTGCCAGAATATATGTTTCCTCTGTCCCACCAGAGTTCTTGACTCATTCTCCATATTTGTCTCATCATTCAGACCATTATTGCTTATGACAGTAGGCATGGGGCCTTCTAATTTTCATGAGGAGACACATTCTCTATAGTAACCGGGAATGACTGGACCATGTTCGCCATGGGGGCCTGCAAGAGGCCCCCCATGGACTTTCCCGATGGTATCGGGTTGCCTTGTCTATCTCTTGTTGACCTACATTCATTCGTCCAGTGCCTGCCTTTGCCATACCTCCTACATAAACCTGAAGGCAGAGTCCTCCTGTTCCTGTTATGTCCAGAAGAGGCATTATTCCTGGAAATCTGTTGTCTACAATCCCTTCTCATATGTCCCATTTCACCACAATTAAAACATTTGGTATTTTGATGTCTTTTCTTACCATCGGAAATTGCTTCAGTACCATAATCGAATGTCTTGGCATTTATTGTATACATGACCCATTCATCCAAGGGTGCTGATCTGATTTTTAAAGGCCCTAGGATCCTTTTGCACTCCATATTGGCATTCTTATAGGCCAAAGCTTCAATTATTATATGTTTAGTTTCTGGATCAGTTATCCCTATTTGTACAGCCCTAGTTAGTCTGTGTAAAAAGTCACTAAAGGGTTCTCTCTGACCCTGTTTAATTATAAGATATGACTCCACTCTCTGTCCTAGTTCCTGAACTCTGTCTCAAGCCTTCAAAGCTGCTGTGGTACACATGGACAGGGCGTGGTCATCATAAAGAGCTTAGTCCTGAGGGTCAGAGTAGAGTCCGTCACCTAGAATTTGACCTAGGAAAATCTCAGTTCCTTTTGCTCTTTCCTGTTGTTCTAAAATTCTCACTTCCTCTTTAAAAAGGCATCTCCAGTGCAATTGTGGCCCACTTTCTAGGACAGCTGAGATTAAGTGAGCCCAAATGTGAGGCGTGGCTTTGTCACTGAAAGCCCAGGTTTTGACCATCTCTCTAACAAAGGACGAATGTAGTCCATAATTTACAATTGCTTGTTTAATTTCTTTCAAATCACTCATATGTACAAGCTCCCATGTATATTCCTTGATAACCTTAGGGTATTTGGAGCCAGCTACCTATTCTGAAGTTATTACTGGGAAGACAGGTAGAACTCTGGGGAAGCAGTCCCGGAGAGTTTTATGCACTGAGGAAGTTAAATTTTGCCTTTCTATCTTTTTCTCCTGGTCATCAAAGTCAATAATTTCCTTAATCCTTTTAAATCTGTTTATCATTTCCTTTTGTAAAGTCTGGATCTCCTGTCCAGTATTGTGCTATAATGCCCTCATTGAGGATTCTAAAGCATGAAGTCTGTCCATTAGAGAAAATGTCTCATCTTTGGACACAATCTTCATTGAAAGCATATTGCCTTCTTGCAAAGACATTCTATCAGTAAACTATCATTCCCCTTTGACAGAATCTGATTAATATATTCAACTGTGCAAATTCTCTCAACTAATGTTTGAGCACCCATTGTCATGGACTGGGTCATGTGTGTCAAATCCTTTTCCAGAGTGCTGAATCGGCCTTTAGAGGAAGTAGTATCAAGTGTTAAAGTAGCTGTTTTTTCCTCCAGAATGCTAAGTCTGTCTATAAATGAATTACTGTTAAGTGTCAAGTCAGCTGTTTTTTCCCTCAGATTGGTAAATCTGCGTTTAAATGAATTACCATCAGACTGTATCATTTTCAAATAAGTCTCAGTTGACTGAATCCTGTTACGCAAAATTGTAGCATCCTTTTTGAGATGCAAAGTCTCTTGTTTGAAAAGTTGGGTATCAGTCTGGACCATTTCTAAGAGCAGCTCATTTGACTGAGTTTTGGTATGTAAATTATCTGACATTTTTTCCCTTTCTCAAAACTCACCTGTAGTGTTGGAGCAGGTGCAATAGCCGTTGTTTGCCAGTAGGTGTCGCAGTAGTAACAGTTGTCGTGTGTCCCATCCAAATGCACGCATGGTTGCGAGGAAGCTATGGCATGGGCTGCAGCGCCTGTAAATTCCCGTGCTGGTTCAGATCCTGAATATAGGTGAAAAGAAGGGCTACGAAATATACTTAAATGAAGAAGTTTGTTAGTACAATTCAAAACCTGCTCGGCTGTTTGATAACGTCCCACACCGGATAACTGCGGCAGGGTTTTTTTTCCTGCATAACCAGGAAAGTGCACCAGGAAAGAGCTGTTTGGTCAGTGCCTGCTAACTTGCCGCCTTCTCAGCTGCCGGTGCCAGCTGAGGGACTCGCAGTCAGAGCAGGGAGTGTGCTAGCTGGTGGCAGGGACGTGCAGCCTGGAAGCTGAACCCGGCTGAGCCAAGCGCAGCATGGCAGGTTGTGGGGAACATGAAAAGATGAGGCTATAAAAGCAACATGGGGCACCAGATGTAAGGGCACACGGCAGAATGAATAACCAATCCAGCTCAATAGGAAAAGGTATTTTTCATAAATGAAAAGAGCGAAGACTCACGCTATCGGGCTGGGAAGTCCAAAGTCCTATCTGTCCAATGGACACAGCATGGAGCGAGAGCACACCTGTGTTCTCTCCATTTTAGATACCTGGGGTCCCAATGGCCACACCCCAACATCCTGTGATTGGCTAAATGTCTTTCCCCATCACACCAGGGTCATGAACAACCAATGTAGTTACTGGCCAGCTTATAAAGACTTTCTATTGGTTTAAACCTTTGTCCAAACAGTCTTCTCTTGTGAATATCCCAACATCACTCCCCCACCTAACCCATTTCTTCTCCTTCAGATCCACTCCCCCTCCATTTTCTCTTCAGAAAAGAGCAGGCCTCCAAAAGGCGACAGCCAGACAAGACAAAACAGGATACAATGAGGCAAAAGCCCTCATACAAAGGCTGGACAGGGCAACCCAACAGGAGGGAAAGCATTCCACTGGCAGGAAAAGAGTCAGAGATAGATGTGCTTACAGACTTTTTGTGCTCCCACAAAACACCAAGTTAACAGCGGACTTGGTACATTCCCACGCAGGCCCTGTGATTGTTACTTCAGTTTTTGTGAGTCCCTGTGAACCCTGCTTGGTTGGTTCAGAGGAACATATTCTCTTGGAGTCCTCTATCCCCTCTGACTCCTGCAATCTTTCCTTCCCATCTTCTGCCTGGTTCCTGATACATACCTCCAATTTCGACTCTCTGGTAGTGGGTCTTTGCACTTGCTCTCATCTGTTTGCCAAAAGAAGCCTTTCTGATGATGACTAAAAAACACACTGATATAGCACAGACTCATGATGGTTTCATGATTGCTACTTCAATCTCTGTGAGGCCCTGTGAGCTTTGCTGACTTGGTTTTATGGGCTGTGTTCTTCTCATGTTCTCAACCCTTCTGGTTCTACAGTTCTTCCCCTCTACCACTTCTGAAAGGTTTCTCAAGTCTGGGGGCAGGACTCAATTGATATCTCCAACTTGGGATCTCTGTCCTCCTAATGTTTATCTGTGGGTCTCTCCATCTGCTCCCATCAGCTGCTGAAGGAAACCTATTTGATGACGATTGGGCTAGACACCCATCCAGGAGTATAGCAGAATATCAGTAGCAATCATTTTATTGTTTTTTTTGTGGTGGTTTGAAAGAAAATGGCCCCCAAAGGGGGCTTTTTTTAGGAGGTGTGACTTTGATGGAGTAGGTGTGACCTGTTGAAGGAAGTGTGTCACTGTGGGGGTAGGCTTTGATGTCTTCTATGCTCAAGGTGCAACTCAGTGTCATGGCCTATTTCCTGCTGCCTGTGAGATGCAGGGCTCTCAGCAACTTCTCCAGCATATGTGTCTGCCTGCACACTGCCATAGTCCAGTAGGATGATAATGGATTGACCTCTGAAACTGTAAGTGAGCCACTCCAATTAAATGTTTGTCTTTATAAGTGTTGCTGTGATCATACAGAAATAGAAACCCCAAGAGAGTTTTGTTTCTAACCTAGGTCTTTACACACTATACAGTCTCCAGTTCCTGCTCATCCAAGCAGTGTCAGGCATAGGTTATCTTTTGTAGCATGTGCATCTAATTAGGTAAATCATTGGTTGGCCATTGCCATAAATTCTGCACCTCAGCCCATCTTGAAGGCAGGAAAGATTGTAGGTCTAAAATTTTATGACTGCATTGGTGTCACAATGTCACCTCTGGAAGTTGCCTGGTTACATAAAATGGGCAAGTTTGTGCTCTATAGTCCCCAGAACAAGGAACCCTCACTAGAGTCATTCTCATGTGCTCCTGGGAGTTTCTACTGCACTAGGTTTCCACATTGTCCTGCTGCAAGCCCTCCAATTCCAATTATCTATCCCAGTACTCTCTCCCTCCACCCTATCACTCCTTTTCCCATCCCCATCCACTCCTACTACTCCTCAACAATCTATTCTATTTCCCCTTCCCAGCGATATCCATTTCCTCCACCCCCACTTCTTAGAGCCCTCCTTGTTACTTGTCCATTTTTGTTCTGTGGGTTATACAATGACTGCCATTTACTTAACAGCTAATATTCACTTATCAATGAGTACATACCGTGTTTGTCTTTCTGGGTCTGGAGTACCTTACTTAAGATGTTTTTATTTTCTAGTTCAACCCATTTGCCTGCAAATTTCATGATCTCATTAACAGCTGTAAAAGTATCACATTTTCTTTATCCGTTCTTCAGTTGAGGGGCATCTAGCTTGTTTCCATTTCTGGCTATTATAAATAAATCAGCTGAGCAACAAAGCTGAGCAAGTTTCTTTGTGGTAGGATGGATGCTGTAGCTGGGTCTTGAGGTAGATCGATTCAGAGTTTTCTGAAGAACCACTATACCAATTTCCAAAGTTGTTGTACCAGTTTGCACTCCCACCAGCAATAGAGGAGTGCCCTTCTTACTCTATATCCTCACCAGCAGGAGCTGTCACTTCTGATATTGATCTTAGCCATTCTGACAGATAAAAGATGGAATCTTAAAATAATTTTGATTTAAATTTCCCTGATGGTTAAGGATGTTAAACATTTCTTTAAGTTTTTCTCAGACATTTGACTTT
>JAQHUG010000002.1:10383562-10397345 GCA_028555095.1 Dicrostonyx torquatus
TTAAACTCAACATCACAAATTCTTTCAGATAATTTTGTCAAATTGATGCTATCCCACTCTGTAGTATTGAACTATTTTTTAAATGAGATAATATTGAAAACAAAACTAATTCCTAGAATCAAATGAAGGGATGTAGAAGAAAAACAGTGTAAACCTTAAAGAATACCTTCCATAGTATAAGCAAAATAATTATTGAACTCCTGGATGTTCAGTCATTTTTTTGTAGTTTTTCAGATCTTACCTGTCATAAGGCAATTATAATGAATTGGAGTACGTGTAATAATTGTGATTGGCCAACAGGTATCGCAGTTGGAGCTACGTGGCTGGGAGATGCTAGCAGCAGTGAAGAGCACGTTGCTTACTTTGGTACTGAAAAATATGCTTTGTTTAACAAATTAAGAGCAGTTATTAAGGTGATCAAATGATGCTGAGTGTTGGAGCCCAGGATAAAAGGAAAACCTAAAGTTTACTGGTCAGTGGGAGTTGTGGTCTGTGTGCACCACAGGCATAGCAGGCAGCAGCATGTGGCCTGCATGCAAAGCACAGAGAGGCAGCCTGTGTTATGAGCTGGGGAGCGCTCAGCAGCAGCCTGCTACATCTGAGGGCTGGCTAGAGCCCCAGGCAGGAGTGTCAGTGCCCAATGTGCCACATGGCTGGTGGACATCTCTTCAATCCCTAACTCTCCCCATTTTATATAATCCTGGAGCACAAACCCAGGGAATGGTGCCATTCATAGTGTAGAGCACGACAAAAAGAGTCTGATGACTTCTGGGTGAACTTGGAATAAGTAACTTGGACCTGTATGGCATCCTGTGGTTCTTGTTACCCAGATCTACCTCAGGAAGCTTCCTGGTTCTGAATGGATTAACTATATAGCTAGAAAGTTTTTGTTCCCTGTCCCTTTTCCTTCCCACTGGACAATAGTGGATCAAAACAACATTCTTGCTCTTGACATCACTTTGTGTAGGTTCCTGTAATCCCAGGTCCCTTCTACTCAAAGATCAGAATGATTGATGTTTCACCTTCTTTACATACCACATTCCATTTTTTTTTTTGAGATTGAAGTCTGGTCTTACTAAAGCAGTCTGTTTATGTATATTAGATATAAACTTGTAGTCTCTGGGTTATATAATTTTCTTTTGTCTGTTATATGAAGATATGAATGGACTACTTCATAGCACACCCAAGAAACATTTATGTTTCAGGGAATACATCAAAAGAAAATAACAGTAGAGGAGAGAGAAAAAGGGTTGTAGCATCTCATTCCCCTTGTGTCCCTCCTGGTCCTTCCCACTGATGTCCTCAGATGGCATCCTGCCATTTCCAACTTCTAACGCTGCCCATATTAGTCCAAGGTGTACTGACTCACAATTTGTTTCAGCACTGTGTGTTTATTGTTCTAGATGCCTACAAATGAGGCTCCATTTCCTACTTCTGGTTTCTAGGTCTGGGCTTCTTGGTAACAGATCTTGAATCTGCCAATTTCTTTCCTGAGATTACTTGGCTCTCCTTGGACTCTGGACAAAGGAGGATCCAGAATTGTTTTTTGAAGAAATTGGAATGGTGACCACTTGTCAGATCTTTGAGCACTGTAGTTCTGGGTTCCCATATGTAGTTCTGTCCTCAAGTCCAGATTGGAAAATAGGCTTAAAAAATAAATGACCTTCAGAGAACAAATTTAAGTAATCTTGAAATCTAAAGTAACTACTTGATTGCTATGCTCTGAATACATCCTTCCAAAATTCACATTGAAATTTAATCTCATGGCAACACTGCTAAGAGATAGGATCTTTCCAGTTATAGCATCACAAGGCCCTCTCATGAATGGACACATTTGTAGCCTTGTAAAAGAAATGTTCGTTTTATCTACCATTGGAAGCTTTTGTATTCTACCCTGGAAGGACACTACTCACATGCTAAGTAAAGCCCAGCAACGAGATCCTGTCTTAGGTGGAAGGACCATTCTCACCACTCATCCAGTTGGCTAGCAACAGCTGTCAGAATTATAGAAAATACATTTCTGCTCCTCAGAAACTACCTGCTTATGGGGATTTTGCTACAATAGGATAAATGTGTTAAAAAAGTGCTCTAGGGAGAATGTCATCATTTTTATTCTGGGGTATGTTGGGTGGGAAACTTTCAGTTAGTACTGTACTCACTGGCTGCATGCTTTACCTCCAAAATCCTTCGAAAACCAGAGTAAGCATTAAATGTAGAAAGGAGTTCTCTAAAGTGAGTGTTGGTTGCAACATTTTGAAGCTGTAGACACATACAAACCGGGAGCAGCACAGTCAGTCACTGAAAGGTTCAAACTCCCAATGAGAACACTGTTCACTCTCCTTTCCTCTTCCCTCCTCCTCTTTTTTTTTTAATAGAAGATAGGGTTGAAGAGGCTTACTCAGGAGCTGTTCCCATTTCCACCTACTATCTTGAGAAATATTTATTTCATTTATTATTCTACTCAATTTCCTTCTGTGATTAGAAATTGTAAAAAGACCATCCTGAAATTCGCTGTGAGCTAGAAACAAATCATAGACTATGAATGTATGTTGTCAACGGTAAGTCACACAGACAACAATTTATACAGAAATCAGATTATTTCTGTAAATATTAGTCAGGGTGAGGCTTGGCTTCTAGTCCTGGGACGTGTGTAGCTATCAGAGGTTTCACAGATCTGAAAGGTTGTCAGGAATCCTGATGGTTGATCTTGGTCATCAACACAATTAGATCTGGAATCAACAAAGCAACATGGCACTGGGCAGGTCTGTGAAGGTATTTCCTGGAGGGGGAAACTTCCTGTTCTTTGGAAGGGAAAGGCACGTCCTCAAAGTGAACAGCACCTCCCAATGGTACCCCACATATAAAGAAGTTCAAGGAAAAGGCTATTGCTTCATGCTTGAACACCTTACTCACTTGCTTGTGAGTGCACTGTCTGTTGTTGCCTTTCCTACTAACCCCTTCTGACATCAGCACTCAGTTACCTCAGCCTTCCAATGTGAACTGAAAACCAGTGGCTTGTAAGGATCCTCCAGGCCTTCTGTACCAGGTTTGAACTGCTGAGGGTACAGCCTTATGGACTGAGTAGTGGCCAGCCTCTTAGCCTCTTCAGCATGCAGCCAGCCATTGTAGGGCTACCCAGAGTGCATCATGCCAGACAATCTACAAATCTCTTCATAATATTCATCTTGTGTGTTCTCTTTCTCTAAGAGGACTTTTAAGTTGCTTCCAAATCCGGATTTTTTTCCTAATTTATCAGGCTTCTCCAGTCTTGTCTGTTGGATTTATAAGTTCAGCAAAATGAACTCCATTTTAGGCCTTGTGATTTGTTTTACTAATATTACTTTACTAACATAAAAATCACTTCCTACATCAAAAGAAGAGACTCAGGAGCAGTTATCTCTAAAGTTTTCCCAAGGATGACTTTCCTTATT
Source organism: Dicrostonyx torquatus (assembly GCA_028555095.1). Lineage (NCBI taxonomy): Eukaryota > Metazoa > Chordata > Mammalia > Rodentia > Cricetidae > Dicrostonyx > Dicrostonyx torquatus. Next base: position 10,386,994 of record JAQHUG010000002.1, read on the forward strand.
TATTTTTTACCTTATTATGTTAATATTTAAAAAAAAATAAGTGCATTTTCTCACTTATAAATACTACTTAAGAAAAACATTAACATTTGAATTAATAGAACAATACACTAGAAATTTGTATCTACCTAAAAGAATTATATAATCTCATCACATAAATGCAAATCTCAGAGGTGAACACTTTCTTCAGAGAAAACTTTCTTCAAACAATACCATTTAGACAGGAACAGTGTTTGCAATGAGGTTGCACGTAGCTATCAACAGGATTGTCTTTAACTCTGTGGGTAGGGAAGCTGCACTGAACAACAATGTATGCATCTGAGTTTGGACTCAAAGCTCCACTGGAGTTCAGTATTAAAAGGAAGAAAATAAAGACATTCTTGTGTTTAAACAGTAGGTACTTCCAAACTTATTTTATTTAATAGCTTCCAATGGCTGAAGATTTCCATATCAAATAATTTTTTTATCAGAAAAATGTACCTAAAATAAATTTAAAGATGTTTTTAGGAGACTTGATACTCTTTATGGGACCAGATATTTTGGATATTTTGTTTTGGGGACTTTGTGGTACCCGGTTAAATCATTTATGTAGTAGTAAATCATGTTTTGGGGAAATGTTAGCAAAATAAAACATAGTCTTCATTTCCTATACGGACAAATGAAAGCTCTTGGTCATGTTTGAAGTGATAAATAACACAAATTATCACAGATTTTTATATTTGGTTTGGGGATATAAGGCAATATTAAAAATGTACATGAAGGTGAAAATACTCTCTCTCTCTCTCTCTCTCTCTCTCTCTCACACACACACACACACACACACACACACAGAGACAGAGAGACAGAAAGAGATGACCTCAAGTATTCTGCAAGAAGATCAATTAGAAGTTTCAATAATTCTTTGTAAAAAAGAAAAGAAAGGCGTTTTTTTTCATCCTTTTTAAAAAGCTACTAGGGAAAACACTTCAAAATAGATATTCCTAATGAAATATTCCTGTAAATGGTTACACATATCCTTAAACCTAGGGATGATGGCATAATGAAAGGCCATTTTCTTTAGGGAAGAAAATGTCTACCCAGAATAGAAAAAGGACCAGTTACAAATCACAAGAATTCAAAAGAAAAATTTTTCAATAATAATAATTTCCATTTATCTGGTTTTTCCATAAAATTTATAAATATCTTTAAAAGAGAACATAGACTAATCAATTTGTTTTAATTTCTTCAGTTTTCTAACCAAGTAGTTGGACTAAATGCTAATTTTTCAGTTCTAGTATTCTATTATTCAAGCTAATATCAGATATTAAAATGGTCCTTTCGGTTTATTCAAATGATAATAGAAAAGGTGGCTTAAACTTACAAAGCCTGGCAATGTTTTTTTTTTTGGTTTTTCTTTGATAACAAAGAAAAGTACTAAGTGATCAAAGATATTATCCAAAGTTTGAACCCTCTCAGTTTCTAGTCAGTACCCGTTTCCAAATCAGCCTGGCCATCAAATATATTACATTGTTTTGTTTTATTAAAGATTCTAGGAATCCCAGGTCCCCACTGCTAGAAATCTATTTTTATTATTTTTAGGCATTCCCATTTTTAAAGGAGAGCTCAGAATTCTGGCTTGAACATAGAGACGGGGGCTACCGATCAATCCCAGACTGCCTGGGATACAGGGGCGCTGCCTGGGACACTGGGGTGTTGCCTGGGTCACAGGGGTGCTGCCTGGGATAAAGGGGCACAGGGAAAAAAAACGTGAACACAGCAATAGTTTTTGCTTATCATTTCAACTTAAGGAACCACTTTTCCAGGGTTTTTTTCTCCTCTAGGGGAGAAGTATAGAGCAATTAACACCTGGTTTTTTGGCTCTCCTGTGGTAAAAAAAAAAAGTCCTTCAAGAGTGAGAGACTGGATCTATAACCTTCACTTTTTGTGCCAAACTCACACTCTAGACACTTAATTCCACTTAAGCCCTAGAAATCTTCTTACTGTAAACCACAAATCTAGCCATCACCATGCTACAGTCTCAAGCCTTTTAAGGCAATCTGTGATTTACAAATTACTTATTTTGCTTCAGGGAATGGAATAATAAGGTGGATTCCTCTTAGTGGCTACAGTATTGTAAGGAGAAAGCCCACTGAATTTGCTTGGCATGAGAATTTCTTTTTGGTTGAAGTAGATTAATACTTAACTAACCATGTAACACAATTGCTCTTAAACGAGAACAATTTACAACAAAGTTGCTTTTAAGATTGTCCATGTAGGATTCTGAGGATCTCAACTTTCCCACTTCTCCTATGTCACTTATCAGTATAGATTTCATGAATCTGGTGTGAGCAAGTTGTAGCCAAGTTATATATCATAGTTTCTTATGTGACTACCAATGCCCAAATTTAGTTTAAGGCCTTTTTACACAGTATAAGAAATGCGAAATAGTTGTTTTTGATCATCCTCCTTATAAAAAATGTTAATTAGTCTTTTATCTACTAATTTTTGGGAAACACTTAGAAAAAGGAAAACAAGTGACTTACCTCCACAGAGAAAGAACTCCAAATAAAGTAGCTAAACTAAAAACTTGCCACAATTTTAACAAAAAAGTAAAATTCAGCACAATTGAATTCCTTGTCTGCATCTCATTTAAGGAATGTTTGTTACTGAAATCAACAAAAAAAAACCTTCATTACTTTGTCCTGTTATTATTATTAAGGCAGTCTCATGATACTGGCTCCAAGAATCAAGTATACAGTTAAAGCCAAGTGAGACTACCAGATGATATACAAAAGCACGGCTGAGCATCTCATACCTTTTTTAAAAGACTGATGCGCTATACTTGTGTTTTCATTTAAACAAGAAATCAGTAGTATCAGTTACCTCCATATAGGTTAAAATGCTATTTAAGATTGTTTCTGGAAAGCGCCTAATGTTTGGTTCATATATATATATCTCATTTTTCAATGTAGTTAGTGACCAAGGAAGTGTTTAAATAATATATGAAAAGTGCCTTAGGTATATACCTATTAAAAGGTATGCAAAATATAAATAGGATTGTATATTTTCAAAACTTTAAAATAAACACAAAGAATATATAGGTCTACATGTTATAATTTAAAATCAACATTAGCACATAATTTTTTACCTAAATACATTCCTATGACAATACATGCACCTACAAACACATGGCCATGCACAGAATCTTGTTTTCTGCATTTGCAAGAAAGTTAGACTATACAGTATTGTACATTGTTTCAACTTAAATCATGTTGGAAAGTCAATGAGGATGGCAATAAAAAAATCTAATCTAAGAAAATAAAGTACAAGGAGATAATTATCCCATAGATTAAAAACACTGAAGACTGATGGAAAGTTAGGGTTTAGATTGCTTGTCCCAGTGAACTTGAAAGATGCAGAAGAGAAGAGGATTGTTTGTAAACACTCTGAATATTTAGTTTGGTAAAAGGGATGAGAACTTGTATAATCCAGCAATCCAGGCTAGAGATCTAGACCATCTGGGCTTCGGTTTGCAGAGACACTTTATAGCTGTAGGCAGTCCTCCGTAAGGCTGGGGGTGCGGATGGCGATCTGGATGCCCATCTGGATGGGAGTCGGCGATTAGCTGGTCTGGCAGGACGGGAAAATCCTTTTCCATTCGAGGCTTTCACTGCTATGGATTCCTACAACACAAATAAAGGCCACGATCTCCTTACACATGCCACCTTTATTCACAAAAATCATCAAAAGGATCATTATCATTAACATCACCACCACCATAACAACAATAATAAAAGTGTTCATAAGATTTTGTGCTCATGGTTCCAACTGTCCTCTCAATAATTTTTCTATATTTATTTTTATTATATATAGGTGTTTTGCCTGTATGCACTAAGTGTGTATCTGGTCATAAAGGTCAGAAATGGTCATCAGATTCCCTGAAATTGAAATTATAGGTGGCTACCAGGGCCTCTAGAAGAGCAGCAAGTGCTCTTAACTGTTGAGCCATTTCTCCAGCTCCCACAACCCTATAACTGGCCTGCCTAATAAAGCTGATATTCTTGTACCAGAGACAGGCAGTGAGGACAGACTCAGGTGTTACTATTTTCCTTTATAGCCAAGGGATAGCCTCATTTTTTAAATTGTCCCTTTGGATATGTAAATTTAATTCAAGTTTTTTGTTGTTGTTTTTGTTTTTGAAATGAAGCAAAGCAATACAATATATTCCTAAGGATCTACAGTAGAATTAAACTGAATGAATGAAACTTATGCCATGGCAATGCTGAAGCATGCATAGATAGCCCGTATATGGAAGTTCTATTGAACTTGTCCATATTGGGTTTCATGGTCTAAGTTGATGAGAACAACTGACCAGGTCTCTTCCTCAAGAGGGCACCAGATCTCATTACAGATGGTTGTGAGCCACCATGTGGTTGTTGGGAATTGAACTCAGGAACTTTCGAAGAGCAGGCAGTGCTCTTAACAGGCAGAGCAATCTAATCAATGAAAAAGAGGAAACATTTAGCATCTATTCTTAGTTAATGAGAAATTTGTTAATGCATGTGTTTTGCGTGTCTCTAGTCATAAGACCTGCAGAGTTATGGTTTCAACTAAAATTAAGGGAAGTTCAAAAGCCAAGGAATTATTTGAAATGCTGACTAATGATAATAAGTCATCTTATTTAAACTACATATATAAAAGGGCATTTTGTATAAGTCTTCATACCAGTTTTCTTGACCTCTCCTTTATAATTAATGAAGACTATACTCTTTTAAATGGACAAAAGAAAAAAGAAGAAAAGTTTATTTAAATACCCATTATTTTTGTTAATTTTCATGTGAAAAGTATGACTAGCTGTATTTTGTAGATCGTCTTTTAGTGGCAAAAACAAAGGATCTGTTATTGTTTGTTTTAAATGTTTAGGCATTTAAAACGAGACATTGTTTTGAATGATTGCTTTGCCTTCATGCACATTCCTGTGACAAACCCTGTGAGGCCAGAGGTCATACAATAGAAAAGTCTGAATCAATCATAACCAAGAAAGTGGAAGCTATTAAAAATTAATTTACTGAAACAATAAACCTTTAGAGTAAAACTGTAAGTCAACAGATATGTATTATGATTTTTTTAAAGAAAGGAAACAAACAGCTTTCCCTAGGTTCATGAAAGCATCTTTTGTCAATTTTATTTATTTATTATTTACTTATTTTTGAGGCAGAGTCTCACTACTTAGACCAAGATGGCCTGGATCTCACTTTAAAAAGTCTCACTCCAGTCTCAAACTCAGAGATCTACTTATTTCTGCCTCCTAAGTGCTGAAATTAAAGGCACAATTACCACTCATGTCCTTAATATTACTTATTTTTAAGTAATATACTAGTTGAAGTTTTTAAAACTATACCCTCAGCTCATATTAAGATATTGCCTCACAGAGGGTCAAGATGTTAAGAAGATCCCAACATAGGTTTACATCATACTTTTATGATCTAGAAACTAAACTGACTTCAGAGCTATTGCTCAAGACGTAGTCCCTGATTTCTCAGCTGTGTTATCTTAGTTGAATCTAGTCCTTGCTCCACTTTCTGAATCCCACACTAAACCCAGTGTTCCATTTGACACAATTCTAAACTCTACATGATACCACCACTTACATCAGAACCACATTTGGTCCAGTTATCTCTGAAACATCTTGAATTTTGCTGTGCAGACCTTTCTGTCTCATAGGTTTTCAGCAGCTTTTCCACAACACCATAATTTGATCTGGGATCAGCTGACCTTGGCCGGCTAGAGAAATTGCTTGATCTCCAATCATGCTCGTGGAACATGAGCTGATAGCTGCTGGGACTCGTACATGCCTGCATTTGCTGGACCAGGCCTGTTGCAGAGACTTTTGAGGCATTACTGAACACATTTTCTATGGGTCCAGGCATGTGGTCACTAGCTTTCAAACCACTAGTCTCACTGTCATGTTCTGGCATGTCACCTCTATGAGCAAGAGAGATATCAAGAAGGTTGAGATCATCAGGTGATTTTGAATCATTTTGACTCTGCTGTGCTGCTGGACAGTTTCTGTCTGTTCTGAAGACAGTTCTGTTAAATTCATCAATCTTTGTTGCCAGCTTTTCATTCTTTGGAGTCTGTTCAAAATTGTAGCTGTAACTTCTGAGTGGATCTCTCTGTGTCACTGAGGGAAGAAAGTCATTTTTCACATGAAGATCAAGATGAGATTTATTAGGATTATCTGGAATCACCTTTTCAAATTTTGCTTTATTGGGTATAAAACCAGTTTTTTGGGACTGCACGGAAGGGCTCTCCTTTGTACCGATTACAGTGCCATCTAACCACGTATTAAGTCCAATCTCTTCATTACCTGGAGGCTTGATATCTATTTTGACTTCTGGCGTCAAAGAGAAAACCATGGTACTATCTTTCAGATTTTTCTTGTCTTGTGGAAACAGTGAAAATTGCCTCAGAAGGAGATGAGGATTGCAAATAGTTTTGTCTTGACTCTCATGGGCCACCCACCTGTGATATAAACTTTCCTTCAGTCTTTCTTGGGCTTGTTCAGAATAGAAACTGGGGAAATTTCGAGAGGTACTTCTTGGAGGAGGAAGTGGAGGAGTTTCACTTCTTTGTAAATCAATTAAACCAATTCCACAGTTTTTCATAGAATTGTTTTGAAGTCCATTGGCACAGCTCAGATTCCTTTTCTGTTTTTCTTTCTCCACATTGGTTGGAAGAATGCCCTGGCCATTACTGATGAAGTGGTTCCCATGAGGCACGCTGATTGCATTTGGTTTTTCCTGGAGAACAGAATCAGACTTCATCCTAAACAATTATAAATCAATGATAATAAATTAATAACTTTTTTTTCAAAATGAGCTTTTAAAATAAGCCATAGTTTAAAAATGTATTTCTGCTATTAGAAAAAGTAACAATTTGCTAAAACATTATGTGTGTATAGTTTTATATATATATATATACATATATATGTATATATATGTGTGTGTGTGCGTGTGTATGTGTGTAGATATATATAAATATGATTATATACATAATGTGATATATATGTATGTATCCTAAATTCATTTATTACAAAACCTATTTATTGCTTTATTGTAGGGTAAAGTATTCAGTGTTATATTCATGGTTCTAACCCAATTTAGTCAGTGTCATCCCTTATTTTTCCTAACATGAAACCTCATGCTAGATTCAAACTATGCAATGTAGTCTCTTGAGTTTCTGCTCTTAATGTTCTCATTTCTACAGTATTTTACCTATCATATCCTTTTCCTATTCAAGTTCTATTTTCTATTAATAATTCCTATTCAGTCTTCACTTTCCTCCTTGGATTTTAAATAACACTGGGAATAGTATCAGTCTGAGTGGAGTATCATGAGCAGTAGTTAATTCCAAATGGAAGGTGTCATTTGAACTTGAAAAGAAGGTAAGATTGTATTTTATGAATCAAAGAAAGGTAATAAAAAGAAAGAAACTCTAGCAAAGTGTGCCCATTGAGAGAATGAAGAGCATCCTGGATAGATTTAGAGTAGAGTGAAAGATAATGAATGACACAGAGATACTAGGTCATGCCAAATCTTAGAACAATGTTAGCCCACACATTGAGGTTCTAAAGTGCTTTCTCAAGGTCATTGGAATGAGCATGGAAGCTTCACTTTTCAATGGTTTTGTTTTGGTTTTTTTTTGAGAATTCCATAAATGTATTTTGATCATATTCTTTCATCTTTTTTTAACTCCTCCAAGATCCTCTCTACCTACCTACTCACTCAGCTTCATGTTCTTTTTCACCATGACAGCTTTATATTCTATATAATTTGTAAATGGAAACTGGCAAGTCTTTGTATAACACATGAATAGAGTAACAATGTGGACTATAAACATCAAAATCACATAATAAAATAAATTATACATATTCAACTTATAAAAAGCTCATACTTAAATGTAAAATGAGGTATAGGAAGCACCCATTGACAGAAGACAGAAGGGAAGAAGCTCAACGGGCAAATGGAGAGCAGTGCCCAGTGGCAAACTCTGTTGCAAGTCGTCACAAAGCTTCTCAGGTTCTTTACAGCTAAATAATAATAAGGAATCTCATTGTTGTAGCATTCTAGTAGAAGCTATGATACCTCAATGAGCTAAATATTGATACATAATAATCTGTACTTAGCCATGTACAGAACCCCAAGTTATTTTTTTAAACTTAGCTAAAGCTTAGTCTAAAAATTACATTGTGATTCTGACCTAAAACAAGAGCTGGTGCCATATAGAAATAAAATGTGTTACGCTGAAGTACATATTCCTTATTATATACGTAACTGTTAAGAAATGAATAACCCAGTATTAAAATATTTAAACAGAACATCTTATACTGTTCAAACACCACATTGCTAAATTTATCAGGTTTAATAACTGATTTAACTGGATCTGTTCATTTGCATATTTTCCTCCCGCTGACACACTTACAATGAGAAAGAACTACAGTAGAGGATGTATATTCATTTATTAAAGTCTATTTTAACTAAACACCAAAAGGAATATCATATTCATAATATTTAAGTAATTAAATTGATTGGAAGATTACGTTTAAGAATTCATGAAATAAGGTATGCATTAAGAGGCAGTTTAGATTCACTGACTATAAAGAGAATTCTTTTTGATTTCCCAGATTGCAATGATCACATGTGTCAGCCTACCTTCTGTGGCTAGAGCGCTTTAGGGCTTCCTCTTGAAAGGTGCATAATTCTTCACTAACTTTTGCAAGTTCATCAAGAGCCTTCACACACAACACATAAAAGAGAACCTTTGTTAGCACTCAGAAGTGTTCACACTTCTTTAGAAACAGTTTCTGGCTGGTCCTATCTTACTTACTGTGTTAAGAGCGACAGAAGAGTTTGTACTCTCCTCAGAAGTCCTCATGTCAGCCCACACATCACACGCCTTCTCTTCTGTGGCCACCAGATTCAGAAGCCCTACTTTGCTTTCTGGGAGTACATTTTGTTTTGTGTACACTTGATTTCCTTCCCTGAGGAAGTCCCTTTCTACATTGTTTTCCTTTTCCAGACCATCTCGATGATTTGTCACTCTGAATTCACATTGTCTTGAATTGGGGAGATTTGGAGGAAATTCCATTTTATCTTGAACATGATCAAGATTAATAACCTTAGAATGTTCATTCATGTTCATTTTCCTCCTCAACTTTACTTCCTGGCAAAGCTGTAAGAAATAAAAATTAAAAAATTACTTTTCCTAGTTTACTTGATCAATATGTTTCTTCTTTTCTTTCTTTTTTGATCTATCTATCTATCTATCTATCTACTTTAAAAGTAGAATCTCACTACATAGTCTTGAATTGAACCTCATTCTGAAGGCCAGAATGACTTCAAACTCCCAAATATCTACCTGCCTCTGCCTCTGAGCAGTGGAAATAAAGGTCTGTGCTGGTGTGCCTAGCTTTAATCCATATTCTTGATACTGAGCAAATCATTTTGAGTTCTCTTTGCAATATTACTACATACTACTATGGGTATTACTGCTTGCGCATATAGAGAGTGCCTATAAAACAAGAATGAGCTAGATTAGTTGTGGTTAACCATGAAGACTATTTTTTAGTAGGACAAAGTAGGGATTCTGTTTTTCTGATAAGAAATCAGCTCATTAAAAATGGGTTACAGATCTAAACAGAATTTTCAATAGAAGAATCTCAAATGGCTGAAAAACATTTAAGGAACTGCTTAACATCCTTAGCCATCAGGGAAATGTGAATCAAAATGACTCTGAGATGATCAGTAAGAATGGCTAAGATAAAAAACGCTGATGATAGCTTATGCTAAGTAGGATGCAGAGTAAGGGGCACACTCCTCCACTGCTGGTGGGAGTACAAACTTGTGCAACTACCTTGGAAATAAGTGTGGTGCTTTCTCAGAAAACTTGGAATCAATCTACCTCAAAACTCAGCTACACCACACTTGGGCATATACCCAAAGGATGCACAATCATACCACAAGGACACTTGTTCAACTATGGTCATAGTAGTATTATTGATAACAGCCAGAACCTGGAAACAACCTAGATGCCCCTCAACCAAAGAATGAGTAAAGAAAATGTGGTACATTTAGACAATGGAGTATTACTCTGATGTGGGATTCCTCTCTGTATGCTGTGAATAAGATTGGTTAATTAATAAAGAAAACTGCCTTGGCCTGTTGATAGGGCAGAACTTACATAAGCAGGGAAAACTAAACTGAATGCTGGGAGAAAGAAGGCAGAGTTAGAGAGAAGCCATGTAGCCCCGCTGGTGACAGACACCAGAAATCTAGCCAATAGACCATGACCTCCTGGTGATGCACAAACTAATG
>JAQHUG010000002.1:10400488-10421638 GCA_028555095.1 Dicrostonyx torquatus
AATAAGCAGCCTCCTTTCAACATTACTCAGCAGCAAAAAAACAATGACATCATGAAATTTGCAGGCAAATGGATGGAACTAGACAAAATAATCCCAAGTGAGGTAACCAGACCTAGAAAGACAAACACAGTGTATACTCACTCATAAGTGGATATTAGATGTAATGCAAACAATAACCAGACTATAACACACAGTCCTAGAGAAGCTAGGTAACAAGGAGGACCCTAAGAGGGACACACATGATCACCCTAGGAAGCAAAAATAGAAATAATCTGGGTCAAGTATGGTTGGGGGAAGCAAGGAGAGGAGAAGGTGGGTAAGAGAATGAAGGAACAGGATCATTGAGTTGTGGGAGGGACAGAGAGGGAGAGCATGGCAAATTCTCAGAAACCCACAAGCATGACCACAGCTAAGACGTTTAGCAATGGTGGAGAGGGTGCCTGAACAGGCCTTCTCTTCTAAGAAGAATGGTGACTGCCCTAATTGTCATCATAGAACCTTCATCCAGTAACTGATGGAAGCAGATGTGGAGATAACAGCCAAGCACTGGGCTGAGCCCCTGGAGTTCAGTGGAAGAGAAGGATGTATTTTATGAGTAAGGGGTACCGTGGTTCAAGATCACGATTGGGAAACCCACAGAGATAACTGAAACATGCTACTGGGAGCTCATGAACTCTGTCTGACAGCTGTGGAGCTGTCAAATTAGGCCCTCTGAATATGAGTGACAGTTGTGTGGCTTGGTCTTTTGGTGGTGCCCTTGGTAGTGGGACCAGGATTTATTTCTGTTACATGAACTGGCTTTCTGGAGCCCATTCCCTATTTTGGAATACCATGCTCAGTCTTGATACAGGGGGGCAAGGGCTTGGTCTTGCCTCAACTTGATACACCAACCTTTGTTGACTCCCCATAGGAGACCTTACTCTCTCTGAGGAGTGGATGGGAGGTGGGGGGGGGGATAAGGAGGGAAGGGAGGAGAAACTGTGGCTGTTATGTAAATGAATAAAAAAATAAATAAATTAAATACACATATAAAAAATAAAAGAAGTCTGCATCTATACAGAATACAGAAGCACAATCGCAAAATTACACTGACCTGGATCAAATACTGGCTATTCTCCCTAACCACTTTCTGATATAATAAGAGTTTAACATTAATAAAGTAAAATATTTTAAACATATAAACTCATATAGTAACATTAACTATCCAAATAGCTGACAACATCATATTGTAAATCAACATATTCTTCTAAGTAAGTCCTTATTAATCATCCCCTTCAGCTCTTCAACTACATTATTGAGGGGTAGATATTAGTGTGATATTTTTAATGACACAGTGATACACATTCTTTTAAAATGTTGTTTGTTTTTTGTGCAGATTAAAATGAGTGCATCAGTGTTCTACATGATAAAACAGAGCTTGAAAGCTCAGCCATCACCTCTGTTAAAGACAATCCTAAATTATTTCTTAAGGAGGATGCCTCAAGTGAGATCAACAGATACTCTGTCAGCTCACCCCCAAAGTGAAGAATGAAGTGGCTTTCTCCTGAGACTTGAAAAAGCATATATATATATATATATATATTTTAAAAAAGACCATCAAATAACTTTAAAGCGAATACCTTTATATTTCACAAATGCAATAAATGTCTTTAATAATAACATACTTACTTGATAATTAACCATAACTTTTTTGAGAGAATGTACATAACTAATATATTAAGGATACATGATGCTTTTAGGTCCCCAGTACTGATAAAAGTTTTAGTCACCCACCTCACTGAAACAAGGTTGTCACCAAACTACAGCAATAAATGGATTGCTTTGATGCTTACAAAGTTATCTGTACTTAACTGCTATTCAACATGCATGATAAAAGGAATAACTCTCAAAAGTACCCTGTTAAATTTGAGGATGTTATTGGTAGTGTTGTCCCCATTTAAGAATTCATGAATAGGCGTGGTGTGGTGGTTCTCACCTTTAAACCCAGCACTTGGGAGGGAGAGGCAGGAGGATCTCTGTGAGTTCAAAGCCAGTCTGGTCTATAAAGCAAGTTTCACAGTATCTGGGGCTGTTAACAAAAAAACCCTCTCTCTTAAAACAAAATAAAACAAAAAATTCCTGAGTAAAAGGACAATTGCTGTATTTTCAATCCCAGGGGAAATCGTGCTAATCATACGCATGATCTTTCATTTTGCATGCTACATATATTGGGTTTTAGAAAGTCCCATTCTTGTGTATTATATCCAATTCCTTCTGTATTCATCGCATCCTTCAAATTTGCCTCGGTATAATTTAACTTATATGTAATTCTATGCCATTAAAGCTTCCCATAACTTCTCAACTTAGTTGACAAGTTAAAAGAACAACTACAACCCCGCCCACACACACACAAAACTAGTGTACTGTAATGAATGGAGAACAATTTGCTTGGCATAGAGAATCTGTCCTATCTGATACTCGGTCTTTGAAAGACCGTTCTTTCAAAGGACACAGAAAAGATTGCAAAGTAAGCAAAAAGATTTCAAGATTTCTATCAACTCAATGTAGCCATAATCATAGTTCATATGTTTCAAATGGTCTGAGTGTGTATAGCTTGACTCTTCAGCAGTGATTGCAATGAATGTGGACAGGAGCTCAGCAGAGATGGACAAGCATCTTCATGCTGGGTGCTGGATGCCGGATGCCAAATGCTTTCACTAAGTGATGTTGTTACTTAATGTCACTGATGTTAGAGATGTACACTCAGGAGTCTGTACTTTTCTAGCACACAGCTCAATAACCGGAAAATTTTAATGCTAGATCCAAGTAACTTTAAACAACCTGCATTTTTTGAGCCATATATTTGTTAAACAAAAACCTTTGTTATGTTTACCTAATTATACGATTTCCAAGTACTGTTTTTTTTGTTTTCTTTTAAAAACAAGGGTTGATTCTCTATAGCCTGAGAAAATATTTCCTTGTGTTTTTCTCAACCTTTTTATCCTAGCTTTGTACACTTTAGAGCATATATATGTATATATATATGCACACACATACATAGTCTATATATAAGATATTTACATTTTTATTTATAGAAGCAGCAAAATTACAGTTATAAAGTAGCAACAAAATAAATTTTTGTTTGGGGGGGGGTCACCACAACATGAGGAGCTGTATTAAAAGGTTGACAGCATAAACAAAGTTGAGAACCACTTCCAAGTTTTCATTTTAACGTAAGGGTACAAAATAAAAGCAGTCTCAGAGACACCACTAGGTGAGGTTGTACTAACTTTTATCTAATGTATGTCTTGAGATATTTATTTCTTTGGAAGAGGAAGAAAAATTAAAGTAGTTCGCAATATAAAATGAATGTCAGCGGGTTCTTTCCCCCCTAGATTGGAGTTTACAGTATGCTTAAAGTAAATCAAGCCGTACCTCTTCGATCTTCTTCTGCATGACCTTCCACTGACTTTCCCATTCTTTTCTTTCATTATCAAACTGGTCCAGTAATTCCATCTTTTCCTTATGCCAGTTGCTCTCTGTGTTCTCCCACTGCTTTTGCAGGTCCATGGCAACTGTGTGAGTGTCAGCCACGGGGGTTCTGCTCATCTCTGCCTCCTCTTAACTGTTTCTTGGAAATGTGGAAGTGTTTGATTTGAAGTGGTCTCACTTGCCTTTATAAAATAAAGATACAAGAAGATAGAGTCTCAAATTCATGTGCTTTCTGGAAACATCACTTTACCAGGAGTCAATGACATAATTAAACTATAGAAAACTAAACACAAAAAGAGCAAGATCTCTCCTTGTCGAGTGGGAAGACTGTTTCAAGACCCAAAGCCAGGTAGTCAGTATGGGACTCTCATGTCTTAGTAAGAAACCATAACAATCTTAAAAATAAAAAAGGTCAAGTATCATTACTATTCTGTGAGACACATTTTAAAACTTCCTCATGGTCTATTTTCTTTTGTTGGGACTATATACATGTCTACATGTCTAGAATTATAACTATAGGAAACTGAAGAAAAAATTTCTTATGTTACACTAAGTAGTGACCAAAATGACCTGATTTCTAACAGTGAGGAAATGAACATTTAGGGTTTGATGAGACAATTTTAAATACCAGAAATAGGGACTAGAAAAATAGCTCAGAGCTTTGGTTTGCATATTTCCTTTACAGAAGACCCATGTTTGGTTCTCAGACCCCTTATTGGGTGACTTATAATTCTCTGTAATTCCAGCTTCAGGGAAGCCAACAGCTTTTTTTGAATTCCGTGGACACTTACAATGATACATGCACATACTCCATTCCCACATATACACATAGTTAGATTAACCTTAAAATACCAGATATATAATTCTGATATAAAAGTTGATATTTTATTTATATTAAAGTGAGGATAGTCATAGCATTATTATGAACTTTAGATAGTATTATACATGTACAACAATTTGAGAAATTAAAAAACTTTGGACTTTAAAAGTCTTATTTTATCTGAAGAACATTTTATTAATAAAAATAAAAGCATGTATGTTTGTAGTGAATAGAAAAGCTTATTAATAATGAATGATTTTATTTAAAATAATTATGCCAGTAAGGAACATAGAGTTATGTGCCATAGTGAGGCCACTTGTTTGTTTCCTGGCTGCCCAAACTTCTGAAATAACTACACAGAAACTGTAATTAATTAAATCACTGCTTGGCCAATTACTTAAGCATATTGCTAGCTAGCTATTACATCTAGAAATTAACCCATCTCCATTATTTTATATTTTACCATGAGGATTGTGGCCTATCAACAAGTTTCAGCAGCTTCATGGCTTCTCTCTGACTCCACCCCCTTTCTCCCAGCATTCAGTTTAGTTTTTCCCACCTACCTCTAACTGTTCTGCACAGGCCCAAGTCAGTTTCTTTATTAAACAATGGTATTTACAGCATACAGAGGGGAATCCCAATCAGTTATGTGTAGCTCAGCAGGCTCACATGGTCAAGGTCCTGAGCTGATTTCCAGCACATACATGTGTACAAGCACGTGTGCAGGCACACACACACACACACACACACACACATCAGAAAGAGAAAATGAAAACCAAACAAAACCAAAACCATTATTTACCAGCTTACTAACTCATTGCCATATTGCTTTAACCTTTCTGTTATTCATGCACAAATCTACCAATAGTCAATGTTGCAGTGTTTCTGGCAGAATAAAGTCTGTATGATTATGTAGGAAAAAATTTGCATTCACCAAAGAGAACTGCATATTTCACACCCCGTACATTAGATGACCATGAAAGATAACTTTGTTCTTGTCAGGCCTCTCCAGTCAAAATAGGAATGAGTTGTTATAGACTTGAAGGAATTGAAAACATAACTCTTTGTGCAGGCTATGCCTCTTAAAAAAAAGCAAACACCAAAACAAAATAACAAAAACCCTATTAATGTTGAAATTTATATTTTATCAAAAAGCATTTACCAGTGACACTTAGATAGATTTTGCATATTTCCTTGACACTCACTATATCATTATTAAGGCAGTCAAGAAAAGTAAACAGTTCCCAATTTAGTTACAAACATGCTCTCATGAACCCTGTGTCAGTAACCCATGCTCTGTTTCTAACCCCATTTTCTTACCCATTTTCCTTGATTTTGCTTTTGCTACTCTCTGTACCTATAAACCATGAAGATCTAACAAAACAAAGATAGTAAAGAATTTGCAGAATTTGGGTTTTTGTTTCGATTGACATAACCTTTACTATTGTTAATTATCTGGTGATATTTCAGGTCCATCTAAAACCCATTCCCAGGAAACACAGACCAGGCTTGTTTTAAGAGTGGGAGACTGCTTCAAAGCTATCTGTAATAAACTGTGACCTGTAAGTATCTCAGTGGTTGTAAAGAATTGTCCCTGGGACATCTTAGGAAAATCAGGGAGGTATGAGCTATCAAGAGGAAACTATAAATTTAACTAAAGACATTATGCAAAAGGGGTGGGATAATGACAAAATAGAAAAGAGGCTTTATGATATCCCATGGTCTGCCCCAACTGGGTTTAAAATTGCAAATACTCAGAAATTGTTCTCACAAGGATTTACTACAGTCATGTGCAACTTTTCTTTCATTTTAATCCCTACTGAACCATGGGCACTTCAGAGTTTAAAAGTGTCAAGCCCTTCTATTTTTATCTACAAGAAGATTATGCAGAAATACTCTAGATTGAAGGCCTGGATCCTGAGCTCCCCTGCATAGCATGAAACTGAGCTAATATTTCAGGGCTGACCTATCTACACAGCCTCCCCTTTCCAGAGCCAAAGAAAAACCTAGTTTAAGAACAGTGGTGGTTACTGTTGAAAACGAATGGTTTCATATCAAAAAGAATGCTTTACCAAGAAGGTCTATTTACAGCAATGTTTGCCAATTTTTTTTTGTACAGGGATTTCCTTAGCTTTGCTAGCATCTCAGTCTTGTAAATATAAATATCCACTGTAACACAGAAAGAGCTATTGCATTGTTCTCTAAAAACAGTATTGGAGGGTAGGCATAGAAACATTCTGAGAAGTGAGAGAATGAGTAGTAAGAATCTAAACACTACTGTTATAATAATGGATTCTTGATAAGTGATTATTTCTTCTCTCTTGTGTTTCATTCCCTCTTTCCCTTCATTCTTTCCTTCACCCATTTCCATGTAACGCACTTCCTAAAGTAAAACTGATTATGTTGAATTCTACTTCCTTGGAAGCAATTCTAACTGTGGAAACTTTTTTTATTCCCTTTGACTGTGTCTTGCCTTGGTATTTTTAAATTTTCTTAAGGCTGTTTGCCAAGCCAAGTACATAGTGCAAAACCATTCGTTGCTAGCAAAATGCTGAATAAATATCTAAAGCTCTTTTTTTTGCTATTATTCCCAATTAAGTTTTTAAGATGCCAAGCTAAAGGGTCCATTTTGTAGGGACAGCACGTTCTGTGATGAGAAGTTTCAGGGTCAAGCGGATCAGCACATTCAAAAGCTCAGATGAAGTTCTCGCCACTGCAGCAAATATAAAAGTTCTCTTTGTTTTTAGCTGTCACTCTTTTCCTCCCTCAGATTCTGGCATCTATGTGGGAAAGAAGAAAGGATTTTTTGCATTCTGCATCCTCTTTCTCATATTTCCTTGCACTCTATTTCATTTCAGCTTTCTCCAAGTTCATTCAGGATAGAAGTTTGCCGAGGAAATGTGGAAGGGCAGAGGTAGCTGCATTTGTTAGTCATACACGTGTCCCTCCCCCAGCAGCACCAAACTGGCATTGTGTAATCCCTTTTAACCCACTTCTCCTCAGTGCCAGAAGCCAAGATTGCCAACGATTGAGAGTGGTTGCGCAAGTGTGCTGATGTGAAGCAAAATGGCTCAGCTGATGGCTCAGCCCTGCTAGGGAGCAAAATTTAGGAGTAGCCAAAGTGTCTCACAGGGGATAAATGATAAAATACAAACTTTGACTAAAAACAACTTTTGGCTTGGAGAAGCAAAGACATCAAAGTAACAGCCTTGAGCAGAAGATGTACTGACGCCATTTCACCCCCTCCCCCAGATCTGCCTCAGTTTGGTGATGACCACACTTCTTTACCTGAGGCATTCTCAGTTCTTTCTGTGTTCCGGTTATGATCATTTTACATTCCATCTTGCACACTGAAAACTGGATTTTAGCCAAGTAAACTCTATGTGGAGAGGTTACGCTACTGCTACTTCTGTCTGCTCCTAGTATTTGTTTTATGCCCTCTTACTTCCTTTTCTAAGTAGATTGCTTTTCATAGGATTCAAGTACTTTACACACACAGGACGATGCATGCTCCAGAAAGAAGGGCAGAGGCAGCATATTCCTGCCAACTTCACAGTTCCTAGAAGAAATCACTTGGCCTGACAAAGCTTTGCTCCTGATGAATTTGGAAGGACTAGAAAACACAATGCCTGGAGCTCAAAGTACAACACCACTTGTCCCCAAAACTCTGCAACTCATTTTCCAGGTTCTTATCAACCACTGGTACCATTTCAGGCAATTAAGGAATCCCATTTCTCTTGTGCTGTTCATCAGAAAATGCACCTATCCGGAGATCTCCCAACTTGACTTTCTAAAGAGATAAAATGAAAAAGAAAATTCACTGCTATTCATTGCCACTTCTGCCTGCTCCTCGTTTTCGAGCAAGGCCAAAGAGAGACAGCACATTCAGTACCAAATACATCAATTTTGTTTTCTCATTTGATTATCATCGTTTATTTTTGGCTCTCAAATTTTTTATTCATACATTCAATCGAAGCTATAGGCACATCAAGTTTAGTTTCCTTAACTGGTGAAATACGGGCCTTGATTAAAAACAGCAACCTTTGTCTTGGGGAAGCAAAGTTCTAAGAGTAATAACCTTGAGCAGAGGGTGTACTGTTGCCATTTCTTGAAGACTCCAGTATCTCCGAGCTCACAATGCAGAAACAATTACCCAGGAGTGCAATAGTCATCTTAAATGAAACTACATTTTTTTTAAATTGCGAATTTCAAATAAAAGCAAACTCAGGGGCTGTGATTTTTTTTTTTTTGCAGATAACAAAAATAATGTCAGCCTGCCACAAACTGCATTCTATAAATGAGCTGAGCCAAGTTTTTGTAAACCTCTGAGGAATAGTGAAAAACACAGTCTCAGGGTGAGGATGGTACTGTCAGCCCAGGCTTGGAAAATCCACCCTCAGAAGAGATCAGCTTCTTCCCCAGGCAGTGGAGTCCGTTATGCACCCCGCCCACTGTCCTAAATCCCAGACACAGACATCCATCAGCACGGGAGATGCTGACATCCCACGATACTTAAACCTCACCCATAGCCTAAAAGACAGCAACTGCAGCCCCTGTGTATCCTGCCATGGTCAGTGTCTAGCCTTCAAATTCCCTAGAAAAAAAAAAAAAAACATACCTTCTTGTACTTGAGGGGCAATCCTGCAGCGGGTCAGTCTCTGTGTGATCAGTCTAGCAACGGAAGAAGTGGGGCCGAGAGCTAGTTGTCCTACGGAACAGTCTCAATGACTCCTTTTCAAAGCGGAGTCCGTCCATTCCCACAGCGGTTCTGACAAGCCCCTCCGCAAACTGCACCATCAAAGGGCCACTCAGCTCAGTGTCACAATAGCAGCTGGGGCTAGTGTGACGTCAGGGACTTAGAGGCGGCCTTCAGGTCCCTGCTTCCAACCAGAGCTCTGTAACTTTAGAGCAGTGTTCGCACTCTGGGTAAACAACTCCAGGCCCAAGACATTTTTAACTTTTATAATGGAGCCCAGCATTTTCAAACTTGCCAAGAGAGAGCTGCTTGTTAATGGCACATGATGATAATGGCCATATTTAGATTTCTTTTATTTGGAAAGTAAACTCATTTCTTAGGCACAAGAACTATCCTCTTTCTCCAGCCCCTCTTCCCCTCAGCTAGTAACAGAATGTAGTCCTCAGTGCCTTTTTACGTCTGGCTTGGCATGAAGTGGAAAAACACACCAAATGAAGTGAGAAAAAGAATCTGAAATACACACACACACACAAAAACATTAGTCAAAAAATTATGTGAAAATATACTGAATGTCTGATTTATTTATAAAATAGAGGTTGGCCGTATGTAAAGAGCAGCCTTGCATCTCCGTGGTTCTACGAAAGCCTTACGCCTGCATCTGTAGTATAGTGATGTTTTTAAACAGAGGGACTAGAACCTATGGGGAAAGGTGACACTTCTTATTAGGGGAGGGCAAGGGAAATACCAGCAGTAGGATGATCGTATACTTGATCCCAGCTGAAGTATGCTGCAGCCCAAACAGGGAGAAACCATAAGAGTAGGCTCTGTAAACCAGGTCAAATAGGCCTGTCTTGTAGATGTAAGACGACTTTGTCTCCTCACCGCCATCTCTGTTGTTGGTTGGTTGGTTTTGGTGTGTGTGTGTGTCTCAGAGTGTGTACATGTATAATAGCCATATAGATATATACAGTTTAATTCAGACGATAACGGCTCTAGGAGAATTTTGAAGCAAATTTAGCAAATAACCTACAATAAATTTCAGGTAACAAGATCGCACCTTCACGCTGAAGTTTCCATTTGTATACCACACTATCTGAAGCTTGATAGATTTTTGTATTTTTTATTTTTATTGACCTGTTTCCAGGTACCATATCATAGGTAGCTAAACTGTTTAAGAATACTAATCTGCTCATAGCAGGAATAAATTTATCGAATTTTATCAGTAATTTATTTATTTATTTATACTATGTAAATTTTATTTTGTAGCACAGGAGAGCCTGAAATTCACTATCATAGCCCTGATTGGTCTCAACTTAATATAGTCCCCCTGCCTTTCAAGTCCCAGAATGATGGTCAAAAGTCACCACACTCAGCTCAGACTTCTTTTCTCTACAGTAGGACTTTAATGCATGCAGAATAACTGAAGGGAATGCTTGCCCATGCTTCGTAACTCTAACAGCATCAACAATCATAATAGTTACAGTAGTAACAGCAGTTTTTCATTATGAGCAGCTTTCTGCAAGGCTCTGTGCTAAGGACTCCAAGGGGATCTTTGTGTTAGTTTACTTCCCTTAGCAACTGTCTCTGCAGTTATTATTAACCTGCTCTTACTTATATCCATGGCTTAGCGAGCTAAAGCGTCTTGACAAAGCTCAAGAAACGCCTGTGAGGGGGAGTAAGACTTGGAACTACTTTCCGTATTTGGAGAGCCTGGAATTTTGCCACAGGGATCTAGGTTTCAGTTCTTTTGCCATCATTTAACTGTGTGAGTCTACAGCCTCTGCTTCTGCCTTAAACAAATGTGTATGTATGTATATATATATATATACACACACACACACATACATACATATATATACACATACATATATACTGTGTATATGCATACATACACATATATACATATACATGCCCTTCATAAGGCAAGGGGATACATGGAGGGACAGACAGTTGCTCCCATTTGCCTTGGTGCTAAGGCAAACAGGAGGGTGAAGGAGTGAGTTTGCCCAGAACCATTACCTGGAACTATCAAATACTGTTTCTGGGCACTCTCAGTTCAAAGTACTCAGTTTCTGTGCATTCTTTGTAGATCAGTTTAAGATTTTACATCTGGGCATGTCAGCATAAGCCAGGAGTCCCAGAATATCAGAGATGAAGGCAGGAACATCAGGAATTCAAGGATAATCTCAGAGAATGAAGACATTCTGCAAACAAACATAAACCCACAAACAAAAACCAAAGAGAAGGAAAAGGACTCTTTCCAAATTTCTATCAGATAGTATCTGGCTGGCTTACAGAAGTTATGTTGTACTTTGGACTTCAGTCTCTCCCAGTACTATTTTAGTGTCCCTCTTTCTGTGGTAATAAAAATCTGTGGTAATAAAAAGGACTACAGGTAGTAGGTTTTTTTTTTTAAAAAAAAAAACAGGTAAAGGGACTTGTAGTACATTTTATTAGCTTTTTGTCAGATAATTGTATTGTATGTAGACTTTGAGCAAGCATTCACTTCAAATTGAACAATCATGTGACTATCCAGTAGCCTTCTGTTGTATATATGTATATATATATGTGCGTGTGTGTGTATATATATCCTTGATCTCTCCCTGTGTGTGTCTCTTTGTCTCTCTCTTTCTCTGCCTCTTTCTCTCTGGCATGGATATGGAAATTAACTGATAGGATACGAAGGCAACAACTGTTCAAAACAACTTTCAGGAGTTTCCAAATAATTCCATTTTGAGATGAATAGCTATTGTTCTGTACACAAAATCCATGAATTTAAAAGACTAATGATGATGTCCTCAGTCCCACAACAATAGTGATACTTTTATTTATTAAGCCGATTGACATTTTTAAATAGGTCTTAGAATAATGGAATATTCTTATGGAGAATATGCAATTTATTGGGTAGTTCAGATGATTGATTTGTAAGCCGTTTGAGTACTTGATTTCACCATAAAATAAGAAACACACCCAAGTTATTGCTCTCATTTTAGAAATAATTTTCCACTCACAATTGCTAATCTAATTTCTAAGTGTAACTATATACACAAACATTGTAATAAAAGTAAATGGAGAAACACCAACCGCTATTAAGAACAAACAGCAAATTATAAAAAGGATTTAAAAGCATTTGTACATTATCCACAAACTAGAGTATTTGGAAAAGTTTAAGGGGAATACTGAACACATAAATGGCACCAACAGGTGCTTCCAGGGTTACAGAATTTAGAGCCAAAATGATCCTCTGAAGTCATCTAGTTAACCTTCTCATTTTACAGTGAAGGAGGAGGCTCTGATGTGAAGTCATCCGCTCAAGGTCACAACACTAATGAAGCCAAGAATAGAATCCAGGATCTCTCATTCCCAGTGCGTTGTCTTGAAATTTAAAATTCTAACCCATTCAAGAGAAAAGAACCAAGATCGGGGAAAAGGCCATTGGTTGTGACGAGAGAAACAAGTGTTGGTTTCTGGCTTTGTCAAATTCTGGTTTTTTTTTTTTTTTCTGTGTTGAATCAAGGGAGGTAATAGCGTCTCAACCGAGTATGACAATAACGTCAAATAGCTATTTTGATAATCAAGGATGGAGCCTCGGGAGATGGCTCCATGGGTAAAAGTGTTAGGCATGTAAGCCTCGTAGGCCTAGTTGAATCTCTGAAATCAATGTAAAAACCTGGATGAGCTGGTATGAATCTGAACCCTAGCACTCCCACGAGGAGATGGGAGGCAGAGTTAGGAGAATTGTTCTGAAGCTATAATACACGGCGTAGATACCCCATGCCAACAAGGTGGAGTATGAGAACAGGCTTCTCAGTGTTGTACTCTGACCTCTACTCATACGCTGTAGCATACATATGCCTTCATGAGCAAGCACACACACACACACACACACACACACACACACACACACACACACACACTGGAGGGGGTACCTGAAATGAGAAGTAAATGTTAAAAAGACTTGGGTCCTCAGTTACTAAAAAAAAATTCTGTACCAAAATTCAAAGACATAAGAATTCTAGCACTGTAGCTGAAAAAATCTGGGCATAAACACAGCGGTATGGCTTTAAACGTGACATAAAGCAAACTGTAGTTTTTCCACCTGCTGGATGCTCTTTAAGCATCCCAAAATAATTATTTATTTCCTCTCTTTGAGCCAGGACGATTCTGGCTGTTATAGGACTGGGGAGCGACTGAGTTTATGGCTGTATAGCCTTTTTTTCTTCATTCTTTACCATTCAGTCATATTTAACAGTAAAAGGGCACCGTGTTTCTGATTTTTTTTAGAAATGACATGAAAATGACTGCAGACAGAATGGCTTTGGAAGAAAGAATGAGATCATTCTTTTCATGCTAACGTTAGAGGCCACATTATAAGTAATGTGCTTTAGGTAGTTGCTCCTTCCAGAAGAATGTCTGCCTTGTACAGTTTCTTAAGGGACATGACCTTAGTTGTTCAGCAGAGCTCTTCATACTTAAATTATATTTCCAGTTTGTAAGGAGAGAGAACTCTCTCCTTTTAATTTTAATTTAATTTAATTTTAAATTTTCAGTTAAAATTTCACTTAAAAAATAGTGATGAGAAGCCACTACGTCCCAGCTCAGACTGTGGGGACTTGAAGAATAAGACAAGTCCGTGCACTTCAGAAACTCGAGAAGAGTCCCAGAAGTAGGGTCTGCAGTGTGACTCTTCACATCCGGGAAATGAATCAACAGACAGAGTGGGAGCCTTCTCTCCCATGTAGTTAAGGACAGCGTTCCACCTAGGGGTTCAGTTCAGTGTTACAGCCAGCCAGAGCTCATGCTGCTCAGAAATTTAGATCAAACTTCATAGGAAAGCTGGAACATTCCCCTATTTTGATTTTCTTTCAATCTGATCATCCGGAATGGATGTCCAGACTTTTGCTTTCCTCCCACCCCCTGTCAAGTGTAGTCTTAAGCACTCTGCATCACAGAAGAACAGAGTTTTAAGTGTGTATTAACAAAATAAAAATGACCCTGATGCATATGGGGCTCTGTTTCTGAGTAAAAGTCAGGACAGCTACACCAAGAATATTTTTTCCTTCAAAGTTACATACTTAGAGTATTACATTTTGTCTAGTGCACTATTTTTCCGGTGTTGGGTGTTTTTCCCTAGAGTCATAGGATGCTGTCTGTTTCTTCTATTCTGAGGTCTGGTGACATGTTGATAGATTTTTTTAGCCAAGCAGATCTGTCATGAAGCTTCTATATAGCACTTCCATATATAAGAAATAGTTTAAAGAAACACCTTCAAATATCAGATTTTATTTTTAGTGTTGGTCTGAATTTTGAGTAAAAAACGCAACATTTGAGAAATTGGAAAAGGCCTTCCTTTAAGTTTTAAATTTTGTTTTTAGCATCTCATTATATTATTATTGTGACTGTAGAATCAAAATAATGGACTCTGCTAAAGTTATTTATTCAGTATTCACCACAAGAGGGCGACCCTGAGCCACTTCTCTTGGCTGCTAAATATGGAGGACAAGCCTGGTTCAGACAGGTCCTTTAGGGAGTGTGCTTTGGAGAAACAGGAATTAATCTATAGTGTTTTAAAAGGTGTGTAGCCCACAGGTATCTACAAAAAGTGTTAGAGTTACCACTCTTGGGCAATAGCATTATATTTTCAAATGTCTGCTAAAATAGTAGCGATACGGGAAGCCACGTGCTGGCTCTTCACGACTGGCACAGAAAAGGAGAACCACACTGCCATACAGAAAGACCGAAAGGAACAAACTGACCTAAGTACTGACGGGAGCTTGGGGTACTTACCTGTTTCATTTATAGTTCACGGGTGAAAAAAAGAAGCAAAGGCTGGAAAGGAAGAAGCAGGGGTGGGAGTTAAACTTTGAGGCCATTATGGGCAGTGAGAATTGTGGCATTGTTGGTGAGAAAGTCATAATGATGAAAGAGGCCTGGTGTCACATGTCAGGAATCATATGGACCTAATGGAATCAGAGGACTTCTACAGCTGCCAGATTCGTTCCCCAAGGCAGAGGCCTCTCAGGGAGTTTGTGAGAACTTGGAAACAATTCTCTTAAGGAAAGCTTGCTTGCAAATGTCTCGGATGTCCATAAAGAAGGAGTAGAAAGTTGTGATATTCAGTGGAGAGATACTTCAGTGCCTATATACAGTAGGCCCTTAATGTACCTGCAAAGAGTCCGTGTCTGATCCTTATAGTGTATTGCGGTTCTTCATGCCTCTGAAATAATTTGCACAAACATATTCCGATAGCTTTGCTTTTTCTAATGCAGTTATTTGAAACCCACTGTAATATTTTGAATCTACTTGATTCCTAAAAATTCAACAATTTCAAACAAGGCGCTATTTTGGAATCAATTTCATTTTTTTCTAACGTCAGAAGTATGATTAGAAAGACGACTTTATCTCCTGCAGTGTCTTCCCAAGGCAAAATGTGATGCCCATGATTGGGGAGATGCTCCCTTCTCTCCAACTCTTTCCTTTGCCTGGTTCACTGTAGCTTTTCTTCAAGAAAGAATCCAAGCAACTGAGAACAATGGGAAGGCCTTCCATGTGGTAACCCTGACCCTAATAGAAGACATTCCTCCAAATGAAAGTGCTGAAATTCTGAGGGATCAACTGAACTCCAAATAAACTAGTTTTGGTACTTTGGCATGTAAAAACTCTACTTTGGAAATTTTAAATAATTGATATATTTAAAATTGATATATTTTAAAAGTGTGTTATTTTTCTGTTTAGGAGTTAATACTATATGAAATGGCAGAAAACGTTTTAAAAAAATAATAGCAAAAACTATAGATAATCATGAAATTAATGACAAACTATACATAGAACTGAGTTTTTGGATTTATATACAAAAGACCTTATATGTACATATATATGTATGTATCTCCCTGTGTGTTGTCTGACGTTTTCTGTCCTGCCCAGTTCCCTCAGTCATTAAGTTTCAAAAAAAAATCACACAGAAGTCTACATTAGTTATAAACTGATTGGCTTATTAGCTCAGGCTTCTTATTAACTATTACAACATATATTAGCCCACTATTCTTATCTGTATTAGCCACATGGCTTGGAACCTTATTCGGCAGGGTAGTCACATCTTGCTTCTTCTGTGGCTGGGACAAGACTGCACACTAGGACTTCCTTCTTCCCAGAATTCTCCTGTTCTCCTTGACCCGCCTCTACTTCCTATCTGCTTGCCCTGCCTATACTTCCTGCCTGGCTACAGGCCAATCAGCGTTTATTTAAAATATAATTGACAGAATACAAACCATTGTCCCACACCACCTGTGTATGCCTATTTATGTGTGTGTGTGTGTATGTATGTAGGGATATATAGATAGATAATGGATGGATAGAAAGATAGACAGACAGACAGACAGACATAAACTTTCAAGCAGAGAAGGCATAGAAGGAATGTATCAGGAACATAGCAGGAATAATCTGCATCTATGTCTCTATAACCTTTCAGAATGGCCATCATGAAAAGGAGCCACCATTACCTCCCGCCTCCTAACTAGTGACACAAAAGCATGTGGGAAGCTTCTGCATTCACCACAGGACATATGGGACGTGACTCGTTCTTCTCTTGTTTCTCTCTGAAGTCTTACAAGTACCATGAGAATATTGGGACACAATGATAAGGCGTTAGTGTGCATGGAACCATCTCACCTACCCCAAAGCAGATGGCAAACAGATAGAGAACGGCTTATCTCACTCTACCTTCTGACTTGTAACAAGGGCTCTAGAAGACATCTTTATGAATACTGATTTTTAATTGTACCAAAATTCATTATTTTAATGAACAGCTAACTTTTCTCACATTTCAATTTAACCCTTCACCACTTCCTGCTCGCTCCCTATAATCAATTAGGGCACCAGATTCCACCAGGTGAGACTGGGCCGTAGCACTATGAGAATTTAGCTAAAACAGTGCATAGACTTTGGGGGTTAAGGCTAAGCTGCCAGGCTGAAATTCCAAACTTCAGTGGCAGATAATTAAATAGCCACATCCCAGCCCATCCACATAAACTTCACATTCCTGGATCAACACCAAAATTTTCATTATTTAATGAGTTTCAGTCATTTTTATTTAAAAATAACCAAGCAGATTTCTGTTTTTCTCAAACCTAGGCTAAATTAACAAAGACTCTTGTTCCTTGGCCCAAGAATGTGCCATAGAAGGGAATCTTTTCGAAAATTTTGCGTTACAAAATGATTTCCAGCATTACATTTAAATAGCATAGCTTTGAACATGAGAATAGAATATTTGTTATTTGTCTCAACATCTGTGAGATTTTGCAATGTTGATCATTTAAAATTAGCAAAAATGAAATAATTGTTCACTGAACAAAGTAACGAAAATAGTGCAGCAATTAGGTCAAAGGCATGAGTGGGGAAGAGTTTGAGGTAGTGAAGGGAGATGCTGAGGAGAAGGGGGAACTAGGAACTCCTCACGGGTCTGGGGCACCATCTTTCTTATTCTTGTCCCAACTCTAGGTACTAGGTTCCCACAGAAGAGCCTCAAGTTATAAGAAGATCAGAGAAAGGCCACTTCATTGGTAGTTTTCTGAAGCCACCTTCCTCTCTCTAGCTCACCAGCATGATGCTCGCTCTTTGACACAGGGAATTCTGACTCTGCTGCAGTCTTTACACATCAGTTTGACTGTGTGTGTGTGCACACACACGTGTGTGTGTGATGTGTGTGTGCACACGTGTGCGTGCATGTGTAATGTGTGATGTGTGTGTAATGTGTGTGTATATTTCTAAAGCACAAGTAGAAAACAGGCTGGACAGTCAATAGGTCAGAGTTAGAAATAACTTTCTTAGAACTCACTGGTTCAGTAAATCTGCATTCTCAAGTTTAGAGATGATGTCAGAGGGATGCAGAGCCCCCAGAATATGCAGGAGTAGTCATAACTGTCCTGTTTCAGTCTGCTGTCCCCCTCCCAGCATGTTATGAGAGTTCTATCTATGGAAGGTGTGGCTGGGAAGTAATAGTTACATAAAATTCTTACATAAAAATCAGTCCAAGAGGGGATGGAGAGATGGCACAGAGGTTAAGAGCACTGACTGCTCTTCCAGAGGATCTGAGTTCAATTCCCATCAACCACATGGTGGCTCACAACCATCTATAATGAGATCTGGTGCCTCTTCTGGCCTGCAAGGTTACATGCAGGCAGAGCAGTGAATATCTAATAAATAAAATCTTTGAAAAAATTATCAGTGCAAGGAGTTCATATCAATGCTGCTGTGACAAGATAACCATGACTGCCAAAAAGATATCTAGAGACAATGCTGTTTGGCTATCTCAGATAGCACAAGTCATTGCTGAAGTACTTCCACTTCTACCACAGATATTTCCAGTAACTTTAAGAAAAGCTTACAGAATTTTTTGTTATAACATGTTGAATCATTGTTGAATTACTGTGCACATCTAGTTATCTGTGAGTGTTCCTGACTATGTGTTCACATGCTATTCTTCTTGGATCTTCTTTCCATTACATTAAGTATCTCTTATGTCTTCTTTGATTTTGTTAGTTTTGAGAAATTGCATTAGTGAAGAGAATTTTTTCTGAACATTCATATTTTACGTGTATGATTGATTGTTTGCCTTCATATCTATATATGCACCACATGCTTGAGGACACCAGGGACCCTGGAGCTGGAGCTGCAGAAAGACAGTTGTGAGATGCCATTTGGGTGATGGGGACAGAGCCTAGGTTCTCTGCAAGAGCACCCAGTGCTTTAAGCCTTTTCTCCAGTATTCTCAGTCTCACCTTTTTTTTCTTGTGAGACAGGGTTTCTCTATGTAGCTCTGTTATCCTTGAACTCACTTTGCAGACCAGGCTGGCCTCATACTCACAGAGATCCACCTGCCTCCATCTCCCACGTGCTGGGATTAAAGGCACACCCCACCTCTCGCTCCATCCCCATCTTTTAAAAGTGGTACCAGCACTGTAGAGAACTCCCCAGTCATTGTGACATCTTGAAGCATTCTCATGCATTTCCAGAGGCTCCACAATTAGCTAAGAACCCCTGCTTGGCTATGGGGTTTCACTCTCCAGGTGCCATAGAGATTTCAGGCAAATTTCAATTTCAACATTTATGTTCAGTTTTATTGAGGTTGAGGATCAGAAAATTATCAAAACTCCAGCAGACAGATTTGGGTTTTTGAGGTGTGTGCTGCCATACATTTTGAGTCAAATCTCAAATCGTAAACCAACCTGACTTCAAATTTGCCATTGCGTGTGTCTCCATCTCCCTATTTCTATGACTGCAGGCTCGTGCTACCAATTTAACCCAGCATAGAATTCTTCTCCTTCCTTTATTCTTTTCTCCTGAAAGCCTACCCAAAACTTAGACTTTTGAATTTCAAGATTAAAAGTCAAATGTGACTGGGCATATATTTCTATGGTAGAGTATTTGTCTGCCAGATAGAAGACTCTGAGTTCCACTACTAGCACTAAAAGACGAAAGGGAAAACACCCAATCAAATAAGATCTGATTCCAACTGCTAGTAAACCATTCATCAGACAATGCCTTTTCTCCTTCTTCAGAGACAATTATAACAAAACAAAGTACAAAAAAAAATCCCAAGCAAAGACAAAGATAATAAATATTAATGGCAGTTAAGTGGAACTTTCTGACTACTGTAAACTTTTCTAAACTTAAGTGTGTGTAGTGTGTTGGGGGTGTGGTGTGTATCTGTGGTGTGTGCAGGTACTTGCACTTATGAAGTTCAGAGGGGAATATTGTGTGTTTTTATGTTTAGTGTGTGTGTGTATGTGTGTGTGTGTGTGTGTGTGTGTGTGTGTGGTATGTGGCGTGGTGGTAGTGGTGTGTGTAGGTACTGTGTGCATGAGAGTGTGCATGCACTTGTACTTATGGAGTTTAGAGGGGAATGTTGTATATATGTATGTGTAGTGTGTGTGTGTGGTATGTGGCGTGGTGGTAGTGGTGTGTGTAGGTACTGTATGCATGAGAGTGTGCATGTACTTGTACTCACGGAGTTTAGAGAGGAATGTTGTATATATGTATGTGTAGTGTGTGTGTGTGCATATGTGTGTGTGTGTGTGTGTGTGATACGTGGTGTGGTGGTAGTGGTGTGTGTAGGTACTGTATGCATGTGAGTATGCACTTACATGCACACATGGAGGCATGGAGGAGAGAAAGATGGTGAATGTGCTCCTCTAACGCTTCCCTCCTTATTGCCCCATCTCTACTCCCCATGTGCATTACCTCATGTGCGCTCCGGAGAATTGAACTGGGGTTCTCATGTTTTTGTAACAATTTTTATTACCAACTAAACCCTAGCAAAAAAATTCCCAAAGCTAATATCCTAGGAGAAATGGAGCGGTAGGGGGTGAGGGAAAACACTCTTCTGCTGATTAAGTCCTTGGTATGCCAAAGTCCAACATACTCATCTTTAACTGGAAAACTCCCTTTGCATCTTTTTCCTGTGGTCAAGATACTTGTTTTATCACAGATTTTCACATCCACTGACCAATATGTGAACTGAGAAGGATATATGATTTTTCTTATTCTTTTTTCTTGAGGTCTGGCTAGATATCACAGGCTGACCTTGAACTCACAATCCGTTTGTCTTAGCTTCTGCAATATTGATGTCACAAGAATGTACCACCCTGTGTCGAGTGCTGGAATTTCTAGGTATTCCAGGATTCCAGTGGGTGAACTACCAACATGATGGGCAGTGTAGAGTATTTGATACATAGAGTCCACCCAGGTGACCTTAGGTATAGACAGCAAGACAGGGATGCTAGGGTTCACCAAAGTAAATTCAGGTTTACAGAGTAGCTCCACTGGAACTATGCCTCTGGGTTGAATTGTAATTCAGAGAAATTCTAGACACTGTATTTATTTCCCTGTAAGCAGTCCCTCATGCCATGTTGCTAGCATATTTTCTGCTGTGGAGACAGTTTGACATAGAAGAAAGGACTCTCAGCAACAAGGTCAGCAATATCTTCATGGAGAGATAGCCAATTTAAAGGACAGTAGGGTAAATTGAATGGGAGAATGACTAGTTATTAAACTAAAAAATCAGTTTGACCCCAGTGGCACAGACAATACGAACAACAATAAATAAATGGGACCTCCTGAAACTGAGAAGCTTCTGTAAAGCAAAGGACACAGTCATTAAGACAAA
>JAQHUG010000002.1:10434954-10445566 GCA_028555095.1 Dicrostonyx torquatus
GATACACAGTTAGCACTGGGCCAACTTCCTGGAGTCCCATCATAGAGAGGGAAAAGCAATTATATGATCAAAAAGATCAAGACCATGATGGGGAAACCCACAGAAACAGATGACCTGAGCTAGTGGGAGCTCACTGACTCTGGACTGACAGCAGGGGAACTTGTATAGGACCAAACTAGGCCGTCTGAATATGGATGACAGTGTGTCAAAGCGGCAGTCTCTGGCGGGGGGCAGTCACTGGCAGTGGGACCAGTGTTTGAGCTGGATTTTTGAAGCCCATTCTTTTGCTCAGCCTAAATATAGAGGGAGGGTCTTGGTCCAGGCTAAAAGTGATGTGCCAAACTTGCTAACTCCCCATGGGAAGGCTTACCTTCTCTCAGGAGTGGATGAGGTGGGAGGAATGTGGGGTGGTGGGAGCAGGAGAGGGAGTCGGAACTGGGATTGGTATGTAAAATGAGAAAAGATTATTTTAAAATAATAAGAATGCAAATACAGAAGATGCTATGATAGACATATATAAAAATGACTTAATTTTTATTCAGGTTAAAACTTGAGTTTTAAACTTATACAGCATAGTAAAAATTATGTACTATGATAACCTTCATTTATTATTTTATTAGGCACAATAGAAAGAAAGAAAGGAAGGAAGGAAGGAAGGAAAGAAGGGGGAGAGGGAGAGAGAGAGAGAGAGAGAGAGAGAGAGAGAAAGAAAGAAAACACAAACTGAGGGAATTCTGGAAATGGAAAAAGCTGGGTAAATGATCAGGAACTACAGATGTAAACATAACCAAATTAATACAAGAGATGGAAGAAAGAATCTCAAAAGTTGAGTGTTGAAGATACGATGGAGGAAATAGATTTATCGGTCAAAGAAAATGTTAATTCCATCAAATTCTTAACATGACATATTTAGAAAATCTGGAACACCATGAAAAAACAAAATCTAAGAATAATAGGGATAGAAAAGGAAAAGAAGTCCAGCACACAAAACATATTCAACAAAATCATAGAAGAAAATTTTCCCAACCTAAAGAAGAATACACCTATGAATGAATGTATAAGAAACTTACAGAACACTGAATAGACTAGATGAAGAAAGTGTCCCTTTGCCACATAATAATCAAGACATTAAACATACATAATAAAGAAAGACTACTAAGAACTGCAAAGGAAAAAGACCACATAACATACAAAGGCAGACTTATCAAAATTATACCTGACTTCTCATAGAAAACTTTGGGAGCCAGAAGGTCCTGAATAGACATTCGGCAAACATTAAGAGACCACAGATGCCAGACTATTTTATTTTAATCTACAACAGACACTCCATACTAAGTGTCAGTCTGTTGTAGATTATAATAAAATAGTCACACACTAGCTCAGAATGGAGTTTAATAAAGGTTTCTTTATTTAGGGGTAGACACACAGATCAACAGTCCTCTGCATGAGTAAGGAACAAGAACCAAATCCAGCAGCCAGTAGGCCACACATGCTTCTACATCTGAATGTATTTGACCATGCCCAGTGGGCCAGTATCTTAAAGATGATTGGCTCAAAAAATTTCCACAGCAGTAGACCAGACTACTATACTCAACAAAGCTTTCAATCACCGTAGATGGAGAAAGCAAGATATTCCTTGACAAAACCAGATTTCACAAATTCAGTACTACAGGAAGTACTAGAAAGAAAAATCCAACTTAAGGAAGTTACCTACACCCACAAAAACACAGGCAATAGATAATCCCACACAAGCAAAAGCCAAAAAAGGGAAACACAATAGCATCACTACCACCAAAACCCAAAATAAGAGGAATTAACAATCACTGATCATTAATATCTCTTAATAGCAATAGACTCAATTCACCTATAAAAAGATAGAGGTTAACAGAATGGGTATGAAAACAGGATCTATCCTTCTGTTGTATACAAGAAACACACCTCAACTTCAAAGACAGACATTACCTCAGAGTAAAGGTTTGGGAAAAGATTTTCTAATCAAATGGACCTAAGAAACAAGCTATCTTAAGAAAATAGACTTCAAAATAAAATTATTAAAAGAGATAAAGAAAGACATTTCATATTCATCACAGAAAAAAATCCATCAAGATGAAGTTTCAATTCTGAACATCTATGACCCAAATTCAAGGACACCTACATTTCTAAAAGAAACATTATTAAACCTTAAATCACACATCAAACCCCAAACACTAATAGTGGGAGACTTCAACACCCTACTCTTACCACTGGACAGGACTACCAGACAGAAATTTAACAGAGAAATTAAGAAGCTAACAGATGTTGTAACTCAGATGGGTTTAACAGACATTTATTGAACATTCCACCCAAACACAAAAGAATAAACCTCCTTCTCAGCACCTCATGGAACCTTCTCTAAAATCAACCACATATATGGCACCAAAGCAAACCTCAACAGATACAAAAAGAAATGGAATACCTCCCTATATCTTATTGGATCACCATGGTTTAAAGTTAGAATTCAAAAACACTAATTACAGAAAGCCCACAAACTCATGGAAATTGAACACTGCTCAAGTGAATTACCCCTGGATCAAGGAAAAAATAAAGAAAAAAGACTTTCTAGAATTCAATGAAAATGAATGCACAACATACCCAAACTTATAGGACACTTTGAAAGCAGTGCTAACAGGAAAGTTCATAGCACAAAGTGCCTACATAAAGAACCTGGAGAAAACTCACACTAGTGACTAAGCAGTACACCTGAAAGCTCTAAAACAAAGAGAAGCAAACTTATCCAGGAGAAGTAGGTACAAGGAAATAATCAAATTGAGAGCTGTAGTCAATAAAATAGAAACAAAGAAAACAACAAAAAGAATCAGTGAGACAGAGTTGGTTCTTCAAAAAAATCAACAAGATAGACAAACTTTTATCCAAACTAATCAAAAGACAGAGAGATAATATCCAAACTAACAAAATCAGAAATGAAAAGAGGGCCATAACAACAGACACTGAGGAAATCCAGAGAATCATCAAGTCACACTTCAAAACTCTATACTCCACAAAATTGGAAACTTTAAAGGAAATGGACAGCAATATGGATAGGAACTGTATACCAAAATTTAATCAGACCAGATAAACAATTTAAATAGATCTTTAAGCCCTAAGGAAATAAGCATTTTTCAAAAATCTCCCGTCCAAAACAAGCCTAGGGACAGATGGTTTCAGCACAGAATTCTACCAGAATTTCAAAGAAGACCTAATACCAATACTCTTCTAAATGTTCCACACAATAGAAACAGAAGAGACATTGCCAAACTCTTTCATGAGTCTACAGTTACTGATACCCAAACAACACAAAGACACAACTAAAAAAAAGAATTACAAACAAATCTCCTTCATGAACACTGATGCAAAAACACTCCATAAAATATTTGCAAACTAAATCCAAGAACATATCCAAAAAAAAAAAAAGTCCACCATAATCAAGTAGGCTTCTTCGCCTGTCACCATAATCCACAATATAAGCAAACTGGAAGAAAAAAAAAATCAAATGATCATTTCATTAGATGCTGAAAAAGCCTTCAACAAAATCCAACACTCTGTTGTCATAAAGGTATTGAAGAGATCAGGGATATAAGGAACATACCTAAGCAAAATAAAAGTGATATACAGTTGTGGAGGCCAAGAAATACAGGCTTATACCCCACAATGTCTGGTGGTCAGAGAATTTGAGAGACTAACAGGCACAATTTGCACCTTCCAATGCAGGAGGTGGTTGCCTGGCCTTTTTGAAGTAAACTCCACGCCATCCTGAGGTGGTCAGAATATGCTAATATGATTCTGCTCCTTCCATTGTAACTATGAGGTCACCTGGGGAGGAGATGATTCCTGCCTACATGACGAAGTGGACTTAAGTAAAACGTGACTTGAGTCATCTAGCTACCTAGGCAACGGAATGACTGTATGAGTTCACCTCTTGTATAATGTTAATAAAGCCTTTTGTCACCTCCCTCAGTTTACCTTTGGGATAAAAGCTGTTGGAAAAATAAATGCAGGGATTTTGGGATCTGAATAATCCCTGAAACTCCCTCCCAATACTGTCTTCTGGTTTGTGTTTTTTCCCATGCCTCTACCCTGGTGAGGCTGGCCACCAACATACAGCAAGCTAGCAGCCAATATCAAACAAAATGGAGAGAAACTCAAAGTGATTTCACTAAAATCAGGAATAAGACAAGGTTGTCCAGTCTCCCCATATCTATTCAATATAGTTCTTAAGTTTCTAGCTAAAGCAATAAGACAACAAAAGGAGATAAAAGGGATACAAATTGAAAAGAAGAAATCAAACCTTCACTATTTTTAGATGATAAGATATATACATAAGTGACCCCAAAAATTCTACCTGGGAACTCTTATAGCTGACAAACACCTTCAGCAATGTGGCAAGATACAAGCATAACTCAAAATAAATTGTAGCCCTCATATATACAGTTGATAAAATGGCTATGAAAGAAATCACAGAAACATCACCCTTCACAATAGCCACAAACATAAAATATCTTGGGTTAACCAAATAAGTGAAATAAAGATATGACAAAAACTTTTTCTTTGAAGAAAGAAATTGAAGAAGATATAAAAAAATGGAAAGATCTGCCATGCTCTTGGATAAATAGAATCAGCATAGTAAAAACAGCAATCTTACCAAAAGCAATCTACAGATTCAATGCATTCCCCCATCAAACTACACTTACATACTTCCCAGGAAGTTAATATCCAGAAATCAGAAGGTAGCGGACTACGAGGCATCCTGACTTTTGTAAGGTACCAGATTGCCCTGAGAAAGTGGTGAAATCTATGATGTCTTTTGCAGAAAGATTCCTGCATACTCCTGAAGGAGGAGGTCTATGCAACTGGGAACAAAGGTGGGGATTCCTGAGAAAATGATCCTCTTTACCATAGTAAGTGTAATATATGAAAAGCAAGGTTTGGAAGAGAAATTACTGGTGATTTAAGGATGGGAAGTGCATGGCATCTTCTAATCACTGAAGACAGCAAGGAGGAGGGCTCCTGGCATTATGTGAAATCATCCACCACAGGTTATTTGGAGGTGGCCAAAAATCAGGCAGAGACAGAAGTTACAGATAGAGAAAAAGGCTTTCCTATCTTAGAATGAGCCTCTGAGATCCTAGAAATGTTCTTCTATAAATAACAGGAAGAAAACTGACCAAAAACAGCATGGAAAGAGAGAGCAAACGGGAAAACAATGTATATTTAAAATGCTTTAGTTTAAGGGATTTAGATAATGTATCAAATTTTGACTATGAAAGCATCATCACTTTGCTTAAAGCTACCTAGAGAGAAAGCTTTTAATAATAATTATTAAAATGTATGCATCTGTACTCTACAACTTGCACACTTGAAGTTAGTAACTGGCTAAGTGTTTGGGAAACATCATAATGTCACTTCTGTCTCAAATACATATTTACTTTTCTATTTTAAAACCTAACACACACATTAGCCCACACTAGTATAAGACCCAGCTTTTACTAAAATGTATTTCTAATGATTTTTTCCAAAGTTTTCTTTAGTTATGGTACAAAATATTGAGTTTCATTATGACATTTTCATATATATATATATATATCATTGCAGGGTTTTTTGAATTTTTTTTGTTTTTGTTTTTTCTAGACAGGGTGTCTCTGTACCTTTGGAGCCTGTTCTGGAACTAGCTCCTTTAGACCAGGATGGCCTCAAACTCACAGATATCCACCTGCCTCTGCTTCCTGAGTGCTGGGATTAGAGGTGTACACCACCACCACCCAGCTATATCATTTTTTGTTTGTTTGTTTTTGTTTTGTTGGTTTTTATCCATAGTTGACCCCATAATCCTCTCTCCTCTTCATTTCTCCTTCTCAGTGGCCATCTTCCTCTCCAAAGAGTTTGCCTTTTGCTTTCATGTCACACATTTATGCTATTAAATTAAATCAGTCTTCCACATATGAGAAATACCATGTGATACTAATACACTAGGAGTTAGATGGACTCCCTGGCAGACGGGAGGAGGTGGGCATGATATGAAATAAAGGTGGTGAAATTTTCACCATGGCCGGATTCTTCCTTACCCTCCTGACTGAAAACAAAAGTCTTAATGTTTAAAACAAAGGCCTTGTTGTTTTTTGCCTTCCAATGGATTGCCTCAAAAAAGTTCATAGGCCAGATCAGGACACATTACAGATCATGCAACTGTTGTGGGCTGATCAATACCCTAAAATTAGGAGAGAAAATTGCTTCAGAGACTTTAAAACTCCAGGCACCAAGAAAAAATTGGATTTTTCAGCTTTGCAGAGGGTCTTTTTCTATGAGTGTCTGATGCATGCATGTGTTCCCCAGTCCTCCAATAAGTACCTTCTTTCAGCTGGTTTTTTTCTGTCTGTGGTGTTTGAGACTTCTCTACTGCCAAGAGTTTTCTTGCCCTTTCATTGTTTAACTGGTAGAAAAATCAAATTTGATCTAGAGCCCTAGACTGCATTAATACTAGTTTACCTTTCATTCCTTACTCTGTCGTTCCAGTGGTTTTTAGCTTATTAACATGTACATTTGGAGGTGCTTGATAAGTGCTTTAAATTTTTATTTTGGCATACCTCTGTGGGTGTCTGTTGAGCCTTTTTTTCAGATTTTGGCAAATCTTTACTTCCTCTTCTTTTTAAGGATAGCTGAAACAAAGCAAGAACACGATTAGTTTGGTAAATGATAGCTTTGAACTCAATTGTTTTTACGTGTCCTAGTCTCATATGATAAAACCAAGACAAATAAAAAGAGTTCGGATGGAAGTAAGAATTCCCGAAGCAAACAGATTAAGATACAATGTTCCTGGAACCAGAGATATAAATCATGGTAGAATGTAGCTAGCAATTAACCATTTACTGTGAAATGCAGAAAAACAGTTCAGACAAAAATACAGATCAGTGACTCAACATGCTATAGAGCTTGCATGTAAGCAAGTGTCTGTTAGCATTCTTTACCACTAAGAGAAGATTAAGTTGTTGTCCCTTCGTTGGTTTGGTTGCACCAAGCTCACTAAGACATTTTTAGTGGACTCATAGAATGTAGAGAACTTCACCCTCTCACCCCACACCCTTCAAACCCCATTGTGATGCAATGGGAGTGGGTGGTGAGATGAGCAGGTGGCCTGGAAGCCTTAGGAATGTGGAGTTTTCCCAGAGAGGCTTAGAGTCTAGATCATTATGTAAACTCTCCTATATTTGGTGAACTGGTCAAAACTAAAATGAAACAAACGCCAACTCACAGAATATTAACTGTGTCCATGTCATGGACCAGTACTCCATAATCACTGGCCCTCACTTCCATTTCTCACTAATAATAAGAATGACCTGTGTAAATACTAAGTACCCACGAGTGACCATCTATCACATGCCACTAAGCATGACCATATGATTCCTGAGTCAAGAAACTGCACTAAAAGCCCTGAAAGGTTTCAGGGTGTTCCACTGACCAGTGGCAGGTTAATAGAAAATTTCTGAGATTCTCTGCCAAATCTATGATCATAAATCAAAGTTCAATTAGGTATCACACATTTCACCAGACACTCAAATTAGATAAGGAAGAGAGGATGCCAATAATTACAGTGCATGGTGGGAAATGCAACACCTCGGGCTGTACGAAGCCTGGATTATATTTTTCTTAGTGCAACATCACCTCCATGACGAAAAAGCCTACCACTGGGCAGAGTATGGAAAATATTTTCTGAACAAATGAGTAAATATAAAATACAAAGTTCTCCAGCCTATGAGAAGAACAGGAGCAGAGGGGTACAGTAGAAACAGAAATAGTTTCTTGAAACAGGAAGCCTTGTGTGAATAAAGAACTGAAAATTAAATCCTTCATATGTCAATTTCTCATTCGCCAGTCAGTGGTAAAGGAAAGTAACCACACAGATGGTGGGGGAATATACAGCTCTAATTGTTCTTATTCAGGATGAAATTCAAACTACACAGGTCAATGGGCAATGAATGCTGCTGTTCGCTTGTAATTCTTTAGAGCAGTGGTTCTCAACCTTCCTAAGGCTGTGATACAGCTGTTCACGCTGTGGTGACCTTCATCCGTAAACCTCCTTCACCACTACTTCACAACTGCAAGTTTGCTACTGTTAAGAATTGCAAAGTAAATATCTGATATATGACCCTGTGAGGGTATGACCTACAGGTTGAGAGCCCATATACTAAGTTGTTTAGGTGATGATGGTTTCCTGCTAACACTACATCTCGCAGCTTCCTGTGCAGCTAGCTGAGGCAACTCCAGAAGAAGAGGGCTACAGGAGAAAACACACCATAGACCTTGCTGTCCCTTCAGAGGATTACAGCCATCTTTTATCCTCAGGTATTCTCAACCACGCATGTTGCATTATGCTCCTTTGCCTAGTCTGCCAGTGAACACGGTCCTACCTGTCTAAGGTCAGATGCCTCTCTTTTTCTGCCTTCCATCTCATTTACACCACCTCAGAGATATAACACATGGTGCAAAACTCCGGATGAGAAATTGGAGGCCACTAGCTGCTCAAGCCCTCCAATGCACCAACCTCCCTTGCTCTCCTAGGCTCACTGGCCCTAAGCCTGGCAGGGCTGTCTGCTTCTCTCAGGCAACTGTTTCTTCTCACTCTGCCATCTCAGTGTTTTCTCCTCTCTCTTTTCTCTGCCTTCCTTTGATACACTTTGACTATCTGACTGGGAAGCTAAGTGCCATTCAACAAGAACACATGTGTAACATACTTCAGGATGCCAGGACACAGTGATTCATAGAACTAGGTTAGGTCTTAAAGCTTATGGGAGCCCCCCCCCCCCAATCAGTCTAGACTTGAGATTTGCTCAGCCAAAGGCACTGGGGACTTTCTACTGGCTGTGAGAAAATTTGGCAGAGAATCTCAGAAATTTTCTATTAACCTGCCACTGGTCAGTGGAACACCGTGAAACATTTCAGGGCTTTTAGTGCAGTTTCTTGACCCAGGAATCATATGGTCTGGGGGCATACCTAACCTACTTTCCAGGCACATTTGCTCAATACAAACTTGAGGGACACTTTGAATAGCAGGATATCAATCTCTCTGTTTTTACTTTGGTCCCATACCCATTGTAGGGTCAAAATTATCTGTTCCAAAAGACACTCCTAGCTTGTTTGCTGGCTAAAAGGAGCTGCAATTTGGAGAATTAAAACCAAAATCTCTCATTTTTGTCTTTCTATGCAAATTTGGCCTCAGTGTATACAGGACAATCACAGTCATTGCCCAGAATTTGGAACTTTTGATCATAATATGCAACCTGATTTAAGATAACTTCATGACACAGAATGATAAGAGTGCTCTGAGGTCCCTCACCCATAAACACCCAGTTCATTTTACTCTTTCTCATCTCTACCACTCCGCTCTGGTTTGTAACTTTGCCCAGACTAGAATGTCTGTCCCTTCTGACAGGCCTCTAAACCTGTATCTTTACAATTCCTGAGTGGGGTCAGGATTCCTTCCTTTGGATTACCTTTGTTTCTGTCCCTCAAATCCTGGATATGCCTTTTTAGTTCTCTGAATACAAGCCCCCCCTTCTTGGTTTTGTTCACTAAAATGTTCAAGGTTATAAATATCTTTGAAGCTTTTGTTGAAATGAAAACTTTATTTATCTTAGGATCTATATAAGCATTGGGTGCATGGTTTGAAAGTCTGTAAAATTCTAGTAAAAATGGCTAGCTTAAAATCTACCACAAAAGAAATTAACAGTTAAAAGTCCATGTATAAGTAATCTTAATTTTCTGTAGCATATCAGACATGTAACTTGCTTAGCAAAATAGATGTTTTAAAAGACAAAAAAAGGAGGTGTGCTTGAAGGGATTACCTTATCAGGGAGGTAGGTTCACCTCTGAGTAAATAAAAACCATGTGACTTGCTGCCATCTTGACTAATGACCTCAGCAGGATATAAGCAACCATGTGGTTGGCTACCATCTTAACTGGTAACCTCATTGAAATGAAAGCAGTCATTTAAGAGGTGTTGGTTACATATTATTATTGGTCATAGTCAATGTTTTTCTAAAAGAAGAAAGAGGGATACGATATAGGAATGATGGGGAAAGGGATAGATTATTGAATCTA
Organism: Dicrostonyx torquatus; assembly: GCA_028555095.1. Taxonomy (NCBI): domain Eukaryota; kingdom Metazoa; phylum Chordata; class Mammalia; order Rodentia; family Cricetidae; genus Dicrostonyx; species Dicrostonyx torquatus. The sequence continues at coordinate 10,445,083 of JAQHUG010000002.1, forward strand.
CTTGAATCTAAAAAACATTAATCACAAAATGTTTTATATTGGCATGGATTTTAGTTTATTGATATAAATTTAAGGTTAATGCTGTTATACTATATGTATATTTTTACTCTTGTTTAAAGGTAATGTATTTACACAGATCAACTAAAAATGTAGCATATAATTAAAAATACAGATTTATAAAAATATAGGTAGTCATCTATAACAGTCAAATTTATAGTTTTGTTAGGTTTTCTAGATATACAAAGATATATTTCAGATAGATAGGTAATCTTCAAACACTTCAAAGCCCTAGAGAATATGTTATTAAAAATATTTTAATAACAGGCTTTTTATGATAGTAAGATATGTCTACTACTGGCAACATCAATCTACTTCACTGAAGATGATGGGCATTAAAAACTTCCATATAGAGTTTAATTTTTTTTATGGCAAAAGCTAGTAATATGGGCAAAGAAACTGTCTTTGCCTCGATTGCTGACAGCTA
>JAQHUG010000002.1:10446087-10463299 GCA_028555095.1 Dicrostonyx torquatus
CAAGCAGTCATTGGGAAAGCAAGACACTAGACAGCTACAACTATGAGCCATGTGGCAAAATACAAATGAATAGAAATGGGTTAATTTAGTTGTAACAGCTAGTTAGTAATAAACCTGAGCTATAGGCTGAGCATTTGTAATTAATATAAGTTTTTGTATGTTTGGGACCAGACTGTTGGGACAAAAAAAAAGTTCTGCCTCCATTTATGGTCAAGCTATGTCAGCTTGAATCAGTTAAAGAAATTGGCACCCCCAAACCTCTGAAAACAGTTTGGGTGACTAATGAATTATGGGGCACCCCACTTACTCCTTTTCTTGCCACTCAAGACTCAAAATTAGAACTTCTAGACTGAAGTCTTCCTTTGGTGTGGGAAATCCTTCTGTCTATGTGTTGCTTTTATTGGTTAATGAATAAAGAAGCTAGCTTGGCCTGTGATAGGGCAGAATAGAGCTAGGTGGGGAAAACTAAGTCTGCTGGGAGATAGAAGGTAGAGTCAGGAAAAAGCCATAGAGTCACCACTGGAGACAGACCCAATGTCCAGCCAGAACTTTACCAGTAGGCCATGAGCCTCGTGGTAAAATATAACATAATGGAAATGGGTTAATTCTAGATGTAAAAGCTAGCAAGCAATAAACTCAAGCTATTGGCCAAACAGTATTGCAAATAATACAGTTTCTGAGTGATTATTTTGTGGTTTGGGCAGCTGGAAATGAACATCCAGCTGACAACATTCATTGAATCAACTAACCTCTCCGTCCTATCAACCCTCAGAAAAAAAATCTTTAGAGAAATGTCAGATCAGCTTAATATCCATCAGAACCCACTGAATTCCTTGGTAGCTACTGTGCTACATTAAAAGGGACTAGATGTGATCATTGCTAATGATGGGATTTGTATCCTCCGCCACAAATGATGCTTCTTCCACAGCAATGCATTCTATCTGGTTTGCGCTGGGGCACTAGACACGGGTAACAGACAAAAATTCAACCACAGGCCTCCTAAGGATAGACTTCTGCTCCCTCCCACTCTGGCTCCTACCCTCGATTTTCTTTCTTATGTTTTTACCCTGTCTTTTTAAATGTTTTTCTTTCTGAACTTCACCCTACAACTAAACAAAATGTTCCACCTAAGCTACCCCAATGGCTCTCACCCTACAGAAGCTCCATTTGTTCTATTTGTTTCCTGATATGTCTGCCAAAGACACTTTTAGACTCTGTGGAGAAAGTCTAGCTGCAAGGGACCTTTAGATTTCATCCTAGGCCATATACAATTCTTTACATTGGTCCTCTTTTTTCTCCTATTCCTTTCTTTTGATGCTCTTTAGGTCCCAGTTGCTTCTACTAGCTCATTTTGTTGCAACATTCCTAGCAGTAGGACTAGCCACTGTCACTATGAGTCAACTCTGAGCCCATTTCCTTTCACAGATCAACTCCATCTTTCCTAGTTCTTCTCCCTTTCCCTCCACCTTCCTGGGAAAGTTCTGCTTTACTCTGTAACCAAATCATCTGCTTAATGATTACTTTTCAGAATGATTAAGTCTTTCCAGAAATAAAGAAATAGAGAATGGCACTTACACGACCCATCATAGCCAATCAAGTTAAAACTTCCCTCAAGCTAAATGACCAGAGGACCTCTCTCTTCAACAGAGCCATAACTGTACCCCTCCAACAATGACCCTCCACAGCAGGAAATAACTAAGAGGGAATCTATGCCCCATTTTTTTGTATCTCCATTTTTCTCTATCTCCTTGAAGTTTGAAATAATAGTTTCCTGCTAAAAGACTATACTTCCCAGCTTCCTTTGAGGCAAAGCATAGCAGCTTCAGAAAAGAGAACTAGGGGAGAAAACATGATTCAGTCATTTCTGCCCTTCTAAAGAGTTGTAGCCATATTTTTTTCCCTCAGGTATGCTCACCCACCTTTGTGAAATGAGACATTCTCAACCACCCAGGTAGTGAAATTATGCCTCTTTACCTTGCCTACCAATGGATGTGGTCCTGTCTGTCTAAGGACAGAGCCTTTCCATCTCTTTGAAGCCACTACAGAAATTTTCTTAGAATTGGAAGCTGTGGGTTCTGACTCAGCAATTGTGAAGAAATAATCTCGAGAATACCAAGAATCTAGGGGGTTGCACTGGAAAATGGAACATTTTATATAGAGGCTATCTAAAAGAAGACCTAAATTTGTTTTCCCTGAAAATTGCCTGAATATATTTCATAAAGAATGCATTCTATTATTTTATGGCTTACTTCATACTGTGCTACAGTTGTAAAGAAACCAATGCAATCATCATTATATGAAGAGTTCCCAGTTTTCTTGACATGGCCAATTCACTAGCTAATTCAATAATGCCTCAAAAGCATTGATAATGTAAAATAATGATTAACTGGCCGTGATTGTGCACTAATTCATGTCAACACTCTACATGAACATCGACTAGTCACTTTGGAATTGCTGAACCAAGAATGTAGCCAGATAGATAAACAAATGTATTTTTTTCCCCAATTGCAGTCACTAAAACAACAACACTAATGTCATTAGGAAGCTGTTAGAAAAGCAATTTTTTGAGACACATCTTAGATCCAGTGAACTGGAAACACTGGGAGTTATCTACAACCTGATAAAACCTGTAAGTTTTTCTTCTCTTTTTCTTGAGACACAGTTTCAACTAGGTAACCCAAGCTAGCTAGAACTAGCCATACCCCTGATTCAACTCCCTGAGTGCCCAGATTAAAAATGGAGGCAACTCACCTAGGCTCAGCCAGTGATTCTGCTAAATCTGCCTTGGTCTAGAGTTACTACTAGGATGCAAGTAAGATTGCTTAAGCCATACATGCTGAGGTGCGTTCCCTTGACCCTCATGGTGGAATAGAAGATCTTATTCCTGTACATTAAAATCATACTTCTATATATAAACCCTGACATGCCTGCCTAGGCAGGCACCAGCCACAAGTCACTCTCAATAAATAAATAAATAAATGTAGGGAAGAAAAAACAAACTACATACAACTTGGTATGTAGCTGAATGATATTCTGGTCCAAGTCTCTGATATTTTGTTGTTATCAATTAGATCACAAAGGAGAAAGGATTAATGCAGTCTCCTTTAGACCTGGTGGGAAAAGCTACATCTCATACTGAATCTGATGTATAAGTAGTCAGGTCATGGTAGAAAGAAATAAAAAAAAAAAACGAAGAGAGAAGGAATTGTAAAGCTTTTGTATAGAAATAAAATCTATTCCTGAGAAACAGAAATTCAGAATGGGTGTGGGGGGAAAGGAAAAGTATGACATGAAATTCTTGGTGATCTAAGTCAGATCTGGAAAGAAATGGAAAAGGTCTGGATTCTATCTCATTTGTAGCAAATAATTGCTTTAATTAGAAGCAATGGTTAACTTTTAGGAAAAAAAGTGTCATTAGACCATCACAGTTCAGAAACACAAAGACACACAGATGGCAGTCCAAAGGGCAGATGTGCAAGAGTGAGGAGGGAAAGCATGATCTCGTTCTGAAAATACTGTTTGTCATTTGTGTCCATTCATTGCACGTATACAATGTGATGCTAGTTTCTGTCAACTTGAAACAGTTTAGAACCCTCGGGGAAAGGACTATCAATGATAGATTGTCAAATTAGGTTGGCATGTGAGCATTTGTGTGGCAGAAAGGTATCCCGATTGTGTTCATTGAGTCAGGAAAACCCGCCCAACTTGTGTGGCTTCATTCTCTAGAAAGGGAATCTTGAACTGGGTGAGTGGGAGGAAGGGCACTAGCACAGGGCTGCATGCATTCATTCTCTTGTCTTTGGCCTCTTCTAGCTGCTTCAACTTTTTGCTGTCTTGACTTCCCCACAGTGACAGACTCTAACTAGAAACAAAAAACTAACCTAAACTTTCTCCCTTCAGTGCCTTTGTTGTGATATTTTACCACAGAAACAAGAAATACTGTAAACAAATGGTAATTTGAATGCAATTGGCTCCCATAAGTTCATAGGGAGTGGCGCTATTTAGAGGTGTGGCCTGGTTGTAGGAAGAATGTCACTGTGTGACCTTGATATGCTCAGGACACTACCCAGTGTCTCTGTCTTCTTTCTTTTGCCTTCCAATCAAGATGTGCACAGCACCACAGCACCACATTGGCCTGCATCCTGCCATGCTCCCTGCCGTGATGATAATGAACTGAACCTCTGAAACTGTAAGCAGCCACCCCAGTGAGTGTTTTCCTTTATAAGAGTTGCCATGGCCATGGTGTCTCTTCACAACAACAGAAACCCTAAGTTACTAAAAATACTTTTCCTCTAAAGTTGTTTGATTAAAAGCAGAATGAAATTATTTAAAACAGGAAGCAGAGTCATCTAAAGGAAAAAAATGAATAACATATGAAAGACTGAGCATAACAAAAGAAACTGTTATTCCAAGATGGAAGAATTATAAAAAGTTATCGAGGATGTTTGACTTTTGAAGTCTTTTTGCAAAATTAAAACACATAAACAACAGGAAGAGATGAGTGTATCCCTAGATGCATTAACCTCAGAAGAGAAATAGTGGCGGCAGGGACCCTGAAGAGACGGAATAGGGGAAACACTGAAAGATGGATCTGTTTTCAGAACTAAGCACTTAACATTTTGTCCTGTAGGGAATGTCAACGCAAGACCTATGAATTAATCCCAGAGAAACGCTGAAACTGGGACACGTTTTGAGGATGTTGTGTTTTACTCTCATTTATATAGCATATAATTGGGGGTGTTAAAATAAAGTTCTGTGCTGAATCCTTCCCCTTGAAATAAAGGTGTATTGCTTTTAATAAGATTACAAGACTAGAATACATTTAAGGGTTGAATCTAATTTTTCAATGGATATTTAGTCATCTATTCATATGTCAGTATGTTTTCATTAACCTTCTGACTTCTAATGAACAAAGATGAGGGACTGAGAGAGGTAGACGAAGTTAGAGAGAGCAATGACCTCTCCCCACCACTTCTGTTACTTTTCGGCTCAACCTTCACTCACTCAACCTGCAAGCCTCTATGTGTGTGTGGTGGGTTGAGAGTTAGACTCAATTTGGGAGGTGGTGATAGCATCTCATGTCTTCTCTGTTGGCAACTCAGGCACTTGGCTCTCTAGAGATGTTTGTGGGAAATATTTCTTATTCAGTTTCTTCTTTGCATTCCCAGCCCCAACTTGTCCAAAAGAGGTTGTCATGCCTTCTCCCATATGAGGGCCAGGAAGTAGAGTGTTGCCAATAATTATATGTGCACAGCAATTATGCAAAATTAATTGTTTATGTTCCAAAAGTGCTAGTAGATTGCTTTTTCTAATTGAAATTGGGTCTACTTCAGCTTCTTTTGTTTTGCTGTTTTGGGTTATTTTTTTGTATTTAATTTGCAGCACATCTTTGCATCATTAAACAAATATTCCAAACAGCATAAACAAATTTAACAGATCTTAGTTTAATATTTCACAACAGCATATGGTATGTGAGTTAGAGAATGGACAGTGATAGGCTATATATATTAAAGCTGGAATAGTATTTCATCCTTATCAGGGAAGGATAGCATGCAAATTCATGAGGTATTCATTCCAGGTTTTTGGTTATTTTAACAGGGAGTCTTGCTTTGAAGCCTTAACTGGCCTAATACTCACTATATTCCCCACCCTAGTGTTGAAAAGCCCCAATCCTCCTGCAACAGCTTTTGAGTGCTGGAATTACATGTGAGCCCCAGATCAAACTTTGATCTTCTGAATTTGTAGCATCTGTATCTTTTCAATAGTTTAAGAACTGAGAAAAGCTTGCCCAAAATTCCACCAAAAGATTTATTATGTATATCATAATATAAAAGAGATCTATTTGTGTAGTGATTAAATCAATGAACTAACTATATTAATGCCTGTGATTTTTACAGAGCAATAAATATGGCTATGTTCTTTTCTAAACACTTTGTGCATATCTCCTCTTTGAATCTGGCTACTGTTTTATGAGTTTAACATCACAGTATGTTATCATGGTACCTGGATAAACTTCCCAGCTGACAAATGTTTAACCAACATTCACATTGGCTGTTTCAGAGCTCTTGATCTGAATACCTGTATTTTACTGTGACACACAGAAGCAGAGGTACAGTTAGCAACCAGCTTTATTATTTCTAAGCCTACATACTCTTCTCTATAATTTCAGAGTATGGCAGCACAGCCATGGAAACTTCCTTTACATATAGTACACATATGTAATGTGTCTTTGGGTATTATACACAATAAAAGTGAAATATACACCTGTCCTCATCATCTGAAGTACCTATCATGTCATGCCAACATTGGAGAGAGATCCAGGGATATACCCCAAAACATTGGAGAGAAAGAAAAAGAAGTGTCAATTAAGTCTTGGAAACTGGTCACAGTAGCACACACCTCTTATCCTACTTGTTCCTGAAGGAGGCAATAGGATAAGGAATTCAACACTGCCAACTTAACTAAATAGTAAATTTTAGACTAGCATAGGCCACATGCAACCGTGTCTCAAAACAAAACAAAAACCTAACAACTAACCAGGCATTAGAAGGGCACAAAAGGGCCTCTTGTCTCTAAACTCATCCTTTCCTTCACTGACATGAGAAAGCCAAGAAAGACAAGTGTACCCAGACTCTTCTCAGAACACCTTATTCATTCTCACCCTAAGAGGTCAAGATAGGTTTCCAAGCTTTATACCAAGGCATGGCCTTGTATCTAAAGAAGAATATGGGTAAGAGAGGCAGAGAAGCCAGTGTGGTTAGGCCAGTCCATTCTGCACCAAATCTCCAGTGTCTTTCTATCTTATCTATACTCAGGGGCATACTTTACCAGCTCTTGATTCTATAATAAGTTTATCCTAGGAATATTGGATAAGGTCTCACTCTGTGATCTATGAATACTGGTTTCAGATTCATGGTGATCCCCTTTCTCATCCTCCTGAGTGCTGGCATTATAGGCTTCAACCACCACACCTGGTTTTTAAAAACATTCTTGTTAGTGTACTTCTCTGGCACATTTGCCAATATTTTGACTCCAGAAAAGATTTTTTAAAATGGAACTCGTTTTTAAAATATTTCAAAAGCTCACCTTTCAACACTAAGGTTAAGAAGAAATGAGTTTATCCAGCATTCACATATATTACTTGGCTTGGATAATATCACAAATGTTTCTTTTATTTGAACTTTGCTTTCATTGTTCATTTTCAGAAATAGGTTATATGCATATTTTTATAGTGACTCCTTCCCAGATCTAAATTTCTAACTAAAATCTGTCAACCCCTGAACAAGTTATAGAGCATGAGAGACTTTGGAGCACTCACTCTTAAATAGAAAATCTTTATCAAATCCCTCCCCTCAAAATTTACTGATCTATGAGAAGAGAAGAAATATTTCGGGCCCAGAGGTGATGGTTGACTCCAAAGAAACACTGTCTTCCAGACACAACAGTATTGATGCACATAAAAACTCACAGAGAATTTAGCAAAATACCCAAGACTTGCACAGGTGCAAGACAGATAGGGTCCCAGTATTGAGAAAGAGAAGTGGATGAGGCTCTCACTCCCTAATCAAGAAGCTATCTGCAATTGATACCAGACGGCAAAGGGATGATTTTCACAAGACTCCCCACCTAATAAGTCAGAGTTGAACTGTGAAGGCAAATGCAAAGAGAGCTTACCCAAGCTAATGGGGTTCCATTAGGCTGGACAACACTCCACTGAGAGTAAAGAAAGCCAAAAGCAAAAGATGAAGAGCATGGAGAAAGGAGCAAAAGAAAGGCATCACGAACTCGTCTCTACAAATCGGTCTTGGAAATTGACTGACACTTTAACTCTAGGATTTGTTCACAGGACATAATGCTAAATAGAAACAATGTGGAATTTTATGTTTACTAAGGATGATAACTCCTCCCTTGGGATGCTCTATTTTGTTCTTCTTGGGATTTATTTCAGTAACTCTGGGTAGCTGATCTCTCATCTTTTTGCTTTTGTTCGTTCTCCTGCATATCCCTCGAAAATGTCTTATAATCATTATATCAGCTCGTTGCCACGTCAAATCTGTATTTTAAAGACATCATGGATATTTAACTCTTGTGTTGAATTCCAGTGTCTGAATTTTCTTATTCCCAGCAGTGACCTACCTAGCCTTCCCAGCCCAGTCTCCTGCTCATTAGTTCATAGATGTCATCTGTGATGTTTAAATCTATATAATACAGTTAAGGGTTTTTTTTAGATGAGAAAATGATTTTTTGATTTAGGATTTACATAGTATGGACATATTATAAGCAAAGATTATCACCTGAACATGGCTAGGAATTAATCCCTGAGTTGTTATTCTCTTTGTTGCTACCATGAGTCTTTCTTACCCTTTCTCTGAAATGCTCTGTGCTACACGAAGACAATCTAAATACTGCTTAGTGGAGGACAAGAAGGATTGGGGAGAGTTCACTGAGTACTTAGGCTCAGTCACTCCTCATACTTGTATTCAACCAACAAAAGACACTGGCAGGAATGCTGAGGTAAGAAGAAAGGAGTGATGTGGGTCAAAAAGGAGTGATGTAGATCTCATGTCTTTATTCTTTCAACACTACATTAAAATGTAGTAGCCAAGTCTCCTTCAGTCAGTCAACAGTCAAGAGACACCACCTGGTAGACATACTCCACAATTCCACAGTTCAGCTGCCACTGAATCTGTAATGCTCTATGTCCATCCATCCATTCATCCATTCACCCATCTCTTTCTTCTTATCTGTCTGTCTGTCTATCTACCTACCTGTCTGTCTATTATCTATTCTATCATCTCTATTCTATCTATCCTACCCTATCTTTAAATTCTTGAAGTTTACAACAGTAGAATTAGAAACAAGATAATTACCTTTAGAGTTCTCATAGAATACAATTATTCTAACTTATACTTAACCAGTCTTACAAATGAATCTAATAGCTATATGTATCTCTGGAAGAGAATACCTTCCATGTGAGCTTTTCCTAAGTTTAATGGATAGAACATGATCTGACTTTTTTCTTCCATTCACAATATGGTATACCTGCATAGTGCCACATTAACTGTCAATATTTAGCAGCGCAATAGGACACTGGGCCATCTAATTATTTATGCTGTAATTTAAGGTTTTTGTCTAATATAGGATGATAAGAACTTTTGTGAAGAAAAGAAAAGATAACAGAGCTAATTTTATGAAGCACTCACCTCTATGACTGAGTGGACAGTTGGAAATAACTGAGCTAGGCAGTGGAGGAATGACGATTACTTTAAATTTTTTATTTTAAGTGCTTCTAAGTTGGAGTGTGCTGAATATAGATGGTTCTATTAAGTGAAATATGTAAGTATAAAATGGAAAATGTCAGAAGGGAAGCTTAATGACATCTTCAAATGTCATCTTCAAACGCCATTTACCATCTGTATAAAGATCAGTTTGGATGACCAGGGAATGCAAAAGTGAAATTAAATTAAAAATCAAATAAATAATTGTATGTCTATTAAAATACAGTAAAATCTAAAAAAATCACCAAACAACCAGATGTTTAATTCAGAAAACACTTCCCCATGTGCAGTGATATTGTGTGGTATCTATTCCAAAGCAGCGTGAGTGTTATGTCACAAAGGACCCTAGTAAATTCTGATCTAAACAGCTAACAGGATGCTCCTATGACAGCAAACTCATCTTCTTGAAACCTTCCACATCAGCCCCAGTTTTTACATGTGTGGTATGTATGCACAAATTCAGTAGAAATACAGCTCTTAAACTGAGAGAGCAAGGATGTTAGCTGTGGCATCAATAAAGCTACAAAACAACCTAACTCATTTTGTACTCTAGCACATAAAGCCTTCCTCTATTCTTTAACATATCCAGAGAAGTGAGGCAGGAGAGTGAAGCAGATGAGGCAGCAATTATCCACCTGCTCCAGTGGTATTAAGCACCACTGAAAAAGTTGTCTAGATCTGAGTTCCACTTCTAGTGAGCCTTTGTTTTGTTTTTAAATTCTTAGATAAAACATCTTTCTTGTTTACAATTTTATAATTTTTGCTTTCCAGACTCTCTTATTGCTCATCAATGTTGTGTCAGGTTGTCCTCTGGTTGCTATGCAAATGATGAAGATGGACTCAGTCAAGCCTGGGGAAATTTATAGCATAGCTTATGGAAGTCTGGAGGGAGTTTATAGTATAGCATGTGAAAAGTATATGATCAAATTAAGTATACGCAAACTTGATAGTACATGTCTGTAGTTCTAGCACTTGAGAGTTGAAGGCAGGAGGATCAGAAGTTCAAGGGCAAGCTCAGCTACATAGTAAGTTCAAAGGCAGCCTAGGCTATATGAAAACAACAGAACCAAAACAAAAAAGAAATACTCATTATGAAATAGAAGTTACTATATTGTCAATGTAGATGGTCAAATTGTATCCTAACAACAAACTGACTGTTGAGGAATCTACAGGGACAAAAGCAAATCTGAGCCCAAACCTCAGAAAACTCAGCCTGACTGTTCTGAAAACCTTCTGACATCATGGACATCAAATCATTAACTTGAGTGCATAGACTATCTCCATGATGACAATATAAGATAGTCCTTACAGACATATATTTCTATGCAAATATATATATACTTAGTAGAAATTCATACTTGATAACTTAATGTCAAAATTTTATGGGTTTTTAGCTACATGTCACAGTATTAGAGCAACACACGAAGTTACATTCTGACAATTCTAATAGTAGACAAAGGCACTGCTCTGGTGTCAAGACTGATCACGGTAGAGGGAAGCAGTAGACAAGAGTAGTGTCAATTTTGACTGTAGGAGGAGGGGGAGCTTCTTGTTTGTTCCAGTTACTTAACCCCAAAATAATCACACAGAAACTGTATCATTTAAATCACTGTTTGGCCCATTAGTTCTAGCTTCTTATTGGCTAATTCTTATATTAATTTCTATTAATCTGTGTATCGCCACGTGGTTGTGGCTTACGGGCAAGATTCCAACTGGTGTCTGTCTCTGGCAGCTCCATGACTTCTCCCTGACTTTGTCTTTCTTTCTTCCAGCATTCAGTTTAGTTTCCCCCACCTACCTAAGTTCTGCCCTGCTATAGGTCCAAAGCAGTGTCTTTAGTCATTAATTGCAATCACAGCATAGAGAGGGAAATCCCACATCATTTGACTGTTATTTACTTTTCCTACTGCTATGACAAAATCCCCAACAGAAACAGGCCAAGAGAGGATAGGTTTATTTGGGCTCATGGGTTCAGAATGCTTGATTTATGGTTGCTTTGCTAAGTGTGTTTGTTTTGTTTTTTTTTGTTGTTGTTGTTTGTTTTGCTTTTGTTTTGTGAGACAGGGTTTCCCTGTTGTTTGGAGCCTGTCCTGGAACTAGCCACATCTTTGTGGGTTCGAGGCCCAGTGTGTTTGGGAAACATCAAGGCAGTGAAAGTATGTGACTTAGGAGGCTGTCGATCTTATATAGTCAGAAAGTAGCATGTGAGGAGGAGACTAGAAACCAAGCATCACCTCCAATGATACTGACCTAATTCTTCCTGCTAAGTTTTACCTATGAAACATCCAGAATCTCCTCAAAAGCACTGTCAGTTAAGGGTCAAGCATTCAGGCATGAGATTGGAGGCATTTATTTTCAAGCCATAATATTGGCCCAAAGTCTGGAGGCACTACCTATAGTATGTAGATCTCATCTATATAGACTTGGAATTTTTAAAGATGACAGGCGATTCTTACTAGGGGTTAATTTAAGAGGCTTATTATGTGTCATACATACAAACCTAAGCAAAATTAGAGAATTTTATTATGCCTATGGTAACATACAACCAACTTCTAAACAGTCAAAGTTGTGGAGGATTAATCAATTAAATATCAGTAACAAAGAATAACAAATGTTTGAATGTGTAACCAAGGACCAATGCTCATTAAGTCATGAACCATACCCTCAGTACCGAGAAACTAGCAGTTAACAGGCAGTTAGCAAGGATGGATATCACCCTAGTGGTTTTAATTGCTAAAGAGCCCACCTCAGTTATGACACAATCATTTAATTTTCTGGTTCGTTTGTTTAAAGACAGTAAAGTTTTTGTTTTCTACGTGGATTTCTACGTGTAGCTCAGGTTATGAAGAAGGCTCTACTTTGTCCTCAGTCATACATATAACAACCTTAATTCTGGCCCCTACAGCTTAAAACTAGACCCTGACCTGCAGTTTAACACAAAGTCCCCCTATATTTTCTCTCTTCTTTGCCTTATTTATATAATCACACTATGGTAAAGAACATGAAAAGGGAATCATAGAGACTAAATTATGGTGATTTTGATTGCTAACATTGATTGTTAATTAGACTGGTTGCCCAAGTCGTGGGACACACCTGTGAAGAATTATCTAGACCGCGTTGGGGTGAGAAGACCCACCGTAACTATGGTGACTGGTGTCCTGATGAACAAATGGAAAAAGTGAGATGAGCACAAGCAACCGTTACTCTTTTTCTCTCCGATTGTGGATGCATGGCGACCTGCCACTTTCGACTCTAGCCGCCACCACATCCTGTATCTCCATGAACTGTAAGCTAAAAATTAACCATTCTTCCTTAAATTGCTTCTGTCGGGTGTTTTCTCACAGCAAGACAATTAACTCAGTAGTCAAATTCAGTTTTACGGATGATTATGGAACTTGGTGAATATCGATGGATAGCTGACAAAATTGAAAATGTGCTTTTTATAAGGACCTTTGAAAATGATGTTTAATTTATGCTCTTATAAATAAGCTTAGCACAGCAAATTTCAAATGTTTGTCATAAGAAATGACAGGTGAGGCCTTATGTAGTTTCCAGACTCCAGAGCATAAGCACTTTCTAACAAATCACACTCGAGTTTATGGTCATAACAAAATATCTAATTTCATTTTCTGAAAACTTTTACTTCCTAATTTGATAACTGTGTAGACGAGAAGCAAGCATTGCTTAGAAAGCTCATACATTCATGTTGGCTGTCATAGATTCTGTTTCAAACAGACTCTTAGAAAGAGTTCCTTCTTAGAAACTGAGTGTTGCCTCCATACCTGGCCATGGTTGGGAAAGAAGTTCTTTCAATATCTCCCTGCCACTTTGATTTCTGCTAAACTCAGAAGCATTCCACAGCAACGCACATCCCTTAGATTAAGCTCACTTTCATCTTCTCAGAACTTTTACTTGACTTTATTTTTTAAACCTTTGCTTCTCCGTTGGTGACTAGTTTTAGTGTGAAGTTTCTAAGTCACTTTTTGAAACATGCTGGATACAGAAGTCAGAGAGGTAAACAGCTCTCAAGGACTATGTCAGTTCTTGTAATGGAGAGTTTTCTATAGGTAAACTGCTGACTTGTCCTCTCAAGGGTGGATCATTCAAAACACAGCTCAGAGTCCTTAGACCATATTAAACTGGACCAATGCAGAGACCAGGGATGGAGACTCTGCTCTCATGAATATATCTAATCAGCAAATTAAGCAGACCTTCAGACACAACTATTGAATAGTGGTGCCCATTATGTTTAAAGCATTAAAGTCGATAGGGATGATAGATAGGAAGTAGAAGGATACTTACAGTGTGTGTTTAAACATATGTGATTATCCTCTCTTCCTTTCCCTTCCTTTTCCTTTCCTTCCCTTCCCTTTTCTGTGGTATTTGAATATGAGGTTAAAAATTACAACCAAGAAAGGAGCTGGGTTCTGGTTAACTCTGTGTGTATTTTTGGGGGAAGAGGGTTAGTAATGATCTGTCTTTTAATGCAAATAATCATAAATTTTATACATACGTTCTGTAATCAGTTTTCAGCATATTTCACAACCAATACCAATCTCTTATTTAAGAGCTACTTTGTTTTGTGTGGGTTTTTCTTTTTGTTTTTTTTTTACTGATTTTTATTGAGCTCTACATTTTTCTCTGCTCCTCTCCCTGCCTTTCCCCTCACCCTTTTAACCCTTCCCCAAGATCCCCATGCTCCCACTTTACTCAGGAGAACTACTTTGCTTCTGCTTGACAATTGGGAAAATAGCCACTTGCCTAGCACCGAATTTGGGAATTACTTCTGAGTATATGCCACTACATAGAAAATTTCCTTTTAAAGACCTCCAGTAAAATTTGCAAATCTTAAGCAAACAAATATGTTCAAATAAATATTTTTCTTTGAAACAAACAATATTTCAAAATATTTTTGAAAATGTATTTACTACTGTGGGAAATTTCTGCTGCCAAGTTCAATCCCTGGGACCCACAAGCTAGAAAGAGAAAATCAACTCCCACAAGTTGTCTTCTGACCTCTACATGGATGTTGTGACTTATGTGCATGAACACACATAAGAAGACAAAATAAATAAATAAAAGTGGATCAAAAATGTGTTGACCACAAATTGCAACTTTAGGGAAGACAATCTTCTCAATGCTTGCATGACAGTTGTCTTAATCTATTACTCCTTTCTATTTTATTTGGCAAACTATAGGCTATGACTAAAAAAATTAATTCTTAAGTGTTCAATAATACTGGTCATCTCAACATCATTGAGTATTAAGAGTATTTCTTTTTAGATGTACATGCATGTGCATGTGAGTAAGTGTATGTCTGTGTACCATGCACAGGAGGCCAAGGATGTCAGAAGAGGACACGGAACCCCTTGCAACTGGAGTTATAGGTGGTTGTGGGATTCCATGTGGGTGCTGGGAACTGAACCCAGGCACTCTGTAAAAGCAGCAAGTACTCTTAACCAATGAGCCATTTCTGAAGTTCCCATTTTCCACTCTTGGAACGATGAGAACCAAGATAAAATACTTAAACATTGAAGAATTCCCCATTAAAACTGTACTGTGGGCTCTACTGTCAGTGATATATCATTCAGAATTGCTTTTTTGCACCTTATAACTTCCATAATTTTACATAAGAAAGTACATACACAATTGTGAACATAAAGTACATAGATTTATCTGTTAAAATGACCTGTGTGTAAAAGTCATAGATATATTGATATGATCACAATGCAATAAAAGAACAGTGATACTACTGCTAAAATTTATAGTACTAATTATTTCTGTGTTCTAGAATGAAAGCTCATTATAATAGATGGGATATATAAGCCAAACACACGCAGAAAATAAAAGTCCCAAGGCAGATGATGCTATTGCAGCTGCACAGTTAAGAGTCCTCTAGAGCCAAGATTGGAAAACTTTAAGAAAATTATTTTTCTCTAAGCTTATTATATAAGGCAGAGAGAAGAAACAGCAAAGATAATGGAGATGCTGAAATGAAGAGGTCCCCCGAATAGTTCCCATCATTAGATCATTTTCTTTGGTATTCTTTTAATAATTTTTGTTCAATTATCTATCATGAACTGTTTTTCAAACAGTAGGCATTAAATAACCTATGAAGATTCCCTCCCCAGGGTAAGCATAAGAAACTTTGAAGCATTCTTATTAGAGCAGAGGTCTATGAACATCAGTGACCGATTTTTACAGGGGCAAAACCTCATTCAACCCAGAGAACATGTGCAGAGCCTCCCACAAAATCCTAACTTAATCTGATTTGTGCATAAACCTATCCTGACATCCAAAGAGCTTCTTTTTGGGTACAGTAACTCTCACAGAACTCTCTATTGCTCTGATCCATTATGATGCCAAAAGCAGGATGGTCACTTTCTCTGAGTTATAGAAAGGTAAAAGCATTTCACTCCAGGAAGAAGACATACTGCTACTAGCAAATCAGTGTTTCATAATGGGAATGTAAATGCTATTAAGATTTGAAGGCAGAGTTTTAAGAGGTCCCTCTTGTTTGCAGTTGGCAGCATATCAGCTCTTTCAATATAAGGGACAAATTACAAAAGCCTAAACTAATTACCCCATCCTGTTTCTACTCAGTTCTTCCTCCCAAGTGCCTACTCCATCCTCTCAGAGGAAGACAATAAACAGATGGATGTTTGCAGGTGCATAGGACTCCGTGCAGTCACCAGCTCTGAGAGCAATTGGTCAATACCCTTGAAGCTCGTTAAAGTGTTAGCAAATGGTTCCAAACTCTAGCAGATGGTCTATTGGTCTCAAGGGCACTGTTCAATATCTATATGGATCCATATATGCAGCTAAAATCTTTAGATTAGCAGACTGTTTTTATTTAATATTTCATGACTTTATTGCTAGTGTCTTTTCTTCTTCAGAATTTGACATAGTTCTATTTTACTCCAGGAGCAAGGAGAAAATATCTGCACTTTACAAATGAGAGACCCGGTGGTTAAGAACCCCACCCTACCAAGTAGCCTAGCTACTATGGCAGCTCATCTTATTTTCATTATTGTTATATATATTTTTTGATTTATTTGAGGGATCCACATATGGAACTTGGAAGTCAATTTTAAGGACTCGGTCCTCTCCTTTCAAGGTATAGGTTCTGGGAATTGAACTCAGATTGTGTCACACTTGAAGGCAAGTGCCTTGACCTCCCAAGACACTTCAGCAGCCTGAGCTCATTTTTAACATTGTTCTCTTAGGCAGTAACAACATGATCACTCCATGATACCTTATTTCAGTGGGATACTTCTGATTTTTAGACTGTTTCCTACGGGTGCTTTTCTGACCCTAAGGA
Organism: Dicrostonyx torquatus; assembly: GCA_028555095.1. Classification (NCBI taxonomy): domain Eukaryota; kingdom Metazoa; phylum Chordata; class Mammalia; order Rodentia; family Cricetidae; genus Dicrostonyx; species Dicrostonyx torquatus. Next base: position 10,462,687 of record JAQHUG010000002.1, read on the forward strand.
GTGTTAGGCAGATGATTATGCCTGTCAGATTGGTTTTCATTTTACTTCACCACATTTAGTAATTTTTACATGTCCCCATGCCAGACATCTTTCTCTCAAAGTTCTACTTTTCTTCCCTCTCCCATCACACATTTCCTAATATTATTTTTCTTAGTAAAACGCTACTTTTTAAAGGCTAACGTCTTGGGATGGGGACATTGTTCAGGTAGGAAAGTTCCTGCTGAATAAGCATAAGACCTTGAGTTCAAATCTCCCACAACGACATAGAAGTCCATCAAGGCAGGAAGTAATTGCAATCTCAGTACCTGTGGGAGTAATAGCAGCAACATGAAGCCCTCCTGCCTCTGACAATCTGGCCAAGATTGTGAGTTCCATCCAGATTCTGTGAGAGACACTATTCCAAACAAATCAGGGTGGAGATCAATAAGGGCAAATACCTGATATTGACCTCTGACCTCCATGCATGTGCAAATGCAGGTGAGTGCGCCCGTATATGCATGAACATAAACATATGGACCCCACACATAGCAAGCACAGAAAACTGATGTCTTGCATAAATACTGCAAATTTCCCTGGACTTCCATGACTGTCTTATTTAGTCAGAGTTTGAGTT
>JAQHUG010000002.1:10463498-10482548 GCA_028555095.1 Dicrostonyx torquatus
CTAGTGTTAGGGTTCTTTTTCTACACTCTCCACCTGTGGATGGGGAACACAGCCTTTTCCTGAATCTGGATTTCACCATATCAACTAGGCTTTCTGGACAGAGAGGCCCTAAAATCTGCCTGTCTTTGTTCCATCATCTCCCCAGGACCAGGGTTATAGATATACAATGCATTTCATGGCCTGCTTGGCTTTAAAAGTGCCAGTAATCTAAACTCATACCCTCATGCTTGCTCAGTGAATATTTCATGCACTGAGATATCTCCCAATTCCTCATCTTAAGCCATTCTTAAACACAAGTTTCTGCGTATTCACTTGAGAAATACCTGCATAACGCCAAATTACAAGGTAGTTCTCTTTTTATCTCTGGCAACCGAGTAAGGTGTGCTGTTGTTTTAATGTTTTTTAATGGTGTATACAAAGACCAAGACCAAAATAAAACCACACATGAACAGGGGAGAAGTCTCATGAGAACAATGGAATTTCTCATTTTCCCAAACTACGTCTTGAGTGATTTTCCTTTACCCCTTTTCTCAAATTCATGTTGAAACCCTAATCTCCACATAGGAGATGATACCCAGGTAGGAGAAACTTATTTGGAAATAATTTCTTTACAAAGATAATCAGTTGAAAGTAAAGCCAGTGGGGAAGATCCTCGTCTAATATGACTTTTGTGCTTATAAACAGGAAGTGTTGGGTGTTGGAGAAATATGCCAGACAATAAGCTGCTTACCTTGTAAGCTCAAGTACACGAGTTGCATTCTTAGTTATCACCACATACAAAGACTGAGTGTTGACCAGGTGATGGTGGTGTATGCATTTAATTCCAGCACTCAGGAGGAAGAGGCAGGCAGATCTCTGTGAGTTCGAGGCTAGCCTGGTCTACAAAGAGAGTTCCAGAACAGGCTTCAAATCTACACAAAGAAACCCTGTCTTGAAATTAAAAAAAAAGAAGAAGAAGAAGAAGTCTGGGCATGGTGGTGTATGCTTGTAAGCTTTCACTGAAGAAGTAAGAGTAGATGGATCCCCGGGGCTTTGTGGCCAGCTAATCTAGCCTAATCCTTAGACACAGATGCTGATAAGAAACCCTATCTCAACAAACAAGTTGGACAGTTCCCGAAAAACACCACCTGAGGCTGACCTCTACCCTTCACAAATAGCCACACAGTGTATACACAAACACACACACAGACACACACACACAGACACACACACACACACACACGTCACATGTATGCACACACAGGATGGGGGCAACTCAGAAGTTTCTAAGCAGGTAGTCACAGGGAGCCTGTCTTAGAAACATAAAAGTGACCAGCAACAAGTTGAGGAGGGAGGCCTGGGGCAGATCCTTCTCTCACAGCCCTCACAAGGGACCAACTCTGCTGAAACTTTGCTCTTGGGACTCTGGACTCTAGGATTGTGAGGCAGTAAACTATCTAGTGCTTGGTTCTAATAATCCTTGCAAACTAATCCAGCTTCCTATCTCATTCCCTCCCCTACCAGAAACACAAAATTTGAAACTCTTCAACTGTCCACTATTCTGAAGATAATACATACGTATGCATACAATAACTTTGTATTAACTTCATAACTTTAGGGGAAAATATGAGTTGTTCTCTAAATGGCAGTGTCCTGAACTGCAAGTTAAAATATGTCATAGGAGAAGACACTGAAAATCCTTTGACACAGTCTTTACAGTTTAGAATAAATAGAGAAAAGTAGAAGTTACAGGCTTTTCGAGGTCACTCCATTAGTTCTGGATGAAGGTGTAATATCTGATTCTCAATCTTTGTATTTTCCGACAGTAACACAGAGACACTCTGAACTTGTGACCAAGAAACATATTTCAACCATAATGTTCTTCTTATTTTGCCATGTTAAAAAGATGCTTAGGTAAAATTAAGTGTAACACGTATGCAATTGCTGACCTTGGGAGGCAGAGACAGAGGGACACCTCAAGCCTGAGGCCATCCTAGACTACATAAAAAAAAATTCCTGACTTACACAAAGAGATTCTATCTCAAAAATTAATTAGTTAATATATGAAATAATAAAAAATAAAATGGCCGGGCGGTGGTGGTGCACGCCTTTAATCCCAGCACTTGGGAGGCAGAGGCAGGCGGATCTTTGTGAGTTCGAGACCATCCTGGTCTACAAGAGCTAGTTCCAGGACAGGCTCCAAAGCCACAAAGAAATCCTGTCTTGAAAAACCAAAATAAAATAAAATAAAATAAAAAGGTGTTTAAAGGTAGAATAATATTCGAATATCTGGGGACAAAGATCACAAAAAATAGTCTGCTCCACCAAAGAGCATTTCAAAGTCCTTACATTTCTGGACTCTTAATTGCCCTGCTAATATTTTCTCTGTTAATAGCAGACACAAGTGGCTTAATACTCAGTCCTTGCCAAGATTAATATTTTTGGAATTTTATGTATCCAAGGAGAGAAAATTGTTCAGGAGTCCATTTCTTCTTTTGCCTATTTTTTTGCTCATAGTTTTCATATATTACACTGACAATAATTCAAAGTAGCTTAAAATATTTTAGTACAGTGAAAATGTTTATCATGACTCTAGTTACTTATTGATAGACTTTTTGGGTTTTTTTTTTCTCTGATTATTTTCTGAGATCATTATTCTTTTGGAAGATTGGATGGTTGCAGAATAGACATGGGAAAGAGAACTTTGACTTCTAAGATGGATCATTTTGAGGTACAATTGGGTAGATAGCAACTGGAAACAAACAAAACCTTTCATCAGAGCTCTCCTGGAATTGACTTGGCTGCTGTGAAAGATCTTTGGGATTATATTCTGAACATTAAACAATTTGAGAAACGTTGTTACAGAGAAAACTCAAATAATGTTTGGACTGGATTGAATGAGCTTTATGACTCTGCCCATTCATACTGTTCTATGAACACAGCAACGATCTCATAAAACTGTTCACCTCAACTAACACAGACATCACTTCGTCCCTTCTTATCTTGATATCATGCCTGTGTGGTTTGCCAGTAAATGTATTTAATTCACATACATTCCCACAACAGAAACAGAAACATCAATTTGTAGCTCATAGCAAGTTAAACTAGAAGTTCAGGTTAGAGTATTTTCCTTGCTGTTCCACTCATTAGCATGCAATCTTTTATTTTTTACTATATTGAGTAGACTGGCAACCTGTAACCAGGAAAGAAAAATTCCGATCAGTGATATTAGCCTTGAGGTTCTATTCTAAAAAGCTAAACAAACAGACCCAGTCAATCATGAAGTCAGATACTAACCTCCTTCATTTTTTCCAGTTCATTTTGTAAGGCTTGCTTCGCAATCTCAACTTCTATAAGTTGCTGCCTCAGCTTCTCATTTTCATCTTCTGTTGTTGTTCTTTTTTCTTCCACATTTTCCAATTCATGGTGAAGTCTCACAGATACATCCTTTGCAACCTACAATGATGTGTTTGTAGCAATGAAATGTAATTTTACTCACATTGAAGGCATTAAAAGCCAATGTTTCCATAGCACTTACTATGTAGCAGTGTTTCCAATACCTCATCTATGTACCATTCATATATCAACCACCTAACTCTCACAAAAATCCCATAGGATAGATAGGATGATTGTATCTGCTTTATTTGGGGAGAATATTAAGTAAGATGTGCATGGCTGCACAACTAACAGGCAGCCAGACAGCTGGCTCAACTTTGTTCCTTTAACCTCACCACATCAGGGCAATATAATAGATTTAACATGTCTGCTTTAATTTTACAGTAAAACCATGGGCTACATGATTCCACTATTGCCCCCACTGAGAAATGGAGGGAAAGACATTTTTAACGACTGGCTATTGGGACTTGCTTCTACCCCATAACTCCAGTTAGTTTCAAGTACTTAAGATTAGCAAGTATTCTACTACTTGAGATTCATTTCTGTTTTAATACTAGTATATAATTTTACCCCAACTTCTGAGATTATCTTGAAGGTTCTAGAGCTTTGAAGGGGTCTTAACATTTAGTGTCCTGGTTTAGACTGAATAAAGGGAGTTTGGCTACCATCAAGCCTTGGTATAAGGCCCAGGTGTATTGCATAGAATCTATGTAAAAAGTTCTTTTGTTTAAGAGCACTCGATGCTTGTGTAGAGGACTTTGTATTCAGTTCCCAGATGCTATGCCTTCTTCTGACATCTAAGGGCACCAGACATGCGTCTGAGGCACAAACGTACATGCAAGCAAAACACGATATGTGTGTGTGTGTGTGTGTGTGTTAAAGTGCCATTGGTGCCTCTCTAACGTGATTCCATTAATAAACTCTAACTCACAGGATTTCCTCAAAATCAACTAATGATATACATAATAATGTTACAACTCCCTATGAGTCGCTATGTGTCCCAAAGGAAACAAGATGAATGAAGCAAGGATTTACTCAGAGCTTCCTTAAAACACATCTAGGTTAATTAACTTCACTTTCATATTGGTGAAGTTAATATAGATAAAAGTATATTTGGTTGTCAGTAGTGATGAGCTTAACATCCAGTTTGCCTTGAATCTGCCTCCTGTCAAACTGAACTGAAGAGAGAACACCAGATGAAAACATGTAATGCAAGCTTGGAGCTGTCTCAAAGCCTGTTTTCTGGGATACATTCTGGATGGGCAACTTCATTACAAATTGAGATATTTTTTTTTTTGCTTCATTCTCCTTCTTCAAATGAGTTTCTGTTTAGAGTGGGGGGAGACGGGGGAGGGCGGGTCCTTTCAGGGAGTTACAGATGTGGTGAGTGCAGAAAGGAAAGGGTCCAGAGTGGAAGCTGAGACTTGCAGAAAGAGACCTTAACTATTTTCTCAGTGCTATTCTGAATGTCGGTACTCCACAGTAACCCACAGTGCTACTCTTGAATGCCTGATTCCATCTGGCCTTCGGTGGGAATACATCATTAGAAGCCAAATCACTGGAGTCCAGGCCATGTAGAGTCTGTGCTTACCCATAACCATGGATGGCCTTGTTTCAGCCCAGGAGGGAGGAACCCTCTTCCCATTATTTCTGAAAGAGTTACTCCCAGGAAACCGTACCCCCCCACACACACACTCACACACAAACACACTAAACTGAACATTTCCTTCCACTTCCGGGATGCTGACATTTTGTGGTGAACTCTAGCAACCTAAAGCCCTTTGCCAGTCGTCAGTGAAGGCAAAGAGCTCTCACCAAAGTCTGCACCCGCTGACCCCGGCGCGCCCTCGTTCCCCCTCCCCCACAGCTGCAGACCTTGAGGTCCTGCTCCAGGCTGCGCAACAGCTCCCCATCAATTTCCCCGGTCTGCGCATAGCGGAGCCTTTTGCGCTCGGCTTTGCGGAGGCGGTACTGCAGGATCCGGCAGTTTTTGTTGGCTCTCTCCAACTCATGGCGCATCTCCTGCAGCTGACAGGCGTCCTCCTCGAAGAAAGTATCCCTCATCTCGTCCATCTCGGTCCTCAGCTCATCGATCTCGTTCTGAGACAGTGACAGACCATGGGTCACAATCAGCCTTCCTTGGAGTCGCACAGATGCACACCGCATACATCCCATGGTTACTCCCAATACCCAGGTTTTCTGCCTCCTCCTCCGGAAGACAGGAGTGAAAGGAGGTTGAAAGCAGAAGCTAGAAAACCAGGCCCAGTTTAGGCCTCCTTCTTTCTTTCTGTTACTCTAGCACTCTCTGCCCGTGAGAAAGTGGGGCAAATCATGATAATTGGATAAATGAAGGCCTGGATTTGGTTTTAAATGAAACGCAACGGTATTAATATTAGGTTCCATTTCAAATTGGGAGCAGGCCATGGACCTCTCCCCACCTTCCTAGTTTCCCTCCCTCCCGGTGGCCCTAGCAGGTTAACAACCTTCCAACCCTACCGGGATACGCCCTAATCCTCGGAGGCCCCACGCTTCCCCTCCCCCATTCGGTCCCCACCCCCTATCCTCCTCACCTTGAGAGTTTCGTTCTCTTCCCGCAGCTTCTCCATCTCCTCCTGAATATCTTCCTGCTCCTGGAGCTGCTGCGGGTGAGACTGCGACGAAGGGGGAGCCGCCGCCTGCATGGCCCCGCCGTTGCTGCTGCTCTCCGCGCTTTGCTGGGGGCCTTCGGCGGCGGCCGCCATTGGAGAGGAGGAGGGGACCACAAGGGGCTCACAGATGGCAGGGGCGCTGGCGACCAGGGAGCTGCGGCTGCCACCGCCACCGTTTTTAGTGTGCATCTGAGCCGCGGCCGCCGCCGCCGCCGCCGCCCGCTCCTTCTTGAGATGGAACTGGATGAGCTCAGACTGCAGACATCCCTCCTTCCAGTAGCTCCCTCCACCTCCGCTGTCGCCCCCTGCGACGCCGCTTCCAGAGTTTCTGCTGCCTGGGCCGGGGGTTCTGCTTGCAGCAGCAGTGGGTGGCGAAGGGGAGACCCCCTCCCCGCCGCTACTACCCCTCTGAGATGCGCGGACGCCTTTCCCTCGCCAAACCCTGGGCGGCGGCGGCTGCGGAGCGCCCCCCTCCCGGTCCCCCTGGCCGCCGCCGGCTCCTCCTCCTTCCCCGCCCCCTCCTCCTCCCCCGAGCGGAGGGGGTTCCCCGACTTTCGAGGGCACTGATTCTATCTCCCGGGATGTCTCTTCGGGCGGCCCGGGCCTCCTGGAGCTCACAGAGGCCAGGATCGCCGCGGGGGGCCCTTCAGCACCAGGCGCGGGTTGGACAGCTCCTGGAGCAGCCCCTTTGGGTACCACGGGCGTTGCCTTTTCCGCCCCGCCTCCGCATCCTCTGGAGCCTGCCCCAGAGGTGCTACGACCAGTTATCTTGTTACCCTGCTGCTGCTGTTGCTGCTGCAGCTGCTGCTGCCGAACGGGATTGAGTTTCGTGCCGACGCCAAGAGGGGACCGCGTGGCCGCGGCGGTCTGTCGTAAAGAATTGTCCCTAGGCCTAGCAGGTGACTGAGCTCGCTGCTGCTTTCTGCTACTGCCCTCCGGGTGTAGGCGAGCCTCCGTGGCTGCGACGGCGGCAGAAGCTGAGGTTGTGACTGGGGCAGCGCCCCCGGACGGTGGCTGACTCATGGCAGTCTAGGGAGAACCTACCGGATGTGACTTGGAACCATCCATCTCTACGCCATCCTCTTTTCTCCTTTCTGCCACCAACCTTCCTTTCTAAGCTGAGACGGAAATAAAAGAAGAAAAATATACAGTATGTTTACATCGTTGCAGAGTCAAAGGTGAATTTGCTGGACAGAGAAAAAATGAGATTTGGAAATCCAGTGTTTAATGAAACCCTTGACTAAGAAAAGGGTACAAGGCTATTATTACTTCTCACTTTGCCCAACGTGGCGCTGTTTCCATCTTACTCCATCCCAGTCAAAGGCAGATGAAGCTTGTGTTCGTTAGGTAGCAGGTTTTGGAAATGGTTAGAAAGAAATGAATGGGAAAGGAAATGGTGGAGGGGGTGGAGGGATAAGGTCCTGAAGAGACTTAGAAAGGCAAAAGAAATGTTTACACATTATAGTTGTCAACCGGCTTTCTTCAGCTTCAAATCTGTATTTAAAAAAACACAGGTTAGTGGGGAAATTTTTTATTTAATTAGTATACCCAGAAGTCAATTAAAGAAACACGGTTATGATGTAAGATCCTAGAGAATATCTATTGTAGATAAATGACACTTTTCTGATTCTGCTCCAGCCCCTAATGTTGTCTTTAGATAATTACAGCCAGCTTTCTTTAGAGCAGAACAGAAAAGAAAATGCAAAGAGTGACTATTAATAAACCCCAGTCCCAAGATGTAAAAAAAAAAAAAACAACTAGCATCAGAAATAAGATTCAGTCATTGGGAACCCCAAAGAGATTATTCTTATAACTCAAAAATACCTTTTGGATAATCTGATAAGCAGCTCTATCTACAGGCTGTGAAGTTTTCAGTGATGAATTTGCCTCCACTCACTTGTTCTGTGCTTAGGAAGCGCTGAGTTGTAAGGGCAATGTAGAAAAGAGTTTCAGTTTTGACCATCCTCCTAGATGGTATATGATAAACTCAGCTGAAGCTTTAAAATGCCCACTCATGCACCTGGAGAAATGGCTCAGCAGTCAATAACACTGCTCGTCCAAAGGACCCACGTTCTATTCCCACACCCCCGCGGAAGCGCACAACTGTCTGAAGCTCCAGTTCCATGCGACCTGACACACTCTCTGGGCACCTGGTCCATATATGGTACAGAAATATACACGCAGGCAAAATAATCATACACATAAAATTAAATTTAAATTTTAAAAATGTTAGAATGTTCACTCAGTCCTATGGAGCCAAATTTTGAAACAGAAGACTCTATACCCAGAAAGCTAGTCATCTTCCTTTATAGTGTAAGATATATGGTGTTATCTTCTGAAATTAAACAAATTACTTTAAACTGGAAAACAACAAGCTTCTGCCCTGTGTTTCTGTCTGGTGACCCAGTCAGCTAGTTCATTTGGCCCACTTTTCAGGAGAACATCATCTATCTATAAAACACAGAAAGGTCATGACTACACACAAACTATCTTTTAGGAGAGGTGATTTCCCAGGAACTTACTTACATTATTACAGTTATTATCTGTTGTATCTTGAGAATATAATCATTTCTACCTTCATAAAGAAATAGCAACCAAATACCCCTTCTCCACCTCCTTTTCTGCCTCTGCAATCTCTTTTCAACTCACTTTGTAATACCAAGATTAAGCAAAGACTACTTCAGAGGGGAAAACACGGTTACCCACTGCTAGAATGGCTGGCCTACTTTACCCTGGGTCAGACTAATGTGGGCCATCCAACTTAGTATTATACTGGCAATACAAAGTTATATATAACTAAGCAGAACCACACAGGAGCTGAGAAGTCATGAACTGAAGCCTGACCCAGTAGAAATCGTCATCCAAGCAATTTAAGCAAGGACTAAATCACCCCTTTCCATCTCATACCCTATCTATCCCAGGACCCACCTCGTTTCTCACCCTCATCTCGTTAAAAAAAAAAAAATCCAGTTCTCACTTCTCTGCAGAGGCGTTGCTTCCAGAAAGTTGATGCAAATCAACACTGCTTTCTACCTGATATTTCGAAGTCTTCGAGGTTATTTTTCTATCTTTCAGAGAGTGTTCAACTTCACAGTGTTCTAGAAGACTTTCTTGCTGAGCAGGCTTGCTTGCATGGGATCCACACCCACTCGGGTTCTCCAAACAAAGGCGGTAACTACAAAGACGCGGAACTCTGGGAGCGGGTTCCTAGCCGGCGGTGCTTGACTGGGGCTGGAATTGCAACTGCAGCAGGCCAATGCTCCGGGTACCAAACTGTGCCAGACGCTCCCCAGGAAGTACAGCAGTATTCATGAGCTGACCTCACCGGACTGGGCTGGAAAGAGGGCGGGATTGGAGGGAGGACAGGAGAGAAGTAACGGGAGTGGTTGCTTAAAGAGGAAAGAGTAGGTGAGGATGGGGAACAGGGGTAGCTGATGGGAGGCAAGAAGACAAAAAGGCCAGAGCCACGCCCGAGATAGAGAATTATCAGCCTGGCTCATCAAAATCCTTGCCCTACTCCCATTTCCTGTAATTGGCAGGAGACTCCAAAACCGCTTAAAATCGGATGTATTGGTTTCCAGCAAAGCTTTGTCTCGGGTCTGATCAATCTCCATCAATTATTTACTTGAGCTCTTTTCCTTGGGAGGCCAGTTGGAGCAGCCTGCACCCTCAGCCTGACCCTCTGGAGTCTCCTGATGCAGCTGAAAGGCGCTGGCGCACTGCTGCCGGGAGTTCTCTTTGTTCACTAATTCTCAGTCGATCTCTCCACGCATGGCTTCTTCCCCACCCCCAGCTCGGGCGGAGTCCTGGGATGGCTTTTCCGCGAATAGACAATGGTTGTCCCACAAACAAAGGGTTCTTGAAAAGATACGAAGAAACGACTAATTTAGAGCAAACTGAATACTTACAAGCTTCCGGGACGGTTGCTGCTGCTGATGAAGTAGCACTGGGCACATTTCCCCTTCACCTAACCAAAGACCAGTTTCTTCAAGTGAAAGCAAGGTGTTAGTTTCTGAGATCCACATCTTTTTACTGATGTGTACGTGAGTAATAGGAGTCAGGAAGAATGTATCTATAAAGCATTAGATAAACAGCGGGTTAAGAAAAATGTGTTTCCAATTTATATTTATCCATATTGTTTCACAAAATATTCCTAAAATATGAGGGATTTCCCCCCCATTCCTTTTAATTTTATTTTAGAGAGCAGGCTCAAAAGCCTCCTTTTTTACCCCAAACATCTTCTTGTAAGCGTTCAGGTGAGAATATATTAACCTTGAATTAAAAGGGCATTTTTAGAGGTTAAACCTCTGTTACATTGTTGTGGTGGTTTTGTGGGGGTTAAGATTTAGATATTTTGCAACAACATGTCTAGCCTAGTGTTAATTTAGCAGGAAACTTTATTTTAAAAGTATATATCCTGTCTTAAGAGGAAAATAACAATGATTTGGGAGTCATTTACACAGAAGCAGTTTGTTACAGTGAAATGAATGCATGTGATTTATATCTAAGTAATTTATATCTCCAGTGACATCAAATATGGTATCACAAGGAAATCATTTCAGGCTGTGAAACAGACACTATGAACAGGTTTGTGGCCAGTACTGTCCAAGGTGCTGGCGATATAAAGAAAGTCAAGAAATCGTCTCCGTGCCAAGAAGGCCCAAACATATTGGCGAAAGTTGAGATAACTGAGATAATGTTCTTATTCTTCAATATGGGAGCTGAAAAAGAGAATCTTGTGATATCTATGATGAGACGTTCAATCATTGATTTGCATACCAAAATAGAATCACAAGTTATTTGAGTTTGTGTTAAGTACTTCCTTAACATCATATACCCCAATATAAAATGTAATGTTATTATTGTGTGTTTATTTATTTTTGAGTCAGGTTTCAGTTTGTAGACCTGGGTGGCCTGGAGCTCATTATGTACACCAGGCTGGCCTCAAACGTATTTGCCTCCTGAGTGCTGCTGGAATTGTGGTTGTGGAGCACCATACCCAGCCCTCTAAATGGCAACATTCTTAAGAAACAGCAAGATCCACATTTCCCATTTAATAAACACTAGAATAATGGATAAAAATAACTCTTAGATCAATCTTTATAAATAAGACATTGATATAAAATAATCTAGGAGCTTGTCTGAGAGTTAGTGACCAGCTTAAATGCCTCCATTTCAGTGTTTATTTCCATGCAGTAACTTTTATTCCATGAAAGTCTAATAAAGTCAAGAATGCTTACATCAGAATCCATGTGCCCAGAAGGTTTATTTTGTACTTTAGGAGTGTGCAGTCTCAGTGTTGAAAACCATAGTCATATCAGATGCCTAGAAACAATATTGATATATCTTTACAAATAAAGTTTTTAAATAGAATTATATTTTTCTTATCCTTTTATTTTCTTGTGAAATAAAATTACACTTTGGTGTGGGGGCTGGAGAGATGACAGAGTTGCTGAAGTTACTTGTTCTCATAGAGGACTGACATTTAGTTCCTGTCGCTCACATGACAACTCACAACTGGCTGTAAGTACAGTTGCAGAGGATCCAAGGGCCTCTTCTGATGACACTTCCCATGCACGGCACCCACACGTATATATTGGCAATACATAAAATGAAATAATACACACAAAATAAAAATAAACATATTTGAAAAAAATAAACTTTTTCAATAAAACAAACATCAAAGATAATTATGCAGATTTCGTCAGCCTTTGGACAGCTTTGGCATTATTTTTTGTTGTTTAAGAAGTAGGCTAACGACTGACTTCTTATTGTTTACTTGTAATAATGAATCATCTTTTCTAATGCACATCAAGATAATGAATCTTCAGTCCACGGAAGAAAGCTAAACTTCCAACTTCGAAACCCTTATGTACAGAGTTTAATATGGGAATCTTCAATTTTGTGACTTAAATGAGGCTCAAATATTTTAGTACTGACTATCTTTATCTTTTACCCTTAATTGGTCAGACATTTTCACTTTTTAAAATCTACCCCCCACAAATTTTTTTCTCTTCAAGTACAACTTAAAAAATCTGTACATCTAAGGTTTATTTATCCAATCTCAGCTCAATCTGTCTACCTATGCACAAAATATGTTTGTTGGCAAAACTATTAATTCACATTCTATGTGAAAATTTTTATATCCTACTTTTTGTCTAAAAGAAATTCTAGAATTCTTTATTCACTTTAATCTTAGTAAAGGTTAAACTATGTATTTTCTCAATGAATATTAATTTTTTATTGCTATGTCATATTCCTTTGTTTCAATATTTACTTGTCTTCAAAATACATTTATTGGTGTGTGTGGTTCTGGGAAACACTACCTCATCGTTAATCTGCAGCTATTCTTTTAAAAGCTTAGTACTTATCCTTTATTCTTTCTTTTACAATCACCATCAAAGTCCAGACATTCACAGTTCCATTTAGACTGTTGCAAAGACTTCTTATTGTAAGTTATAGATGCTTAAGTGGAGTATGGTAGTTCGCACCTGTAATTCCAGGTGAAGAAAAAAGATTGGTATAATTTCAATGCCAGCCTGGGCTCTATCGTGATTTCTAGTCAATCATGAAAGGTGGTGTGATACCTTGACTTTAAAAACACATTTGATACATACACACACACACACACACACCAAAACACAATAGAATGATATGATCAATACTTTCAGTTTCTGCTTTTATTAAATATGCTCCTTATGTCACCACAGATAGTTAAACTCTGATTTTCAAGGACGTATATCAACCTTATCTGCAGCAAAAAGTGCTTCCTAATCAGTTATAGTGGTGCTCCTGTCCTACTAAGATTTAGTCTCTTCCTTTGATGATACAGAATTGGAATTTATTTAAAAAACTGGTTTAATATTTTATGAGTATGGAAAGAGAAGGAGGGAGAGAGAGAGAGAGAGAGAGAGAGAGAGAGAGAGAGAGAGAGAGAGAGAGAGAAGAGAGCAGTGAGAGCTGTGTGCATGCAAGGATTGTAGACAAAAACAGTTTTAGAGGATCAAAGGAACTCTTATTATTTCTAGACCAGAAGGTGGTCAGGTTACCTGTTCTGAGTGCAAACATAACTCATAATACAGCTTGTAGGATTTTTTCTCAAAATATCTTTTTCTAAGGAGAGGTGCAGAATATTGTTTCCACACAGGAAATCTGTACAGTTTTGTTTTTGCTATTTAAGTTGTTAGATGTCTCAAAATTCTTGAAACTCAGTCTATGGGACACAAGTGAGAGGGTTTTCTTTCCTTCTGCAGGCTCCCTTGATCTCCTTGGACTTTCAGTCCTGCCAGTTTCTATTTCTGAGACTTTTGTGCATGACTTTAAGGATTGGTGATGTTGGCAGATGGTCCAACATCTGAAGCTTAATCCTTAATAAACAGAACTTTATGTCTTACCTGTCCAGATATGGGGCCTTGGCGTGTCCTATCTAGGAGAAATGATATGGGAGTTCCCTCTGTATGCTGTGAATACCATTGGTTTAAAAAAAGAAGCTGTTTTAGGCCTGTGATAGGGAAGAAAAGAGCTAGGTGGGAGAAACTAAGCTAAATGCTGGAAGAAAGAAGGCAGAGTCAGTGCAAAGCCATGTAGCCCCACCAAGATAGATGCCAGAACTTCACCCAGTAAGCTACAGCCTTGTGGTGATACACAGATTAATGGACATGGGTTAAATTAAGATATAAGTTAGCCAATAAGAAGCTAGAACTAATGGGCCAAGCAGTGATTCAATTAATACAGTTTCAGAGTTATTTCGGGAGTCTGGGTAGCCGGGAACATACAAGCAGCCTCCCTACTACAGGAAAACATGAGAAGGTTTTAGTTTAAAGACTGGTGAGTGTTACATGATGGCAATCTCAAAGAAAATATGGTCTGACTTTAGACATCAAACTGCACAAACTAGGTCACAGTAGGTTTGGTCTACCTAACCCTAAAGTTAGCACTAAGGAAGATTTTCCACCACAAGGTGATGCAAACCATGATTTTATCAAGTCATTTACTTTTGATGCAGGCTCTGACATAGATGTAATTTTGTTTTACAAACTTAGAAAAATGAAGAAGAATACTTTGGCCACTTGTCAGTGATATGTACAAAACATTCCACTTAAATAATGGCAAATGTTTCCTTTTGTTCTTCTGTCAAAATATCAAGAGATGTCTTTGTAGTATAACTCTGCTCATCATATTACCCTCTGAGATTAAGAGGGAGTTCCTTTGGGTAGTGTTGATTCAGAGAATTCCTGTAAAGAATGCTAATAGGAAAATTGGATACAGTTCAACATGACCAGTTGTATAGATTCAACATCAGAGGTCTTTCCAGAGACATCTACACCGATAAAGTGAAGGTCTTAACGTATTGTATAGAAAGAAATTTCATAGCAAAGTTGGAAGTCATTCAGGAAAAAGATTTTAATATAAATTTAAACATGGGGCTGGGAGGCAGAGGAGAGGAGATGATCAGGACAATGGACTATTGTTTCTTTTGACATAAGCACTCAAACCCTTTCTGCTTTTGTATTCTCTTTGTCGTCCCCCATAGTCATCAATTACCTCATTTTGTGTCAATTTTGCTCATGTTTTTAAAGTTTAGTTTACATTTAACTTCTTTACAATATGTACTTAGCTTATTATGATGGTCAGTCTTGGGTGTCACCTGGACTGGATCTGAGGTCAACTAACAGATGAGCCATGGGACACAGCTCTGAGGAATTTTCTCATTCAGGTTATATGAAGTAGGATGACCCACCCTGAATGTGGGTAGCACCTTCTGGTAGAAGCACAGACAAAAAGAGGTGTGAAAGGAGAGCTTTATACTTTTTGCCTCCATGCCTTCAATCTCAACTTTAAGTTCTTCTACTCTATTGTTGCCACTCATACAACTGCCTCTAGCACGGGTGTCCATATTGGCGCAGTGCTGTTAACATTCCTTTGTAGGGATTGGAACCTAGTTTCCTAGGACCTCCAGAGCAACCCATAGATTAAAGACCCATGCATCTCTAAGAATGCCCCAGGCTTTGCCTGCCAGGTTGAGACTGCTGCAGCATTCAGCCTTGTGGACTGAACCACTGCCAGGTCTCAGCCTTTCTGGTGTAAAGCCAGTCATTGTTGGCCTTTCTAGAGCAGGCTGTAAGCCAGTTAAATATATCCCCCTTTAAAATATAGTCATTCTGTATGTTCTGTTCCTCTAGAGAACTCTAAGTAATAAAGATGTTTAATAATTTTCTGAACCTCAAATTTTTTTACAAATGCATTTTTATTTATATATTCATATATACTACATATATTGCTATACTTGGTGTGTTGTGTGTGTATGTGTGTGTGTGTCTGTGTGTGCGTGCACGTGCTTATGTGTATTTGGGTAAGGGTGACGTTAGATAAATTAGTGTTTTTGAAAAAGTCTCTTCTAAGCCTGGAAAGCATGGACATAGCATGACTAGATGGCCCAGATAGCCCACTTCTACTTCCCTAGCACTTTATATGTGGATTCTGCTGGTTGAATCCAGGTTCTCCTATTTTCATGGCAAGCATTTTTTTGCTACAGTCTTGTAGAATGATTCAGGAAGTTCTCATCATGGGGCATTGAACATGGTGGTCATAACTATTGATAAGTGATGACTACGGTGTGTACAGCATTGTAAACTGCCAAGAGGTATTAGCTGCCATTTTTACTGTTAGCATTCCTAAGTTTCTTTAGACAAGTTTTCCTTTCCTAAATTTCTGTAGAATTAATGCTATGGAGATGAAGCACACACTACACATAAAACATTGTACAGTGTTTTATGATTGTCCATCTAGATGGTAAATATCTAAAGGTAAAATTTTCTTCAGGAAAGAGTGGGATACCTGGAAGCTGATAGATATACGTAAATCACTTAGAAGGGCCCTACCAGAAAAAGACTGTTATGCTGGAATTTGGTCTCTTTCTTTCAGGAGTACTTTATCTTGGAAATGTGATCATTCTCTTGACTTTTACGGGCATGTGTATGAGGTCACACACCAAATTTGTTCCCTGGACTGTACTGTAGATGATAATGAATCACAGTGTCCTTGGGCTATAGACACCATGACTCATTTTTCTACCTTTAAGTTGGCTACTCAAATCATGTTATATATGGAATTCAGCATGATTCTGGACATCTCGATAAAGGTTCTCCTACAATCTCTCTGATTAAAAGTACAATTTGTTCTTGTTTCTTTCTATTTGAGATAGGGTCTCACGTAGCTCATACTGGCTTTAACTGTCAAGAATGGCTTTGAAGTCCTCATCGTCCTACCTCCATCTCCCAAGTGCTAGGATTATAGACTGAGCCATTACACTTGGATAAGTATTGAATTTTGTTGTTAATTATTTGATTTATTGTATATTTATTTGTTAAGAAGAACCTCACTATGTAGTCCAGATTAGATTTAGATGCATAAGCTTCCTGCTTTGGTATTCCATATTCTGAATGACAGGCACGCAGCACCATGTTGAATTTATGTGTGATGCAACTTAGCATTGCGACTTAATCTTTTTGTTTGCTGTGTATATTGAATTAAGACAAAAATTGCAACATTACCATGAATTTTTAAATTACTCATGCTATTGCTTTTGCCTGTGCTTGCAGTTGGGTCTTACCTAACCAAATACTACTTTATTTCATAAATGTTTGTAAACATTAATTTTGGTAGCTCAGAACTATGTTTAACCATTCATTGTAGCCAAAATATGGATAAATTACTGGTTTCAACTCAGCCTCATTTTCTGTCCAAACTTAATCTTAGCTGAAGATGTCAACAATTCCAGTACTTGATATATATATATATATATATATATATATATATATATATATATATATCACTTGTTAGTAGATTATTAATTCACAATCAACAGATTTACTGCACAAGTATTTTAATGTCTCATCTCTGCATTCTCTTGTAGCTTTTGGCATTCATGAAAAACTAGTGTTTTTTAAAAAGAGCACAACAGAGTAAGAAGAGTAATATCATGAATTATTTCATATTTCACTGGGAAAGTTTGGTACATAATTTACATTTATTGCTGTCATCTTTTGAAAATAAAATGAAATAAATTTCCTTTCTGAGACACAAACTAGCTAATATCTTACTGAAAATCAATATGTCAAATGTATATATGTAAGTATATATATATATATTTTTCTTTGTATATATGCTCAGTATTAAATGTTGTAAAAAGAAATGGTGCTAAAGTAAATGGATAAATCCATGAAAATGAAAGAAATTATTCATGGTATAACATCATAAGCTGGGTGGCGATGAACTTCTATAATTTTAACACTTGTAAGTTTGGAGCAGGAGGATTGCCATGAGTTCAAAATAAGCCTGGACTTACTTCATTGGGAAAACAGGTCACAGACTAAAGAGTTAGACCCTATCTTAAAACAACTCCAAAACAAGCCTAAAATTTATTTGACACTAGGTTATGGCTTCATGTGGAAACTAAAACTTTAAAAGTGGAAAAGGATTAGGGATTTCCCCATCACCTCTACTTGATTTAAAAATGATTGAAAAAGCATGATAAAACTTAATGCTGACATGAAAATGGAACAATAAGAAGTCTTATGTAACTGGCAGAATTTTAAACTAATGCAGTCACTTTAATAAACTCTATAGTTTTATGCAGATATATTGAAAGCACCAGTTTCTATATCTGGTACTCTCTGTCTAATCATGAGAATGGAATTTCTTTGTATTTACTCAGGTATATGCTTGTAATATGAAAATCCTCAAAGTTAAATGAACAATAAAATTGTAATATATTCACCCAAAATAATACTATCGAACAGTGGAAATAATGAATATCTATAAACAATGTGATTACAGTGCTAGGCAAAATGAATTAATCACAAAACAAATGTCTAAAAAAATTAAACATGTAAGGATTTCCACATTGAAAATTAAGTAGTATATTACTAAGGATATATGCAAAGAAATTAAGTCAGATAAAGTAAGGAAAGTATAACAACATTCTGACTGGTGGCTAATGAACCAATGAGCTATTTAAGAAATAGTGGTAGATTTAAGAGCATATGGTTTGGCTGCATTTTACTCCTTAACAATATCCCTATTTGTTGAGAGATATTATTTTCAGGTGTGTAATTTTGTTTACACTGCATTTGTTTAACTCCATGAAGCTGTGTTATTGTGTCTGTCTTATAGACAAAATTTCTTTCCTGCCTGGTCCTGCAGTCATTCGGTCCCAGAGAAACATATAGAGGCTTTTATTAATTATAAACTGGTTGACCTATTAGCTCAGCTTTATTATTAACTAGGTCTTACAACTTAAAGTAACCCATAATTCTTGTCTATGTTGATCCACATGGTTTGGTACCTTTTCTCAGTGCATTTTTATCTTGTTTCCTCTACATCTGTGTGGCAATTACAGACTGAGCCTTTCCTCTCTCAGAATTCTACTAGTCTGGTCATCCTACCTATACTTGCTATCTGGCTACTGGCCAATCAGCATTTTATTACATCAATATGAGTGACAAATTGTTACAGGGTACAAGAGCATTATCCCACAGCACTGTCTAAAACACCTGATGGTCCTAATAAAGAGATGAATGAATGACTAATAGCAAGGCAGAATCAAGGATAGGCAGGGCTAGCAGGCAGAGCATATAGATAAAAGGAGAACTGGAAAAAAAAAACAAGGAGATCACAGAGCAAGAAAACGAGGAGAGGGGGACATCAGAGGCTAGCCACCCAGCCAAGCAAGCAAGCCATAGAGAAAAAAGTAAAGAAAGGTATACAAGTAGAAAAAGATAAAAGCGCAGAGGCAAAATGTAGTCAGGTTAATATAAATTTAAAAAACTGACAAGAAATAAGCTAAATCCAGGCATTTATATTTAAGAAAAATTTCTGTGTAAGATTTATTTGGGAGCTGGGTCCCAAATTAAAAAAAAATTATTTGACTGTTTTGGCCAAAAGAGTCAAATATCCCACAACTCCTATTTATTTTTTTCCTCCAAAATATGCTTTCAGACATTCAAGCATCTGTCCCCATCAGTGG
>JAQHUG010000002.1:10494301-10510052 GCA_028555095.1 Dicrostonyx torquatus
AATTTTTACTTGATACCTGTTTTGTTATATGTAATTTTTCTGTGTTAAAGTTAAAAAATCTTCTTTTTTATTTAAACATAAAAGAGGAAATGATATGGGAAGTCCTTCTGTCTATGCATTGCTTTTATTGGTTAATGAATAAAGAAGATATATATATATGTATATATACATATATATAGTGTGTTTGTGTGTGTGAGAGAGAGAGAGAAAGAGAGAGAGAGAGAGAGAGAGAGTTGGTGAAGTCAAGAAGAAACCATGTAGCCCTACAGTAGACAGATGCAGGATGCCATGTGGCAATACACAGATTAATAGAAATGGGTTAACCGAAGATACAAGAGCTAGCTAGCAATACACTTAAATGACTGGCCAAGCAGTGATTTAAGTAATATAGTTTCTGTGTGATTATTTTGAGTCTGGGTAGCTGGGAACAAACAAGTGGTCTCCAACAACAGTCATCTCTAGTCTTTGGTGGAGTAGGTATTCAGAAATAAATTAGCAATTGATGCACATCTCTTTTAGTGTTATTAAAAGTTGTCATTTTTTCTTTGGAGAAACAGAAGGAGAAAGGGAGAGGAAAGAGAAAAGGCAAGGGGAAAAGGAGAGAGAAGGAACGGGAGGAAAGGAGAGAAAGAGATTATAAGAATGAAAAACAGTTCTCAACTTGAGAACTAAAATTTCTGAGCCTACGTGCTGCAGGAGCTCCTTCTGCTTCTTCAGCCACTATCCTTTAAGATATGGTGCTGTGGGAGTTCCTTCTGCTCCTTCTGGTGCAGGAGAATTGTCTGTATTCTGTCAATCATGTTTTAAATAAATGCTGATTGGCCAGGTGGGAAGTATAGGTGGGTCAACCAGACAGGAAGTAGAAGCAGGGCGATGAGAATGGCTGGGAAGAAGGAAGTTCTTTCCGCACTCCGATGCAGATCACAGAAGAAGCAGGATGTGATCTGCCCTTCTGAAAAAAGTATTGAGCTATGTGGCTAGCATAGATAAGAATAATGGGTTAATATAAGTTACAAGAGCTAATACGAAGCCTGAACTAATGGGCCAATCAGTTTATAACTAATGTAGACTCTCTGTGTAATTTCTTTGGGACCTAATGATTGCGGGAACTGGGCAGGACAGAAACCCCAACGAGCAGGCACTCATGTTACACCTTCAGCCAATAGCCTTCAAGATACCAGTGCATTTAGGACTTGTCTCTTAAACTACAAATGCAGCTGTAAAGCATGTGCTTGCTCTCTTGCTTTTGGCTGCTAGACTCTGTTCCTATTCCCCATTCGTGCAGAGGACTGTTATCTAGGACAGTGATCTCTAAGTCTCCCCTAAATAAATAACCCTTTATTATTCATAATTTTGAACGAGTGTGGGATTATTTTGTGCCTTCCACCATCACCTAGGTGGCCACGAATGACAGCTTGGACCAGAATATGGATTCTCTCTAACATGGAGATCCTGACTTGATGGGCTAGATGTTCTTACAGAATAATGAAATCTATGTGGCATGTTCTGTCCATACCCAAGTGAGATAATACTCTGAAGCAAGCCATTCTTGTGAGCCTGGACAGTGTTTTCATACTCCAATGGTGAGCAGGTCCTAGTTATTGCTCCAAATTCTCAGCAGTTTTAGTGCTTTCCTGAGTATCTTGCAGTTTGAACACAGGGACGAGGAAGTCTTTTGTAAACTAGAGATGTCTGCATACCTCAGGTTTTACTTGAATTTGTTGTTGTAACTCCACATCTGAATTTTTGGATCACACATGCTCATGACCAGTCAGTGGTCTTTGGACTTTCAGTAGTATCATCCTTAATTCGTTTTTTTTCTACTACATGTACAAACCTATTTTTCTTTTTATCAGTGTTTTAGGTTCAATTGTTATATAACTCTATCTGATACATAGTTCCGCAATTATTAGTGATAATGGGCATCTTTTAATTTATCTATTTTGTTTGTGATGCTGGAGATGGACATATCAAGCAAGTACTCCATGCTGATTTCTATTCCTAGCTCATTTATTTAAATATTTATTTGGACAGGTTCTTGCAATGTAGCACAGGCTAGCTTCAAAGTCATCATCCTTTTGTTTCCACATCGTGAGTCCTGAGATTACAGAAGTGAACGACTACCTACCTTCCTCCCTCTCTTCTCATTTCCTCTCTTCCTCTCCTCCCCTGTCCTCTATCTCCTCTTTCCTTCTTTCCTCCCCCTCCTCTATCTTCTCATCCCTTCTGCTCCCCCTTCCTCCCTCATCTTTTTTCCCTCTCCTCCCCTTCCTTCCTATTCTCTTCTCTCCTTTTTTGGTGACAGAATCTGAAGGAAAACAGGCTGTTCTTGATGTAAGAATATAGCTCTGAGTTCCCATTCTTCTCAACCTTCTAGTGCATCCTGGCTTGTACTACCATATGGGAGTGCTGAAGAACCTCTTGGTCTCCTTTATTTTTCTGCTAGATTTGATTTTCCTTATTGATCTTAGCAATTTGTTGTATTTTAGGCAGTATATCTTTCTATAATGTAGCTATGAATTTTCCCTGCTGTCTGGATTAATAGAAAGATAAAACTAAGTTTATTTGCATAAATAGTTTTCATCCATCATATTTACAGCTGCTAGGCTCTGTATCTAGATTAGAAAGGTCAACTAAATGAAATATTTGTAATTTAATTCTACAAATGGGTTGTTAACTTTATTATCCCTATTTTATACATGTAGAAATTTAGCCTAAATGAGATTATTTTTCCAATGTGACACACTCAATCGAAGTGCTGGGATTATATTTTATCCAGGGACTCAGCTCTACAATGTGTCCTCTGAACTATTATTTGAATCCACTAATACTATAAACTGCAGACTTAATATGGACATGACAATCATCTGCACCACACACTCTGTGTAGCAGTCTGGACCTCTATATCTTTAGTTACTAATTATGAAAACATGAATTATGCACCATGTAAACATTTGATAGAACATCTTTCCTTATTTATTTATATTTTTCTGTAATTTATTCCCATTTTTCTTTCTTTCAGGCTAAACTTAAGTTTAGTTTGTTAAGTTTCAAAATTTTTTTATGATTATCTGAATTTTATGTTAATGCAGAAAAGCTAATGTCTTCATAGTACCTGATTTTTGCTCATAAGACTGGTTTTGCCTTTCAAAATATTTCTTGTTAATGCTTTAGGTTTAAATTTAATATTCATTTAGTTTGAAATGAGAAATTATTACAGTGTTACACATTTCTTTGGGTTTTGGTCCACTTTTTTCAAGTGAACACAATATATATTTTAAATCTTATTTTCTGTTTTTTTATTGCCAAGTATAGAAACTATTATTGTATAATTTTTTGATTATGTTGAAGAATAAACCTAGGGGGCTGGAGAGATGGCTCAGGGGTTAAGAGCACTGCCTGCTCTTCCAAAAGGTCCTGAGTTCAATTCCCAGCAACCACATGGTGGCTCACAACCATCTGTAATGAGGTCTGGTGCCCTTTTCTGGCCTGCAGGGATACACACAGACAGAATATTGTATGCATAATAAATAAATATTAAAAAAATAAACCTAGGGCCTTGAGTTGTGTAACATACTGACTCCATCACTGAATTATCTTAGTCCCAGCTTTTTTCTTTTATTTTCATTTATTTTGAGACAATGTCTCATTTTGTTGCCCAGGCTAGACCTGAATTTGTGATCCTTTTGCCTTGCCTTGTCGATAGTTGGAATTACCAGCGTGTGCTACTGTATCCCACTATTGTTTGGTACTTAACTCTATAATATAACTGAATACACTTGTGAATTATAAATGCTTGCTATGGTTTGAATCCTGGATGCCTGGAGAAACCTAAATATTGAAAGTTTGATACCAGGATCAGGGCAGGAGAGCATTTACAGGCAGCGCCTAGTGGAATGAAGCTGGCTACTGGGGCATGCCTTTAAAGGGCCTACTGGGACTCTGGTCCCTCCCCTCTGTTTTTCAGTCTCCTCTACCAGGTGCTCCCAACTTGACGTGATGTGGTGCCCACACCAGTCCCACACCAGCAGGATCAAGTATCATGGATTTACACTCCTGAAGTAAGGAAACCAGATAAACCTTCCTTTTGAGTAATTATGTCATCTATTTGATCACAGTCATGCCAGGCTGATAGGTTGTTTATTTTTTTAACTTTAGTTTATTCATCAAATTTACCACTGAAGTAACTATATTTCTTGTGTTTTGAGTGAGTTTGTGTATATGCAGGTTAATTTCCTTCAGTTTAACGATTTGTCTCTTTTACTGTTACTTGTTTTATTTTTGGCTTTTCTCTTTTGCATTCTGAAGTATTAGAAAATTCGGCCACTAGGACTGGGCAGATAAGGACACCGACATGCCCACCTGGGGTTGCCTGTCTTGGGCAAGGAAGAGAAATCACAGAGGTAAGGCACCATTATGGTGAACAAATATATGGTGGGGTATGGAAGACAGAGGCAGAAAGGTTCAGGGTCTATGCTGATGTTCATGGCTCCTGTTACCATTGAAGGCCATGTTACTGCCATGGGGCACATGACAGGGTTTGGACAGGAGTCTGGGGACCAAGCTGCTGCTGGGCCCATGCTAATCTAAGAGGACTGTGACTGTGCTGCCACCCAGGCTCATGGTGATATCCGAGCCCAAGTTGCTGTCAATGGCCATGTCTTGGTCTGTGATCCTGCTGCAGGCTAGGGTCTTGGTTGATGTCTGTTTCCACAAAAGCCGGTTTGAACCATAAATTGGACCATGTCTTGAAGTATGAGGGCCTGGCAAGCTGGTCCCACCCCTCACAAAAGAGCTGACCCCACCCTTCCTCTCAGCATGAAAGAGCTGGCTCCCCCTTCACCTGAAGGGGGTGTTACCAGCAGCCCTGATTGGCCAGCTTGGCGACCACCCAGGCACACATCCAGGGCTTTGATCTGGCACACTCCAAAATCTATTCTATCTGTGACCTGCTGGGGCATATGAAGGAACTAATTCTTGGGAACCACAGCCGCATGATCTCCATCGTGCAGCAAGCAGAATTATCTTGAAGGAGTTCAGTGAGGGTTCAAAACTGATGTTGTACTAGAAGTCAGAGGCCTTGAACCTGACCAACAACACATTACGTAATGAACATTTGCAAGTAAAGCTGTCTGGACAAAAGGGTCTACTGCATGATACACTGCAGCTCCCAGTGATGCTAAAACAAATGAAGAGAGGATGGAGGGGCAGGAAAGGCAGAGGAGCAAAGTGGTTTTTTTTGCTTGCTTGTTTGCTGTTTTGTTTGTTTGAAAATGAAACAAACTTTACATTTGTTTGCTTGCTTTTTAAATTAATATTTTTATTTGTATTATTTATTTTTAAGTTTTCCTTTGGGCATGCTACAAGGGTGAAGAGCAGATACTGAGGGCTTTGGAAATGAGTGGAATTATGATTTGAAATTCCTAAAGAATCAATAAAAAATGTTTTAAGAGCTGGCCAAAATGCAGAGAACAACTGACAAGAGGTTCCCAAATCTTATTGATTCATTAAAAATGCAACCCTATTCCCAAGGCTCAGGGAACATCATCAAAGAAGATGTGGAAGCATTGGAAGAGCCAGATGACCAGAAGATCTATTGTGTCAGTGTCTTCTATAGGTGACAGAGAAGCTGAACCCATGAAACCTCAAAAATATGGTTGCCTAGCTAAGCCCTGCACAATGACAACACTAACTGATGGGGGGAAGTCGCCCAAGGCCCCATCCCTAGATAAAACTATAGAAATTAATAACTCCTGAGAGAAGAGGAGCCTTTGACAGGAAGGAAGCACAACATCACTAATTAAAGAAGAAGGTTCAGCAGCTTGTATTTGTGTACATGCATTCATGCATACGTGTGTGTGTGTGTGCATGCACATACATGCATCAACATTAATTGAAAAAGAGGCTGTCATGAACTGAGAGGAATATTTGTAGGGGACATGTGATGAGTTGGAGAGAAGAGAAGGAGATGTGGAAATTGAATTCTCAAAATATATTAAAAAGAAAGTTGGGCAAAGTGAGTGCATGCCTTTAATCCCAATTCCAGCACAGAGGAGGTAGAAGCAGGTGACTGTCTATGAGTTGGAGGCCAGCCTGGTCGACAAATCAGCTTCCAGGATAACCAGGGCTGTTATATAGAGAAATGTTGCCTGCAATTTAGAAGAACAAACCATAGAAAGATTACACTATACTGAAACAGTTATATAGTACCATCTAGTGATGATTTAAAGAATGTTAGCTTTACATACTTTTAGTTTTGATACTGTTTATCTGTACTATTTACATACTATTTCTGTGAGGCTTTACTTCTCTCACTGCAGCATACGCATCGTAAAATGTAAACACACTTACAATCACATAGCTGCATATTTATAGACCCATCAAGAGAAGTATACTCACATACATGATCTTCTCAATACATTTTCATATGGTAGTATTTGTGCTGGTGTTATAATAACTGTACTGTTTTAAAATTTTAGTATAGCACATCGTTCAGAAATATGCCTCTTCTCTCAGATGCAACATGAAATGCATCAGATGTCAAGGTTTTTAATAAGTCATGACAACGACCTTTTCCATTGCAGAGGTCAACCCTGGAAACTTCTGAGATAGGACAGGCTACAGGAAGTCACATGGCCCTAGCCAGAGAGTTATTTTTACTCTGAACCCATATGTCCAACAGATTTTTTTTAACAAAAGGCAGTCATGTTCTTTTCCTTTATTGAGGAATGATTTACCATGGCAGTTGTTTGGTTTCTTTGTTTCCCCTCTAGTCACATGACAAGACTGTCTTAGAGTATGGGCTAACTTATCCCAGAAGCCGTGGCAGCTAGAACAGAAAAACAGAGTGACAGGCAGGCATATACAAATGCTAACAGAGCAACAGACCTTCTTTAGTAGTTGGAGGGAGAATGGGTAGAAGGCTCTCATCTCTAGTTTTTCTATTTCTCCTCCTACCTCCTTAACAGAAGTGATCTGGGGATGTATTTAAGGATATAAATATCAAAGGGTTAAATGAAAATGTGATCCCATGATGCAGCTTCTATAAGGTCATCCTCCATCACTTTGTGGTGATGTAGATATTTGAGGTCCTAAGTTTCTATAAGTAACCTATTATCTGGGCTTTTTGTAACCAAGAGTGAACTAAGGGTGAAGCATCTATGTGGGTATCTAACGCAACTGTCTTCCACTACATGGTGTGTCTTGTTGCTATAGCAGCAGTTGCATGAGCATGTAGATAGTAAAGTATGCAACTAAAGATAAGTTATCAGAAAGCAGAGCATCCTGGGAAAGGGGGAGATGACAGGGTTACCGACTTCTGCGTGAATTAGAGTGGCATGATACTTGCCACTTTCAAATAAGTATGTGGCTACCTTGGAACAGTTAAAAGAACAGGATGCATTGCAGTTCCTAAGAATATCACTAAGGGGAAGATGCTGCAATTGTTGCAAGGCCTCTGCTACAGTTAATGAGGCATACAACTGAGGCCAATGTGGCATGTAATATGAGGGCCTGCTTGTTGGGGTTTCTGTCCTGCACAGTTCCCACAGCCATTTGGGTCCCAAAGAAATCACACAGAGAGTCTGCATTAATTATAAACTGATTGGCCCATTAGCTCAGGCTTTTTATTAGTTCTTGTAGCTTATATTAACCCATTGTTTTTATCTATGTTAGCCACATGGCTCAGTACCTTTTTCAGCAGGGCAGGTCATATCCTGCTTCTTCAGTGTATGGGCCAGGACTCAGAAGGAATGGACTTCCTCCTTCCCAGCATTCTCCTGTTCTCATCACCCTGCCTCTACTTCCTGTCTGGTTTTCCTGCCTCTACTTCCTGCCTGGCTATTGGCCAATTAGTGTTTATTTAAAATATGATTGACAGAATACATGCAATTCTCCCATACCACTTGTTTATTTGAGGGGGAACCCACAAAGGAAAGTGAACATATGGCTAGCATCCTCCACTTTAGCCTCTGATTTGGCAAGGACATTTTATAAATGACAGCAAGAAATGGACATGCTAACATAAAATTACTTTGGACCAAGAGGCCAAAAGGGAAGTTGAATACAAGTTACATCTTTATTAAAAAGCTTCTTTGAGGAGGATCCCAAAACTTGAAATCCATGAGAACTGATTCATTTTTAAAAAGACAAGATAAGTCAACAGTGATTAGAAGCCCAACTTTTAATATAGAAGAAAGGAAAATCATTATGCAATATGAATATGGAGGCCTTCATGATGGTCTAGTACAAGAAATTAGGTTTGGCAGGGACTATATTGGCTCTGAACTGCTTGGGTTGAGAAGTACGTCTAAGCATGAAATGAAAGCCATTCTGGCTTTTGACACTATGGGACTATGAGCAGATGGAATCAGTCTGAGTGAGACAGATATGAAGAAATTGTGGTGTAACTGCTCATTGCTCCTTTAGATAAACGCTGCATAATCTGAAGCAATATAAGTGACACAAGTCTTTGTGGCTTAAACCAACTACAAAGCACAATTGTGCTAACAGGCAGAGGTCCTCATGAACATGAGGGACTGGGGGACAATAGAAGAGGAAGAGACAAGCACGAAACATTGTTTGATGCCCAGTTCACCAGACATGATATAATTGTGTCCATTGGAGAATTAAGGAAAATATTAACTCTATAAGGACCTGGAAATTGTATGGAACTTCAATGGATTTACTTAATCTTGTGGTAGTGTATGATATTTAAAAGGTAGGAATGGCTGTGGTTGATTTTATTACTTAGGCCAGCGTGTAAATCAAGTTTGTCATAGAAATCCAATTTGTAAAGTGCTAAGGTAATCTAGAGGAGATTAAGGAAAGGTAAAGTGGTATGTCCATGTCAATCAAAAGGAAATATAGCAAGACTTATTGCAATGTTCCTGAGGGGACAAATTGACCAAAATCCAAATGCTGTGCCAATGAACTTCTGGAAGAATTTCAACTCTGAAAAACTGTTCATAGAGGGTACAATTGATAAAATCATTGCAGATTAAAAAAGACCAACTTTGTCTTAGGCATGGAAAATTGTGGACCCAGGGTGGTATATACACAGTTCTCTCCTGTAAAGAATTATGTGCTGGGGATGGAATTGTTTGCTTAGCCTAGGGCTCTCAGTGTGGCTGAAGGAGAGACATTAGGAGTGCCTGTAACTCCTGCGCTGGCCTAGAGCCAAGCAGCCTGATCAGGAGTTAAGAACATGGCTTCAGTCCCCTTTGGACCTTGGCCAAGTCTTTGGATGAAGTCAGCTCCATTGAGCCTGTCAGGCCAAGAAAGACATGTAGCAGGCCCATGGAACTGCCACAGGAACAGGAAGCAGAACATATAAATACACAGAGTATGATCAGTTGGTGCCTTCTACCCACACCAAAGACACCAGCATTGCTCCTTTCAGGAAATCACTCATACCAGCAATGAAATCTTCCCAGGCTGTATTGGATATTATTTGTGTTTTCTTTATTGTACCCTTTTGATGTGGAATGTCCTTCAGTATATGTGCTTGTTTTATTGGTTGATGAATAAAGCTGTTTCAGCCAATGGCTTAGCATAGTTAAGCCGGGCAGGAAATCTGAACAGATATGTGTAGAGAGAGTAGGCAGAGTCAGAAGATACCATGTAGCTGCTGAAGGAAAAGATGCAAGAACTTACTAGCAGCCCACATCCTTATGGTGCTACACAGACTAATAGAAATGGGTTAATTTAAAATGTAAGAGCTAGTTAGAAATACAGCTAAGTTATTAGTCAAGCACTGTTGTAATTAATATAGTTTATGTGTGATTATTTCGGTCTGGGTGGCCAGGAAACGAACAAGCAATCTCCGCTTACACCCTCTGATGATAATTCTTGAGATCAACCTACACTTGCTTGGACTGGACACTGGTGGGTCTTTATTGACCCTCTGTACTCTCTGTAAATGAACTTCATTACATGGGTGTTACAATGAAAACTTCTTTGAGCCCTACAGGTTTGTAAAGAGATATGGAAAAACAGTGAAGACAGCAATGGTTTCAACAAAGGCACCCTGTGTGAACGGAAAAGGGACGATATTAGACTGTTGGATGAGAAACTAAGTGTCAAGATTAGTTACTTGTCTATGAATTACTGGACAGGGAGGACCAGGGGCCCACAAAATGATGAAGCCACTGCTGGTGACTGTATATGAGAACTAGACTGTAGGACTCCGTTATGCTGGAGAGATGAGGTTTGTCTGTGCCTTGCCAAATGCCTTGTTAACTTTTACATTTCTTTCTTTGATCTTATTTCTCTTTTCCTCAAATATTTGAAAACTTTGATTTTTCTTTTCTTACTTTGTTTTCAGTAATATATTGCCGATCTAAACTCTCTCGTACATGCTGACAGTGCTTTATTTAGTGCTCTTGGATTTGGGGGTATAAATTTTGTTGTTCTTCGTAACTTACAAATTTGACTATCTTTTTATGGTCCTATCTATATATTTCTTCTTTCTATTATATTCCTTTCTTTTACCTTTTCTCCTTTTGTTATTTCTTTTTTGCACTTCCATTCTTTGTTCTTTCTTGGTTAAAGCTTTAGAAAAAATGATGAATAGTAGTGTTCCCATCCCATCACGTATAATCCATGTATTTATATAATATTCTCTATGACCCCAACTATAACAATTAAGTGAATTTGCTTTTCAGTCAATGCTTGATGCTGGTTTCAGTTCCTGCTATGCTATCTGGACCAAGGGCAGTTTGGAAATGATGGCCTGTGAGCCAGACTCCAGGTGTTCCTACGATGTGCACAAGAAGTCTCCCCTGTTTCACTCACCTTCTACTCTGGTTTAATCCAGGTTTACCTATGACCACTTCTCAGCAGGACTTGATTGTGCTTTCACAACTTCCCAAAACCCGTCGCAGTAGGCTAGGGATTCCAGAGATGGCTCTTGTTTACCAACTTTAATCTTGTCAACATCAGGTCCTCCAGAAGTTACTGTCTCTCCTTTCAATTCTCTTGAAAGTTTTATAGCTATTCAGAATTTGAACAGAATTTAAATAGACAAATAAGTTCAGTCATCCAACGTAAAACATGAAATCACTATTTTAGGACTAAAAATTACCATTTCAAATCTGTTATCAAACTATATATGAATTCTCCTAATGAGGAAAATACCTCATTAAGACAGCTTCCACTTTTAGAAAGTAACCACTTAAATTGTTACCCTGCTACACTTATTAAACACTATACAAAAATAGTATTTCTAAGTAAAATTGTGAATATAAATATGTCGTTCCCTTCCAAAGATATGAAGACTAAGTACAAATACTGAATGAGTACTCGGTATTGAAATTATTCTGAATTATTTCTTCTTTTTTAGGTTGATAAAGGGTGATCCTAAGGAAAAACAACTGACTTTTAGATCACACCAAAGAGTAAACAAGAAAATCCTCGTGTTTTTTTGCATAACAATTTTTTTTCCAGAGAGATGATTATAGGTTTGTGCATATCGATGCTTCTTCTTTTGAAGGATTTGCTACTCTGTGTTTGTCAGCACTAGGTTTTGTGTGTGTCTCACAAAGTTCATGTTCATTTAAATCACATTTTGGCAGGCCAGTAATCCTGTACTATTTCATGAAATTCATAGGCAAGAGATAGCAAGGAAGATCACTTCTCTACCAGAAAGTTTATGAATGAATGTGTGTGTGTGGGCATGCATGTGGAGGTGAAAGGTCAGATCCTGAATCTTCCTTCTTCTTTTCTATATTACTGAACATGTATCTTAAAAATTCTGCTAGGCTGTCTGGCTGATCAGAGAGTTCTAGGGACCCCTCAACTCTGCCTCCCTAGTGCTTAGTTTACATATGCATGTTTCTGTGCCTGGCCTTTTTATATGCATCCTAGGGAGCCCAACTCAGGTGTAATGCTTGCATAAAGCATTTCACCAACTGCAGCACTGCTCCAGCCCCTTTATGCATGAATTTTCATTTTGGTATGGGAGATTTGTCTCTGTGTAATGTTAATCCTAACATTTACCAGAGAAAAACTTTGAAAAAAATTTACCAGTTCTACCATTTTGGACAAATTAAAGCAAATTTATATTAAATTTTCGTATGGATGGAATTTGGTCAAGATCATTCCCTGGACCTTTCAGCTGAGTGGTCCTTAGAGACATGGTGTCTGGGCTTATATAGACAAAACACACAGGACACCCTATGTTCGTATAAGGCTTTGTTGCCATTTTTAAGAACTACAAACTCCCAGCTTTCCAAGAAGCTACCTGGCCCTTGACAGGTGGGGCTCACAGGTTAATTTCAAGCACAGCAGCATGATAAGGATTTTAAAGCAATTCTATAATTTTTGCATAAGTGAAATTAATTTTATATAAATGAAAATATTTTAATTTGTAAAATCTTTGTCATATTTTAGTTTTGGTTCAAAATTCAAGATGATTTTGAAGGCTGTCTCCACTCTATGACAGTGTACCCCAACTTTCGCTCTTGTACACCCTTTTCTTCAAATACCTTATACATTCATTTTACTCCTTCAATGAATTTCCACAGTTAGCATTTAGTCTCTCACTCTAACCTAGTTTATTAACATCTCATACTTAGAATCTTTCCTATATTTTCTCTATTTCACTCCCATAATTCTTGATTTTCATGGCACTCTTCATAGCTTTGCAAGGTAAAAGCTGCTTTATCTGTAAAAATAATTGTAAGCCATATTTTTGCTCATCAGATGCTGCAATAAAACAAATAACCAAGGCAACTTACAGAAAGAAGAGTTTATTAGGCTATGGTTCCAAAAGAATAGGAATCCACCATGGTAGGCACTAGGCATGGCAGTTCGAAAGGAAATTGAGAAGTCTCATTCTTTATTGCAAGCACAAAACAGAGCAAGCAAACCGGATGGGGGTGAGGTTTATACTCTCAGAACCTGATTCCTGTGAGACACTTCCTCCAGACACTACAACTTCCAAGTTTCCCCAAACAGCACCATCCTTTAAGGAGTCAAATATTCAAGTACCTGACTCTAGGAGAGGGATTCTCTTTCAAATAACTCCTCAAGTTATCTATTTTTTCTTTATGTTATTTTTAAAAGATTAATTTATTTGGGATGTCTACAATTTTCTGCCTGCATTTATGCTTGCATACCATAAGAAGGCAGCAGATCTTGTTATACTCATTACAGATGGTTGTGAGCCACCATGTGATTGCTGGGAATTGAACTCAGGACCTCTGGAAGAGCAGCCAGTGCTCTTAACCACTTAGCCATCTCTCCAGCTCCAACATTTTCACATTAACTTATTATGATAGCTGTGTTAAAGCTGTGGCAGTACTAAAGTATTTTTAACATATAAACACTTGGCTTGATATGTATCTATCCAAAAAATCTTGGACACTTAACGTTGATTCCCCTACTTCATACAGCAACTTCATATACTATGCCCATTATATTACTAAGGAATTATGACCTTTTAATAGGCTGCGAATATCACCTCCCTCTTGAGTAGCTGAGAACTGTCAAACTGCAGTAACATAGCAAGTCATAATTTTTCAACATTACAAAATGCGTAATTTTAAATGGCGGTGACAGGATGATGAAGTGTAACCTGCTGGTGACTTCCTAGACTGATAAAAATTTTACTATAGGAACACAGCTGTGTACCTCCTGCTGGGGGTAGCATTAGTACTGCAGCTTTTGTGTGAAAGACAAGGCCCACCTTTCTCTAAAACTTCTTCCATCTGCCCACAATCTATGGCTTACCCTCCTGACTGGTCTACAGACACAGGGCAACAACTTTTTTTTTAAATATTTATTTATTTATTATGTATACAATATTCTGTCTGTGTGTATGCCTGCAGGCCAGAAGAAGGCGCCAGACCTCATTACAGGTGGTTGTGAGCCACCATGTGGTTGCCGGGAATTGAACTCAGGACCTCTGGAAGAGCAGGCAATGCTCTTAACCTCTGACCCATCTCTCCAGCCCCCACAGGGCAACAACTTTGCAAAGAAAAGTGTTAGATGAAACAATTATAATAGCTAGGTCCTGAGTCTGGTTCTAATTTTAACCCAATACATTATTTTAAACAAATCTATTCATTGTCTTTTGGTTGGATCTTATGATGAGGGAGTCCCCTCTGTGTGTTGCTTCTATTGGTTAATGAATAAAGAAACTTCTTTGGCCTGATAGGGCAGAACTTAGGTAGGTGGAGAAGATAGAACTGAATGCTGGGAGAAAGAAAGGCAGAGTAGGAGATACCATGGATCCTCTGCCTGAGACAGACTCCAGTTACAATTTTTGCCAGCAAGCCACTGCCATGTGGCAATATACAGATTAATAGAAACAGGTTAAATTAATATAAAAGTTAGCCAATAAGAAGCTAGAGCTAATGGGCCAAGCAGTGTTTTAATTAATACAATTTCTGTGTGGTTACTTCAGGACTAAGCTAGCCAGGTGGCCGGGACAAACAAGCAGCCTTCTCTTTGCAACAATCTTAGTTCAGTAAAATGAATGTTTTAAACTCTATGGTATCTAATCTTTTCACTCATGTTAACACTATTTCCTTGTTTGGTTATAACTTGTTTTCCTGGTCTGGCATGTGTTAAGATAGGTGATGAGACCTGCTACTCAAGGTTGCTAGGAGAGAAGTCCTAACAGTTTACATAACCTTAGATTTCCTGTTCTCCCTGCATGTAATGTATCCCACCTAGTGGTTCAAAGATAAAACAGCAACCCCTACTTAAAATGGAGATTAAATCTCTTTACTGTTTGAGAGTTATGCTCATGCTCATAATGTGTTTTGATCAAATCTGCTCCTATTCCTTCTCCTCAGTTTCCTCCACCCTACCACCTTTGTCTCCCATGGAGTCCATTTACTGTGGCTTGTATGAGCATGAGTAGTAAGCCTATCTAGCATGATAGCCTCTCCTAGCTGAATTTCTGAGACTGAATTTGCCTCCTCCACCAGTATCACTTACCAATATCTCCTCAGATCAGGTGGGGCTTCACAATTCCCTCCCCTATCTATGATGTCAAACTGTAAAAAAGAAAAAAGCCTCTCTTGTTTTTTTAATCTCCAGAAAATATGATTGCCCATATATAAAATGACAAAGAATAGAAAAGAAATCAGCTTAGAATTGATAAGAGAACTTTGAAAGTTGAACAGCTCGATTCAAATAAAAGCTATTTGCTTTCCAATAGTGATTAGCAATTGGTTAGAAATTCAAAAAAAACAATAGAATAAAACAAAGCACTGCCCTCACCAAAGTCCTATCCTCTCCAAGTGTGGTGGTTCAAACCTGTTGCCTAGCAACTTAGGAGGCAGAATTGGGAGCATCACTTTGCATCTGCAAGCTGCAGACTGAAGTTTTGCTTAACAACTATACAACTCAAAAAAACCCTATTATGGAAGAGATACTTTAGGGGTTAAGCATGTGGAGCAGTGGTAGAGACTTTTCTTTAATTGTTATTGTTTTGTTTTTGTTTAGCATGTACAATGTACAGGCTTCCAGAAATACACACACACACACACA
This sequence comes from Dicrostonyx torquatus, assembly GCA_028555095.1. Taxonomy (NCBI): domain Eukaryota; kingdom Metazoa; phylum Chordata; class Mammalia; order Rodentia; family Cricetidae; genus Dicrostonyx; species Dicrostonyx torquatus. The sequence goes on from JAQHUG010000002.1 coordinate 10,509,803, forward strand.
CACAATTGCTTAGTATAGCACAAAATAAACTTCATTCTTGTGCTCAAAGTTAATAAAAGATATATATGTGAACGTGAAAAACTGAACACTGATGACTATTTAAGTAGAAAGATGTTTTATATTAAGTGATTATAAAGTTCATCAGTGCAGCAATTATTTCCAACTTTAGCTATAGATTCAAAGTAACTGGAATCTATAGGAATTGACAATATGATTTTAAAATAATCATGGAGAAGCAAAGGACATAGTA
>JAQHUG010000002.1:10511617-10535552 GCA_028555095.1 Dicrostonyx torquatus
CTGCATGATGAATTCTAGAGAAGAATGAGTTATATAATTAAAGCTTGTCTCTAAACAACAAACGATAATTGTAAGCACCTAACATTTTACATAAAAGTAGCCATGCATGCATTCACAATGTAGTATGGTGCCAATTAAGAATAAAATAATTCTGTAAATTTGGTATCTTGTTTATTAACATTTCTGATTAAATACAGGCAATTATGTGTAAAATATTAGTTGAAAATCATGTTACACTTTCATTTTGGTAAAATAAATTTATACATATAAAAAAGTAAGAAAATAACTGCTAACATATTATGATTGTTTTCTCTTGTTATCCATACACTGCCTAAAGGAATGATTATATAAATGAGGAAAGAACTGAAATTAGATTATCAAACATTTACTATCTAGTTTCAAAATCATTGTATTTTTTCCCTGGTGTAGGAGGGTTCTTCTGTATTTTGTGTTGCTTTCATTGGTTAATAAAGACACTGCCTTGGCCTTTGGATAGGGCAGGACTTAGGTAGGCAGGGAAAAGAGAACAGTATACTGGGAAGAAGACTGGCTCAGGGAGAGCCACCATGAAGCCGCCAGGGTCAGACATGCTGAATCTTCCCAGTAAGCCCACTACCTCGTGCTGACTTACAGACTATTAAAAATGGGCTGAAATAAGATGTGAGAGTTAGCCAATAGAATGTGTTAAATGAATGGCCAGACAGTGTGTTAAATGAATCCAGTTTGTGTGTAATTATTTCAAATGTAAGATAGCCCAGCAGCTGGGAGCTGGGTAGGACAAAGGGTTAGCATTCCTCTCAGGTGCTGGGAACACAGCCTGTGCCCCTCATACTACATTTCCCAGTTAACACCAGTCCAGAATTGTGTTTAGAAAGCTATTAGTGGAAGTATTTTATCACTTAAAATCATTAGTTATTTTAATGACAATATATAGTAAACCTATAACAAAAACTCCCTTCAAAACTTGCCTTACTATCAGACTGTTTGTTCTCTCCTTTACCTCTTACTTGGGGCACTAATCTATTTACCCTCAAGAGGGCAGCATCAGAACACCGACTGCTTCCAGTGTTCTGGAAATATCCTCCTGGGCATGCACCTCACTTTCCATGAGCAAGTCAGTAACACATAACTAGAATGATATGTGGCTAGTGACACATCCATGCCAAGAGTCATTCTAGAGCCACCTTATGAAAATAAGGAAGAAGACTCTGTCTTTTTTTATTGACATCTATGAAAACAATTATATTTTCTTTAGAATATTTTAAGTTTTAGAAAAACAATGAAAATATCAAAAATTTACTTTCAATTTTAAAGATACTTTCAGCAATAAATCACAGGTCTTGGAAAAACTTTGTAGTTGATCGTGTTTTTTGGTTAAATTCATTCTATTAAAGCATTTGGTTGTTATAGCTTTTAAAACTAAAAGATGACTCATGTGTTCTGGGTCCGGTGCAGGAAGGAGGAAGGAAGGAGTTCCTTGAAGACAGGAGATTTTAGTCACTGGGCTCCATACAGTCAATGTGCAGGATGACACACAGTTTCTGTGTCCACAGTTCCTGCTCACACCCTGGTATCTAGAACCTAGTCTAGAATAAATGAATAAATTTTCGTTCATTAGTCGCCTTTTATTGACCCCTCATCCATGGAGGTCCTGTTTCATTGAACTCTTAACATCACCACAGAATCATATAAAATGGACCAGAAAAGATGTCAACAATGGACTCATCCTAAAATACCTGGAACACAAGTATTTAATATTGATTTTAAATATGTTTTTGAAACAATTTTTCCCCCAGCATCTTAATATACCTCAGAAGACAGAGTTTTTGTGTCATCATTTAAACTCATGACTCACAATGAGAATATTGTGTGAAGTTCTATGCTCACACAAAGTTGTATGCCTGGGGGCAAAGGTAATGAAAGTGTTGTAGTTAGTGATAGCCTCACAGAGATTATGGAACATCCTCCTGAAAATGGGAAAAGAAATCTCTGTGTTGCAGGGCAATGCTTTTGCAGTGGTATAGAAAAACCACGTCAAGAGCAGCAACCTGCATGGTGACTCATGACCATTACAGACACAGTTGCATTTGTGTGCTGCAGTTGTAAGGTAAGTCACCAAATGCTCTGACTTCTGATCATAGCTGCAGATCAACTGTCGTGGTCACAGAAAAATAACTCTCACTGTATGATAAACCAGATGCAGAGAGGAAGACCTAGTGCTTTGCTCACCACCTCTCTCAGTGCTTGACCCTGGAGCCATTTTGGACATGAGATATTGCATGATGCATACAGTAGCTTTCTTGTGGGAGTGCCAGTGTGGTGGGCATAGTGGCCAGGAGTGAGACCAGTTCCAGATGATGAAAGCCAAGGGAGACTCTGAGAAGTGTGAGCTCCGAGACCTCCAGGGTAGACACTGCAGTTGTGTTCACTCTCCTCTCCCTGACACACTTGGAAAAATGGAGTGCTTTGGCGAGTAGACCCAGGTGCACATGTGAGGGTCTCCAGGACCAGAGATCATATGTCCAGCACATTTTCTGGGGAAGTTCCTGGGAACTTGCAATGCCTCCAACTTTAGCTGAATCTTTGCTTGTGATCTGAAGGAGCCTTATACATACCTTCAAAGCTGTTGGGTTAGAACATCACCAAGGATACATGCAAAAGCCTTCAGAGTGAATATAGCCTCACTATGGAGAAACCACACTCAACCAGCCCATGGAGAAATACAGGGCAGAGCTGAGACTGCATGTCCAACCAACCACTGAGAGATGAGAGGAATTATGGCAGCTGGTAGCTTTTTTTTTCAATTCTTCAACGGGATTTTTTATGTTTTCCTTTACCATTGATCCTGTTGCTTTTATTAATTTTAACTTGCAATTTTAAGTAAAATTTTAGTTTATTTTACATTCCTTTTGCCGTCTTCTTATCATTACTACAAGTGGTGCAGTGGCTGCTTTTAGTCATTTTTACTGTGTTTCTGTATCTATTTTATTTTTGATGCTATTCTTGTTTCCTATCTCCTCTCTGTGTGGAAAGTGAGAAATAATTATAGGACCCTCAACCATTTGCAGGGAACATTTTGCCACTAAACTACCCTTCCAGTTAAAATTGGGAGAAATTGCAGCTTACTATAGCCATGACCCAGTCTTTCATAAACCTTGGTGCAACAATCAACTTAAAGAACAGGAAAGACAAAACCACTAAGGTGGCAATTCAGCCACCAACAGACATGACCAAAGAGAACAGAGGTCACACTCTAGACATTCAACTTTTAGCAGCGGTAGAGAGAAATATAGTGATACCACATCTCTGAGGACCCCAGCATAGGTCATAAAGTATAATACTGAAATGGGCAAAGATGAACCAGGGACTGTGCCCCAGATATGCACTTTGACTTTATCTCTATTAGTATACATATGTACGTGTGTGTGTGTGTGTGTGTGTGTGTGTGTGTGTGTGTGTGTGTGTGTGTGTGTGTGTAAAAGAAAGTGAAGGCATGGTTTTGAAAGACAGTATGGGACAGTATATGGAGGAGTTTAGGGGAGGAAATAGAAGGGGAGAAATGATGTAATTATATTATGATTTCAAAAAACAAAATGAATGACATTTAAGAAAAAAAGTGAAGAGAAAATGGGCTTCTATCCTGGTTCTTTCTGTTGCTGTGACAAACACTCAGCAGAACCAATCTGGAGAGAAAAGTTTTTCATGAAACCTTTCAGGTTAGAATCTTTTATCAAAGAAAATTAGGTCAAGTAGAGCTCTAGGAGGCAGAAACTAAAGCAGAGGCTGTAGAGGAATGTTGCTTACTGACTTGTTCTCCATGGCTAAACTAATCTGTTTTCTTAGGCAACCCATTATCACCTCCTCAGGGCTGGCACCACCTTCTCTGAAATGGGCTTTTCCCATCAACATTTAACAAGGAAATAATAGTTGAGATATCTATCCCCACAGATGAACAAGCCTCAACACAGAACCACAAGACATGTTTTAACAGGCCACAAAATGCTTCTAAAAGTTCAGAATTCTTTACCAGTTGAGTCCAAATATCTGACAAAGTTAAAATGCTGGAGAATTTTTTTTTAAAAAAAATTGTCAGTGGACTCAAAAAGGAAACTAAGAGCTAGAGAAATTACAACCGAAATTTAGAATGTGAAAAATCAACTCAATACATAGAGATGTTTGCAAACTCATACAAAAACCTTGGAATGAAAACTTTGGTAAACCGAATATAAAACTCAGTTGAATGCCTCATTGATATGCCAGCTGAAATGAGGGGAAAGATAGGATGAATGAAATACCACATGTAGAAAGTAGCGCAGAGAAGATAAAGAAGAAACAGCTTGCAAGACCCATGGGCACCACTTAGAAATCACATGAATGGATAGTTAAAATTTTATATCTATGAAAAAAAACACAGAAAATCTATCCAGTGAAATAGCAGAGTATTTCCAAAATCCTAGGGAAGATATTGGAAATTTAGAGAGAAGAGGCATTTGTGACCCCAAATACGCATAGCCAAAATAGAATTTCTCCACTATGCATTACAGTTACATACCAACAAAGAAAGAATATTAAGAAGTGTTGCCAGGCACAACAGCACACTATTGAAGTCCTCTAAATGGGATGTGGAGGCAGGAGGATTATGAATCCAAAGGCACCACAAATTTCATAGAAAATTTGAGGCTAGCCTAGGTTATATGATATTATTCCTGAAATCCTCACCTTCCAACTCCACCTCTCAATCCCACAAATCAACTTCTTCCCCAAATTATAAGGGACAAACAATGTGGTCAAGACAAGGTCAATATCTTAGGTTCCTTTGTAGAAATTCTAAAGCCCCAGAAGGCATGGGAAACAAACAAACCATATACACACAAAAAATTGTCAACCTAGATTATTACACCCAGAATGGCAAACAATATCCCAAGAAAATGGAATCTGTAAGCATGCAGGAATATCTGTTTTCAAGTAGGAAGAAGTAGACTTGGAGGACAACTTAGAAGAGACAAGAGAAATGCATATTGCTTAAGGGAAAGGCCCATCATGAAAACAGAATGATATACATTTGTATGCACTGACTAAGAGAACATAAAGTCCGAAAAATCAATCACTACAGGACATAAAACAGAAATCAGCCAGCAAACAGTAGTAGTGTGTGATTTTGACAGTCTAATTTTCCTAAATATATCAAATTTTTGGCCATAAAATATGTTTCAATGAATTCAAAAAAGTAAAATAACTTCAAACATTTTTTAGATATAAGGGAATGAAACAAAAACAAAAGAAATTATACCAATACATGGTGGTTAACAATATATGGGGCCAATAAAACATTATAGAGTACATTTTAAAACCTCCAAAGGTCAAACAAAAATGGACCACAGTATATAATAAAAATAGTTCTAGAGGGAAGCTTATAGTTATGCCTGCCTATTTAATAAAAAAAGTCAAGCACGTAACTGTCTTAGCTACCTTTTTATTGTTGTAATAAAACACCGTGACCAAGAAAACTTATAAAAGAAAAAAGTTTATTTGGGCACTCTGGTTCTAGAGGGATAAGAGTCCAACACCATAAAAGTGGGGAATCATGGCAGTAGGCAGATGACCTTGGGAGATGGAAGCTGAGGACTGAAGGCTCAGATACAAACTAGAAATAGGAAATAGAGAAAGAACAGAAGATGGTGGGAGACTTTGAAACCTCAGATTTCACCCCTAATCCTAACTCTAACACTAACCCTAACCCTAAACCCCAACAATAAAACTAACCCTCTGGTGGCTATACCCTTTAAGCCTCCCCCCAAACATTATCACCAACTGGGGACCAAGTATACAAATGCTTGAGAACACGAGGAACATCTTTTTAAAAATCACTACAATAAATACATTTGAAACCATCACAAGATGGTTTAAAAGCAAGAACAAACTAAATCCACAATGAGTAGGAATAAAGAAATTACAAAAGACACAATAAAAACAGAAAAAAACAATGCATGAAGTCAGTGAGAAAAAAGAGTTGGCATTTTGAAATTATAAAGAAAACACAAAAATCTTAACCAAGACATTCAGAGAGAGAGGGAGAGAACCCAAATAATTAAAATAATCGGGAAAATGGTATCTTAAAATAGATACCACTGAATTCCTCACAAACACTATGAAGTATTCTGAAAAACTAAATTTCAATTATTTAGAACATTTAAAAGTAATGGACAATTCTCTAGACAAATAAATCTACTAAAATTGAACCAGAGGAATATAAAACATTTAAATAGATTAATAACAATCATAAGATTCAAGTAAAATAGGAAAAGTATCCTAAAAAGAAAAAGCACAGGGTTGAATTAGTTTACTATTGATTTCTATCAGACTTTAAATGAATTTACACTAATGTTTTTGAGACTATTTCACAAAATAGGATAGGAAGATAATCCATTCTAAGAAAGTATTTTTACCCTACTACCCAAGCCAGGCAAGGATACAGTAACAAGAAAGACAACTACAGATCCATATTCCTGATGAATAGTAACACAAAACTCCTCAATAAAATATCTGCAAATCATTACAAAAGACTGCTATGAACTCTCAAAAACAGAACAAAAGCTAAATTGTGAATTCCCCTTTTCTGTAAAGTATATCTCCCTTCCACTCATAAAGTACAAGGTTTTATTTTTGTCTAGATTCTTAATCTAGAAACAAAAGAAAGTATCAGTGGGTGGGGGAGATATCATCGCCCAGGGGATAGAATTGCACATCCCGAAATAACCCCAATGTGCTAATACCCCATAAGTAGCTAAGTGATCCTTGGTGTAACTGCTAAAAGACGTTAGAGTTAAGACAGTTGCTGTGCTTTTGGCCCGGGTCCCCGGCAGCTTGCTGCGGGGTCGGGGTCCAGACCACGCAGGTGGGTCCCCAGTGGTTCCAGTCCCGGCCCCGGAGCCCCAGGCAGAGAAGACCGGCGGCCCGCGAACAGCCAGTCCCAGGCAGAGATGGCTGCCGGTCCCAAGACCAGGCAGAGACACACGTGGCGGGCGGGCAAGAGACAGACAGGTACCCAGGTAGAGTTGAACATTTATTAGGGTTATGGGCCGGGGAGGGAGAAGGAGAGAAGGGGGTGGGAGAGAGAGAAAAGAGAGAAAGAGAGAGAAAGAAAGAGGGGGGAGAGAGGAGAGAGAGCAGCTGCCACTCCGAGAGAGGGGGAACAGGAACAGAGCAGGAAGGCAGGAAGGGAGTGGGCGTGGCCCGTCTCTTAAAGGGCTGGAACAGTCACTACAATAGTCCCTTCAGCAAATGATGTTGGTAAAACAAGACATCTGCATGTAAGATGTTAAAATTAAATTCCTATGTTTACCCTGTACCAGTGTAATTCAAAGTAGATCAAAGATCTTAATGTTAAGTCCTGAAACTTTGAAACAGAGTGTGGAAAAATAAGCAACGAGAAGTCCACTCACTTACCCTAAGAGAATGAGAAATCTCGTAAGAAGTTCCTTGAAGACATCATGGGTGGGGAAACATTTGAGAAATGAGCCAGCAGGACTAGTTGTGTTTCCTGCTGGACACACACAGACCAGGTCAGATGATAGACGCAGAGGTGTTTGGAGTGCAGCCTGACCAGACAACCATGTCCTGAACTTTCCTAACACTGAAAGGTCAGAGACATTTTTGTTCATGGTTGACTAAAAGATGGAGTTCAGCTTGTCACTCTGAAACAAAATTTATGACTAGCCACTGGCTATCCAGAAGGCAAACAAGGGGATAAGGAATCTTAGTCACCCTATTTACTTTACCAGGAAGAGATTAACTTAAAATAAAGGCTAAAAGAATACTTTCTGGGAAAGGATTTTGCTTCCTGAATCGTGTGTGGGGTTGGCAAAACTCAAAAAACTTTTTAGATCTTATCATCCTAGTCTCTATAAATCCTAAGTGTGTTTTGTCTATTTATGCAAGCATGTGTTGTAGGTTTGGGTGCGGTATATGGATGTGCGGTGTATGCGTACAAGTGTGTATGGGTGTGTGTATTTTGGGGGACATGCACCATGGCCTTTCACTGAATCTGAAGCTAGACTGGTGGCCAGAAAAACCCAGTTATCTTCCTATCTCTGTCTTCCATTCGCAAACATTTGGGGTAGAGTATGATACTAAATTATTGACAAATTGACAACAGCTAAAAACAATTTAATACATGTGACAAACATGTAACTATGAGCTCTGAACTAGGGTCTGAATGTTTGCACACTAAGAACTATTGCACACTGAGCCATCTCTCAATCACCAATGTGTGCATTTTTATAGTCACAGGCTTTATAAATGCAAAACCGATTTGACAGAATTTAGCTAAAATAAATACAATGTGCAGATAGTGTGTTTTGTGAATATTTTGAGCGATTCTGATCAATTTATATTCTCTGTTACTGATATATACACTAAAAAACAACCACTTCTAAAATGATTCTGTGTGCCTATCCAGACCTTTACCACACTCCACTGTAAATCTTAGCCACAATCTGTGATACAGTCACCTCCTTTTGAGTAATAATGACACTTGGAAAATTAATGCAGAGATTTTAGAGACATCACAAGACTATAAAGATACATCTTTCTTGCAGATAAGCACCCTTGCCTTTGCTTGTTCACCAGTACTGGATACTAAGAACATATTGATGAAGGAAACACACTTTGGTAACAGACTGCAAAGAAACCATCCTAGAAGTGAGCTGAAAGTTTCCTACAGGTTGGTAGCCCTCATGGAACTGAAAGTTGCTCTGTAGGCAACTTTCACTGACAAAAAAATCAGTGAAGGTCTGTTCCAGCCCTTGCATGCTACAACACAAACTTCTTGGATAAGAGATAGTTGGCCATGACTGTATAATGGGTTAACCAGAAAATTTCTGATTGAATCTGAGCCTCTGTCCACAGGAGAAAATTCGTGTTGAATACTGTTGATCTGGTCAAAAGCCTATGCCTACAGAGACTAAAGTACAAAGAATTAATCTTCACCTTCTGTTTTTGCTAAATAGACATATAGTCAAATTGCTTCATAATTAACAATGCCAATGCTCAAGACTAATTTGTCTTTAAACTTGATTAAAGTAGCCCCTTTAATGGAGACACTCATGGTTGGTGAAATTACTGAGAACAAATGATGAACTTTAAAAAGGACCACCATTTCACTTCTGCCAATGCTCAGAAACATCACAGAAGAGAAGTGGGAAATAATCTGAGTCCAGTAATAAGGAAGGGGCTATGAAATGCTGTCTTAGGGCCATGACATGACTGTGGTCCTCATGACCTTACAATAGTGGTTAACTATGTAAGGCCTGCACAAGTGTCCAGTCACAGATGTGGAGGTCCCTATGGGGCTGAGTCTCGCCCATGGGAGCTGTTAGATTTGAGAGGACTAAGGATGAGGAAGTAATTGCTTTTATAGATGCTTACACTGGTGAGCTACCTATCATCCAGCAGATAGCTTCACGCCCATGCTCATCAATCTCCCTGGCTAAATCTAGAGGCCCAAAGTAAAAATAACAAAAACAAAACCAAAGACAAAAAGTGAAATGAGGGCCTAGTGGGAGGAGGAAGTTGGAGTTAGATGAGAACCAGAGGGAGACCAGGATGTAATACACACATACACACACACACACACACACACACACACACACACACAACGTACCACACCACACACATATACACAGAGATACCCTGTCTTGAAAATCAAACAAAAGCAAAACATAAATATCAATATTTTCACATTTAATTATTCACTATTTTCTATGAACTCTGTTAACACATTTTTATGAGGGGTAAGTACCCTAATGTCACGGATAATGCAATTTGTAATTACGCTGTAGACTGTAAAAGTTCTAGAAGAATTTTTTATTAACAAATAGCATTATTCAATATCCAACAAGCCTCACCCTGTTTAGATTCTAATATAATGTCCTGATGATGGGAAGGTGACAATACTCCATTATCTCTAATTCTAATTGTTAAGGTGCCTATTTTCTCTCTGTCTGCACTTTGCTTGCAAGAAAAGACAGCATGCTTATAAAGCATGAGTTAAGAAAATATCCTGGGTTCCTCCTTCCTTCTATAAAAGCATGGACATGTTCTTAGTCCCCAGCTTGGCACCATGGCTGTCCTGGCTTCCTTTGTTTGGGTACTGGTTGGCTGCTTTTCTGCTGCTGTAGCAGAGGGTTCTAATATCTCAGAGCTATATCCTCCCTTGTGGGAAGAGAGCCCTGCACAGTTAAGTGATTACAGGTTGGAAGATGGAAAGCACATAATTAACCCATGGGTATTCACTGATAGAATGGGCTTGTATAGAATCTTACTGAATCAGACGGCTACATATTTTGCAAGTTATGGTCCAGAAAATGAACAGAATCTCTTCTGGGGATTGCCTCTGCAGTTTGGATGGCAGTATAAATCAGGTAAGAAAGAGCCGTTTTTCCCTATATACCAATATATTCCCAAGGTATGAGGAAAATGGGATTCTCCCCATATCTTTCACTGCTCTCTAGTTTTATGTCAACTCAACACAGACTAGAAGCAGGGTCCTCCTGGGTACTAGCCCTTCAGACCCCTTTATGCTTCAGCTAAAGGCTCTACAATAGGCAAAGGAAAACAACTAAGGGCATCTGAGGAAAACAATCAATTCACAGGCGATTTTTCCTCAGTATGTCTTTTTTTGTTCTCTCTTCCTTACAGTCTATTCTAATTCTTCTGTCCTAATTGTCTATAATTTCTTAGCCCCAAGTCTCTGTCTCAATCCAAATTTCAATTCCAATTCTCTGCTGTATTCTTCTTCTTCTTTTAGATTTTCCTATCTCTGCTAATTTTTCAGATGCTTTTCCTTCTGTTCCTGCTTCTGTTAACTATCTTTGTTCTAACATAGCTATAAAGACTCACAAAACCTAGCATGTAAAGGTAACCAGGAAAGCTATATAAACAGACAAGGGAAGTTTATAGCCCTTGCTCCTTTAGCATTTTGTCAAATGTTAGCAAGCTCTAAAATTTGATGCTTATCAGAGGCACCAGTGGAGGTTTGTCTTCCTCTGGGTGGTGGATGGATGACTAATTAATTTTCCTGAAAGCATTACATTCAGTCATAACAAAGATAGTTCTTTCTGTCTGACAGAAGTACATGGAGAGATTTGTGCCTGAAGCCCAACCTACACTGCTTATCATTGCTCAGCAAGTGAGAAACAGTGGGGGAAAGAAGAAGGGAAATGGGGAATGGTGACAGCTTTAGAGAAAAAGAACGATTATTTTCTGATGTTCTGATGTTTATGTAATGGATAGTCAACATGTAAAATGCTTCTGATAAATTCTCTTAACTTATGTAGAAATCTCATGGGTACCGAATATTGTTATCTCCACTTTACAGTACAGTACAAACTGATGCATACATGGTCATGTAATTTAGAAAGTGTAGACCAAAGGTTTGGTTTGACTTTTAACTCACCTCCTTTTCTGTGAGTGACTGTTGCTTTCATGATTGTTATTTGGAGTTGGAGCTAGAGAAGGCAGTAATATGTGAAGTTATGTAAGTAAAATTACACACACACACACACACACACACACACAGCTTATAAATTAAAGTCAAAAGTTTGATATGGCTGAAAAACAGAAAATAATTTGGTTGAGAGATGAGAAATAGAATATAAAATAATGGTAAATAGAATATAAATAAAATTGAAAATTTTGTATCTATCAATTAAATGAATATATTTAACCATTTTAAATATGTGTAATATACAAATACAACTGTTCATTCTCTGTCCTATAGGTAGACTAGCTGATCCCACTGGCGAGACGGACTGTGGCTATGAACCTGGAAACCCTCTGTGTGTGTCTGTTGACAGTTGGTGGGCTGGTAGGTTCACTTCAATAGTCAAATTGTATGTTGAAACCCAAATCATACAGATAGAGACAAAACTGAAACAGCTCTGCCTCTTTTTCAAGATGAATCTACTTCATCATATACCAGTGGCCTTGATGACATGTGGCAGAACTGACAGTCAAATAATAACTTTTAAGGACATATTAAGACTTTTCACAGGAAGTTTAAATTAAGGAACTGCAAAAGTCATGACCTCTAGGAATCAACACTGTCAGTAACATATCAGGCTCCCAGAGGAACATGGAGTCTTTGAAAAAAGAGACCAAGATAGTATTGTGTTTCCCTTTTTCTCAGGAAATAAAAGTACTAAATAGTGAAGCTCACAAACTTGTCAGAGTAAGAATATACTTTGTTTGTCCAGTCTATAGTAAATCTATAGTCATGTATGCAATACTAAAAACAACTTGAATGTATTTCCTAATTCTTTCACAGAGTGTTTTGCTTTGAAATTAATTTACATAAAATTTTATTAGAATAATTTCCAATGATTAGAAATGGCATTGCATTAAATATTACTTTTTTGGAATGCTGCATAACGAGTATGAACCACTGGGTATTTCCTTCATGCTAACTTGAGTCATTCTTTTCAAAACTCATCAGCAGACTTGTCAAGAGCTCTAGATGTCTGATTGGTTTAGTAATGTGAAGTATTAAGAATGAGTACAAGGTAGTTACCTAACTAAATTAAAATGTTGAAATCTGCTGGGTTTCTCCTCTGTAACTGCAACCTTTGCAGCTCTGAGAAACTCATGAGGCTGTGAGATACATTTCCTGCTTTAGAAAAACTAGGATAAGAGGACTTAGTGATGATGTGTAAAAATTGAACTAAGTTGTGAAGCATCAAATACATATTTTCTGAATCTATAACAATGCTTGATTATCTTATAAAACATAAAAATCAACAATGTAATCTCATTGAGAACTTCTGTACTAGTCTGTGATCAATTTGACAGTTTTTTTCCTCATTTATTTAATGATGCTAAATAGGATTGTTATCCGATCCATTAGAATTACTTTTCTTAAAAAATATTATAATATGGCACGTCAGTGGGTGTACATACACTCACAATTATAGAACTATTAAAATGTAAGTAGATTTTCCTCACTATTTTTAGTTGATAATTTTTATCATCACTTGGGGCCTATGAATTTTCCTTAATGACTTATGTTTCCTCAAAATGTGCTCTGGAATTTGTCCCTGACTGTGTTGTGGGGCTAACCAGCCTTTTGTTTTCACAGATGCAAATTATTTTTTGAGTGTGCTACCTTTTCTTGCTGCTGTTGATTCTGGCATACTGGGGATAACGTCAGACCAATTTACGATTTTACCACCATCCCAGGATCAGTCGAAGTTTTGTTACAGTGTTTCTGACTGCAAAGAGCTCGTTGGTGAAGCAATGGACTCATGGATTGCCTTTTTTGAGGTTCTTCTTTTAAGCTTTATACCACACTCCTCAGACAGGCGGAGATAATGTTTTTTTATGAAAGTCTTTTGTGAAAGATTGCTTTTATGAACTGTATACTTTCCTGAATATATTAAAATGTAAATTGGAAATAGATATTTTACTCATAAGTGATGTAGAAATACAGTGCATGCCTCAGAAACCCAGTGTTCTCATACAGTATTAGCACAAAATTCTTCTGTTCTCACTGAATATAAAAACATACCACAAATGGCTAACATGCAGGACATTTTAAGAAGGTATGTAGGCACGTGAGTAATTGGGAGTTTAGGTCATTTGTGAAAGAGTTGAAGAAGCAGGATCCTAAGGTTGTTTATGACTACTCTACCAATTATTGACTGAATTAAAAACCTCATATGTGGGTAGAACTAAACAGTGATCTGTTGTTCTGAACTTGCCATTTGAATACCAAAATAAAATACACAGGTCAAGCATGGAAGAGTTGCTTCTAATTTGCTGGTTGTTAGTGTTAAATATATATTCAAATATAAACATATATTCTTTGGGTGGTTAACTCATTGCTTTAGATACGATTCAATTTAATTTTCAAACTTTTTCTCCTCATTTTGAAAATTTTATGATACAGAAAAATGACAATGTTCTACCAAGTGTAAAACATTGACGCTTTGCAGATGTTTGAAGTTCACTTCAACTACATGACATGCTTTACCGAAAAGCACTAGATACTGTCTCCTTTGCTGTTCAGCACTAAGGAGTGGCATTTAGTAACAGCATTGTTAGTTCAGGCTGACTATTGCTCTTGTCTCAGTACCGAGCAGACTCTGAGGCAGCGTAGCCCACATAACACTCTCTCTTCTATGCTTTAGTACTTGCAGTTGTCTTCTAGCGACTTTGATGGTCTTTTGAAGAACTTATGGGCTGCTCATACCTCCTCCTTGGGGTATCCTGTCAGTGTCTTTGAAGACAGGTAAGAAATGTTTTGTTTTTGTCTTGGTTTTAGTCTGATTCTTTTCCTTTGCTTTGATTAAAAACCACGACCAAAAGCTACTTGGGAAAGAAATGGTTTGTTCCAGCTTATAAGTTAAAGTTCATCGTCAAGGTAAGTCAGGAAAGGAGCTTCAGCGAGAATATGAAGGCAGGACCAGAGCAGAAACCGTGGAAGAACACTGCTCCATTCAGCTAACTTTCTTGTATAGCTCAAGGCTACCTGCTTAGGGATGATACTGATTCAATCTTGATCTTGTTTAACCCAGGGTGTCCTTGAACTAACAAAGATCCGTTCTGCATCTGTCTCACAAGTACCGAGATTAAAGATGTGTGCCACCACTCCCTAGCCTCTAGTGGCTTAACTCTACACTTCAGGCAAGCTTTATTTGTTAACACATAAACAAAATATCACTATAAAAATATCTGAGAAACAGGAACTGGGAAAATAGCACAAGTTGTAAACCCCTTCTATATAAGCACGAAGGCATGATGAGTTCAATTCCTAGAACCCATGTGAAAACAGTCAATCATGGTATCTATTTATCATGCTCATTCTGGGGAGGTAAAAATTAGAGGATTCCTGGAACTCACTGACCAGCCTAGTCTTTGTGGTGAGTGCAGGCTATTGAGAGACCCCATTTCAAAGGAAAACCAAAGGTGAATCACACCCGAAGTTGTCCTCTGGCCTCTACATGCAATCACACTCCTCTACACAGGCATGCACACACACATACAATGTTAGATGTACTCATGCACACATACAACATCTAAGAAAGGGATTATATTACCTCATGAATAGGGGTGGTCAAGTTGCCATATTTGTTATAGGCTACTTTTCGACAGTTGGAAAATTTCCACATGTGTAAAAGTAAATCAATAATCAATAGAAGAATATAGCTCAATAAATTTTATTTTTATTTGTATGAGTGTTTTACCTGTATGTACACTTTTGTGGACATTTGCATGCCTGGTACCTATGAAGACCATGTACCAACACTGGATCTCCTGGAACTGGTACAGATGGTTGTGAGTTACCACAGGGGTTCTGGAAACCAAACCCAGGTCCTCTGGGAATAAAATCAGGGTTCCCTGGGAGAATAGCCTGAGCTCATAACCACTGAGAAATCTCTCCAGGCCCCAAAACAATAGAACTCTGAATACAGGAATCATGAGTAGTTAAAACATTTAAGATTTAAAGTGACTGTAGAGGTTTTACTTTTTAGATATATTTCTTTTCTCTTAAGGTTTTACATACACAAACTCTTTGCATTTAAAACAGGTCAGATTCATTTAAAAGTTGCTATAAAATCAAACATCATCACATTTTTTGGTTATTAAATTATGTAATTATCAGAATCCAATCTTCACTAATTATAGCAAAACATTGTTTTTGATTATTATAATCTATTTCCTGAACTTCAATTTTCTCCTTGGCCTTTTCTATGGTGCTAATAAATCTTTAAAAATAATTATTAAAATGCTACTAAACATTAAATAAATTAATTGAATACTATTTAATATTAAGATTAATAAAAGAAACCATTCCATTTGTCAATGTAACAAAAGCTCAACTGCATTCCGTCTTACTGGTATTGAGTCTGGGTCTTCCCTGTTGAGTCTGACACTTAATATCATATCACTATAGTGACTAGAAAGTCCAAAGTCCACATTTGTTGTGACTCCCCAGATCACAGCTCTGCCTGCAGGCTCTGCTGCCACCAGTGTATGGGGCATGCAAACTGGATTTAAAAGATCAATTAAACTTAGAGTTCTCTCATATATGTAAAAGATATTGAACCTAAAAATATCCTTGAACTGCTACATTATATAAATAAATGCAAATGAATGGAACAGAATAAAACTATAGGCTCACTTCCTTCAATGAAGAAACTTCCCATCTTTAGTGGATAATTGCAGCGACTAAACTGAGCAAAAAGCTATTCCAACCTTAGCTATATTAAAGAGTAGCTGAGTCAAAGCAAGACTTCTGTGCCCCTCCAGAGGCAGTGGTGGCACACACCTTTGATCCCAGCACTTAGGGGGTCAGAGGCAGATGCATCGCTGAGTTCAAGGCTAGCCTAGTATATAGGGTGAGTTCTAGAACAGACAGGGCTACACAGAGAAACCCTGTCTTGAAACAACCAAAAATTATTAATTAATTAAAATTAAGAAAACTCAGCTTGAGCAGGAAAATTAGTCTTCTAACTAATTAACACAACTGCTTATTCAACACTAAATGGTCAGCTTTGAAAGCTTATATGCAAATAACACTATGCATACTGAGCAGGTTATATTTATGTATTTAGGCATATAAATAAATATATGTACATATACACACATATGTTACATATGTGTAACAACTGGCAAAAAGGCTATGAATTTGTAAGAAAGATAGGAGTATATAAGAAGACTTGGAGTGAGGAAAAGGAAGGAAAAAATTATATATCTTAACTTCAAAAATAATGGAAATAATTTTAACAAACAAATCTCAGTTCTATTCAGCCTCTGTCAGAAAATATAATATTAAATAGACACATTTATGTTTTCCACAATGTCAATTTATGAATAAGAATACATCTTATGCTAGGCCAATTTTGTTCATGGAAGGTATTATTAACTACTAATTTTGCTTGAAAGAATGGCTATTGACAGTCATGGTATCTTTAACTTCCATCTTAGTTACTAATGTTCCTTCCTAGATCATGTTATCTTTCAGATGCATGCCTATAGTGAGGCAAAAACAGTCCATCTCTGTAGTTCCTAAGGAACCCAACCACTGAGCTGTTGAAGTCTTACAGAAACAAAGCTGGTTTAAAACTGAAGGGACTCAGGGTGAGAAGTAGTGCCATTATAGTCACTTAAGCGCTTCATGTCAAGTAGCAGGAACTTGATGAACTGAAATCAGGAACACTCAAGAGTTTAGAACCTGTCTGTAAATCCTATAGTGCAACGTCTAAAGCCTCAGTGGTATTAACATACTGTACCATGAGTTTTCCTTCTTCATATATGATCCTGATGTAAGGTTTTTTTTTAATCATTTGGAGTTTTGGCATGTTCAATAATTTTGCATGCCTACTGTTTCTGATATGACTTTGAGATGCCCATGTGCTCATGTGTTCTCAACCTAAGTTGATTAAGTTTTTCAGCTGACATGCCCATGTGTTCTTGTGATCTTGACCCAAGTTGATATGTTTGCCTGTGGTGATTTTGTGCATAAACAGTTACTCTCAGTCTGAGCTTCATGATTGGTGTTGGTCAGAGGTGATTGTTTGCTTTACAAACAAGGTGCAGATTTATTCTGCCTCAAACTTGTATCCTGTTTTGTGAAATGAAATCACTTGAAGCAAGGCACAGCCTGAAAGCTGCTGTCTTATACAATGTGAAATATCTTCCAACAAAGTAATGTGAGGCCCCAACTCCACATGGACCACCACTACCGACGCTTGTGCTCACTCCTTGTGTTTTACTCCCCTCCATTCCTCCTCACTTTATCTTCTTTTTCCTTTCCCTTCCTTAAGATGATTTATTTTAGGGTTCTGGGCAAGGAACCAACTCAGGGCCCCATGCATTCCAAGGCAGGCCCTACCTGGGTGATTCAACTCCATCTCACACCCTTTTATTTAATTATTATCTTGAGATACTGTCTTGCTACATTAACCTAGTCAAGTTGGTCTTCATCCCAGTCTGTAAGACAGTATGGGCTTGACATGGTTATCCTCCTGCTTCAGCTTCTGGCATTGCTGAGACTGTAGCCATCTGCCACAAAACTCTGCTTGAAATTGCCATGTTTTTTTTTCAAACACACTGATATAGCACTTTCTAGTTTATTTACAGTTTCAGGTATCAACTTTTGAAACCATAGGAAGTCTCGGTATAGCTTACATGATCCTTAAGCTTATGTGTAACCAGTGTTCTCTGGATAGGGTGGTCCAGTGCTGCTGTCTGTGTTGATATTTGGACCAGACATTTTTGTGGTTGAAATCACTACTTATTCCGTTGCTGGGAACTTAAATCTATCAAACCTGCCACCTTAGTTTCCCCATGTTTCGAAAGAAACTAGGAAACAGAGTTGGTAGAGAAAACAAGCTGATGTCCACTTTGACTAAATGGGGTGAAAGTCTCCTAGTTCTCCTTTCTTCCTGCAGCAGTGTACACAGAAGTCAGCTTAACTTAGAGATATGCTTTCAGAATGCTATGAAATCTCTTTCTGCTAGGTGAGTTTGTTCTGTGAGACCCTTACAACCTCTCTTCCCTTTGCTTGATATTCCTGGGGAAAATCTGTTTCTATGGGCTCCACTGGTTTAGGATTCCTGTTTGAATATCTTTGGCCTTGATAATTTTCCTCACTATCTTCTTCCCCTTTGAGTTCATCCTCATCTGTGATTTTTATTTCTTAATATTCCACATCTATAACATTGCAGGTCACCAAACAGACAACTAAAGAACAACCTTCTCAATTTGTGCAAATTATTACAGATTCGGTCCTTAGACTTCCTTGTAATGAGGTCTGCTTCAGAGTAACTCTGTGCAGACGGTGGACATTGAGCCTGTGATGTGATCTTATTTCTCAGGGCTGTCACTGCCTTTTTTTTGTGCATCATAACTTCCTTTGCATTTTTTTTTACCTTTCTTGTGCTTTTTTTTACCTTTGGTGTGCTTTGCCTGTGAGGGCTCATGTTGTGGTCAACTGAGGATGGTGTAGAGAAGGTGAAAATATTTGAGACGCTTTACAAATGCATATCCTTTATTATTTTATCCTCATTGTTTGAGGATTTAGGCAAGCACAGAAACATGGGAAGAAATTTCAAAATCTTGGTCATTTTCCCCAAATTTTTAGTATTTGGAGAGTTCGTGATCAGTTGAACTCCGCTTTGTGCCACTGTTCTTCATTTTGGTTTGTTTTCTCCTTGATTCTGTTCTGGTAGCTCTTAGACCTCAGAGGCTTCCCACCATATCTGAATTCCTTGTTTTTTTATTAGATTTAAAGACCAGCATTTAGAAAACCAGAGTATTTTTGAGGTCTTGTACAGTGAACATGCATCTGAGGAAATCCTCCATCTTGCTGGCTGAACAACAGTTTAAATTTTGACAGCCATTGGCCAATTCTTTATCCTTCCTCTTGAGCTCAGCTTTCCTAAAGAAGAGACATTTTTCAGTCCCCAGTTTGAAACTAAAATCAAGACCCAGCTACTGTGAGTCTCAAAGTTAGCTACTTCTGGTTTTTTTGTTTGTTTGTTTGTTTGTTTTCATTTTTTTTCCATTTTCAAGGAAAAAGATACTTGTGTTTCTATCAAGGTAAGGCTTACCTTAGGAACTGATATTTTAGAATCAATATTCACGTGTTGATTTTGTGAACTAAGGTACAGTTGACATGTACCAGTGCACACTGATTTAGGTATTTATTCAGCTGAATGAACATTGGCAATGGCAAACACCTGTCAAGCCACAACCTCAAACAAAATAAATGACATTTTTATCACCCTTTCAGAACATTCCTTATGTCTCTTATTTTACTCTCTTTAAAAGCTTTCTTTGGTTTTTTCCCAAAAGTATAAATCATATACAAGCTAAACATCTCAATAGCAGAAATAACTTTTAGAACACCTGTCTTCAAACTCAAGGTTAACAAACAATAACAAGTATAATGTATTTTTTCTTTCTTTTTCTGTTTATTTTGTTGTTAAAAAGGGTGGGGAGAGATTTCATGTGTCCCAAACTGGCAGCTGAGAAAGAACATGGCCCTGTGAGCTTCCTGATTCATATTCCAGGTGTGAAGTGCAAACATGTGACACCAGGCCTCGTTCGTATTTGTAGTTACATAGACAGACTATCTTATTTAAACATGTTCTTAACATATTTATTACATGATTTTCAAGTACAATGTGCCTTGAAAATGACATAAATGGAAAGTAAAATATTAAGAAATTACTAATTGGATAACCCTTCACAGACTTAGATAGAAATTTTATTTAGCTATCTACACAATTTCTGAAACACAAACCAAATTCATGGTACTATTGAACTTCCTTTAAAAATAATGTTTGAATTTTATTTCTAGGTACTGGATGGTTTCCACAAAGTGAGATTTAAATTCTGAGGAAATAAATAATAATTGTTATTTTTGTCTGTTTGTCTTTTAGATATGCCTATTATTCCGATCAAGAATCAAAATTTGAGAAAAACTGGGCTATTGCTGTAGACTACATAGCTGCGGCCTACTATCCTACAACCCTGATTAGAACACATGACTTTCAGAGTGGCCTGCCACCACGTATTCTTCTTGATACTGACATAGCCCCTTTTATTGCTGACTTCACTACTACTCAGAACATAGTCCTGCTGTCACTCACAGTTGTTGGTGCTATTGATAATCTTACAGGTAAAAAATTTTAAAGAATATTGGAAAAAAACAGGACTGTATGTATTGGAAGAGTACATAAACTAATTTAAGTAGAAATGCATTCAGTCAGCATACATAAAAATGTAGGAGTTCCTATTTTCTTAGCAGTAATTACTCTTGATAGATGGTAAGACCATTGAACAATCACAATTCCTTTATTTATAACCTGTCCCCTCATTTGGATGACACTTTGAACCTTAACACCTATAATATCAAGTGAAATATAAACATAAAGCTCACATACATCACTTTTTCATTAATGAAAACTTCACACATATATATATATATATACATATATATATATTTCTACTTTACTCTTAAGTCTAAAAAAAAAAACAAATGAATTGCAAAAGAAAAGTTGCCATCACTAATGAGATCACTGTCCACCTGACTCTTGGATGCTTATAATCCAGAACTACTAGTCAAAAAAGAAGACCTTTGCTCCAGAATGGCAAACCATAGTGCAAAACAGGCCTCATTACTAAGTGTTTAAAGATTGCCATACCATCCCATTATACACTTATGACCTGGAATTTTGAGATTAATTAAACATATATGTTATTATTTTATTAAGGGAGAATTTTTTTGTGTCCTTAAATTATAAAGGAAATAAATTAGTTATGAGTAAATTATTTTCAAATTTTTAGAAAACTTTCATATTAGGCTATCAGATCCATCAAATATGTTAGTGCCCCAGTGCAATTGATGCCTCTTCTCACCTCATTCTTGGTTGTAGTATAATACTGTCAGTCAGCAGGTAGCTTTCCTTCACACAATTAACAGCAGGCTGATCGTTAGTTGGTGGATACTATTTGGAAGATTGATATTAGAATTATCTCATTTTCTCGTAGACATGCAGTATTTTATTTAATGAATTTAGTATGATTATGGAAGTTGTTGAAAGTCATGACTGACAATACAAGATTCTGCCATGTATACTTTTCCTTATCAATTATGATCCCACCACTTATAAAGCATGACACAAAATTCTCAGGTCAGATATTGCAAAATGATAATGCTATCAAGGAAATTAAATTTTCATTGTGAACTGGTGATTTTATTTTTAATTGATAGAAAACAAATAAAATATATTTGACCAATAGTTATTGCCTTTAAGAAAGGTTTTCAGGAGTTGACGTGTGCTCATTTTATCTTTTCTAGGATCATTCTCTTTGACTGCCTGGAAAATTCTCATGAGTTCAAAATTTGTAAGGGAACAACTTCTAAAACTTCTTGAAAAGTTGCTGTGAACATCTACATAAAACATAACATTTTTGGTGAACAACGAACAACTGTCTTTGGCCACAAGCATTTAAAAATAATGACTTTGAATACAATCCTGTTGATTTGGGTTTTTTTGCTTAATGTTCATTTGTCCAGGATTTCCTCCCATATATTTCTAGAATTAAATTTAAATCAATTTTGTACAGTATCTCTTGAGATTTAAATTCTTCAGTACTTAATCTTATGATATAAAGACTCTGGTCAATGGTAACCAAGTCACAAAGAGTCATTAAAGTGATTTTAAGCATGCCTGACTGTTGTGTTGCTACTTTATATTATGTAGATTTTACAAAATGGAGAATAATATATCCTACTGATATTTAACCAAAACCCAAAATATCAAATATCGACATTCAACTTAAATATTTAAATCTTGAAAATTTTAATTGCAAATAGAATTCACTGACTTATCAGGTTTGATTTATGATTTGCTAGCATTAAGTTTAGAATTACTTGTTAGAGTTCCCATCATTGACCAACATTTGTAAAGAATCCTTCAGGGTCAAATTTCTCATTGTTGTACTCTTTTAAGAGAGAGATTTACTGGATGGATTTGATAATTTTCAAAGGGCTTCTCTGCCTCACTGCAGAGACCTTTCCTGAGTCTTCACGTAAAAAAGAGCCAATGGTGGATGAAATATGTCACCATGTTTCTCAAAGCAACAGATCTACTTCTCAGCATCAGTGTTTTATATTGGTTACAGCAAAGAGAACTGTAACAGAATACATAAGAGAAGCATTATATTATATATAATATATAAGAGAATCATTATTTAAGAAAGAAAGGGATTTATTTTGGCTCACAGTTTCAGAGGACATAGTCTAATATAATGGGGAGGTCATGGTATCTCAAACCACAGCAATGGGTGTCTGGTATCTCTAAAGTGCGGGAAAGAGCAGGAACCAAAGATTACAGGGCAGAAGCAAGACAAAGTTACAACTAATAAAGGTCTGTCTCTAAACTGAGTGACTAAACTGAGCCATCTGGGCCACATGACTTTGAAATGATGTTACCAGCTACAAATCACATGTTCAGATACACAAGCCTGTGGAAGAAATTTCAGATTCAAACTATAACAAAACACAAGAATGGATGTCCAGAAAACTAATGATTCCATCAAGAATAAAATGCAAGAATAGGACCCAGGGGGTTCGAACAAAGTGATATGTGAAGAGGATGATAATGAGACACATGTAAGCTGCAAACCAAATCTTTAGATTTTCTGCCTGTTGTCTAATGTGCCTGTCTCTTTCCTACAAATGCTTGTCATGACTCTGACTTCCTGTAAGACAAAAAAAATCCTTTCCCTCCACCAGCCCCTGACTCCTGACATTTTGGTCACTTTAAGCTGCAATAGGATGGGCATTTGAACATGATACACATTCTGGTGACCCAGTCCATGAATAAAGCTGTTTCTCCTGAGTCATGGCAGCAAGGGCTCAGAGGTTCTCCATGGACAGTCATGCCTATTTAGGGGGAGGAGACATGGCAAACTGAACTGGAACTGCAGGGAACTAAGTGGTTCTCAGAGGCTACTGATAATTCTTGTTTAAACTGTGGAGACCCTCTTGCCTTTCCCTCCAATGTCATTGGCTTTCTAGGTGGTATGTTAATGGAGGGAACATTATTTGACTTTCTGTGATTACCTCCACCCACACAAAACAAAGGTGATATTTGTCCTCTAGGTCCTAATATTTTGGTATCTGGCTAGTCATTTAGAGACCTTGCTCAGATGGTTTGCCTTGGTGCCAGTTGGCATGAGATAAGGCATTTCTAACATTTTGAATTTAGTGAGGTATATTTTTCCTTGCTTGGGTCATTTTGCTACTCCAGAGGACATGACAGATGGTATTTCTTCCATCTGGAGGTGCTCTGGGGTCTTTCCTTCTTCTTCTTCTTCTTCTTCTTCTTCTTCTTCTTCTTCTTCTTCTTCTTCTTCTTCTTCT
>JAQHUG010000002.1:10568537-10598709 GCA_028555095.1 Dicrostonyx torquatus
TAAATTATTGAAATACTTTGGAATCACTGACCTTTTGTGTTTTTTCTTTCTGTCCAGTGTCACATGCTAAACATGGAGATTTTAAGATTTAATAATGGATTGAAGAGGCAATGAAAATTTGGCAAGTACATGATTTTCTGTGCAGGTGTATCCCAGTCAGATGTTCTCTGCTCCTAATGAGCCACAAACTTTGCACTCATTCTCTTTACTTTTAGACTTTCTTCTCTTGGTATTATTATACGTGATGAGTGTCAAATTGAACATGCTTCAGAAATGAGGAATTAAGTTTTATTGTAACTCTGTTGAGTGAACGAAAAGAGACTGTGGAATAGATAGAATTCCTTTAGTAAAAATTACTCAGATCAAAGTGTCGAAAGACCAAATGAAAAGTTTAATGAAAGGACATCCTCTCAACAAATATGAATCATACTATGTGTCATTGTTTATTTAACAACACAGTAGGAGAGAGAAAGACATCATGCAACAGAGCTCATGTGGAAGGATTTTTATTAGGGGAAATGGAACGTAAAAAGAGGAAAGGAAAGGGAAGGGTGTGACCAGGCTCTGGGGACAGGAACAGCAGAGAAGAAGATAGAGGAAGAGAGACAGAGACAGATAGAATATCTATATCTATCTATCTATCTATATCTCTATATATCTATATCTATATATACATATAGATATACATACACACACATATATATATGTATATATATATATATATATATATATATATAGAGAGAGAGAGAGAGAGAGAGAAAGGAACAGACAGAGAAAGAGAGAAGAGATGGGAGGTGGGCAGGGTCCTTTTAAAAGGAAACATAGTGAATGTACATAGCAAGTGCTCTTAGTGGCTGCAGCTGAGGACATATCCTGTCGAACCCCAAAAGATACTGAATACTAATACTATGAATAACCACTTCCTGGAAGATAGGGTTGCTATGGGATTCTGAAATATCTGGAATATGAACATTATCAGGACTCTATCTCTCTCCATTTTGTCTACCATTCTCTATACAAGATTCTTCTTGTTTTTTACTGTTTTTGACAGTATCTTACATGTAGCACATGCTGGCCTGGGATTCACAATTTTCCTGCTTCAGACTTGGTAGTTACATGAATACTAAAGATACATATTTTACCTTACACAAGATCAGCTTTCTGACCTGCTTCCAACAATTGTAATTCTCATTTTGTTACCCCCTACCAGGAAGAGAAAAGCTAGCTATTCTCAGTTCAGTCTGAAAAAAAAATATGAAGAAAGGATTATCAATCACTTTATTTGTAGCTCAAACACTCATCCTGGATTTATTAAAAAAGGATCAGAGGATACATTCTGGGGTCCTCAATAGACCCAAGAATCTTGTGATAATTTCATAGGTGTTGAAATAGAGGTACAGGGAGATAAGTAATTTATTCAAGGTTCTTACCTAATGTAACATTGTTGAGACCACTTTTACAGAAGTTTTAAAATATTAGTCATTATTTAATTGTAACAACAAAGAAGCCATCACGAATGGAACAGAAACAGAGAAACAAATGGGAATGCATGATACTAAATACATTCTACCACCTACTGGTGAGGTAGAGAATTTCAACTTTATGAATTTTATTTCGCTTCATATCTGGGTGAAGCAGTTTTATTTGCCTTAATGTCATGTTTAAATATTTTTAAAGGTATCATGAAACAGTGATCTATTTATCATCATGCACACATATGTTTCATGTACCCACACAATTAAAGAGACTCATCACAAACAATATTTTAACCCAACACTTTATGCTATATAATAGCTGAAAATTTATAAAAATACAAGTAGCTTGTGGTGGCCCTCAATCCAAATAACTGTACTTGGGTAGTTTAAGCTAGAGAATTATCAGTTCAAGGTCATCCTAGGCTACACAGAAGACCTTTTATCAAAACACCAAACAAAAAAAATACATAAAGAAACTGAAACCAAACCAAAATAACAACATAAAATCTAGAATCTCATAGTAAATAAAGATGTCATCTCATGGAAAATAAGTAAGCATTCTTATGTAACTTGAAATGAAGCAGTTGGATATTAAGGTCTGTAACAGGTAGTAAGAAACTTTTGGGGACAATAAAATCAGCACCCGTACCCATTCAGGAACACATTTTCAACAGGACTCAGCATCCAGTTACATGCAGGCATTAAGGTTTAGGAAGATTTGAAAGAAAATGGTCTCCAAGGGGAGTACTATTATGAGGCATATTCTTGTTGGAGTAGGTGTGGCCTTGTTGAAGGAAGTGTGTCACTGTGGAGGCAGGCTTTGAAGTCTCGTATATGTTCAAGCTACGCCCATTGTCTCAGTTCATTTCCTGTTGTCTGCAGAATCAAGATGTGGTTCCTTCTTCCCTCTCAGCTTCTTCTCCAGTACCATGTTTGCTTACATGCCACCATGTTGATAATGGACTGAAACTATAACCCACCCAGTTAAACGATTTCCTTTGTAAGAGTTGCCATGGTCATGATGTCTCTTCACAGCAATAGAAACTCTAAGACAGGAAGCTAGGACATGGCATTTGATTCTGCTTCCATGATGGAAAAATGTACACTGATAAGAACTTCTGCTTCTAAGCATGATGATGGACTCCTAGAACTGCTATCAGTCTTATTCCCAAAGGCAATGGGTGGCCTAAGGAGTGAAGTGAATTTTAATTACATATAAGGATTACCCCAATGTTTTGAAGATGATCTTGTTTATTGCAGAGGTCAGCCCTGGAAACTGCTTTGCCATTTTGCTGTTAGGACAAGATGGGAGTCAATGGCTATTGGCCTAATAGTTAGTTTGGCTCTGTATCCACATGTCCACTCCAGTCTCAACAGAAATTTTAATAGTATTCATACTCCTTCACTTTTATTAATGTGTAATTTACCCTGGCACCATGGTAGCATGCACCATTTGTACACAACAGAACACAATTTTAGTATGAGCAGTTCTAACATCATGACTTTGAAATGTTTAAAATTATATTTTGACATTGTTTGATTATGCTTAGTATAGCTTACATTTCCATAGCAGAAATAATACTTTATTTCATAGTATATGTGCTCTATCAGATTGTTTCTGAAGCATGAGACATGTATCTGGAGGTTCCGCATACCTTCAAAGAATTCATCCTATGGACCTCTGGAGTCTGGAATCTGACTGAAAAGCAGATGTTTAAATGAGTAGGATGAACACTTTTACAACTGGAGAAAAAGAAAGAATAGTGAAAGCAGAAGTAACACATGCATGGATTTTCTTCCCTCTTAGTAATGTTTTAA
Source organism: Dicrostonyx torquatus (assembly GCA_028555095.1). Taxonomy (NCBI): domain Eukaryota; kingdom Metazoa; phylum Chordata; class Mammalia; order Rodentia; family Cricetidae; genus Dicrostonyx; species Dicrostonyx torquatus. Next base: position 10,571,831 of record JAQHUG010000002.1, read on the forward strand.
CGTGTATTGAAATTTAGAACAGTCTATATTTTCCCCAGGCTGCTTATCCAGCCTGATAAAAATTAGTTAATTTTCAAATCTTTATCAAATATCAGCATGGGAATAGTAACATCTAAGTTGAGGACCAATAAATGGAATTATCGAATTGTAAATAGCTTTGTATATACACTGAATATAAATCATATTTCTTTGAAAGTAAATGTTTTTAATGTAGTCTTATAAAATGTATACATGCAGTCATAATAGATCTCATTTAGTATGATTTTGGGTAATATGTCTTAAGTACATTTTTACATATGTAAGTATTTATACATATGTGACTTCTTAAAAGTTATATAACATGTACTTGGAAATCATAGTTAAACATTTAAAATTACACTTACTTACCATGTGGGATTCATGCATTCAAAAACATTTATGTGGAAGTCAGTAAACAACTTGTGAGAGCTGATTCTGCCTATACAGTGTAGGTCCTGAGATCCAAACTGAGGTCTGATCAGGCTTAGCAACATGTGCTCTTAGATGCTGAGCCATTTTGCTCTCCCATGAATCATAATCTTTCATGTTACATTTTAAATTCTATTTTATTATGTTTTTATTCTTTAAAACATTTTTAAATTTTAAATATATTTTGATTATGTTTTTTCCTTCTCCCAAGTCCTTCCAGATCATCACCCCATCCCTACATTCTTTCTCAAAAAACAACAAAGCACAATATGACAACAAAATCATCCCAAGCCAGGAAAATAAAATAATCCCCCAGAGAAACCCACAACCCCACCGAACTGTAGACAAATGAAAGCAGATACAAAAAGTCCTGTGGAGTCCATTATATGTGTGTCAACTACAATGTTACATTATAAAATACAATAAATCCCAAGATATTCCTACATATTCCATTCTCTCCTTTCAGAGATACTTCAGGGTGTATAGAAACCTACAAGGCTCCATAATTAAGAATCATTTACATGTGTCCAGTATTCAAATTAACAGGAGACCGAAAGTGTGGCATTTGTTCTCATTCCTGTGGTTGAGAAAAATCCACTTCAGAGTATTTCTCCATGGAGCAGAACATAGATTCCTGGGTGACTTCAGTGTATTTTCCATAGGCTTTCCTATTACAATGTTGTGACATGTACTCTCACCAGTTCTTCAGAACTTGTTCCTCGTTCTTTAGGACGAGGAACAATCTTGTGAATGATTCAGACGCAATGAAGCCTGTCAGCTCTAGTGTATCTAGAGTGGAGTTACCACAAATGTGTTCAAAGCTTCTTGTCTTTATCATCCTCTAGACTTTATTCCTTTAAGTGCTACCTGAATTGGTCTGGCCCACATTAGCTGAGCCTAGTTTGATGTTCCTTACTTGGAAATACGTGAACAAAGACTGCTAGTAATACCTTCACCCCAGAACTAGCCTATGCAACTTTGTAGAATGACTAGTTCTTTCCTAAAAGGACATCCAGAACTTTTCAAACAAGAGTGGAGGCCAGCAATGAGATGTATGCTCTCACATTTCATGAACTATCTTTTTGTCCCCTCCGTGGAGATCAGTATCTTTTCTTTAACATTATCATCACTTCTTCAGCATGAGGTTGACATGTTTTGCAAGTGACCAACTATCCAATATCTACCCTTTCTTTTCAAAGCAATCATAAACAAATAATACACAGAAGTTAACATATCCTTTCAAAGATTTATAGAAGAACAGAAATGAATTCTCCAACAGTGGTGTATCTGGCTCATATGACAATTCATAATTCAGTTTTTGAAGGGAACCCTATACTAACTCTGATATGGCAATAGCAGTTTACATTCCTATAAACAGTGTGTAAGGGTCCTCTTTCCTACACCCTCATTGATATTGATTTCCCTGAAAATAGCCTTTCTAATGTTGGTATGGTAGGATCACAAAATAGCTTTTATTTACATTTCCTCGATGGCCAATGATGTTGAACACTACTTAAAGTATTTCTTGTATAATTTTTTAGAACTTTCTATTTATTTTGTCAGCCTATATATTGACTGGAAGGTTTGGGATAAATGGTGTTGAATTCTTGAAGTTCCTTATACACTATGGATTTTAATCTCCTGCCTAATGTATAGTTGGCAAAGACTTCTTTTATGATTCCTCTGTTATATTTCCATTTCTTTTGTTGTAAGGAAGCTATTAAATTTTGTGAGTCAAATTGTCATTAGTCAACTCTTGGGATTATTTTCTGTGTTATGGGAGGTCTTTTTCAGAAAATCCTTGCTATGCCTCCATTTTTGTATTTTTATTTGTTTGTTTGTTGATTTGTTTGCTTTTGTTTTGGTTTTTGTTTGTGAACTAGTGGAATGGTGCCTTTCTTATGACTCAAGCTATTGAGTCTGTTTTAGACCAGTTTACTATCCATCAGCTTTGATGTGGAAGTTTTCCTTCTTTATAGATCAGAGCTCTCTAATGACTACACTTAACTTTGCATTACCTGGGCCAGGCAGGTTCTGTCAGTCTGCTAAGACTCTCAGATTATGTTCTGTGCAGTAATTGATATTTTAGCTTGTTACTGTCTCCCAAGAGCACTGGGGGTGTGGAAAGCAACTATACACTAAAACTGGTGCAGGACATGGAGCCTGCCTTTACAGTTTTAAAACTTCTAGTATTTGATCCACCCCTAGTCTCAGGTTGAGAGCCCTGAAACCTCAGGATTATTCTCTGTTGATGAGAAATATTGCCAGTTACTTAGGGCATAGTTCTTTTTCTTTAAGCCTTTCTAGCCAGAATTTAAGCAGAGTCTGTTTTTTTCTTTTCCCGGCCTCTCAGCCTCAAATAATCACACAAAACTATATTAATTACAACACTGCTTGGCCTATTAGCTCAGAATTCTTATTAACTAAGTCTTATATCTTAAATTAACCTATTTCTATTCATCTATGTATTGCCATGAAGCTGTGGCTTACTTGTAAGGTTCTGGCATCTTTCTCTTTTGGCAGCTACATGGTGTCTGCCTGACTCTACCTTCTTTCTCCCTTCATTGTTTAGCTTTTTAGCCTAGCTATATTCTGCCCAGCCACAGGCCAAATCAGTTTTTTATTAACCCATGGTAATAAAACATCTTCACAGCATACAGCGGAGAATCTAACATCACTAGAACAAAGCCTATATGTGCCTGTACCCTTTAGTCTGTTAGTGTATGATCTTCCTGCTCTCTATGGCTACCTCTATGTTAACTCGATTCTGTCTTAGCTTCCCAGAAATGTTAACAAACAAAATGAATCTTCATGATCCATGGGTATTCCCTGATATAAGCTCTGATATAAGAGGGGGCTTGCTTGTTCATCCTGGCCTCCCAGAACCAAAATAATCACACAGAAACAGTATTAATTAAATCACTGCTTGGCCTATTAGCTCTAGCTTCTTATTGGCCAACTCTTACATCTTAAATTAACCCATTTCCCTTATTCGGTATATCACCATGAAGTTGTGGTCTATTTCAAGTGGTGGATCCATGACGTCACTCTGACTCTGCTTTCTTCCTCCCAGGACGCACGCCATTTAGTTTTTTCCACCTACCTAAGTTCTGCCCTATCAACAGGGCAAGACAATTTCTTTATTCATTAACCAATGAAAGCAGCACATAGACAGAAGGACTTCCCATACCAAAGCTCTTCCCAACCCCTCCCCACTGAGGTTATCTCAGGTTTTAACAATAAATTTTCTCATATGATGGTGCTAGTGGCTGCAATATCTAGTCTTACCATATGTGTGTGTATGTGTATCGGTCTGTGTATGTGTAGTTAGAATACATATTATTTATAATTAATTTTTGGATACCATGCTTTAAATACACCCAGAGTATTTATCACAAGTGTGAGACTTGTGACTTCATAACAGTTAATTTTAAATGTGTTCGTGAATCGTACTTAACATTCTCTATTATATTTTGTTTGAACCTAAACCTCATGTGAGAATCCTAAAGATGGACTTGAAGGGATAGAATCTCTTTGTTCTTCTCAATATGGTCATATTGAATAAGCTTCCTTTCTTGCTTTTCATTACTTTGTAACTTTAATTTGTCTATTGAGTGGATATCTGAGTCTACCCTTTTAGGGCTGCCATGGTCCCAGGCTCTGACCCTAACATTACAGCATACTTACTTTAGGCATTTTAATTTTTAAGAAAACATAGAATTAAGATATTAAAAATTGCCTTCAAGACAGGTAATATCTTCAGTACTAATTTAGTATTAGCAAAAGCTTTCTATAGTTATTTAGACACTTATTTTAACTTTATTGCCTTAAGTGACAGAATTAGCAGTATGAAGGGGTTTTTTGAGAAAAAAGCATGATGATCCACACATCATTTACAAACGCCTCTCATTAAGATGGATGAGGTTAGGTTGGCTGCACAGAGAGGAATTCATTTGTCTCCAGTACCCCATCACCAGAGTTATAAGTGCACACACCTGTGGGAGTTTGGAATCCAAATTTGGTCCTTGGTCGGGGAGGTCTTTCTGTCTATATGTTGATTTCATTGGTTAATGAATAAAGAAACTGCTTTGGGCCTATAGCAGAGCTATAGGGGAAAAGAACTAGGTGGGGAAAACTGAACGGAATGCTAGGAGGAAAAAGGCAGAGTGGGAGAGATGCTATGGAGCCACCGCCAGAGTCAGACATGCAGAAACTTTGCTGGTAGACCACGACCTTGTGGTGATATACAGATCAATAGAAATGGGTTAAATTAAGATGTTAGAGTTAGCCAATAAGAAACTAGGGCTAATGGGCTAAGCAGTGATTTAATTAATACAGTTTCTGTATGGTTATTTTGGGGCTGAACAGCCAGGCAGCTGGGATGAACAAGCGGGTCCTTCTCCCACAGGTCCTCTTTTTTCTAAGGCAAGTACTTTACTGACTGAACTATCTCATGGACTCTTGGCTATATTTCACTGAAAAGCAGAATGTGACTGTTGTCTTCTCTAGGCTGTGTGGAGGAAGAAAAGGAACATGTTAAATACTGCAATTTAGAGTTAGAAAAATCACGTAATACATGTGAAAGTTAGTGAACAATATGCAGACCATTATGCAATGTACAGATTTGTTTATAATGTGAAGATTCGCACACGGTATGCAAACTGGTATATAATACATAGACTTGTATACAGTGTGCAGACAAGTAAGCAATTTACAATGTGCAGATTCATGTACAGTGTGGGCTAGCATATAATATACAGACTATTAAAAAATGTAGAGACTAGTCTACAATGTGCAGACTAGTGTTCAGTGTGCAGACTAGTGTTCAGTGTGAAGACTAGTATAAAATACACAGACTAGTAAACAATATAGAGACTAGTCTACAGTGTGCTGACTAATGTACAGTGTAAAGACCAGTATGTAATATACAGACTAGTAAAAAATGGAGAGACTAGTCTACAATGTGCAGACTAGTGTTCAGTGTGAAGACTAGTATAAATACACAGACTAGTAAACAATGTAGAGACTAGTCTACAACGTGCAGACTAGTGTACAGTGTGCAGACTAGTGTTCAGTGTGAAGGCTAGTATAAAATACACAGACTAGTAAACAATGTAGAGACTAGTCTACAATGTGCAGACTAGTGTATAGTGTGCAGACTAGTATAAAATACACAGACTAGTAAACAATGTAGAGACTAGTCTACAACGTGCAGACTAGTGTACAGTGTGCAGACTAGTGTATGGTGTGAAGACTCATTTGTAATGTATAGACTAGTAAACAGTGTAGAGACTAGTGTACAGTGTGCATTCTCATGTATAGACTGGAGACTAGTATATAATATACAGAATTGTAAGTAATGTATAAACTAATATAGAGTGTACAGATTAGTGTACAATGTACAGACTAGTGTGTGGTGTAAAGACTAGTTTGTAATGTATAGACTAGTATACAGTGTACAATGTTCACCATTTTCTTTCTCTTTCTCATGGCTAGGAGGCCTGTTCTAGAGTGATTGATGAAATCAGTGTCTGACTTTTAGCTTTCCTGTGAAAACTCATCCCTGAGGAGACCCAATGTCTGAATTCCTAATTTTCTGCTAGAGTTATACTAAAAATGAGCCAGAGAAGATACTTTTAAAAGGGACTTACATTTGAAAGAAAAACTAAGTCTTTCAAAGATGTCTCTATTTTGAAGATAAAATCCCTGTCCTCCAGACATTTAAAACAATTGGAAATCAATTTTTAATTATCTTTTCTAGGTCATTTTCAGTATAATTATAAACTTGGTGCATTTCCTAGGCGTAAATGTTCTATAAAAATATGTTCTAATGGCTGCCATGTTGATAATTCTAGGTAATGCACATTTGATCAAGTCTATGTATTGTAGTAAGGAGTAATACAGAGGCATAGGACTATACTGTTTGGGGCAGCCTGCAAAGAGATCCATTACCTAACAGAGACGTTGTCTACAGAGTGAAGGGTGTCACAAGGGTGTTTACAGAGTGAAGGGTGTCACAAGGGTGTTTACAGAGTGAAGCCTGTCACAAGCATAAGATAGGGGGTCTTGAAGGCTGAATCAGCTGAAGATAAAAAGCAAAACTAAAAGCTTGGCATCAGAACCCTATAAAAGTTCCCAGCTGTGATTGGGCCTCAATGTACCCGACCCCTCTTTTCCAGCTTCTTCTGCAGCACAGAAGACAGGGAGGAGATAGATCAATGGCCTTGATGATAACTACCCCTGGTTTGGATCAGCTTTAGCTCTGGTTTTGAAAGTCTTTCCTGACTGGAGCATGCTGGTCACCTTGGAGCATGTGCACATACCCAGCAGGGTCGAACTTATCACCTCAGCACACGCACAGACCCCAAACTCCCTAAGACTATGGATATCAGAGTTTTGCCACTCTGCCTCTCAGCTTGCTTCTGCCCATCTACCTGTCTTCAGAATCAGACAGCACTGCTCTGGGGAAAAGGAAGAGGAGGAAGGCAGCTGCTGTCCTTGAGACCTGCCAGAAACAGAACACCAGAGACTCAAAGGACTTGATTTGCTCCTGACTCATCCTCCAAGACAAGACATGCTCTTGTAAGCAATGATTTTGTTCCTGATTTGGGGACTGAGCAACTATTCTGCCCTCTGTAACCCTGCTATTGTCGTGAGACCTGCTATTTCAGAGGACTGCTTGGTTGGTTTCTGGAAGCTGTCCTAGAGTTTGCTATTAGCTGTCCCTCCCATTTCTGTAGAGACATGCATGGGAGCCTGATAAAATCCAGCAGTCAACACCATGTTGGGAATCAGAGAAGTATAATGGTCATGGCTCCCAGCATTTGTCATTGTATTGCACAAAAGTGTCCTCTTACCATTGTGACATTCTCTCTGTTTTGGGGGCACGGGCTAGGACAATTCCTCTGAGGTCTGGCACAGGTGTGGTTCTTTCAACTAGACAGACTGTCCAAGAAGTGACAATCGGCGAGCCAAATGTCTTAGGTGGTGGAAGGATGTATGCCATCTTTCCAGAGAGAAGTGTGTATGTTCTATATGACAGGATGTGTCCTGCCAATATAAGTGTATCATTTGCTTCAGCACCACATGAGCACAATGCCACTGAAATACATGCACTAGTTCCTCACCCTGAGACTTCCAATGCTTTGACAAACCCTATTCTATTTAGCAGTTCATGGTTACTTGGGTTTAATCATTTTCCAAATGCATTCAAGTCCCCATCCAACCTGGGTCATTGCCTTAGAAAGGCCCATGTCAAAAGCACTGAAGCTCTGGGTCAGTGTGAAAACCACAGAGCCACAGTATCCCTGACCAGGCCCTGGGTGATCATGGGAAGCTGAACAACCTGGTTTCTCTCTGACACCCATGGCCCAAGAATGAAAGATAGCTACTTACCACAGGAAGAAGCTAAATATGGCCTGAAGCCTCAAACCCAATTCAATAAATCTCACCGTTTTGGTGAACTCAGGCATTGTGTCTTTTACTGTTTGCCCTGATAGCTTTGGTCTTGCTTTGTTCTGATTCCTCCTTGTTATCTTCTGGTCCTCAGGTTTAGGATGGGATATTTACTCTTGGCCACTGTAATGAAGCTTTTTTTTTGGATTTCAGAAAGGATCATGGCTATGAGTCTATACTGAGTTTCATCATAATCCATGGACAAAGATTTGATCAATCTGAAGTGAGGGGCGGGAGATACTCAGTTTGCATCACTGAGACACAATATCTCAGTTGCATGCCTGTTGGAGCAGGGGACCCTGGGAATTTAGCTTTAGTTTTGGGAGAGCATGCCTTCAGTGAAAATTCTCAAAATCTTTTACTGGAAAGAAGGAAGAATATATACTAGGAATTGATTGTCACCTTGTTATTTTTATTTATTGCTACAACACTACAAGCACATAAATCTTCATAGACAGTTTCTGTAAAGTGTTATGCATCCTGGCATTTCCATTTTCAGTCATTCAGTATATGAAGTGAATTATTTTTGTGAGAGTGAAGCATTGTTTGCCTTGGTGACGACATGGTTTATAATTATGCTTTAAGCTGTGAAAGTTCTGGAAGGCTTCATCTACTCTGCTAATAGGAATATAGCACCTGGTATCTAGACTCTGATACCAAAAACGTGGCAAATTCAATTATCTTAAATGCTAAGTAATATGTCAATTTCCTTGACATTTGTACCTTACCCAAGAAAATGAGTACAATGAGTAAGGTGTGGGGCAGGAAGATATTATGAGTTAGGTAAGATGTGAAGCCTGACCTCAACATTCTATAAGAGCCCAGACATACTCAGTCCCAGGCTTGGCACCATGACTGGCTGGCTGTTTTTCTGTAGCTTTTGCAGGAGATTCTTGTCTCTTGTCTCTGTATCCTCTGTAGGAAAAGAGACTTGAATTTCTATTATATAGAAAATGGGAAGTTTGTAATTAACTCCTGGAATTACTCAGAGATACTACAAATGTTTAAGGTTCTCTGGAAACAGACTGAAATATTTTGGGTTAAATTTACTATAGAAAACGAACAAAATATCTTATGAGAATTACCACATCAGTATTGTTAGATACATGGTTCAGTTGTCTCAGGGTTGCTATTACTATGAAAAGACACCATGACTATGGCAACTCTTATAAAGGAAACATTTAATTGGGGTGGCTCACTTACAGTTTCAGAGGTTCAGTCCATCATTCTCATAATGGGGAGCATGTTGACAAGCAGAAAGATGTGGTACTGGAGGACTAGCTAAAAGTATTACACCTTCCAGGCAACAGGAAGTCAACTGAGACACAGGGTAGTATCCTGAACATAAGAAACCTCAAAAACTGCCCCCACAGTGTATGCTTTCTCCAACCAGACCATATCCACTCCAACAAAGCCACACCTCCTAATAATGCCACTCCCTGTGAGATTATGGAGGCCGATTACAATTAAACTACCACGTTCCACTCCCTGGTCTCCATAAGCTTGTAACAATATCATAATGCAAAATTCATTTAGTCTAAATCAAAAGTTCCCATAGTCTATCACAGTCGTAACAACATTTTTAAATCCAAAGCTGAAAGTCTCTCCTGAGATTCATGCAATTGCTTAACGCAATCACCTGTAAAAATCAAAATAAATAATCAGATCACATACTTTCAGCCATATCATGGCACAGGATATACATTACCACTCCAAAATGCAGGGGAGGGAGTATAGAAAGGAAATAGTGAGCAAAGCAAGACCAGAAATCAGCTGGGCAAACTCCAAGCTGCATCTCCATGCCTGATGTCAAAATGCACTTTAGATCTCCAGCTCTGTTCAGCTTTGTTGATTGTGGCCCACTTTTCTCTCTGACTGGTTCCACTCCCTGTTAACAGCTCTCCTCGGCAAGTATCCCATGACTCTGGCATCTCTACCATCTTTAGTTCTCTAAGACAATCCAGGCCTTAATCTCATACCTTCATGAAATGGCCTCCATTCAGAGACAACCCTACACACGCCTGGTCTCAGCAGATTCATTTCATAAGTCCATTCTTCTTAACTTTAAACTCAGAACCGCTTGGCCAATAGTGTCATATTCTGCTCCTTACTGGGCCTGGAATATGGCCTCCTCATTCAATTACTGCTGTAAACCACGCATTGGGGTGACATCTGTCAGGGTACAGTCTCAGCTGAGTTTGCAAGTTACAGGGTAGGGTCATGAGAATTAGAAATATTAAGCAAAAGGAATAGAAAAATGAGAGAAATAAAGGTAGAAACACAGAGCAGCACTGGGAGTTAAATTCAATGAATACTGAATTCAACCACATTTATTTTCCACATGCCTATATACATCACTCCAAAAAGAGAGTGGGGGAGGCAACATACTTCATTAACATGATCTAAAGAATAGACAGAGAATCCTCAATTAAGCACTCAGCTGTTTGGGCTTGAATTCTCTGACCTTTGGTAAAGATGGAGCAGATCCACCTCTATACTGAAAATACTAACTAACCATACTCCACGTCAAGATCTCTTGTTTGTAGCCACACCTGTCATCAACAAAGTTGAGAGAGAAAAATAAGCTCAAACTCTCTGACCTTTAGTGGGAGTGGAATGAACTCACATCTGTGGGCCCTGAAAAATTACATCTTTGCCAAGTTTCTATCTTTCACTGCCTAGGCTTGACTGTCCTGGATCTTGCTCTGTAGGTCAGACTGGCCTCAAACTCGGAGATTTGCCAGCCTCTGCCTTCCTTGTGCTGTGATTAGAGGCATACATCACCATATTCAACTCCAATATTTTCTTTGGTTCCTTTTCAAAAGTTAAAAATTTAGCTGGGGCAGAACTTACCCTGAGGTAACCACTTCCTTTATTCATTTTCTCAATCCTTGAACACAGGATTTAGTTCTATTGCACTTCTAGGTGCTCTTTTTCTCCTCAAATTTTACATTTTTAATTTTACTCAGCTTGCTTGTTTTTTATTGTAAAGCTTCATTCGAGTTACCACCAATAACCACATGGCAGACTCTGTACTAGGATGTTTTGAGATTTCATTTGCCAACCAAATTAATCCAAAACTCTTCACTTTAGCCTCAAGAAGACTCCTCAGACAAAGGCAAAAGGCAGCCACTTTCTTTACCAAAATGTCACAAGAATGATCTTGAGGCAACATACTGAAATTCTTCTCCTCTGAAACCTCTTGAGTGAGCACCCCACAGTTCATGAAATCACACTCAACACACTGTCTTCCATGCTCCTACTAGTATGACCCATTAAGCAGAATTTAAAATTTTCAACTGTTTTTCTAATCCATAGTCCCAAAGTCCATATTACTCAAAACAAAACCATGCAGGCCCATCACAGCAATACCCCAGCCTCTGGTACCAACTTCTTTTTTAGGGTTTCTATTGTGAAGAGACACTCTTATAAAGGAAATGTTTAATTGGGGTGACTGACTTAGAGTTTCAGAGCTTCAATCCATTATCATCATGATGGGGAATATGGCAGCATTCAGGTAGACACAGTACTGAAGTAATAGTTGAGAGTTCTACATCTTGCAGGCAACTGGAAGTCAAATGAGACACTGGGTATTATCCTGAGCATAGAAAACCTCAAAGCCCAATCCCTCAGTGACACACTTCCTCCAACAAAGCCATACCTCCTACTAGTGCCACTTCCTATGGCATTATGGGGGCCAATTACATTCAAACTACCACATCAGGTAAGAAAAAATAATATTTTCTATTTTAATGATTTATCAGGATCACTATAGAAAATTCAGAAAAAAAAGAACTTAGTTTGTCCCATACAAGTTTTGAAAAATTTTTTACACTTCCCCTTTTCCTCATGGTAATAGTTATTTTTCTGTTTCTGTTTCTGCTTATTCAAAACTCTTTCTTTATGGTTTGTCTATTTTACTAGAAACTTCAGGTAAACAACAAGTATTGTGACCAAAACCAAAAATAGCCTTCTTATCTTTATAACTTGCTAAACATGTTTTTTAAAAAAGTTTCCCTTTAGGGGTTGGGAAAATAGTTCAGTAAAAATAGTGCTAGCTGAATATGTATAAGAACATACACTGAATCCCCAACACTAGTGGAAAAAACCTGATGTGAATATGTGACTGTCACATCAGCACTGGGGAACAAACATATCCAAATCCCTAAGATTCAGTGGCCACACTAGCTGAAATGGGAAATCTCGATTCAGTGAGAAGCCCTGTCTAATAGAAACACAGCAGAGAGGGCTAGAGGGGTTTACCCAATGTGCTGCCACCTGAACACACAGATTCAAATAATTAATAAACACATTTTCTCAATTCTTACCACCTGTACATTCCTTTCTGTGCACTGAGCTGTAACACAAGCCAACGAAAAAGGATACTTGTTACAAACAGAAAATATAAAACAGGTCTGAATGTCTTAGTTTAAATCTTAATTGTCAACACCTGGTCATGGCCTCAAAGTAAAATCTAGAAGCAGTCAGTCCATGTTGAATTTTTTCAAACATTTACTTTCTTGTGGAAATAAAATACTTTCCAGGGCATATACCAAGATAAGCCCGAACTATGCATGGAACAAAGATAATTTCATCTGGCTACCATGAAATTCATGAGAATGATTGGTACCTTTTCCACAACCCATGCTAATAACTCAGCCAGTAAAGAAATGTATCGCAATTTCAATATCTAAGGAAAACAAAGATTATTTTTAATATTTATATAATACACAGTCACCAGAAAAAATATTCATGAACTTTTCTCACTTCATCAAGCATCTTTACTGTGGTAAATACAGATACTTCCATTTTGCACAATGAGCAACTTAGCCACAAGTCTTAAGGTTATTTTTTATTGAATTTTTATATGCTTAGTGTCTGTGTCTGGGGGAGATCAGGTGGAGGGCAAAGGACAAACTTGGGAGAAGTAGGTCCTCTTGTCCACCACGTGCGTTCCAAGGCTTGAATTAATTAAACTTGGTGGTAGGTACCTTTATCCCCTGCACCATCTTGGTGGCCTGTCTCAGGTTATTTAGAAGAGATAGTGAGTGCTGGAGAAAAACTGTTGGTGTAACTACATATCACCTCCTGTTCTGCAAGTGAATGTTGCTTTCTCAATTTGGAGTAGGCAATAGAGTAAAGCAATAAAAATGTGAATACTTATAACATGTAAGACCCATAAAATGCAAGTCAAAAATTTAATGTGGTTGAGGAAAAGGTGAAGAAAAAGTCGGTTGTGAGATGGGAAGTAAAATACAAACTGTGAAGGGAATTAATAACACAAGCAACTTTGTTGTGGGAGAAGATCGTTTGTTGATCCCAGCCACTCAGCCCAGAAACAATCACACAGAAATCATATTGTTTAAATCACTTCTTGGCCAATTAGCTCTAGATTCTTATATGCTAACTCTTACATCTTAGTTTAACCCATCTCCATTAATCTGTGCATCACCGAGGTCGTGGCCTACCAGCAAAGTTTCAGAGCATCTGTCTTTGGTAGTGGCTCCATGGCTTCTCTCTCACTCTGCCTCCTTTCGCCCAGATTTCAGTGTAGTTTTCCACGCCTAGCTCTGTTCCCCGTATAGTTCTGCTATAGGCCCAAAGCAGTTCATTTATTAACTAATGATATTCACAGCATACAGAGGGAAATCTCACATCATAACTTCGAAAGAAAACTTTTTCAAGCACATATTAAAGGCATTAAGTGATAATTGTAAGCCGTTTCAAAAGGTGCATAATGATATAACCTATGCATTCTGTCCTTTAGGCAGAACTGTTGATCCCACCAGAAAGACAGACTGTGGCTATGAATCAGACCATCTGTGCATCACTGTGGACAGTTGTGGGCCTTTGTTATACAGTGTGACTTAGCACCCACAAAACCTATAATGAGTTCATAAGACATATCCAACCTGGCATGGAAGGACTAAATCAAGGAGCTGACAAGGGCATGGACTTAGGAGGGACCAATACTGGTAGGTATGTCCCCAAATTAGGAGCAGTGTTTGCATAAGACGTGAGACTAGAAAAGTAATGATGTCTTGCTGTTCATCACAAATATTCTGAACACTGAAATTCATAAATGTGTGAGAGAGTAATACTGAATTTGCATTAATATTATTTTAATATGTATATCGTATTAATATAGAAGCTAAGGTTTTAATTAATAAATTATGCTTGAATAACCAGATGGCATTTTGTAACTCTCTAATTTTTGTTTTGGCCATAGAATTACTTTGTAGAATAATTTTTAGAGAAAAAAGCAGTAATTAGAAACAATATGATATTGTTTCAATTTGCATAATTAAGCATATATCATTTAATCCTAAATGCTGTCTCTTCCCTTTATTCTGGGTCAGTCTTTTCAAAATCTTAGAAGCAACCTTGTCCACAAAGCTGTTCTCCAGTCAGCCTAGGCGTTTGCAGTACTAGCAGGCTCACTGAGTCTTCACACATGTGTGGGGCAAAGTACTGTGCATCGCTGATTTCAAGTGGGCATCAGCATAAACCCAATAGTTAACTGAAGTGATTTTTTTTAATCCTGCTATAGCTAGGACGTTTAAAGGTGAACTTACATTGTTAGCTCAATTATTTATCATAAGAAATTTTTAAAAAGTCCATTTTCAAAGGTGCCCTGAGCCAGCTTAGCCCCAAACACACATAAAAAGAAACCACTGAATTCCAATAAAGTATGCTAGTCTAGCTATTTTTTACTACAAACTCAACTCTGATAAGCTATTCCTCTTATTAGGTGATTACACTAGAAAATCACTAACAGCCAAGCTTGACTTATGACCTGCAGGCATGATACGGTCATATACCTGCCACGTGTTAAATTAAACAGGACATAAAATACAGACATGAATCTATATATATATTTTATTGAGAAAAAGACAAACCTGTGAGCACCAGAAGAAAAAATAAAACTCAATGAGGTGTAAGGATGTGCTCTTCTGATGACTCGGGCAAAAAGGAACAGGGGGAAGGAGCTTGCATTAAGATTACAAATGAGTGCTGTTTCTGTTGAACAACTACGGCTGACATTCAGGGCTGATGCCTCACTTGTGAGACTCTGAGTTCGCAGTGCTCTTATTATCAAATGAAGTCCAAAGTTTCTCATATTTATTAACCTAATGGTTTATTGATAAAAACTATCAAAATGTTTTCTTTAGACACAGAATAAAACCAAGACTTAATTATATTGTGCATGAAAATCAGACTAATATTTACTAAGTATGAAATGTTACTGAAGCTACAATGAGATTATAATATTTTAGAAAAATATGATTCAAAATATAATCTCAATGTGAAGTTCTCTATTGTTGTGTGGGAAAAAATCTCATAATTAAGTATTTTATTTCCTTTTAAAATGGATGCTTTTGCAAGATCTGCCCATGGATGCAACACTGGCACGAAGCACCAAGGCTGTCACATAAACAATTGTCTTCTGATTGGATTTAAGAACAGTGCTTTAGGGAGAAGCAAATGCCTACTAATAGAAATCTGCCCAGGAACATGAGAGTGGTACTCACAGGACCTAAGGGAGAACTCATTACTATTATTTTGCTAAGTGGTCAAAGCATCAAACTATCCTCTAAATTTGTTCATTCCTCCTTGCAGTTTAATACATCTCCCAAACCTCATCAAAGAAGTTTCTTTGTTCAGTGGATAGTGATTAATGCAGAAACTTAAAACTGATCAAAATGCAAAGAACATCAGTGGAATGCCCAGCCACAAAGGGTGCATCTATATCACCCCCCCAAAGATCAGAGGCCATTGAGGAAGAGGGGAAGTAAAGATAGAAAAAGGTAAAAGTTTGGAAGGCCCAGATCAAATCAGTGTCTTCTGTATTTGCCACCATTGCAATGATGAAGTTATACGAATGGTATTGTCGCAGGACAATCTTACATCAATTTGATTAAAAAAGGGGTATTTTATTGGAGGGGATAAAACTTACAGATCAATGTCCCAAACCACATTCCTCTGGTCGCAAACAGGAAACCGAGTCTAGCAGTCAGCAGGGAAGCTGGAAGCAAGCGAGCTGGAGAGCTGCTGCGGCTTTTTTTTAAAAATGAAAACCACGCCCCAGTGGGCTGATATCTTAGAAGCCATTGGCTGAAAGCAAGAGAGCTTAATCTCCCGCAGCAGAATGGGATGCATTTTATCTGGTTCCTTCTTAAAGTTTTACATTTCAAACTCTTTTTAGTATGATACCTTTTATAATGATTGCTTTGTGTAGTGTATGTTATTTTCCTTTCTGTGACTGTGCAAATGGTGTAGTCAATATTTCAATCATCTGCTGCAGAAATGCATCACCCACCATTGAAACCCAGCATCCCTATATAGTACCAACATAAAATTTATCTGATGGACCTGCTCCTTTCACCTCAAATAGATTATATTGCAAGTAGTGACCATACAGGATAATTTTCTAAGAGGTAATTAGGTTAGTGTTCTTAATTCAAATATTAAGTCAACTGCAAAATCTTAGAATATATGTAATTATAGAAAATTTTATAACTGTAAGTCAAGTTATTAGATCTGAACTGACAAATGACCTTCAGCGTATAGAAGCAAACAAGTACATGCTCTTGTGAATTGAGTGCTAGAGTATCATAATAAAACATATTGGTCAAACAGAGACATGGACAAATGGTCCTGGGAAAGGTGGATATTTACTACCAGAAGAATGAAACTAGATCATATTTCTTGTATTGAACAAAAACTAAATACAAAATGGATTAAAATTTTAATGCCTCAAATCCTGAAAATGTTACAATAAAACAGAGAAATACAACATGTGCATAGGCACAGGCAATAGTTCTTTCTCAATAGGATTTCAACAGCACAGGAATTACAACAGGACTGAGTAATGGGATTACATGAAATTAAAAAGCTACTGTATAGCAGAAGGCATTATCAGCATAACAAGTAGACAACGTATAGAATGGGAGAAAAATCTTTGTTGGCTCTACTTTAGACAAGAAGTTAATCATCTAGAATCAACAAAGAAGTGCAACAATTAAACACCAAAGAAATAAAACTGTCAGTCAATACATGGGCTAATTAATTAAATAGATGACCAAAAGAAAAAGCGCAAATGCCCAATAAATATTTTTAAGCATTGTTAGTAAAGAAAATCAATGATCCTGGGCTTCATGTCTGCGTTCCTCCCTCCATTCTGGGATTTTGTCTGGCTTGAGCTTGCATGGGTCTTGTACATGCTCTCACAGTTGCTGTGAGTTCATATGTCAGGCAGAGAGAGAGAAAGTCAATTTAGAATGGTATGGGCTTTTGAAAGCCCCAAACCCACCCCAAGTGATATAACTTCTGCAACAAAGCTGCACCTCTTAATTCTTCCCAAACAGTTTCACCAACTGTGGACCAATTTCAATATATGAGCCTACGGGGGTCATTCTCATTCACACTAACATGCCGTCTAAGTTCTGTGAAATGTACACTGGCTGATTGGACAGTTTCAGAGACAGTCTGGGGACTAAGGAGAGAGTTGGCTTTACTTTTTTGTTTTACTTACTTATGCTGAAATTCAAATAAAACTTTGCCTGCTTTGCTTTGCTTGTTTTGACTGACTCATTTTCTTTTGTTGGTTGCCTCCAAGATCCTGCAGTGTTCTCCAGGAAAGTCAATCCACATCTTGTTTAAGTTGTCATTATTTTTAAGCTATGAATCAATCAAGAAGTATATATTTATATATATATATATATATATATCTTTTGTTATATTGGGATACCACTTATTAAAACCTTTTAATTGTTTTAAAATCTTTTGTTCCTATTGGATAGAAGAGTCATTTTGAACTGTTGGGTGTACACATTGCAACGATGGCTATTAACTGCATTCAGCTTTCAACTTTTACAGTTGTGTATTAGTTAGGGCTCTCTCTGTATATATGGGATTTATTAGACTGGCCTACAGGTTGTGGTCCTGATAGTCCAACAATGGCTGCCTCACACTGAGAAGACTGACACTTCAGCAGTTGCTCAGGTCATGAGGCTCAGTATGTCAGAAGTCCCGATCCGGAGCTGGGTATCAGTTATTTTCATTCTACTCTGGGATCTTGAAGAAGTTGTGTTTACTAGAAACTGTAGCAAGAGGATGTCTAAACATGACAGCAAGGGTAAAAGCAAACAAGCAAAAAGCAGTTTCCCTCTTCCGTGTCCTTTTATGTTGGCTGTCACAAAAAGATGCGGTCCAAATTTCATTTGCATCTTCCTATTTCAAATAATCTGGTAAAGGATTTCCCTAACAGGAGTGCCCAGCAGCTCGAGTTTAGTTGATTTCAGAGGTAGTCAAGTTGCCACCCGAGAAGAACCATCGCAATGTGTAAAATTTATCAGAAAAGATTTCTACTTAATTAGTTTAATTAGCCCTCAGGTTTTATTTTTTACAAATTAGGTAATTTCTCTGGTGATATTCAAGATGCTCTGTTTTCAAAATCGTATTATGAACAAGTAAGTAATTTTAAGAAAATCAGCACAGAAATTAAAATAAAAAGCAGCAAACCTATCAAAAACTTGGACTCTGTGTGCTGGTGAGAAGGCCACTGCCCTCTTGACTGCCTGAGTTCCATCCCTAGGACCCACATGGTGGAAGGAAAGCATCAATTCCAAAAGGCTGTGCTCTGACCTGCACACACATGTGGTACAACCTACACACTCACAGACACACACCCGCAAATAAATGTTTAGAAAGGGAGCGAGGACAAAGTAATTGAGCAAGTCCTGGCACTTCTAACTTCCATTAATGTAATTTATTAAAATCAGATACACACAGTTAAGCACACTGAAAGAGTAAGTTGAGAACCCTATGTTTTAGTCCTGTTTTAGGGACAGAAGCCTAAGCATGCATATGGAAGAATACAGAAGGCTATCAAATTTTTACCATGAAGTTATTGGTATTGCTTTTATCATTGGACCAATGACCTCACTGAAAGAGAAAATGAATGAGAAGTTAACCTAATCTAATCCCGTTCAAATCATCAAGCATTTTATTGCCTAGTTGGGAAACCATTTTACTCTCTGTATGCTCTTTCCTACAATAGCATGATCAGACAGCCACACTAAGGAAAATTATCAAGAAAAGATTAATGAGCCTTAAATAATTGTAAGTCTAGAACAAAAACTTTCCTCCAATTTAACTGTTTTTCTACTGTCTTTTATCAGAGCCCTGAACCTGGTTGCTTTGGCCACAAGGGGGCAGCATCTGAACACGTCCTCTCATTCCTTCCTGAATTTGTGTCATGATTTTGTCCAATGCTCAGCATGAGAGGCACAAGGCTAAGTAAAAAGGATCACTGACATACTGCACAGAGCTGTACATTATCCCACTTCCGGAACTACATTTTCTACTCTGTACCAAAATAATAGCAAATAGAGAGGTTTTAAAAAATTAATGAAGTCCAAGAAATAAAATGAAGTTCATTAGACACCTATTACTTTATGAGATTTTAAAATTATGGCCGTAGTACATATAAAATGATAAAAATATATATGTTAAAGAGATTTATATTAATTTTCCTTCTTTTCATAAAAGAGTAATAAGGAATCCCAACCCTGACAAAAAGGAGTATTTGGGTAAGTTTACTCTGCGTGTAATCAAAAAGGGCTCTGTCCGCAAGGCTTACCAAGAAGAGTGATACCTAGTAATGCTGCATTTCAAGGGTGATTATGTTGTTAATGCATGATGTGGTGGGGGGGGGAGAGTGGACATGGGTTTGAGACAGAGTTTCTCAGTAGCTTTGGAGCCTGTCCTGGAACTTTCTCTGTAGACCAGGATGGCCTCGAACTCACAGAGCCTCTGCTGGGATTAAAGGTGTGCACCACCACCGCCTGGCTTAGTGCATGATGTTTTTTAAACCCAGAATTTTTTTTAAACCACTTGTACATAGGAGTGGAACCCAGAGAATGCATGAAATGAAAGGGCAAATTAGTGTTCAATAAAGTAATAAAGTAGGAGAAAATAGCATTTCTGAAAGCCAGTAGTTGTGCAAGAGCATGACAATAAAAAGTGCAGAGTGAGGTCAAGGAACTAGTTTGCTTGCTTGAGAATCTGCGCAGAAACTCTTACATAAGACTATGGTGGGAGAATCTAAAATAGATGCAGGTGGATGGGGGTGTTCCCAAATGCAGGGCAGAGTCACACTTGCCTCGGAAATAAGTTTTAGAATTATTTGCCTTTTCTAGCAATTATTGAAGTCCACGTGAGTAAAAATTTTTGATACTCTGGAGTTTATACACTGAGAGCTATGGTTTTCATTAAAGGGCACTATCCTAATTCCAGATAGACACCAGGCACATCTCACTGGAGTTCCTCAGCTCCTCTAGCACGCCCTCTCCTCCATGAGAATGGCAGCTAGCCTGGCAGCTGTGGGGGTCTTGCCTTCCTTGTCACTGCTCTTGGCACAGTGAACACAGTCAGCATTTCCAGTGGCAGCTTCATCACAGATGGCTCAGAGCTTTTCAGTGCTGTTCAGACAGAATTACCAGTTGGTAAGAAGTTGCTACCTTAAATCTGCTGGCCTTGAGTCTCAGGGTACCAGAGCCTGGCAAGCTGGACCTTCAGATTCAGAGACTTACTTTAGCCTGGAGAAGTGGATGGCATGCTTGGGGCTCTTAAGGCTAGAGGTTTATTGTTCAGAACCCTGCGTTCTCTTGCCTTACAGGCTGCCCTTTCAAACCCAGGTGCTGCAAGTTCCAAGGTTTGAGATCCAGCTGTAAGATTCTGGGCTTTCAAAGGCAGACACTAGTGATCCTCGGCTCTCAAAGCCACAGGCTTATTGCTCTGACCTTTGAGTGCCAGAACCTCAGCCCTTAGCAGCCACTGTTAAAGTTCCAAGCTTCATGTGTTAGCACAATCTGGGTGACTTGATGGCTTTCAGGAGCCCTTTTAAACAGCTGAGGTCTGCAGCTCGTCTGCAGCCTTGGGTCTTCACAGCCTTTTGCCTTCTGGAGTCTTGGCTCCTCACCACCTCTCACAGTCCCTCCCCTCCAGCAAGGGCAGCTCTCCTCTGTCTCTAAATTTGACTTCCACAGCTGCATTCTCAGAGTTTCTGCTCAGAGCCATTCCCTGAGACTCTTCAGCGACCCTTACACTGCTGTGGGAGAGAATGCCTGGGCCCTGGAGCCTGGGAGGATCCTCTGCCCTTCTGTGTAATCAACTCAGTCTCTTCTATCTGTAACAAGACGACAGGTGAGAACAGTAAAGCCAACTCCGGCAGACTTTTACTTGGAAGCTCCTCTTGTGTGTAAGGGAGGCCCTGAGATGAGTGGTTTATTCCACTTGTACATGCTCTCTAGATGCCTCAGGTATGAGAGTCACTCTTCCCCAACCAAACCGGATGGTTGCAGTAAGATCTGGAGTAGCTGTGGAGTCATTGGCTAAAATGTGTGTAGGCAGGTGATTGAAATGGGTGAGATGGAGTCTTTCATATCTTGCTGACACTTGTGACTAAAGCAGAATATTCTGAAACAATATTGTGGTTGACTATTCTGCCTTGTCCCTGCAGAGATTTTTCAAATAAGAACAAAGTCTCTTTGGGCACATGGAACTTAACTTATGTTTTCTCCAGACAGCTGTGGTTGAGCCGGAGTTCCTCTGAACAAATGGGAAGCTCTTAAAATAGCCAGAACTGAGCTGTCATGTTGACAGCAAAGCTGAGAAATAGCCATTTGACTGGCAGCTGCTACCTCCCTGCTCCAGTTTCCTGAGATGTAGCTGTAGTCGTACGGTTCACTATTATACCAGACAAGAGAACCAGGAAGGCATCAACAGAGACCCCCCTATTCCACTTGTATCTTTACCTACCCGCAGCTGTCACTAGCAACCCAACCAGAACTGCCCTGAGATAAGTGGGACACTCTGATAGCTGTCATTAAAAAGGCCAAAAGACTGGTCCATGGCATCCCCAACCATCAAAAATGGGAAAAGACACCAGGGTGGATCTTTGCAGGGCAGGCCTAATACAAGGTCAACATAAAATTAGCATCTTGTTAGGAGTTAGGGGCAAGGCAGCACCAGCTTTATATAGGCAGGTGGTTAGGGTTGTAAACCCAAGGTAAATAAAGCATCTATATATGCTGGCAGAACTGGTAGTAAGTTCCCAGAGACTGAAGTTTTAAAATGAATTCTACCCAACCTGTGAGCTCAGGGACTATAACCCAAAAGGCCTTGTGGTAGCTGAGGACTCCATCCTGGATCTGAGGGCAGCCCTATAAATAAGACGATACCAGGAATTGCAGTAGTGCTATAGACCTGGGATGATCTCTCCCATCTCAAGGTCTTCAAGAGTCAATTGTGATCTTTGCCTTTAAATGTGGCCCCTACCCTTCTGGCTGGGCTGAAGCCTTGAATCTGAACAAGGAGATTGTGGTCAGCTGCTGTGACTTAAATAGAAATTCAGCTGATTAGAGCTTGATAGAAGTTGGATTGCCTCTTGGTGTTTTCTCACTCTGCAACACCCTACCTCATCAAGGTGTTGTCTTTACTCTTTTTACTTTCTCATCCTTGGTCCTTGGTAACTGTTGGCAGGCTCTCCACTTAGATGGCTGGTTACCTAAGCAATCAGACTTTCAGCTGGCCCAATTGAAGGGCCCAGCCATGACAAGTTCAATAGAGGCCTGAGTTTTCGATTACCCTAATCAATACTTGGTTGAAGGAAAGACCACAAACTGATACCACCCAGGTACCACTCAGGAATGGATCATCTAAGGGGAAAGTACCTACAGTTCCAAAGGAAATGCCTAATGCTCCAACTGGTGTAGATAGGATCACCTGATGTCACTTGGCCCAGCATACATCCTCAAAGACACCCCTAGACAAATGTCAATCAGGGGTCCTGAACCTTAGACATCTGTCACCCCAACCTCTGCTATGATGAAAAAAAACCCACCCCAAATTGAGCTTGAGGCTCTCTGATTGTGCCAATTTGTTGGACACACAGAGAGTCCAAGTTTGAATTTGAATAAAGGCTTTTTGCTTTTGCATATAGGATTCAGTATTTTGGAGGTCCCCATGATTTGGGCATAACATTCCAACAACCAACCAGAATTTCCCATATATAATCAAATTAACGAACTAGGTGCATCCCACATCAGTGACTAACATGCCTAAGAGCAGAGCTAGTCAGACTCAGTTCTAATGCATAAAAGAACTGCTCTAAAAGGCCAGATTTGGCAACTCATTTTAGAGTCCCCTCCCTTTCTCACATGCAGGTTTCCTATCTCCCCATAAACTTTGTTTGCTTCTTTTTCTTCTACTGTCGTTGAACATCATTCTTTGGCATTATGATACAACAAACTGAGAAAGCACTGGCTGAGGGCTGTGGGTGATTTTGGTGGCCATAGGCTTTCGACTGTAGCATTTCAAGCTAAGCCCACAAAGAACCACAAAATACTCTGTCTCACTCAAAGAAGCCCAGAGCAGTCCTTCTCAGATGATGTTTCTGGGACTGCTTACTTGCTACCAAATACCTGGAAGGCTGGGTATTCCAAGTCTGCCTTGGCGGATATTTTTGGTTGGTTTTTTTTTTTTATTTGTTTTGCTGTTTTTCAAATGATGCACAGGTTCAGCTTGGCAGTTTCTCCTGTTTACAATTCTGATCAATCAATTCACCCCTCAGTTTCACTTAAGGGTTGACTGTCAAGGTCGATAGTTGAGCGGTTCATGAGAAGTGACCAATAGCTTAATGAGGAAAAGGAGAAAGAACTAATAGTTACAATGGTATGTTGACATGGGTCAGTTCACCACCCATGGCCAATACACTGCAGATTTTATCTGGATCACAGCGCAGCAATGCATGTCTCTCAGAGCCAAACCTTAGCAACCACTTGTTTTCATAACCAAAATTTCATTTAAGTACAATGTGTTCATTCTTTTGTGTATTGTTGACTGTTGTCTATTCTCTTGCCTTCCCAAGGTAGAGTAAAGAAACTGTAAATGGGATGTAATGGCCTTAATTGCTTTAAACATAAAATGTTTAGCCTTAGAACAAATTTAAGTAAAAAAATATCTGGAAAGTTTCTCCCCACGATCTTGGGAGAAAATATAGAATAGAAGTAGTTCAATGAAATAGAGAATTTTCCTATATATCCAGACACAGTGTTCTGGGTTATAAACCCTGGATAATTTAGGAGATGTGACAATACTGGCCCAATGAAGCAATTATATCAAAATTTCAGATTTCAAATAATTAGAGACAATTTCTGACATGCTTACAAAACACTATATTATAAATGTATTATATGTGAAGAATTAGGGAAAGAGATACAGTTAAGTTTACACAATTTAAATTCTTCTGAATTCCTTAGCTACACTCTTAAAAGAGGAAAAATTCTGTGAAAGTCAAAGTTACATTTTAAGTTTTAATTACTATACTTAAGACATTCATGAAGCAAAAAATGCTTCTTATCTGCAAGACTCTTGCCCAAAGACAGATGGTTCATGAAATTCTGGAGGCTATTTTTTATGGACAATAAGAAGCCACATGTTTTCACTCCCCTAAACAAGTTTGTTTTACCCATCTGCACCAGATGTGCCTAATCACATGTAGGTAGTATGTTCAGGAGGTAGGAAATACATTAGGGATGTATGCTAATCCCTGGTTGTACCTGATGGGAAATCCTTAAGCTGCTGAAATACATGACTTGGGTCCATTTTTCTAGAAAACCAAAAATGGACCTGGGCAGAGCCCATCTACCTGGCCATTATTTTAATAAAGTTTCCTTCAAAGTTGGCTTTAAATTTAGGCAATGGTCTTATTCTCGATAAGTGAAATTAACATTTCCTAGAGGTCCTAGCAAGATTCAGACCACTTAGCCAAAAACTAAAGCTATAACTACTCTCCAGAATGCTGGGGCCAAGGGGGGAATTCACAAGGAACGTATCTTGAGATCTTCTAAGGTTCTAAGGCTGCCTCCAGTTTGTAGACTACTAGAGTAAACTGAGGTGCTGATAAAAGTAGCAAGGATCGACAGAGGTCTCCCACTGAGTCATAATCTGGTTCTGTTTTGTGGGAGCTCTATTTGGGATGTTGAGGGAATTCAATGGGACCCAAATTTTGTCTCCTATAGGGCATAGAGCAAGACATCACCAGCCCACTTGAGTCTGGTTCTGGTTGAAAAGCTTTGTCTGTCTTGTTGCAAAGTTGTGTCTGCCTGTTTTGTTGGAAAGTTGTGTCTCTCTGTGTTTTCTTGTGTGTCTCTTAGTTTTGTTGCAAGTTGGAGCTGAAACAGAAGTGGGTTGGATATTTTTGCTGTCTCTGATGCTGCCAGTCATCACCATTGCCATGGCTACTTTGATGGCTAGAGCTCAGAATTTATGTTTGAACTCTCTGGTCACTGGACTTAGGTTAGCAGGAGTTGGTATCTTTTGGGCGTGAATTAAAGTTGTTTTATGCTGTTCTGTTTTATTGGAAAGCTGGCTCCAGAGTTGGGTTATGGTGTTCCATTCTCTAAACCCAAGTATATAGAAAAGTTTCCTTTATGTCCTTTGTTAAATCAACTGGAATGATTTTATGGTTGAGGTCATTACATAATCATTACATTATGGGGAACTGTATTGAAGGGTCACAGCATTAGGAAGGCTGAGAACTACTAGCTTAGAAAATGTCTCTCCTTACCTAAGGTCTATTCATGCTTAAGAATATACGTCTATCCTCCTTATTGTTGCTAACTCTGTTAAACTTAGGCCATTTTGATAAACTGAATCATATAAGAAACTATTATGTTCTGAAATGGTGTACTAAAAGGATCAGGAACCTTCTCAATCTCTCTATGGACTGTGTTGGTGAGCAAAACATTTAATTTTGATACTAAAAGGGAATTCATTTGAGAAATTGCTATCTTTTATGACTCAACAGAGATAAAGCTGTAGAGTTCTTTTGCGAAGGTCAAGCATTTAGACAAGTCCTTATTCCCTCAGAAACTTGAAGAAAGTTCCCGCTTGCTAAAAAGAGTCATTCTGCTTATCTCTGGAAAAGGAACTTGTGGTCCTTGCATTAACATATGACTGTGGTGCCATTAACTTATCAAGGGGAATGCTAGCCTCTTTGCTCTCTCAGTCCCTGCTCAGAGTCCTAGTCTTATAAAAGCTAATAGTTTATTGTAAAGTGTTAAGGATAGTTAAACAATACAAGTTAATGGTCAGTCACCTTATACATGATCAAATTTTGTTCAGAACTGTACTTATAGCCATGCTAAGTATCAATGTGATTATTTATAGGAAAAAAAGATTTATTTAGTCTTTGTGTATTTTCAAAGTTAAGCCTAGGTTTGTCTAGCTCAGATATACTTAAAAGATAAGGAGCCTCAAACTTGTCAGAGATCTGATGAATATGGCATTTAAAATGTTTAATGGAAAAAGCTTACTATGACAGAGATTCCCAGTGCCTAGCAGTGAACCTGATGATGGAGTACCACAATGACTCCACCTGGATTGTGGTAATGCTAATAACTGGGCAAGACTGCTCCAAAGCTGCACCTGAACTGTAGACAAGCAGGACACTGGAGAGTTGATTGCCTCACTTTTCCTAGGCTAAATAAAGTCAGTGCCCCACCACCACCACCATTCCTCCTCCACAGAAAGCCTCTCACTTTCTGAGCCTGGTGATCAAAGACTGATGTTGTCCTGGTACCTCTCCCCACACACTAGGGAGATGATAGGAGCCTGAGATGACTGTCTGTGTGATGGACAAGTCTCTGACATTATAATGGACACCAGGCATTTGGATTATACTTCCTGTTATAATTTATCCTTCTCAGACCCTGTCGGTATTGACAACTAGGATACCTATTGTTTTGTCAGCTTAGCAAAGACAGCCAACCAAGTTCTTTCCCAAGGTTACAACCAACCACCTTCTTAGCTCATTTCATATGTAACAATCAAGCCTTGCTTTTTCTAGAGCTACTAGATATCCTGTTGAGAAAAGACAGACAGGTATACCTTGTTAACAGGTTTCATAC
>JAQHUG010000002.1:10634053-10654277 GCA_028555095.1 Dicrostonyx torquatus
GCACCACCAGGAACAGACCAACAAGGGGAAAGTACCTAACATTCCAAAGGAAATACCTAACATGCCAACCATTATAGACAGGATCATCTGATGTCTCTTAGCCCAGCACACACCCATCACCCTTTTCACAAGGATGCCCCTAGACAAATGTCAGCCAATCAAGTGTCCTGAATTCCTCACCCCAACCTCTGCTATGATAAAAACCTCACACCAACTGAGCTCAAGGTTCTCTGTTCATGTCAATGCATTGGACACATGGAGAGTCTGTGTTTGAGCCTAAATAAAAATCAAGACTCTTTGCTTTCACAAGGAGACTCAGTCTCCTTGTTGGCTTTTGGGGTACTCCACAATCTGGGCATAACACTTAGATGATCATCCATTTTTAGTATGTATTTATTTGATTGTTTTTAAGAACTTCATTTTGTATTAGTAAAATAATTTGATCAGTGTTTATATAATTGTGGGTTTTATCTGAATACAATTGTAAACGGCATGCAAGTTAGGATTTCTTTTAAGATAATTTTATGACCGTAAGTAACATATAATGAGATGTTGCTTTGTACAATAGTGGAATAAGATTGCAAATATGTGGAAATGCTCCCCCTGCCCTCAGTTGCCTTCAGTATTGAAGCAGCATTTTCACAGAAACATCCCTAGAATCTGTCTTAGAGTTCTATGTTCCAACCACCCTGTTCTCTACTCATTTATTCCGGTGAAGAACAAGGGCTTCTCCTATTTATTGGGAAAACATAACTTTACTGAGAAAACAGAGCTTACTCCATACCCAATAACATATTCTGATTCAATAAAATGCAGTTCCAGTGAAGAAAGACACACTGAAGGCATTGGTGAATTACCAGGCCTGCCTGTTGTCCATAGCCATATCCTTACCAAATGATGAATGTAGACATCCTCTTTTCCTTATTTTAATCTCAAATGCCAACAAAGTAAACAAATAAAGATTGTTGAAGTGAGTATGGAGGTCATTTGTACACTGCATCCATTTCCATTTCTCTAGCGTTATCATTTCCCTCTAGGTAATTTTAGTTCCCTTTGACACCCTACAAAACTTCCCAACTATAAAACAACAAATGAGAGAATAGCAAGGAATGTGTTTTAAAAATACAAGTAAGTAAACACCATCTTTGAAGGTGGTCATTTCTGAAATTGGTCATGAGAGGCTTGTCTTCTCTACTCCTATTGTGATCTTTGAGGAATACACCAAGAGTTTATTGCTAAAGCATCTGCACTAACACATCACTCTTTTGGATAACTGCAGATTCTCAGTACGTTCTTTGTTTTTCAAATGTAACTGTTCAGTTAGGAACTTGTAGAGCAAGTCTATGGATGTCAGGCATGTTTTTCCCCCATCACCTTTGTGGAGAATGCATCCTATCCAATGCTCTTTACCAAAGCCCCACAGTTCTTCTTATACTTCTCTCAGGTATATTATAAGAAGCTTCCAAAGGTAATTGCACTCATTTTTGTTCAGTGGAAACACTGTTTGGATTCCAAGGGATTATGGCACTTAGATCAGCAGGTCACAGTATAAAGAAGAAACCAATAGAAGAAACTGTGAGTGTAGCACACCAGTGAAAGGAAGTAGTTGCCCCAATTCACTCCTTGGATTCACATAAAGTCAAGTCAGAAAGAGAAAAATCAACATGTGCAATGCTATTGTCAAAGAGAAAATCTTACAAAGCAACACATATGGTTCCTACAGGCCTTTCCACATATCAAGACCAGATCTATTAACAGCTCTTCCATTGCAATATTGAGTATTCTCATCAGGAGCCACACTTACAAGATAGTCCCAAAGTACAGTCATTAAATTAGACAGGTGGGAGCTGTAGAGATGGCTCAGCACTTAGGAGGTTCTACAGAGAAAAAAAAATCCCAGCATCCATGTCCAGTGTTTACAACTTCCTCTCAGTCCAGAGGACCCAAGGCCCTCTTCTCACTTCTTTGTGCTTAGAAATTCTCAAATATACATATAATTCAAATATTTCTTTTAAATCAGGCAGGTGTTTTACAAATAGGAAAATAAATCCATAGCCTGTATATCAACCTCAGTCCACATTCGATTCCTCCTGACTCACCAAGTTCTGGTATGTATTTCATTACATTCACTGTGTTCTTTGCAGGCAAATGACAAGCCTTGGGGAGAAGAGTTTCAGAACAAAACAGCAAAAAAAAAAAAAAAAAAAAAACTCTGGCGTCCCAACAATTCCAATAGGATGGGGTCAGTCTCAAATCCAAATATACCAATTTAAGAGATGAACAATACTGAATCAGAGAATATTTAGCCAATGTGGTCACAAAGAAGATGGACAGATACAGCGGCCAGTAATCCCAAGTTCATCTTTGGGCAGGGTAGGGAAACATACATAAAGTAGTCCTGGTCATCAAAATATGATCTTGTTGACCTTTGTCACAGTTCTGATTTTGAAAAGAGGTCTTGAATATGTTATCACCATTATTGCTCCAAAGTAATAATCTGTTTCTCCTGTCTTAGTCTGGCCTACAGGCACATTCTTTGCCTAAAGATTGCCTAGAGTTTGTGTGAGTCTCCTGTTGTGAAAAGGGTTTTCAGTTCTGCCTATAGATACTCAGGAAGGAGTGAAGCCTTGGGAGCCCTTCACCTCTACAGGAGTCATTTTTTGACTTATAAAGGAGAATGCCTTCCCCTAGATCCCCTGACCACTTAGAGAGCCCTTTGCAAATAAGTAGAATGACTAGGTGGATATTTCAAAGTAGTATCCACTCAGGGTTACACCATAGAAAGCATAAGAGTTCAGTCTATAAACAGCATAGACTGGATTTGATTTTAACCAAAGAAAAGGTGAATGAAGCAGAATCTAAGCAATGTCTCACATGCTTACCTAAGCTTT
This sequence comes from Dicrostonyx torquatus, assembly GCA_028555095.1. NCBI lineage: Eukaryota > Metazoa > Chordata > Mammalia > Rodentia > Cricetidae > Dicrostonyx > Dicrostonyx torquatus. The sequence goes on from JAQHUG010000002.1 coordinate 10,636,945, forward strand.
CATGTCTGAATCCAGCCCTTTGAAATATCTAGGAGATTACTCTTGGTTCCATAGAGCGTCAGGGGGATTTTTTTGGTGTGTGTGGGATCTTTACCCTCTTTACTTGGCTGTGATAGATTCATATCTTGAAACTTGTCAAGTGTTGAAAACAGATGTGAAAGGTTAAAATCACATTGAACGTTTCTGTTGATTGATCTTCTTGGCCCTGTTTTCTCTGAAAGGTGCTAGTGAATTCTCGGGATGCAATCTTATCCTACAGGAAAAAGATCACACATGCAGACTAGAACTTAATCAAGCTGTTGCAATGACACTTCCTTCTACTGTCATATTCTAAGTATGTGGAAAGTATCTTCATTGTAAAACATTTTTTAAAATTCTCCATACATAATTCCATAAGAACTCAATTGAAATTGACTTCTAAGAGGAAAGAACAGAGAAAGAATAATCTTTCATGTTAGATTTGTCTCTTGACATACTTTGTACAAAGTCAATTTTAGGTTATGGTTTCTTTGTATCTTACCAGTAGATTGAAGGCTCCAGGCTGCATAGAGTTCCCAGTATATTCCTCAGGAATTTAAGCCCCTGTGTTACTGTCAGAACCAAAGTTATGTCTTAAGTTTTAATTACTATGCCTAAGAGATCCATGAAACAAAATGCCTCTTATCTGCAAGCCCCTTGTCCAAGGGCTCCTGAAATGCAGAAGACTATTGTTTATTGGAGATAACAGGCAACATGTTTACTCCTCTAAACAAGTTTTTTACTATCTGCACATGATGTGCTTAATCACACGTGGGCAGGAAATATGTCAGAATGTACCCTTGTCCCTGATTGGATGTAGGCATCGGGATATATGCTTATCCCTGACTGGACCTCATGGGAAATGAGGTGAATTATGGGTTTGCCCTCTTAAGCCCCTGCAAAATGTGACTCGAGGACATTTTCTGGGAAACCAGAGATGAACCTGCCCAAAGAGTGTATCCACCTGGCCAGTATTTAACCTACTCTTGCTTCAAATTTGACTTTAAATTGTGGTCGTGATCTTATTCTTGGCTAGTGGCATTGACATTACCTTGTAGTCAAAGGCATGACTCCTGTTTTTTGCATGGAGTTGGATATGTCATACTAGAAAATAATGAGTTTTGGCAGAACCTATGTCATTACTGAGGGTTTTCTGTCCCAGTGGAATGTGTTTCAACCCAACTGGATATGTATCAATAAAACTAGTCAATACTAGTTTGCAACAGTCTTCAGTGTCCCGGTAAAGTGCACTTTGTCATTCTCCAAAGCCAGTAATATTGGTTCTCCCCTGAGCACTTGGTGACGTTTCTTGTTTTTGAGTTGTTCTTGACACAATGTTTTCACCTCCAAATTACCTCTTTTATTGCTAGATATAATTCTAGTCCTCTGAGGTATGACCTGACAAAATGCTTACCACCTGTCATGAAAGCCTTGATGGATCTAGTTAGCCACAGCAAACACAAGTTTCTCAGAAAGGGGCCCTCAGTGAATGTTTACTTTCTAGTACAAGGAAGAGTTCTGATCTTCAAAAGCCTAATCTTGGCTACAGAGATGGGTGCTTGCTGTTCAAGCCTGAAGACTTCATTTTGAACCCATAACACCCATATGGAAGCCAGGAGTGGATGTACACCTACAGCCCTAGTGCTGGTGGAATCAGAAGGCCTGAAAGAAATAAGAATATTCTAAAGAAACACTTTGTATTTCACTCTGGCTTTCTAACTGTTGAAACAAGGCACCTCAAGGACCTGTAACACCCTTTCCCCTTGTGCCAAGAATCTCATGTTAAGAGAAAAAGAAGGGTAAATCTTGGTGGCATCACCATAGCCACTGGAAATGGCGAGAGTTCAGAAGCCAGCACAGCTAGCTGTTTGACACAGCTCCAGCAAAATTGAGCCAAATGCTGTGATGTCTGTCATGCTGTCTCTCATTTTCAGTTTTGGTCTCTGTGTTTTGAATTTTTGGGTGGAGGCTTTTAGTATTATGATTAATTTTATATCTTTTACTGAAAAAGTTATGTCTGAGTCTCTTTAGTAAATTCCTAAACATACTGCCTCTTCTGCTTACAGGGAAATAGCCTTATCTGGACATACTCGGAAGTCTTCCATATGCCCTAGAGATTATGATAAATTCAAAGACACTATTCTTTATGAGACCATGGTTCCAGGATATTCTTGGTACATCTGCCCTTAAGTAAACTCAGGAACAATACAATCAAAGCAGAATAAACTTAGAAGAAGCTGACAGGCTCCAACTGGTTAGGAGAATTGGCAATAGATCAGTGTCCTCCTCCTACAATATGCTTAGAGTTTCCTGAAAATGTAGCTTACAAGATAGGGGATGAGGGGCTTACAGGGTAAGACCCTAGAGGAAAAGAACACAGTACAAAGTTAGAATGGCTAAAATAACCGTTTCCCTACATAAAAGTATTCATAGTTGTTGTAAGGATATAAGAAAAGGAGTTAGGTTCCTGAGAAAGTTCTCAGACTCAGGCTGACTTGTAAGTAGCTCTTTGACTACCAAGGGTAAATAACACATTGCTCAAAACATAGCAATTCACCTGAACTCACTCAGATATTTTCTATTTGTCTCATATTTTGAAACTGTAGGCTGAGTTTTCCTGTCCCACTAGCCTACTTCCAAATTAACACATAGAATCTTAATATTAGCCAGGCAGTGGTGGCGCACACCTTTAATCCCAGCACTCGGGAGGCAGAGGCAGGTGGATCTTTGTGAGTTTGAGACCAGCCTGGTCTACAAGTGCTAGTTCCATTGCAGGCTCCAAAGCCACAGAGAAACCCTGTCTTGAAAAACAGAAAAAAAAAGAGTCTTAATATTAATTATACAGCCTCAATCAATACCTCAGGCTTATTACTAAGTGGCTCTTACATTTTAAATTGACCCATATTTATTATTTATGCTCTGTGATGTGGTACCACTAATACCATGGCATATTCATTCTGTTCCCTCTGTCTGTTTGTCTGGTGACCTATGACCCTGCCCTTCTTCCTTCCATCATTCTCAGTTTGGCTCTCCCACCTACCTATATCCTATTCACCTATTGGGCAGACAGATTCTTTGTTAAACCAATGAGATTAATACATATTAACAGAGGATTATTTCTCAACATTCCCCCACTGAATGTCATTGTCCATTTCTCAATGTGTCCATATTGAATAAGGTAATGAGAAGCAAAATCTGGCTTGTGAGGAATGCAGGGACACCACTTCTGCCATAACTCCTCTACCATTAGAAGACTGGGGTAGGTGGGGATCATAAATCCTGTTGAATATGTTGATCTTTTGTGTTTACAATCAATCTACTCTAAAAGTCTATCAGTTTCCATTGTGAAGTTCTTTCCATGGTCTGTAGGTTATAATTTGGTGTTGGATCAATTTCCAAAGAATTATTTGAATTTTTGCCATGTGACCACTATGGTCAATCTGAGACATGTGCAAGGGTTATTACTCAGTTCTCACAACTATTAGAGCACCAATTATAACCAATTCTATGTATTCCCCTGCTGAAGTCAGTCCAGATGTTTTTGAACAGCTTTGTATATACCTTTTTGAATTCTCCCATCTTTCAGCATCTGTAGTTGGTATCTAACAGTTTGACAACTGGTGACCTATTGGACTCAACAGAATAATTAGAAATATAAGCAAATATCAACTATAAAATTATCTCTCCAGCTAAAATATATAAACAAAAATATAGAAACAAAAAAATCAAACATAGAAAGTACATTGTTTTAAAACCTGAACTGTCCTAGGTTTTAGACTTGTGTGATATCACCACTTTTTGGCAGTTAATATTTACTCTAGGATTTAATAGCAGTGTAAACCAAGTTTTCCACTAGGGTTTTCTTTTGACTCTCTCTTGTCAAAAACATGTTGATGCTGTCTATGATGCTAATGATTTTTGATGATGGTAATGATGATGTAACTAGTTTAAATGGGTAGCTTTTAATTCTACAACATATAGTAGATGGTAGACATGGCTCATCAGTTGGTTCACATTACATAGAGACAAGAAAAGAACATGAGAGTAAAAACATGGGTTAGTTAGAACTGGGATATATCACATCATTAATCTTTTCAAGGTTGTGGCAGAGCCAGCTTTTTAAAGATTCTACTTCTGGCAGAATAGGTTCTTTTTTATTGGTGGCTCTAAGCATGTTTTCAGAAAATTAGTCTGTATAATCACCTTGGTACATGTCTAAATTTCTAAGAGCCAAGGCCTATGCCAATTGTGACTGAAAACATGTCATTAATCTTAGTTTCTATATTTGAGGGTTTTATTATATTTTAATGATATTTATTTCTTCTTTTTCCTCCCTCTAAAAGCTCTCATATACCTCACCACACTTTTTTTTCATTTTCATGGCCTCTTTATTCATCAATTGTTATTGCAGGCATATATGATGTGGACCACTGGCAGCGCTGTTGCTTGACTAAGTTCCAGCATTTCAGCTTTGTGGATCTCAATTCTCCAGCACCTTTTTACTTTCATTTTTAATGATTCTCACTATTATGCTTTTCCTCTGGGCTTCCATGGAGCATGAGTTTATAGCATCTTTAAACAATATGATTCTTCGGAAAATATCCCCTCCACTATGAAATTATATAGTATGAGAACTCTGTTTACTCCACATGAGTTAACACCAAGCTGTTAGAAAATTTAGATAAGTAACATACGTTTGTTAAATAAGGTAAATTTGATAATCAAGATTTAAAAATTCCTAAGGTCTACTCAGGTTCATGGTAATATTTGTCTAGCTTCATCTTTGCTCATTATAAGCTTTAACTATTTGACAAACTGAGTCATATAAAAAGTACAATATTCTATAATGGAGTGTCTGATCCTCCAAGAAAGTCCTTTTCCCCAGGACAAACATTTAGCCAAAAGTGCTCATTCCTTCAGGGGTCTGAAGAAAGTTCCTGATGTCTAAAAAGGAAGTCATTATTATCTTTGGCAAGATGAACTTGTGGCCTTTCCATTAATATATGAATGGTATTTATTAACTTGTCAAGGTCAGTACTAACTTTCTCAATTCCCACTCATGAGCCGGACCCCAGTTCACATGCCCCCTTTCTCTAAGGTGTATTCTTTTTCCAGTAAATGGGCAGCCATCCCAATTCACGCTCAAATCATGGCAGTTTTCTCCTTTCCTTCACCGACTCCACACCTCCTCTTTAGGACCTGAACTGTGCTGGAGCTGGACTCTCACATATATACACATATGTTCCAAAATAGAGCCTGGCAAGTACATATAATGTTAATTTTATGCATGTTGTCAGGCCTGACATTTGGCCCTGGATTATCAGTTGAAATGTTCCCCCCACCCCACCCCCCGGTGAGTGTCACCTCTCCTGACCATCCTGGCCATTTGCCTGTAGTACTTTGAATTTGGTTGAGGTTTTCATGGCACAAGAAGACACCATGCAAGTTTCCAAAGGAGGGAGGTAAGCAACAGTCCCACAGAGCTATTATGTCACAAATATGAACCACATACCACTAATCTTACAAGATAGTGACAGTCTCTTGTGTTGGTATTCCACTGATGTATCCACAGGCCTGTCCATTAAAGAGCAGGGCAAGTCCAGAAACACGTTGACATTTCTTCAGCTATGAAATAGGTATCCTTCTCAGAAAGAGTATTATGTAAATACCTGAAGAACAATTGAGACATCGAAAATTTATAAAAGCAGGCAGGGATCTTGTAAACAGGTAGAGCAAATGCCTATTGAAAATGTTATCTCCCCAAGTATACATTTTTGCTCTTTCAGTAGAGACAGAGTATTCTAGAATCTACCTGCCAGGAAACTGACCAGTAACCTCAAGACTTTGTTCTAATGGATGTTTACAACTGTCTGTTTTATACAGACCAAGTCAGTCTTGGTGTAGGGAAACTTAAGTTTTCAACCCCTATGTACAATCTCTCTCATGCAAGCACTGCCATTTGTGTGCTTCTAAGTGTCTGTTGATCAACATGAAACAACAGACTTGTAGCTCTGGCACTTCCCTTTCTGAATAAAGTCAATGATGGACACATGTTGAAGTTTTTAAATATGGATTATTAGCATTACATTTTCTTTCAGTACCATGTCTCAATATAGCACAGATTTTATATATGTTTACTTCTAACTGCTAATCGCATGCTGTGCATAAAGATTCTTTAATAGTCCATTTCCTTTATTCTTTCCTTCCTTCCTTCCTCCCTCCCTTCCTTCCTCTCTTCCTTCCTTTCATTCTTTCTTTCTCTATTTGCTTTTTGAGATAGGGTCTCACTAGAACTTGCTATATATAGATCAGGCTGGCCTTGAACTCATAGAGTTGATCGCTCTGCCCATCTCCTTTTTTAATCTGCAGGGTAGTAAGAACCACCCACCATGCATGACTGTCTCCTACAGAACATTCTACTCAATAGCTTCTCACCAACACAGGAAAATTCTCCAGTACGGTTCACACCAGTCTCCTTCAGGATTTGCTGTAAAGCTCTGGTATTAGTGAGACAATAAATATATGGAACAATGGGACTGAACAGGTAAAACAAGAAGCAGAGCCACACAATAAAGGCACTTGATCTTTGATGGAGCAACAAAGGTGGGATAGGCTCTTTAACAAATAGCTTTGAAACAAGTAGCATCTGCATGCAACAGAAGTAAACCCAGACATAGACCTTAACAAAAATTCAAGTAAAACATTTGGCCAAAATTTAAAACACAAGATGATGGGGAAAGAGAACAATAAATGGGCAGAACAAGGGGGACTTCAAATTCCGTGAACCATTGTAAAGGTGATACAAATGATAATAGCAGAGGATGTACTGAGAGACCCTTAAGAGCATTTCAGCTGGCTTGATTCTGGAGTGTTAGCATCTGGGCCTTTGATCTGCCTTTTGAAAACTGTTAACTTTCGTGTTCACTATCTTCTGTTTGAAGTATGTATATCTTACATGAGTATATCCTAAAATCTTTGCAAAACTGGGTTTCTGGGGACTTGGAACACCAAGATGCCATGTGATTGAGAATTGCTTTGGCATTTGTCTGGGACTAGGTGTAAATTGTATAACAATAAAAATGTCTTTTACCAACAGTTTACATGCAGTCAGTTTACCAACAGCCAGCTTCCCTGCCAGTTGCAAAAAAAATTAATAAAAATAAACAGAATTCATCCTAATAGTGACCCTTTTTCTTCCATGGGCCCACATGAAACCTAACACTACACATGGCCCCCACATCATGGACGTGAAGGAAAAAGTGATCCAGAAACTCTATGACTGGAGGTAAAAAAAGTATGCTTTCAGGGTAAGAGAATGCCAGAATTTTGACAGGGTCATGGGGGAATTTAAACTCCTCATCTCAGGATCAACAAAATGTACAGTTGCTAAAATACTTGTTAAAAGAAAAAAACATTAACTGCACAATTATTACAAATATTAAAGATAGAAATAGAATAGCTCCTGAGACAAAGAATAAAATGAAGGAAAAGGACTTTTCTCAGTAGAGAAGATGGAAGGAAAGGAAATCTCAGTGGAAAAAGGAGAAATGTGTAATCAAGAAAAAAAGATTTTCTGGTAGAGAAGGGGAATGTGTTGAATCAAGACCTACAGATTAAAAGTCCCCATATATAAACACTAAAGGAGGGGGGAAGACCTTGTCTAAGTAGAAAGAGAGAGAGAAAATGCCTTTTTATGTTAAAAGAAAGAAATTTAGGTGGACCTCGAACTCACAACTGTATGCTCTTTCAGCCAAGAGCCCACCCCCATAAGGCTATGGCCTACGAATTTCAAACAAAGACAGGTGGGGTCTCACTGCTGCAGCCTGAGCTAGCACAGCTGCTCCAGAGCTTAGAATTTTCTTGTTATTTGTTTGCTTAATTTTGGACTAAATATCTTGTTTTGTTTTGAATTATTTTTTTCTTTCAAAGCAGAAATAACTCAATATTAAAGTTTCCTTCATGAGAAATGTTTTCTTTTTTTTTCTTAATAGCAGGAAGAACTCATTATCTATGGTTTCTTCATGGGAGAAAGAAAAAATTAAAAGAAGCCTAACTTCTAGTGGAAAAAAAAAGTCCGTCAGGGCATAAAGCCAATGTTGTTTGAATTTCCAGAGGCATTAGTCATTTATTGTATGGAGGATGTGTTCTTCTCTTGATTGTCTAATGTTTGAATGACTGTTTATTTTTCATAGTGAATTAACTAAAAGAGCAAATGTCATGATTTCAAACTATATTCCTGAGTATGCTCTTATCTGTTTATTACTATTGAGAACTTTAAGTTGCTTTTTGTAAACTCTTGGCTAAATTCTGTAAAATGTAACATTTGAAACAGAAAGAGGCTGTTATCTTGTTAAATAATGTTGCTACTGATGCAAAAGCTCATAAAAATAAACTCTTACTGATAAAGAGCTTACAGAAATGATTTTTCCACTAATAAGATATGGGTAAGTTATTTGTTCTACACTGTTAATAATTGGCAAGTTATTAACATGTTACTCGGAATCTATTTTTTAAAAAGGATATTATTTTAAGATTTCATAAAAATACCCATGGGTATTTCCTAAAGTCACCCCTTAAACTAGTGTAGAGATTGCTTTTAATGTTTTATAAATGGCTTAGGTAAAAGGGACTATTCAGACAAAAGCTGGTTAAAGAAGTGCTCAATTATTATTACTCCCATATTTAAAGGCTAAGCAACTCCAATATTGAGACAGAAGGTTTTGAAAGTACTGAATAGAAAGTATTTTGACATACTGTTGTTAATGATGAGAGGCCAAAGCTAAGATTACAAATAAAGGACACTGAGATTAAAAGTTTTACTAGATACTGAGGCTGATGTATCTATAATCTCTCAAGAAACTTGAAATCCCAACTGGCTTTTATAAGAAGTTTCCACTCAGTGTTGAGGCATTAGAACTTCAGAAGTAGCAGAGACATCTCACTGCCTGGACATTCACCCAAAGTTCTTCTGAAAAGTTGGGGCATCCATCTTCACTCTACAGACCCATAATACCTCGCAGACTTTTCAGCAAAGCAGGAAATTTGATCTGTTATACCTTGTACTGACAAAGTTTGTCAATTGTTTTCTTCTGTGTGCTGCAGAATGTCATCTGTGAAACAGGAACGCTGAAGGACCATTCTGTTTTTGGAAAATTTAGCAGTCACTTTTCTGTGGGTTCTGCATGTCCAGTTCATACACTATACCATCAAACAGTCAAGGTAAGAGCAGTTTCTTGCCCAAACAGCTAGACATGTCACATTGAAGGCAAATTCCATAAGTTTCTTCAAAATCCATCAACCTCTCTGAAGTAATTGGTGCTACCAGAAGCACATATGTCTCACTGTTTAGAAAAGTCTATAACCTTTTAAATGCCATATTTTATAGGTCTTTGAAGTGTTGAAGATTGTCTCTCTAAATGAAATATATCTCTGTATGTCTAGAAAACCTAACTAAAGTGACTACAAGTTTGACTACTGTGAATTACTATCTATTAATCTGTATTTCTTAATTATACATTACATTTTTAAATGAGATGCACAAACATAATACCTTAAATACACACACACACACAGGCATAGTGTAACAAAATCAACCTTAAGTTTGTATCAATAGACCAAGATCCATACCAATACAAAGTATTCATCTCTATATCATAACCCCATTTAAATGAAAACAAACATTTATACATTTATAAACAATCATTTTGGGAATTTGGGCATTGTTTTCTCCAAACTGTTTTCTACTGATTGTTGGGCAAAGTAGTTTTAGGGTTAACAGAGACCTTTCGGGAGCATCTTGTTCCAACAAATCACATTAGACTGGAAAGAATCCACAGGTTCTCATCCTCTATGGAAACAAAAGCAGAACCTCCTTTCCAAAGTAATATTTTCTTAAACTCAAATTTGAACCTAAAATATCTTTAAAATGTATTTGTTGGTTTAGTTTAGCAGCCTATAGTTAACTCATTGACAGTCAAAAAATTTAAAGAAAATAAAATAGCATACATAATCCAGACTCTCTGTGTATTTTCCATCATTATGTGTTTTATTTTTCTTTACTCCTTTACTATCTCTTTAAAGATTTTGTTTTGCTACTTCCCCACATAGAGAAAAATAATACCTGTTTCTGGGGCTCAATATATACATAATTCTGATGCAAATGAATTAGGAATAGCTTTTTACAAAGCAGTAAAGATTAGGAAAGAAATTCAAAAACCATATGCTTCAGTTAAAAGATCAGTTATATGTAATTTTAATAATCTTATTAGACTTTACTAAATCTCTTAATATAATTACTGATTTTCTGATGTGGGATTCCTCCTTTGTATGCTGTGAATATATTTTATTACCATTGGTTAAAAAAGAAGCTTCTTTGCCCTATTGCAGGGCAGAATATAACAAGGCAGGAACTCTAAGCAGAGATAGATGAGGATAGAAGGTGGAGTCAGAGAGATTCCATATAACTGCTGAAAGAGAAAGGTGCCAGAACTGTACTGGCAAATTACAGTGTTGTGGTGATACACAGATTAATAGAAATTGGTTAGTTTAAGATGTAAGAGCTAGCTAGAAATACACCTGAGCCATTGACCAAGAAGTATTGTAATTAATATAGTTTCTGTGTGATTATTCAAGTCTGGGCAGTCAGGACATGAAAAGGCAGTCTCTATTTACAGTTCTCCATATGCAGAATGAGTTGTATTGCATATGGAAACTGCTGAAGTTATTCCTGATAATTCAGAATTAGCTTTGCTATTCATACAACTGCAACAAAATGTCTAGGACAGAAATTAGCCACTATATATCACTCATATTTGGTCTCATACTTGATTAGAAAAAGGAAATGTAGAAATTGTTAAGTTACTGATAGGACACATGTTGGCAGCTTCAGAATTTCATAAGAAACATGATGTTAATAGTAAAGACTTAAAAAAATTTCCATATCTGGCATTAAGTTAAGAAAACTATAAAAAGCTGTCCTGTTTGTTCTTTGTATATTCAAAGAAAGTATACACAGAAAAGAATGAAATTTAACAAATGGATGTATTACACTTAACAGAATTTGAGAAATTAAAATGTATTCATCATACCATTGATACATGCTCTGGTTTTCAATGGGCATCTGCCTTAAGTGTGAAAAAACTCATTTTATAATTACACATTTATTAGAAGCAATGGTGTAATTGGTGTACCAATTCGAATTAAAACTGATAATGCCCCAGATTATGTTCCTGGTAAAATGGAACCATTTTTTGCATATTACAGCACAAAACACATTGCAGGAATACCGTATAATCCTACAGGATAAAATATTGTTGAAATATCTCCTTGTACTCCAAAAGAGGTTCTTTTTCAAATAGAAGGGGTGTGAGGATCCCCCAGGGAGAAACTGCATAATGCTTTTAACTAAATTTTTTAAATATTTATGAAACAGGGACCACAGATTCTGAAAGGCATTGGATGGTGGAGAAAAAATGCTAAGTTGAGTCAGCCTGTGTATTATAAGGATGTTTTAATTCAGAATGGAACGCAGGGAAGATGTTAAGATGAGGTCAAGGATATACTTATGTTTCCATAGGAGAAATTATGGACACCATCAAAACTGATAAAAGTTTGACAGAACCTTTAGATGCTACAACCCTGTTCCTTGCAAAGCTACTTATGGTAATTGTACAGATAATGGGAACCAACTACACATATTGGGCCCATGTTACTAATCCTCCAATTAACATAGGAATAAATTGGGGAGATATAAGTATCTGGGTGGTAGTTAATAAATCACCTTGGCTACCTGGCTCTTACGACAATCAATTATATGCTAAGATTACAGAGTAGGGTAAAGAAATTATAAATTGTACTGTGGAGTACAAGAGATTCCTATTTGTATGGAAAATGGAATTCAAATGGTGGTATAGTTATTACCACCCAGGATTATCAAAATAAGGTTTATATGCTTCAGGCATCTCATTTTAGAGGACAAGAAATTAATGTTACTAGTTCCAAAACTCTATTGTTCTGTGAGATGTGGGTTACCAGTAAGGAATCTGACTAGGTATATTGGTAACAACATAATAGGAAAAATCCTGAGTACTAATTAATATAGTAAAGACATAAGACAATCTTACACCAGTTTGATTAAAAAGGGGTATTTTATTGGAGGGGATAAAACTTACAGATCAATGTCCCAACCACATTCCTCTGGTTGCACACAGGAAACCAAGTCTAGCAGTCAGCACAGAAGCCGGAAGCAAGAGAGCACAGAGAGCTGCTGTGGCTTTTTTAAAAATGAAAACCACGTCCCAGTGGGCTGGGATCTTAAAAGCCATTGGCTGAAGGCAAGAGAGCGAAAGCTCCCGCAGCAATATAGCACATAGAGAGATCATCTATTGAAGTCCAATGGCTTCTATTTCCCTATTTTCTCAAGAAAAATATTCTTACTCAGAATTAATATGGCACAGATATAGTTCAAATGGAGCTGTATAAATTAGTTCTACTGTTAATGAACCTATTCAATGTGATGGAGTTGGAATGTCAAGTCTGTTCAGCTTGAATCTACAGCTTACCCCTGCTTGATCCAGCCATTCCTCTCTCTCCAAATATCACCCTCTCAGAAAAGCCACAAAATGGCAGCTTTTGCTATGAGGTTTTCAATTCCTCAAGTCCCCACCCAAAGCTTACAATTGGGCACAAACCCAGCTTGCAGAGGGTGCGTCATCACTCTGCACCTACAGGTTATTTAAGTCCTCTCCTCTAGAAGGGCCATGTGATTTCTCTCCTGCCCTCTTCCTCCACCTCATTCTCTGGGAACTGGAGTACTCACCTGGGGAAGCTTTGTCCACATATACCTGATCTTTTCCTTTTTATTTGGCTTGATATGACTTACTTCATTGCTAGAAAAACCTATTATTGGTGTACAGGAAATTTATCATAGTCCTCTCCTATAATTTGGCAATTAGATTCGGAGTAGCAGAAACTAACAAGTGCTTTCCACCCTCTTTAAGCATGGGAAGGGAAGCTAAGCATTAAGGATAATAAGTAATTTTGTATTTTATACCAAACGTCGTCCTTTATAACATGTGTATCATTACCTTATTTGTTACTGAAGGGGCCTGTACAGTGGCACCCTAATAATTCTAATAAACTTGTGAAGACTGTTATACCTGTGTTAATTCTAATATGTCTTTAAATGTAACCTTTTGAATGTTCCAACCTTCTTAGAGCAAGGCCAGTACTCTAGATACCCATGAAGTTATTGAGGTCATGGCAAGATTCACCTATGATGACCCTAGTGCAGAAGCTTGCTAAAAGAATATTAAGAAGCACATGTCAAATGCTTGGGCTGGTCATTATTATAGCTATGGGAATTCGTGCATTTACTGCCACTGTTAACAACAATTGGACTGGCTCTTCATAAAAGCAAACTGTTGAGTTCTTTAGAAACTGACATCACCACTCTACAGAACTTTAGACTCAACAACAACAAACCAGATAGTGAGATGGTGCAGGACAATTCTGTATCCTGTCAATCATGTTTTAAATAAATGCTGATTGGCCAGGCAGTAAGTATAGGCGGGAAAACCAGAAAGGAAGTAGAGGTGAGAACAGGAGATTTGGGAAGCAGGAAGCTTCCCTGGCATTCCTGTGCAGATCTCCAAGGAAGCAGCATGTGTCCCTTTCCCAACTGAGAAAAGGTACTGGCCATATGCCTGGCTTGGATGGGAACAATGGGTTAATATAAGTTATGGGAGCTCGTAAGAAGCCTGAGATAATGGGTCAATCAGTTAATAACCTAATGTAGACTCTCTGTGTGATTTTCTTTGGGGCTTGCTGGCTGTGGGGTACTGGGCAGGACAGTAACCCCAACAAGCCAGCCCTCATGTTACAAACAAAATAGCTGATTTCAGACAAGTTGTTATACTATTGGGAGATCAGTTAGAAATATTGAGGGAAACAGATAAGATTAAAATGTTACATCCTGGTATTAAACCACTAAGATTCAACCATAGCAGGTATGACTGGGAAAAGACTGAGATGCATTTCATGGGTCACCCTTTTTATTCTCAAGTGATTTATGATTTACCAGAAGAAATTAAGAAAACGTTCACAAAAAAGTTACCTGATGTAACAGGAATGGATGTTATGGAAAGCCTTGCAGATACCTTAGACTTGTTCAACCCTATAAAACACTTTAATAGATTTCTTGTCCTGGTAATTGTTATTATTGTTCTAGCTATAATAAATTTATTGGCTTTAAAATGTATTCTTGGCTTTCTTGCATAAGGTTGTGAAACAAAATGATAGAGAAAGGTTTTATTTACTGTAAGGCTGCATAATCCTCAATGTAACTAGTTGTAATCTAAAAGAAGGGGAAGATCCTGCAGAGCCATGCAGTTGGCTTCAGTCTGGAGTGTAAGCACCTGCGCCCTTGAACTGCCTTTCGTGAACCTGTTGTATTCACTACCTTCTGTTTGAAGAATGTAAATCTTATATGAATGCTTCCTAAAAGATTCAAAATCTTTGCAGAACTTCATTTCTGGGAACTTGCATCACCGAGATACCATGTGACTGAGAATTGCTGTGTCATTTGTTTCTTTGGGAAACTTCAGACAAGAGGTTTTGGTATTGGGAAATTGACCTGCTAAGGTGTAAATTGTATAACAATATAAACAAACCTTTTGCCAAGCAACATACAGTCAGTTTACCAGAAGTTGGCTACCTGACTGAGGCTACAAAAGACAAAATTCACCCTATATTGAACTTCCATGGACCTATGTGAAACCGAACACCTGACACTACAGGTGGGTGATTAGTAGGATTTTACCTGGTGAGCTATGTAAGAAAGGACCTCAGTAGAAAAACAGGACAGGAGCCCTCTAAAGGGGAAAGTTCTTGTTGCAGACTTAAACAGCTGAAAGGACTACAAAAGAGTATACAGCAGTAATAATACTGTGACACATGCTAATACTCATGCATATACACATAAACATATACACATACATATGCAGATACATTTGTTCCTTTTTGGGTGGCATTGTTTGGAGAGGTGGTCTAGCCTTGCTGGAGGGAATCCATCGTGTGTGTGTGTGTATATGTGTGTATGTGTGCTAAAATATTTCTCCTGAATAAATCTAGAGTAGGAAAAAGTTGCCCCAGAAAATTAACATGCTTTTTAAAAGAAATAAGCTTCTATTTCACTAACATTTTCTACTCTAAACACCTAATTCCAGGAGAATAGCATCACATAACAGATTCCATGAATCAGGCCAAAACGTTGTCTCTGCATCCTTGACTTTTAACTGTATTTCTGAGAGGTACTATTTTACCATGGTTATGATAGCATCACCTGATAATCCAATTTATTGGATATTGGTGGTGGTTTGAATGAGCAATGTCTCTCTAAGGTTCACTTATTTGATAACTTGGTCCCTAGTAGGTGGTGTTTGGGATGGTGATGTAGCCTTGCTGAAGGGAATATGTCACTGTAGATGAACTTTTAGAGTCTATAGATATAACCCACTTCCAGTTCTTCTTCCTCTTCCTGCTTGTGGATGGTAATGAAACCTCTCAGCTTCACATTTCTGCCATGAGCCTTCTGCTTGCTCCTACCCCTCTGAAAATGTAAGCCAAAATAAGTTTCTTCTTTCATAAGTCACTTTTGGTTATGATATTTTTTCATAGCAATAGAAAAGTAACTACTACAATATTATTGCTGAGGGAAAATAAGTGAAAAATTAGATATTTGATGGAATAATCAGCATAATAGTTTAAGAATAAAGTTAACATTCCCTTAAAATAAAGATAAATGTCTCTATTATCTCCCAATGTATATATTCTATTGAAAAACTTCATGGTCTCACAAAAAAAAAACTTCATGGATTTAAGTGGAAGGACATATAAATATCCATCTAGTCATATTTCTTAAGAATCATGGAACATGACACTTATAGAAAATGAAATCAGTTTGTGTTTCCACTATCTTTAAGGTTTGAAAATCATAAAGCAGATTTGTGAAAGGCTGGTGTAAAGGGCTAATATCACTCTCACTTTGATGGTGTCTAGACTCACCCAGGAGAAGTCCACTAGCACATCTGTGATGAATTGTCTAGGTTAGATGATTTGCGGTGGAAAGACCCACCTTAACTGTGGTTGTACCTGTCTACGGGTTGAGGCTCAAGAATGGAGAGAAAGGAGAAAGTGAACTGAGTGCTCACCCTATCAATGTTCTACTTTCTGGCTGTGGACACAAGGTAACAAGCTGCCTCAAGTTCCTGCTGCCATGATTTCTTCTGACAATGTATGGACCCTCAAAATGTGAGCCAAGACAAACCTTTCCCATTATCAGTTTTCTTTCTGTCAGTCATTTCCTTACAGTAATGAGACAAGAAATTAATACACTGTCTGTCTTTGAGAACTACAATCATCAGAGATGAGCCCTCTATTCATTTTCTGAGGCTTAGAGTTATTTCCTTGTTAATAACCAGGTCAATCTAAGGCTTTAGTAGAGGCCCTTATGAAAGCAGAAAGGGAGGCTATTTTTTTCATCTTTGCCTAGGGGCAGACTTGGCAAGGTCTGGTCTGGAGCTAGAGCCAGACTCTCAGAGAAGTTCAGGTTTGAGTTCCAGGTAACTGGATTTTCCCCTGAAGACACTAGAGTTACTAGTCCCAAAGCCACTGTGTACTCAGTCTCTGATGCATTTGAGACACCATGTGTTCACCTTGTACAGCACTGTTTGATTAGCTTTCTGTTGACTTCATCCCACTGTATGATAATTTTCTTCCAATTTTATTCAACTCCTACACTTAAAACTCTATATATGGTCCAGTGTTTTTTAATAAAACTGATCAGCATCAGATATAGCTTGTGCAAGGTCTCCTGACCCTAGTCATCCTTTCTCTATCTTCTCACTTCCTGGTCCTTTCTTTTATGACCCTATCACTGAATAACACCAACTGGTTCAGGTCGCTTTCTCCTTTATTATTCAACAGAAAAAAAGTTAAATATAGAAACATGCATGATTAATGGAAGCAGTAATCAAAATGACTTTAATATAAGTTGCCATTTCTATAGATATCAAATACAAGCAAGAGATGCCTTATATCCTAGTGCTGTGCATTAAGCTGTCCCAACTCCTAGGATCTGTAGCAAGGAAAACAGAAGCAAATGGAAATTTAGAAATTACTCACTTATCCCAACATCAGAATAAGCATTCTCATCTGAACCATTTGTAATCAAATGATTTGTAATGTTACAGAAAAAATAAAAATTAGCCACGATATAGAAGAAGGGGAATTATACATTCCTTAAAGTGCATTAAGAT
>JAQHUG010000002.1:10683890-10712722 GCA_028555095.1 Dicrostonyx torquatus
AAAATAAAAATATTACCATGAAGTCAACTGTTTGAGATTAAATTAAAGGAAAAATCTCTATTTTTACTTATTTTGTAGACATCAAGCTGCAATATATCTAAAACTGATTTAAATTATTTTGTAAAATTGGTATTTCCTAAAACATTATTAAATCAAGACTACAGACATTCCGCTTTCTTTGAGAGCTGAAAGACAGCTTCCTAATGCTAAGTCCGAGACTGAGCTGCCAAACAGTGAGCCAGCATCGTGTAGGGAGGAGTCTCACGACACCCTCAGTCACTTCTGAGTCCTCTATGGGATAACTCCTGAATATTTTCAGCTGGGTTTTCATCCATGCTTCAATGATGTGCCAACTGTTTGCTTTCCTTTGTCACCTTTTGAAATTTAGCTATGGGCTAAGATCAAGTACCAAATAACACGTGTGAACAGCTGCTACCCTTCTCTCATTTGTGGTCATTAATTCATAGTTGGTTATTTTTCAGAGCTAGAGCTAAGCCTTAAATTTCTGTTCTTGGAGAATGTTTTTACCTATTTTTTTAAAAAAAAATATGTTTGAGAGGTGCCACACATTGTCTATAATGTACAGAATAGCAAGCTGAAGGGCATTTCTTTGTTCAAGAAGTATTGAGAGTTCACCACACACCCAAGTTTCTTAGTGTCTAAAATTAGAACAAAGTGGAAATGTAAAAAAAAAATCCCTGTAATCATGGTACCCATCTGTGGTGCAGGAGGATAATAATCAAAATTTAAAGGGAAAGCATATGCTATTTTATCTGAAAGAAAGAGGCAGAGTCAGCTAAAAGTTTATCATTTCAGGCAAAATGGTTATAGAAGAGGCCACCAAAATAGCTCTAGGCTGGTCTACAAAAGAGAATAGGGAGGGCCATCGTAATTTCAGGACAAAGAGTATGACTGGAATTCCTCTTAGGACTTTGAAAAATAGGAATTTAATGGAACTTGAACAAAGAAATGGGTAAAAACAGGACATTGTTGTGGGATATTTTCAGGGTTTCTTGGATTGACGTAGGATTCAGAAGCTTGCACCTGCCTATTGTGCTGAGAATGAGCATCGTGAAACAATGGTAGAAGAAGATGAGTTTAGCCTATTTAAGAATCCTGTTATCCATGTGATAGTATGTGTCTGCAATTCCAGCCCTCATTAGACACAGGCTGGAAGACTGTGAGTTCAAGGTCAGTCTGGACAATATAGTAAGACACTATACAAGAAGGAAAAAAGTTCTGAAACAGTGGTTGACAATTTGAATTAACGTGGTAGCAGTAGTTATAGAAGAGAAGAAGTCATAGCCTATAGACTAAAGATAAAACGGATAAAATTTGACAATACAGTAGGCATGATAGGTGAGAATAAGAAAAATACTCTTCTCTGTTTCTGTTCTGTGTCACTGTTTAAAATATGGTACTTAAACATTTCCTATATCAGAATCACAAGAAAAGTGTACTTAAGTAGATTATTGGTATAACAAAGTAATTTTTCTCTAGTGCACATATTAGAGAACATTTTCTGTATAGTGCTAGATAGTAAATATCTGTTACAGCCACTCAACTTTGCCCCATAACACCAAAACCTCCATAGACCACATATAAAGGTACCAATGTAGCTATGCCCTAATACAATGTTAATTATAGGCATTAAAATGTAAATTTCCAAACCAGAAAATACTATCTTGTCTTTCCTTTTTAAGGACTTAGAAGTAAGAACAAACATTTGCTAATTTCTGAGCTGTACAGAAATAGGCATTAGGATAGAGCTCACCCACAGGTCATAGTTTCCAATTCTGCTCTCCAGAATAGTTGCCCAACATCTATATTTTAACATTTATGTAAGTGATTTCTTTGTGCACAAGAGTATTCTTGTGATGTAGGAATTTATATGCCGATTTAAAACTTAGCGGCAAAATCACAAGTCATGTCAATGAGGTAGAGTTCACTCTTAGGTCTTTCTGGTTGCAAAGTCGGAATACATGCCACAACACATCCCGCTACTAAAAGACCTGTTTTGTTAGTAGTTCATGATCTTGTGGAGACATAGACTAAAAAGAAGGTGCAGTGAAAGAAAAAGTAAAAGATCATTTTGTCCATAAAGCTGTTGTTTCTTCTCTGTGCAGTACATTGTGCTGCTCTTTTAATTACCAGTCTGCTGATGAGAAATCCCATCGGTGAAGGCTGACGAGTGAAGTTCTCTACAAAGAGCAAGCACTGCAGAAAATAAATTAATCTCTGGGGAAGAAGAGGGGCAAGCTTGTCAGTGCTCACCAACTGCTAATGGAAAATGATAATTCAAAATTTGTCAAACGGTACATGACTCTACTTTTCCTTCTGGCACACTCGTAAACCTGAATTCAAACAATCACTAAGTGAAGAAGAGCCATCTTAAAACACTCTGCTCCACAATGTTCATACATCCAAAGTAGGAGATCCTTTCTCAGAACTATGTGGGGACAATTTTAACAGCATTGTGGTTTTGTTTGCATTCTGATGATAACTTTGCATTAAGATTAAGCCTAAGGTGAAACAATAATCTTTTATAATAGTTTATATATAATATGACGTGAAGAGGTTGAAGGCTTAAAGGATAAGATAAGGTAGCAAACCTGGTTATCTTTGTTTGATCAATACATGTGTGCACGTTCTGAAATACTACACTATACCTATGATGATGTATAGAAGACTTTATTTAGACAAGTAAAAATAGAACTGTATTTAGCATATAACCCAGCAACAATAGAAACCAGATGGTTGCCAGTTTTAAATTATCTAACATTTTAAATGATAGGTTTTCGAGTTTGGGGATTAAATGCTCTTTTTGAGCTTAAAACACTATCGAACAGCACTGAACCATAGAGTTGGTATTTCATTAAAATCAGTAAGGGCGTTGCATCAAAATCTCTCAAAAGTGATGGCCATGAAGCTTGCTTTCAAGGTTGGTGAAGAAAGTGAGACTTGGAGACGGGAAATAGCTTGTGCACACGCTGTACATTTAGGTTTGGGCAGGGCTTAGACTAGAAAGCAAGGCACTTGTGTTTTGTTCTCTGGCTTTCTACTCCCATTGGTTGAGTGGTCTAATTTATAAGGTGCAAGTAATGGCAGATTTTGGCCAACAATTTGGGATAATTCAAGAAACATAACTGAAGAATCAAAAAAAAAGAAATTACATTAAAGATCATGAATCAAGAAAGTATACCATTTATTTAATAGGGAAGTAACATCTATGCATTCCACGAAGATTTCAGCTTCCAGAAAGACACACGAGGAAGAAAGAGGAAATAGGTCCCTGTGCATCCAGGGAATTTACCAGAAGCAATCATAGCAATTAATGAGGAATGCAGATAATAACAGGCTCCTCCTCCCAGGTAAACAGCAATCTTCTTATCCTGAATGACTTTGCTCTGGGTCCAAAGAAGCCTCCTTATCCATAGTCACAGCCTGTGGCAGGAACAGCTACATGCAATGACTGTACAGATGCAGAGAGTACAGCGGACTGCCCCCACTCAGGGCACCTCCAAAGAGTCATGCCCATTCGAGAGCTCCCTGAGATATGATGTCTTTGTAGTGATTATATCAGGATTCATCTTCTCCCTCTGCCCAAGCCTGTGTCTGTCACTCTGCCTTGAGTGTTTTCCTGAGAATACTCCCCATCAACTTGCATTGTGCAAATCAGCTCAGGGATTTGGGTGTACAAAAAAAAACCTGTTTAATGCAAACGTTTCCACTTAACACCTGTCAGCTACTTAAAATAGCTCTGGAGCTGATAAAAGAGCAGAGCACTGTGCTCTTGTTTAGCCATCACTGCCAAGGAGGAAGAGGACAACATCAGGGATTCAGTTAACGCCATCATAGCAATGTTTCTTATACTCAGGAACTAGTGAGGGAGCTAAGGAGGGTTTCTCATCACCTCCCTTTTCTTATAAAAATCCCGAGATGGCCCAATTCTCAAAGGAACAAAATATAAACTAAGCCTTGATGCCCGCAAGAGCCACAACATCAGGACTTCTCAGAGGTCCTGTTGGAAAATAAAGTTTTCTTAGAAATCACTTCATAGGATCAGTAGTTTCTTGTAGCACTGACACAGTTGGAGTTTAATATTTGTTAAATTAACTTTGACCTGCTTTATCTAGTGAACTCCTCAACGTTGCCTGTGGGGTAGAGTACATATGGACCCAACTTGACAAATACAGAGAATTTAGCAAATTGTTCATGGCACACTACAAGTAAGTAGAGCAGCAAGTTTTTAAATCCAGAAATCACTACAAAGACTGCAGAGGTCTGATCTTTACCCTCACACCATATGCGCACGGTCCTTTCAGAGAGCTGTGCTCTTATTTATAGACAAAACATGCAGAGTTAACGATGATGTTGCTGAAAGATGATGAGAGAATCACCAAGCTATTAGAGTAAATTAAGGGCCCACAGAAGGTCATCTAGGAGGTCGACAAAGCACTCTCAGCAGCATCTTAGAGAAAGGAGCTGGGGCTGGCAACACTGTCCAGAGTCAGTTTCCCTAAGTCCGACTATAGTGGATTCCATTGCTATTGCATAGTTCCTGTTTGACTACTTAGAAAAATCCTTCTAATTGTTTACAATGACTATCTAACTCAATAATATTCTATACTTTATCATCAGATGTATATCAGTAAAGGCTCCATTTTCTGTGTCTGATGAACAAAGCTGGGTATCCTGGAGACACAAAATGAGAAAAATAACAACTCTGTCCTAATGACATTTTGTAATTTTTTAATTTTCATCTGAGATAGGCTAAACAGTTCAACAACTATCACATTCATATAAAAAAAGCTAGAAATTTATTAACAAATATCTAAAGCATTTGGGAAAAAATTTCATGGTGGTAATTCATATTATAGTTCTAGGACTTGAGTGGTGAGGCAGAATGACCATTAAGCTCAAAGCCAACTAGGCTATGTGGCAATACCCTGTCCCAAAGAAAGAAGATAAAGGAGTGGGGAGAGCGACTTAAAAGGAATCTCATTCGCTCTCCTGAACTTAGAAGAGGTTACTGCATATTCAGAGAAAAGCAATTTACACCGGGTGAGTGTGAGTCCAATTGGCTAGTTTATTTTTAAATAAGAGTATGTATACTATATTAAATAAAACAAAATTGGCAAAGTTTTCTTTGTCATCTACTTTCCTTTTTATTTTTATGTATAGAACTCTCACACCATGATAGTACCTACTGAAGATTCCAACTTGGTTGTCTTTGAAGGTGGAAAAGCAAATAAAAATACTCTGTGGACACTATAGTGGGTAATTTTCAAGCTAATACATGTTGAAATTGACCCATAAAAGGAAATTTCACTTTAGTCTGTTGTAGGAAGCTAGGAAGTCTCACTAGACTAGACCTATTATTTTAATCCGAGGCTCCTTTTGTCCTTAAAGCTGTTATTTATGAGCACAGCGTAAGACTGGGTGCTTCCCTGGCCTATGAAATACTCTGCATTATTCACTCAGGGCACAGCTGGGGCAACCACTGTACTATCCCAGAAATGCACACGCTGGGAAGATTAGATACCCAAGTTCCCTGTGATTGAAACAAAAAACTTTGATCTCAGGAATTGTGTTATCTGGTACCTTGTAGGATCCATAATCCCAAAGAAAAAATAGTTTCCAATGAATTAATAATGGCTTGAGTCTCAACCCACTACACCAATTTTCACTGCAGCGGTTGTGTCTTTTATAGTCACACTTGATTAGTGTTTGAAATGTGGAGGAATTGCAATATGCATGGCTTTCAAAGCCCTTTACAGAATTTCATTTTATCACTCAGAGAGAGTCAATGAAAACGTAATAAGAAAAGCTCTATGGGATATTTTTATAGAAGTGTCAGAAGCCAGTAAGCTAACTACTTGAAAGAACTCAGATAGTAAAGACAGGGTTGGGAGCAGAAGCACTTCAGAGACTTTAGATCCAGTATTTTGCCTTTTATATGTCCTTGGAGAAAAAAAAATCATATGTACTACAATATCAAATAAGGAGGGGAGGGAGGAATAAACATATGCTTAGAATAATTAATTTCAATTTTCCTATGAACTAAATGTGAAGTTTTGAAGATAAGTGTCATAGGAACTGAACTGATAATACTATGTCTAAAATATTGTCAAAAAAGGAGAAAATCCTCATTTCCCTTGCAAAGACACTCCAGAGTCTCACCATATGGAAGTGAGTCTGCTTACTTAGTTGATTGTGATTAGTCCCACACAACTTCGTTTGATCTTGTTTTGCCTCCAGCAGAGATGGAAAATGCCATATCACCTTCTCTACAAACTAAACCACCATAATTCAAGTCTGCATTTGATTAGTATATATATATATATTTTAATATTTTTACTAATTCTTTGTGACTTTTGTAGTATGTATTTTGACCATATTCACCCACAACTCGTTCCCTTAATTCTTTCCAAATCATCTCTACCTTCCTATCACCCCAAATTGATGTCTTTTTCTTCTTTTCCATTTTTACATTTATTTTCCTAGTAACCTATTGACTCCAATTTGTGCTGTACATATAGTCCTGGGTGTGGAGCCATCCAGTGGAGGGTGGTCAATCTACCAGAAGTTATACCCTTAAAGAAAACTAATTCTCCGTCCTCCAGAAGTTATCATCTGTCCAAGGCTCGATGACCTCTTTCACTGCATGCTAAACTGAAGATGAGCTTGGTCCTTGTGCAGCTCTTGTACAGGCAGCAACAATCACTATGAGTTTACAAGCAGAGTCACACTGTCAGGTCCAGAAGACACTTGCTCTGACCCTCCCCAACCTCTGGGTCTCACCATCTTTACACTGCATATCCATGATGATCCCTGAGCTTCCTGGCACAAGACATGGATATCCCATTTGTGTCTGAGCAGTCACTTGTTCCCTGCACCTTGACTATGAGTTTCTGTGTTTAGCCATCATCCACTGAATGAAGAAACTTCTCTGTGGTAGGGTCTGAGCATTACTTGAAACTCAGTTACCATCAGCTCTTTCAACCCATTAAAACTTCCTTATTCATCTAGTGGAAATATAGAATATTATGATTGGGGCTAGGGAGATGGATGTCAGAAAATTTTCTTCTGCAAGGCAAGAGGACCTGAGTTTAGAGTCCAGGCAGCCACATAGAAAGGCAGGAACATGGATTGCTTGAGTAACTTCAGAGTTGGAGGGGGCAAAGACAGGAAGGTCCCTGGCTAGCCAGCCAGCCTGGATGAATTGATGAGATCCAGGTTCAGAAAAAGATCCTGCTCATAAAGTAAGTTGGAGAACTCCAAAGATTTTTTTTTTTGCCCAGTGCTTGAGTGTTGTTCTCACAGAAGACTCAGGTTCTCTCAGTACCTATAGGTTGAATGTAATTCTCTGTACTTCCAACTTCCGATCTCTGAAGATCTTACTCCCTCTTCTAGCCTTCCAGGATTCTGAACGCATGTGATACACAGATATACATATAGGCAAAACCCATTCACATAAAAAAGTATGTCTTTAAAAAATAAAAAAAAGGTAAAGATCACCAAGGAAGATTCCCAACATTGGCCTCTGATTTCTACACACATGCTGTGTATTTGAAACAATACAGAAGCAAGAACTTCTGCATCGTCCCCTTGTCAGGTAGGTAGTTAACAGTAGTGTATGGTTTAACTGACCTGCAATCACCTTGTTGCTTGCTACTCCAGTGGCCCCTGCTTGTTCTTCTGCCTCTCCACATCAACCAAATCATTTCGAAAACCCACTGGTACTCTTGAATCCAGGCCACCTTGAGCTGGGTGAAGTTTCTTGGCTCTGTCTGCACGGTGACTCTGAAACAGCAAGCAGATGTAAATTATCAGCCCCACATAAATGCCTGTTAGAGAAATGACAAGGGTAAACATTTGTGATACGACAAGTCACTACTCTGTGTCTGAAAGAGAAGGCTCTATATAGTTTAGGAATCTAGGTGTGGGAGTTCTGAGGTAGCCAAGTGACTAGAATAAAAAAGGTTGTTTAGCTTGGGGTTTTGTGAGACTTCTAACAGTGGGAGTGGGGACACTATTACCCAATTGTTATCTTGATAGTCAAGCAACCCAGTACCCTGTCATTTATTACATAACTACAAATTAATTCTGCATTAGTTTTAGTCTTCTTTAAAATTTATTTTTATTTTAAAATTTTATATGTACGAGTGCTTTGCCTGTATGTATGTGTGTGTATCACCTGAATACCTGGTACTCAAGGAGACCAGAAGATGGCATTGGATACCCTAGAGTTAGAGTTACAGACAGTTGTGAGATTTTACATGGGTACTGGGAATCAAACTCAGGTTCTCTGCAAGAGCCACAAGTTCTTTTCACCACTAAACCATATCTCCAGCACCATTTATCTCTATGCTTTATTTAGAAGAAAATTTAATATCTGCTCTAATTTGTATGCATTTTATTCAGTAGTTTGAAATTTTGACAAAGTCATTTGTTCAACTTAAGGATAATGACTCATCATAATGATTAATTATTAAGGCATACATCAATGGTCCCCTGTAAGTCACAGAGGATATATCATAATGTTTGACATTATACTGACACATTGCATACTTCAAAAGATACATCAGTTATGATCCCACACTCAAAGCCTAAGGGGGGAATTAAACTTTAGACCTTAGTTTCATAATCAAATCCAGATTAGAAACTTAAGAGTTTGAATGTGGTTATAAAATAGCAGATTTGTAGTTAAAATTAACCAGCCAAATTGGCCATTTACACTAGCAAATTTAGAGCCAAGGACAACACAATGAGTTTGTCTCTAAAGTTCCTCATACATACTATGTATGGAATTTAACACATTAAATCTTGGTTTTATAGAACAAAGGCTTATGAATCTTGGAAGTATATATAAAGAAATGAGAGTCCAGTATGATGACCTGATTCACCCAAGCTAACAAAAAAAAAAAATGGTGCGGCTATAACTCCTGGCCGCCACCACCATAATCTTTATGTCATTCTGTAATTCATTTGTCCTGTCTGTCTGCACAGAATAGTGATCTCACTGAAGGTTAAAGGTCAGTTGTGTCCTTGTTATTAATGTCCATTGCATGCAATTTTACAAGGCCCTATTACTTTAACTTTTCACTTACCCACATGGCTTCCTTTTGAATCAACAGGTTATTGAAACAATTGGAGGGTGAACAACCCACACTATTGTTTATTTTCTCAGGCCTGCATTCCCATGAAGTGATGAGAACACGTGTATGATAGCATGAGGGAAGCTGACCATGAGATGCCATTTAGCTAGGGTACCAATTGTGTAAGCCGAGGTGAGATACATCTATAGGAGTCCAGTTTAGACCAACAGAAACCATCTCAGGTTGGCTCAACCTCACAGCTTCATGAACCAATTAAATGTGATTTAAATTCTATGCGATGACCTTATTTAGGTAGTCATGCAACATCGTGTGGTGATGACTGTTTCATCCTAAAACATCTATCCCAGACACTGTTGTATGGCAATGAAAATATATGACAGCCTCAGACTGTCAAATACAGTGTCTCAGAGTGTTTATGTAAAGGATTAAAATAATGTGGTGAGTCATTTATAGATAATTCTCAAGTCCCCTTTCTAAAATAAAAAAATGGCAGCTTAGTAATACTCCCAGGGACTTCTCAAAGGACCATTTGAGTACTGATAGTAAATGCAACTATTTAGCATCATACGGTTTACATTCAGTTCACTTACAAACTGCAAAATATACAGCCATGACATAGTATGAAATTTTAAATCTGTTGTCAAGCCGGTATCATCACACAGTTTTTGAAACTATGAAGATATCTGCATAGCCTTTTGATTTGTAATTACATGCTTTTGGAAAATATATTCATGCCAAGATAGATGTTAAATCACAGTTTCTCAGTAGTGAAAAATAAGCTAGATTAATGGAAAAACTAGTTTAATGACTTTCTTCATATCAAATTCAACTGATAACACTAAAACATCGAGGGACCCCTGGCATGACAGTGGATAAAGACACTTGCCGCCAAGCATGATGCCCTGAGTTTGGTCCCTGGGATCCACAAGTTTTTATTTGATGACTTTACATTTGACTCATTCACAAACCACAAAACAACTAAGAAAACTGTACTCTGTAAGTTTTCCTCTGACCTCCATGTGTGCACTGTGTATGTTCCATCCCCGCTCTTTCTTTCGTACTCATACAATATAGAACAAACAAACAAACAAGCAAAAAACCATGTCGCCAATGCTTTTAGCAAATGAATAAATAAGAATAATAGTGGAAATTATGAATACTATACTACAAACTCTAAAGAAGAAACTTTAGACATTCTTCGTTTGAGACCTTTGTCATGAAGTCAAAGAGGAAAAAATAACCAACTGATCAAGATGGTTCAGTGTTTATTAAAAAAAAAAAAAAAACCTGCGTTTCTTGGTGCAAACATTTGTAGAAGTGGATATTTTAGAAACACAATAGCATTTCATAAATTAATAACTTCCTTCTACTCAAAGAACTTCCTAAGCAGAGTCTCCTCTAGTAGAGCCCTGTGGGGTTTTCTAAGGCTTTACTTTACTCATCACTAGGTCGTCCTGACCCCAGCACCTAACCTCAAACAAAGGAGCTGCATGTCCTGTAAGTCACTGACCCAATCCCAACTTCTCATCCCTTTTTCCTGAGTTTCCCATATCTTAAATTACCATTTATTTTCTGCATAGTAAAATTCCCACAGTGTTATTTCTCCATTGTCCAGTTGCCAACTGTCAACTTTCAGTTCTCTCATTTCCCAAGTCCCCTCTTATGGTTCTCAACTGCTTCTACTCTGAATTTCCCTTTCCCTTCACGAATCACAGACTTCACTCCACTAATATTCAGCTTTCAATTAGAGCATGGCTTCTACCTTCGTATGTTGACTAGAAGAGGTACTGGAGACCCACTTACTCTGTAAATGGTGATAGCTGTATTAGTTTTCCTTGGGTTGATGGTCCACTTCCCCTGAATTCTGGGCACCACATTCTTACTTCCTGCTATTTTCTTGCTTAACATCTTGCTATATACTATGTCTCTTATTGTTGCTATTTGTCTGCTAACCTGTAGTTAACATGAATCCTGGATTGATGTTGTCTCATCCAGTCTTAGTGTGGAGAAAATTCTGAGTGATAGTCACAACTAGGAAAACTCCTCATTCAACATCCCAACTGTATCTCTACACTACAACCAAACTTTTCCTCAGGCATTCATTTTATCCATCAAATATGTATTTCAAGTTCTGTGCTTTTAAGCATGCTAATTATTGCAATTATTGGAGACATATGATTATATAGTATCCTCTATAACTCTGATTCAAAATCCACTGGTCTAGAAGTGAAAGCTAGGGTCATATTAGGTAAAGTGAGAATCAAGAACTGAGTGTGAACAGAGAATCTTGGGTATGAGAGAATTGCCTGATAGCAGACATAAGAAGGGGGGTCACTGTTTGGCACTGCTTGGATATCAAACCTTCGAACTGAAGGTGGAGGTCCAGAGGAAACTGATAAAATGAAAGTTTGTGCAAAGAGTAGGTGAACTGGCATAGATATGGAAAGGCATGCATCAGGCCTGTATCACAACTCTTTGTTACACAATCAAAAGAAATAATTTGTTCTGCAGGATTTCCAATGAACTTGTCATAAAAATTCTGACCAATGATATTAAAGGACCACTGCATTACTTTTGATGCTATTCTTGTGTTTTAAAGGCAAATTCTTAGTTTTAATTGTGTATATCCATGCAATAATATCGGGGGACAGAAGGGAATACCCTGATTAGACATCTTACTTTGTAAAAGAGTAATCCTTTCCAACCTGATTTGTTTTTTTAAAGAAATCAACTCCTCAACTTTCATAAATAAGTGCTCTGTCCCAACATCTAAACTACTTTTCTTCAGACAGTCAGCTTAAGTGTTAACTCTGAGAAACGTTCAGGGTTATTCAGGGATTTTCTCCCTAACTTTCTTCCTATGGTTTCTTAGCCTCTGTGCTCTCATCAAGTGTAACCACATTCCTGAGAAATCCTAGGACTTGCTACAGTAACACTAATTCTGGTACTGAGCACTACATGCTCCCAGACCACCCACAAGAGACAGAAGCTGGCAGGTCATGTCCCGACTGCCACTGAGTTCTCGAGAAGTGGATGTAGGCCTTGGAGCAAACTTCCTTCATTCTCTGAATGCAAGGTCTTCTTTTTGTTTGCCTTATTTTTGAATGGTGATAATAATTTAATGATCAGTGATATTATTAATATTTTAAAGTTGGTAAGTATACGGAAGTTCTGAAAGTAATTTTTCTTCTTTGTCATGTGTCTTTATTTGTGTGTTCTCTTTGGTCACATGACTTCAGCACAATTAAAAAATTAGATCATCAAATGGATTTAAAAAGCAAGATATTTCTCATTGTGCATTGTAAGACTCTAATTTAATATGATACTTCAAAGGAGAGTATTAAGCAAGAAAGAACACGGACTATGAAAATTAATCTAGATCCGACCATCCACACCGTCCTCTCTGCCAGACAACATTCTAAGGTTTCAAACGATTATTCACATATGGTCACAGAACCATTCTCCGCCCAGAATATGTTCCTTTTCATGCCTACGGGGAGGGGTACATCCAGCTGCTACTCCTGATTTTGAAAACGAGGATGTTGCTTTGCACCCTTCTGCTCCTTTCTGTTCCTTTTAGCTTTCTATTGCTCCCGAAAGTCTGTTCGGGCCTTACTGCATCACCACACCAGAAGCTGAGTTCCAATTTTTCCACAGCTTTCCCAGGTTGGACTCTGGGCCACCATCACTCACCCTCCAGGCCCTGGGCTCCTCACTTTGACCACACCAGCTGGGCCCCAACCCACAGCTGATGAGGAACTCCACCAGCAGTCGTGTGGTTGCACAGATCTTGACACTGAGATCTTCTTGGGCCCAGTTTGCTTGACAGACAATCCAAACTGTCCATTTGATTAGACATTTAATAGGGCTTCTATCTCCCCATTGCTTTCTCTTGGATCAAAGAATCAACGGTCAGTCTTTAGAAAATGAATATATATATATAAGTACCTATTTATTGTATCGCCCTGATAAGAGATAACAGCTCCCATTCCAGCCCTTCAAAGACTACCTCTTTCTCTCAAACTGATTGCCATTATATCAAAGCAAAGCCAACTCTGTTGAAGCCGTGATAAGAAAACCTTATCATGTATCGTATATTAAACATCTTACCGTGTTCTCTTGGATAAAACTTTTCAACTTGCTGTTAAGACTGTTGTAAATCCCACTTTCAAAGACACACTTCAAGAGTATATTTTATATATCTGACCCACTCGAGTCATTCCCCCTCACTTCTCTAAATTTCTGTGAATTTAGCTGAAGATGGTGTAAGCATTAGAAGCACTGCTTAACCAAAATATTTCTGTCGTAAAATGAGAATAGAATGGATAGCTAATTTGTACCACTGTTATTCTGACAGGCGCGAGAAGCCCTACAGTCTTCAAAGATGTTTTTCCTGTTACACCACGTACTAGAAAAACTTGCAGAAGAATTAGCTGTTTTCTAGCTAATGTGGCAAGCACTTGTCCTGCAGATGCCAAGATTGGCTTACTTAAGATGCTGATGTCATAAACACCACAATGGTTCTTGGTGCACAGGCAAATCTTTTTCATTCTTCATTATGTTATTCTCCTGCAAATCTTAAAGAAATTGGTTTGCATGGTTATGGTCCACAAGTTTCATAGTTTCTGTTTTAATGGAAAAAACTCACGGCTCTCAGGTTCTGGGAGGGTAATTGGTGGCTAAATGGCAGACAAATCATTTTATTTAGAAATTTAAAAAAAACAGAAAGTACGATGGCATGAAAATGATGTGGCACTGTTTTGGTTAAATTAGTCTGGGTGCAATTAGTTTTGAATTAGGGTCCATATGAGGAGCATTTAAAGAGTGTCCAGCAGAGCTGTCCTTGCTGCCAGATGGGAACTGCAGTGGAGCGTATAATATGTCTGTGGCAAGCAATATTATTTTGAATTTGTTTCTTAAAAATTACATTTTAAATCAGTTTGATTTTCCCAGGACTACAGCACATGCTTTCCCAGGAAGCTTTAAGAAGAAGAGAATATGACAACTTGGTCTAAAACTGTGTCACTTAGTCGACTGAGCTGGGAACGGTTCTGAAGAGTATGACTCAAGCATTC
Source organism: Dicrostonyx torquatus (assembly GCA_028555095.1). NCBI lineage: Eukaryota > Metazoa > Chordata > Mammalia > Rodentia > Cricetidae > Dicrostonyx > Dicrostonyx torquatus. Next base: position 10,698,088 of record JAQHUG010000002.1, read on the forward strand.
ACACTGTAGAAATGTTAAGTGGCATCCCTGCGCTAAAATGTTGCCAAAACTAAAAAGCTTGTGTGTCTATGAAGAAGTGGCCAACATAGGGTAAGGTCTGTGCAAGCTGCTGTCTGTCACCTCACTCTGACTCAGTCCCGACAACATCCTGCCACTTGCTGCTCTTCTGACTGCTTCTTGCCCACAGCGGTTGCTGCTGTCTTCATTGTTTTTTTTTTTTTTTTTTTTTTTCTCAGTAAAATTCATTTATTATTCCAGTACACAAAAACATTTCCTGGTTTGTTTCCAATTTGTTTCAAACCAAAGTAGCATGAACTTGCAGACTCTGGCAGCTGAGGTCAGGAACAATACAATGTGTAACAAAGAACGACCTTAGATTGACAGTACCTAAAACAATACAAAACGAGCTTTTCCACCTGGTCTTGAATTCAGTAGGTAGCCGCAGATGACTTTGATCTCCAAATCCTCCTGACTCTGTCTTGCAGGTGCTTAGATTGTAGGACCTGCAATTATGAACTATGCTTGGTTCATGTAGTGCTGTGGACCAACCTGGGGCTTCTTATGGGCTAGACAAGAACTCTACCAACTGAGCAACATCACCCTGTAAATTGATTCTTGATAATATTTATAAATGTTTTAAAGTGAAATTTATTTCTAATGGATGGGAAAACACAATTCGACAATAATATGTGATGTTCCATACATATATTGTGAGTTGTTGAAAGGATTTCTAGGCACCTGTATGAAACACCTTCTCCGAATTATAGCTGAATCCTAGGCACAGACTTTCTTTTCTGGGTCACCCCCACACTCTGTCCCTGATACCATCCTCAGCTCTTAACTGTTCCTTTCTATCTTTCTCCCAATAGAACTGGAAGGTATCCTGCATTCGTTTCTCTGTTTAACTATTTTTCTTATTTGTTTTTAACCTCCTTGTGTCTATGGAATATAGTCATCATTACCTTTTACAACTCCCCATCCTCAAAATCTCTCACTCTCCTTTGCTCACACACACACTCCTGCTAACACTGTCCTTCCCCCTCCCTCCTGAAGCCTTATCTGCCTTCTCCTGGCCTCACTTCGCCTTCCAGGCTGCCTTTGAAGCCCTATGCCAACAGCTGGATTGTGGTGATTACAAACAAGATCCTCAGTTTTTTCTCATCCATTATTTGCCAGCCCCTAAATTTTTCTCTCACCAATCCCCAACGTTGTGTAATTTACTACTTGTCTCTGATATAAATTAATGTTCCTGTTGACAACTCAGTTATCTCAGGATCTGTTTGATACCAGGCCCTTTCCTCTTATCTGACATGTGATCTCTGCAGTCTAGAAATCCTTGGACTTATGAAACTCCCTAACCACTTCATCAACTGCGACAAGGCTAGGTGAAACCTGTTTCGCCATCTCTTATCTTCACTGCTGTCCTGTAGATCTGTCTCCTGGCCAGTCATGGCCTCTTGAACTGTCAGCTGTGATACCAAAAGGAGTTCTGCTCAAAATTGAACCTGATGTAGTTCTCTCATGGGTGGTGGGGCTCTCAATGCTAGTTCTTTCCTCAAGATTTATAATTGTTCATGGTTACTAGGGGAGAGAAGTTCCTGGGAACTCATCCTTTCAGAACAAAATATGGACTGTCAATCCTTGCTGGAGAGGTGGATCTCTTTTGTTCAGTCATGTAGCAGCCTATAAATTGCCCTTGTTCCTGCAAATAATCTCTTGCTCACCTTCATGTAAGTAACTGTGGGTAGACTAATAGATTCATCCAGCCAACATGAGGAGAACTTTGGTCTATTTCTGTCCGTGATGCTTTGTCTGGGGTGAGAAGACATTTTGTTGATTTCTCAGAGAAAAGTCTCCCTACTACTGATTTACAGTGTGCTCTCTTGCCTTTCTTGAGGGCCATCTCCCAGCAGCATGGCTGTTCCCCTTCCTCCCTCACCCCGACTTCTCAAATCAATTGCTCTTCTTACAGTTTTCATCCTCTAACATGTGCTGGCTTGGTCCTAACTCTAGTAATACCACCCTGCTCTTCCAGCTAGTTTTCCCTCTCTCCCATTCTACTGACTCTGCAGAGTGATAATCCATTTCCTACTCGATGGCTGCACTGACGACACTTTCATTGCTAACATTCCACATCACACAGGCTTTTTGAAGACCTCATGGCTCCTCCTCTTCCTCAGCTGGACATAGCCCTGCTAAGCACCTCACCAATTCTGAAATTTGTTTGCCCTCTGCTTTCACACGTCACTCCCTTCTGTTTCCAGGCTTCTTCTCTCTGTGTATTTTGTTGCTGTTGTATCGTTTTGTTTCCATTTTGCAATAGCTTCTAAATCAATCATCTCTACAGCACTTATTCGTTATCTGCTTTCGTCTTAGGGTTTTTTGTGTGTTGTTTGTTTGCTTTTCAATTCAGGGTTTCTCTATGTAACAGTCTTGACTGTCCTAGAACTCGCTATGGAGACCAGGTTGACCTCTAACTCATAGAGATCCACCTGCCTCTGGTTCCCCAGTGCTAGGAATAAAGACATGCACACCGTGCCCAACTGTCTGGAATTCTCTGTAAGGAAATTTTGAATACAAAGTTCCCATATTTGTACATTGAGTTGTATGTACATACTTCAGAAACAAATATATAGCATATGTGCTTGCTCTGGTGATACGCCACGTGCATTTTCAAAAACTCAGTTAAAATTTTAAAAGGAAAAATTCAGATAAAAACACTTTAAGTAAAAGCTTTATTTTACTTAGTGATATGTTTATGAAGCACTTTATCATCATCAACTTGTAAGTCTAGATTTAGAATTTTATAGCATATGAATTCAACTATGTGCTCATAATTCAGATAATTTATAAACTAAGAGAGGTAATGACTCTCCATAATAGACATGAGTCCTCATAAAAATACATGGATCTAAACAGAAAAAGTCTCTCATTAGTTGCTTCTGTGAGGGCAGGGAACCTGAACCCAGGTCTTCATGCTTACGTAGTAAGCACTTGACTAAGTAACCTCCTAACTCTGTTTCCACAGTTTTAAAGTTTGAAATCGGGCAGGCTGTAAAGAGTATAGCCTGTTTTTATCAGTGAAGGAACACAAAATCAGAAATATGCCCAAGCAATCGATCTTCAAGATGGTCTCTGCAAGACAGCTCTTTTATTACAGTAACTTCTTAATCTTTTTCGATCAAAGGTAACTCAAGTATGCTCGTTCATGTTCTCACTACTTTCAGACATTTAGTATAGATCAGATGGGAAATGTGTCTGAATACGAGTAGATACATCTTTCTTTCTTTTTTTTTTTTTTTTTTTTTTGGTTTTTTGAGATAGGGTTTCTCTGCAGCTTTGGAGCCAATCCTGCAACTAGCTCTCGTAGACCAGGCTGGTCTCAAACTCACAGAGATCCACATGCCTCTGCCTCCCGAGTGCTGGGATTAAAGGCGTGCGCCACCACAGCCCGGTTACATCTTTCATTTTAATAGAATGTTTTGTCATTAAGATAATCAGCACATCTTTAAAAGACGCAGATGAATGCTAGAAACATTCCCCCTACTTGGGTGATTCTACTATATTTTATAACTTAGTTCTATAAATTAATAATATTCAAAACATCATGTAGAAAGAACTTTGGAAATTCCTGGCTACAATTTCTTTGCCCTAGTAACTTGTCTATAATGAAGCTGCAAAAAATGTATTCCAAAAGTAGAGTCATTTTTAGCCATCTTTTAGTATAATTTTAAAAATTCTAGAGAGTGGTTGTAGTTATTCAATTCACCCAGAAAGCAATGTTTTCCCTAAAGAAGCCATCAGAGACAGAATAATGGCATAATACATAAAATTCTTCTTCGTGTACTTCATTATTGAAACACAATCTAGCCATACAGAAAATACATTTGTCTGTGAATAACCTGGATTTTCATGCAGCTAGATAGTCTCCCTTGATGAGTTACGTTTTCATACAAATAATAACCACCTAAATTTATTTTGAGCTTACTAAGCACTGAATGCTATTCTAGGCTGTTTAAAAGTATTTGCATAGTGAGATCTTCAGCTTTTTGTAAAATTCTTTCAAGGACATTTTTTTAAATAAATTGTCTAAATTTGTCATTACATTGTTATTTCATATCATTTTAGCAATTTTTGGAAATTACTAGTGTGCCCAACAATATATAACACTTTAACTCTGCTTTTTAAGGTAAAGAAGTTGACATGATTTTTTCTGAATTTTAAATGTAACAAAGCATTGGATTTACAATAACAGTTTTAATCAATAGAAAATTATAGACAATTATCTTCATATTCTTATTACTTAACTTAAAAATATATCATTAATTATAACAACCTATTTTTTTTATCCAAGGCTAGCATTAAATAATACAGAATAAAGTATGGTGAAGTTCATTGTCACATAAGAGTGTTTGAAAGCTTCATTTTATTCTTCCTTATAATTTCAAGTTTTGACTGAAATCTTGAAAGCAATAAGTTCATGTTTATTTCCTCTTAATATAACTGATAGAAAAATATCAGGAGTGTGGAAAAACTGTTAATTTTACATGTTTTAAAAAAGATTTATTTTGCCCATAAGCACAATTTATAAATTTATTTACTGTAGTATATAGTACTTTCAATGAACTAATAAAGGAAACACAATTCAGTGACTCAATGCAAATCAAATTCACCCATGAACTTACCACCCCAGGAAGTAGAATATTCCCACCTCAGCACAACTGCATTTCAATCAAACTAACCACCATCCTAGCCTAGTTTATTTTCATCACTGTTTAGAGTTCCATAAGTTTAGAGCATACTTAAATCCACAGTATGCTCTACTTTCTGGTTGGGTTCTTTCTTTATAGATATAACACAGGATATAGATATAACACAGCATGAATATACTGAATAGGAACTAAAGTGTTTGGGTTGATTCTAACTTTTAGCCATTATAAAAAGATACTATATTAATATTTATTATTTCTCTGCTTCTCTTTTGTACATTTTTGTTAGGTGTACATACATGCAGATTTCTGTAAAGATGCATGAAAGTTAAGTTCGATTAACAACTTATGAGTATCAAGAAGATAAATGCTTGTATTTCTGTGAGGTATTTTCCAGAGAAGATTTGGGGTGTACCCACTGTGAATGAGGTTACCACCATCCCAAGTCTTGGGCTCCCAGACAGAAATAAATTAGCTGAGCTCCAGCAGTCCTCTTTCTCTGCCTCATAATATGGGCAAACATGCCCCACTGCCATGCCTTCCTCCCCATAATGAATTTTGTCCTCTCAGACTAAGAACCAAAATAAAGTCCCCTCCCTTGGAGTTGCTTTCTGGTGGTTATTTCTCAGATGAGTGAGCATAGTAATAAATTCAACACATTTTCACTGGGTGCATATTCGTCCAGCATCATAGACCCTGCAAAAGATTTTCCTAAAAAAATACATTCAGGAATGTGTGAAATTTTGTTTCTCCATATTGGGAGTTGTAACTGTCTCTTCAAAAAATCCTAGAGATACTGAAGTGTCGGTGTTACCTCCTCATGGTTTTAATTAGCATTTCCCAGTTCACTGTATAGCCTAAATAGCTTTATGTGGGTTGCTGCAAGTTCTTTTTCTAATTACCTAGATCAGCACTTAGACATTTTAATTCTGTGACAAATGCTTGAGGGAACAATATATGGAGGGAAAGGTTTAATTTGCTCACAGTTTCTGAAGTTTCAGTCTATTGTGGAAGGGAGGGGGTGCAAACTGAATTAGTTAACATGGTGTCCGACAAAATAAAGCAAGAGAGAATTTCTATTATCACTGGTTTTCTAAATTCTCATTTTATGCTATCATGGCCCCTAGCCAATGAAATGTCATCATTCCTATTCAAGGGAGGGCATTCTTTCCAATCATCCTGCTCTGGAGACATCTGTGCTCACTTCCTAGACTGTTTCAATTCACTGAGAGTGACAGTCTAAACCAAATATCTAAATTTCACACCTATTTGTAGAGTAAGTAGTTGAGCATCTTGCCCATTTTCTCCATCCCTCTGTGTTTTGTTACTGGATATATATACATATACATGTGTTTATGCATATACATATATACACATATATTTGTATGTATATGTTATATATATTTATAAATAACTTGTTTTCAGAATATTTATTTTCAGAATTTTTGATATTTCTTAGCTATTAATATTATCCAATATTTCCTTCTCTTATGGATCTTGTCTTTCACTTCCAAACAGTGTTTTCTATAATTTTATTTTAGCAATATTTTAAAAATACTTGTTCATTTTTCTGACTTAATTTCATTTAAACAAGAAAATATAATCATTACATCATTAGATTCATTGTAATTCCATGAAGTCAAGAGTGGATGTCATTTTATGTCCTGACTTGAGAGATACTGGCTATCTGGAAACAAAACCAAGACCTAGTAACCATAACTCTCTTATAACTTTGAAATAATGATCAAGAACTACTAACTTAAAAAAAAGAAGGGAGAAAGACATTTTATGAATCCCACTGCTATGCACAACCCTGGCTGTATTCTTTTTAGGTAAACAATCTTCCTATCAAGCCTTGGAAATTAAGTACAAATAAACAGAAAAACAGGACAAAGGACACTTTGGGAAGATTCATCTTCACAGGCAAGTCTTTGAATATATGCTACCTCAGTTTATGATATCTGACTTGTGATAACAAGGAAGGAAACTGACAAAATAAGTAAGAAGTTAAGTGAAGAAATTGAAGATGCTTGGCAAACAGTAAAGGGCCCTTAAAAAGCCACCAGTTAATTTGAGTTTCTCTGTGGTCACTATGTGACTGCCATTCTGAGTCATATTCACTTGTAGCCACAGGAATACAACCAACAAAATCTATGCTGTGGGCTTCTCTATAGAAAACATCCTCTTTCCTTGCACATACTGAGAAAAAAAGTAGAAGGAAATACACATTCGAAAAGACATAAAATTAGGTGCTAGTAAGATGGCCTAGTGGGTAAAATCACTCACAATCAAACTCAAAAATCTGCATTTGGTTCCAAGAACTCACATAATGAAGAGGACCAACTCCTTTAAATTGTCCTTTAACCTCCCAGTGTACCCAGTGACACATGTGATCCAGTCCCCCAAAAATAAAAGTTCAAAAATGATAAGACATAAATATATGCCAGTCAATTGCATTACATGAAGATCCTTTAGAGCATGACTTAAACTATAACAAACAGTTTGAGAGACAGCTAGGCAAATTTATGTGTTTATCTGACTCATGATGATGTCAATAAGGAATTACTGCTAATGTCTCAAGTATGGTATGGAATCGTTTGTTTTAAATATCTTTATCACTTAGAGTTACCCATAAAGCAATTTATTGATGAAACTAAATGAAATGATATCTGATTTATTTCTTATATACACTTCAGTTGCAATATAGAATAAAGATATAGATTGGATTAAATTCACTTTCCACTGACAGTTGGTGAAGTCAAGAGACAGTACGTGGGGGTTCATCATGTTATTCTAATTATTTTGGAGGCGTTCTTGCATTTTTCCCATTTTAAGTAAAAAAAATCAATAAATATATAGTTTTCCTAAGACGTGTGATCAACACAATAATACACTTATATCCAACATAAGGAAACATCTTCTGGATTTCAGAAACTTTTGTTTCTTAACTCTTGAGGTAAATGCCAGTGATCGATACAAGGATGGGGTGATAATGCTAGATTTTCTATGTCCTTAGAGGACTCAACTCAATATATTTCCAGAAGGGTAAAAGAAGCCCATAGTGTGGAAGTTTTACAAAGGGTAGAGCAAAGGTTGTGAACTAGATAGCTGGACTTTTTGTTGGCTCTCTAAGGAAGGGTTTTACTTTCTCTCACAATTTAAGGAGAGATGCAGTCTACTGTGGCAGGAAGGCATGGCGGTGGGAGTGTGAGCTGCCTGGTCACCACTATGTCTGTAGTGAAAAAGCAGATAAAGAAAAATACTGGTGTTCAGTTTATTTACACACACACACACACACACACACACACACCTTTTTTTCTTGCGTGGGGCCCTAGTGCCACCCACACTCGATATGAATAATCCTTCCTCAATTTAATAATTTTGGAGAAATATTTCACAGACACAGCTATAGATGTGACTCCTAGGTAATTTCTAATGCCCTCAAAATGCAAAGAAAATCAACCATCACAAGCCCACTCCCTGTCAACTCGATATCTGAATACATCTTGTTTAAATCACGACACACCGTCATTACTTCACTGTTGTTGAATTTTCTTTTACTCTAGCCCCACATTGGAGCACCAAAATGTTGTTGCTGGGTTTTTTGTTGTTGTTGTTTTGTATTTTTATTTGTTGTTGTTTTAAAACTCTTTTAGCTCTTTGCTTTTCTGGGGGCCTGTCATCCAGATCCCAAATAAATGTGCACAGATGGCCTTATTACTACTTATAAATGCCCTGCCTCAGCTTGGCTTGTTTCTAGCCAGCTTTTCTTAAATTATCCTATCTATCTTTTTGTCTCTGGACTTTTAGCTTTTCTTACTTCTATAATCTTACTTTCACTCTTATTCCAAAAGTAGCTGGGTGGCTGACCCCTGATGTCCTCCTACCCTTATTCTCTTGTTCTTCTCTCCTCCCAAATTTCTCTGATTTTTCTCTCTCTGTATGGCAGACCAAACTTTCTGCTGCCTTGACTATTCAACTCTTTATTAAACCATCAGGCAAAGAATCACAGCTTCACAGAGTTAAACAAATGAAGCATAAAAGCATACAACACATCTTTGTATCATTAAAACAAATGCTCCATAGCATAAACAAATGTAACACATCTTAAAATATTCTAACATCTCACAAAGGCTCAAGTCTTTCCCATTTCCAATATGCAAAGTCCAACTTCATGAATCCCTCTTGTCCTTAATATTCCCAGCATTGACAAAAGTCTCTTCTGAGCATTGACAAAGTCTTAACTATGAGCTTCCATAAAATCAAAATATAAGTATTCCATTAAGACAGGACAAATATTTCCATTCAAAAATGGAAGAATAGAAGGATAGCAAGGGAAGACTGGACCAAAGCAAAAAACATTTTTAAAATATTTCAAAAAAAGCATGTATTTCAGAAAATTCCAGTTCCAAGAGATGAGATTCTGCTAGGAGACCAGAAAAGGTAATAGACCAAGGACTGTCCAAGCATATCTTGGGCAAAAAAAAATTTAAGACTGGAAATTTTCTATTTCAAATCAAGAAGGTGTTTACATGCTTAGCTAAGCAGAGGCAGGCAATGGACAATCAATCAAGTATGTACACTTTCTCAAAAACAATTAGCATTGTCCAGCATTAGGAAAAAATAAGCCCAGGGGACAGTGGCTAGAATGCAACGCTCAGCTGACATTCTCAATGACTTTGTCATGCAGTGTTGGATGTTTGCCTGTGTCGTTTGAAAGGAAAAACAATATAACCAAGGTGCCTATAGTTCCACCAAGTTAGCCCCATGCAACATGCTATGGAATTTATTCAAAAGTGTGGATATCTTGAGAGAACATATCAGATAACAAAACAAAGAAAAACTGAAGTTACTATATACAGTTATTATTTTTTAAACTTTAAATTGGATATGAAGGGAGCGCTGTCTCTCAATGAAAAAGAAATCTGTGGCCAGCAAGCAACACAACAACATGGTGAGTGTTTCTGTGCAAGACCAACTGTTCATTAGAGGAAGTTCTTCGAATACAGAGAGCACAAGAATTCTTTCATATTTTCAACATCCTGAAACCATCCCATTCTACCAGTTTCAAAGGTTATGTTTCTAAATGAATTTTCTGCCTTCCTTTTACTCGCTTGTTTAAAACAACCTGGTCGGTTCTTCCCCAGCCGTGTATAATATATTTAGGGTGTCAAGCCTTTGAATAAAGGGGGCACAGTGTTTTCAGAACTCATGTTTGCAGATCATGGGAGGCTTTGGGAAGAACAAGCCATTCCCACGGACCCTGTGATCACCTGGCTCTAGTCTAGAATGACAAAAACGGATATTTGCCATGGCGACTGAGAGTCTCTGGAAGTCCTGTGTGACAACTGCCTGGGAAGTTCCTCCAAACCACAGGCATTGGTGGATGAGAACACGTTTTTTCTGGCACCCTCTGTGTTGTTTACTTTGGGATTCGGAATACTTGTGTTTGTTTATTTAATGAAAAGTCAACGATGCTTCCACAGAATGCTGGAGAAGTCTGCTAGCGTCAGTGCTTTCTGAAAACCTTCAGCTGTGAACTTCAAAGAAGTTGTTAAACTACTATATCACTCCCTTAAGGAAATCAGTATTCCAGCTGAGGGGTTTGACAAATGCAGCCCCTACGTCTGAGAAACTGAGCGATGACTTTGAACTGAGGGTTCTGGTGAACAGTGCATGCAGAGGCTGTCTCAGAGCTCTCCTTATTTGCATAAATGCAGATCTTCCATCAGTCATCCCGAAACTCCTTCCAGCGAATGTCATCAACCAAGAAAGATTAACTCAAAAATGCAAAGGAAAAGATGTGGTTGACACCACCTCAAGACACACTATCCCTTATTCCTCTGAGGGAACAAACCTTGCTCTGAGACATGCTTTATTACCTGAGCAACCTTCTTACCCTTATAACAGGACACCCTTTCACTACCATGTCCTTCCTCACCAAGTGCCAATTTCTGTATCCCAGAATGCGTTGTAAGCTTCAAGTGTCTGATCTTTCTTACGTTATCATATTTTGTGAATTCCAGCACACAAACATGTTAATTAACTATGGCTTTTCTTCTATTAATTTTTTTGTATCAATTCAGTTTTTTTATTTTGGACAGAGAATCTGGAAGGGTGGAGGGAAGCTGTCTTCCCCTTACGTATACACCAAATAGAACCCTTGGAAAGACTTATAGGGTACAGTAACATAGATGAGATTGTACACAGTAGTCAAGCTCTCCATCCAGAAAAGCACTTCAGAGTGTTTAATAAAGGGGTTAACGAAGAAAGTGTGTTTGGATTTGCTGCCTTTTATACCTATATATGAGATTCCAGTTTAATTACCAGAAAGCTTGCTATTTCTCTATTAGTATGAGTAAATAACACATATTTAAAATCATGTATTGAAAGTTAATTTGGTTATATATAATTTGCAAACTAAATTGAAAAATAAATTACTCAAAGATCTAGGTGATTATAAAATAAGCATGCACTGTATTTGAAACTGCAAGAAAAAAATATCAACCTGCTCCTGTATTTATTCTGGATATAGGACATTGAATAAGGCCGAGGACAAAATTAATAATAAGGGATGTTTATGAGCCAACAAATTATAGATATGGGTTAAGAATACCAAGATCTAACCCCAGGATCATATAAAGATTTTAAGTGCATTAAAAATGCAAGATCCATAGTTAACATTAGTCCAGCAAAGGATTTAAAGCCAAAAGCTGATAAGTAAAACACAATTATAAAAGACCTAAACAACATTCGCATGTAATAAACAAACAAGCACATAGGTTGAAACCCTATCATTTGCAGACCTATGTTACATGTTTATAACATACACCCATGTTATTTTTCTTTTTGCCATTTTATGACTTCTATATTCTTTATATCCTAAGGTGGTGTGAGTTGAGTACTCCTTTGACATTTTCTTTTTGGTAATAAGAGGGCTTATATTAGTTTTTGAAATACAGGAAATGATGGCTAAGGAAAAATTAAATGATCAAAAGAATAAAAGAAAAATACTTAGATCTTCATCAGTATCATTTTCTTAATGCTACCAGAAGAAAAGTAAAACAATGTACAATATAAAAAGTAACTTGTTGAATAGTAATTATTTTTGTTAATAATAGTCTTCATTTCTAGGGCATAATTAGAACCTTCACCATTACTAACTAGTATTCAAGATTCTGGAAGGTACTTTCCATGTTACTGGAGGAAAAGTCATCATTAATTTCACCAAGTACAAATCCTGTGACATACACGATATATTGGTGCAATAGTGGAACAAACATTATAGGAGTAACCAATCACTTCACTTTTTTTTTTTAAAGAAAAGTGTATTTAAGGCACACTTCATGAGAACGAATCCACACCCCACACTGATAAATCAGCCAAAAACTGAAACTAGATAAGTCATAAACTTAGGGGAAAACAATGTTATTATTCTGCTAAAGGAACATAACAATAAAATGACCTCTAATGACATGTGGTTACACCCATAAAACAGAGCATTATTAACCCTTATCAGAGAAGCCTTTTCTTGCAGTAGATAGTAATTAACAAAGAGATTCACAGGTGGAGAGCATGCAGAGAGTGAGACACTTAGGAGGCCTTCATGGGATGCCTTTATCAAATCATCTCAACGTACATTCATCTAGGTATAAGAGTAGGCAGGAAGATTGTTGAGAGCCAGAGAAACAGTGTCTTCCTGACACAGGACCCAGGACTACACATATATGAAGTCACAGAGATTACAGCACACACAGGACCAACGTAGGTTCAAACCAGACAAAACCCTAGCACTGAGAAGGGAAAACAGACGTGAAGTGCCATCCACAAACAAGAAGCTATTTACAGTTAATACCTGCTGGGGAAGAGAAAATCAGTTTTCTTCAATGAAGTGATTGAGTATATTAACTACACTCCAGAAAAAGCCCCAACCCCAGCTGACCAGTACAAAAAGAGCTCCATGTTTGTTTGGTTTTTATTGCTGTCATGTGTGTGCTTTTGCTTGTCTTTTAGGATTTTGGCTTCTGATTTCTGTTCTTTGTTTTATGTTTTGTTGCTTTACTTGTTTTCATGGGGGGCATTTTTATTTTGTTTTAAGACAAAGAGAACATGAATTTGGATGGGTAGGAAGGTAAGGAGGTTCTGTGAGGAATTGGAGGAGGGGATAAGATATGATCAAGATATATTATATGAAAAACTTCAGTAATATTTTTAAATAGGGGAAAGTAACAATATTTTCTTACATTGCCTCATAAATAAATTCTACATGTTTTTTTGTCTCAAAAGAATAAATAAAACATTACTCATTTGACCTCTGTGTGGTATTCAAGTCTAAAATTTCAAGTTGCCTTAAAAAGTAGGTTATTGCCTTTCTGGTTTTGGGTTACCTCACTCAGAATAGTTTTTTTTTTCTAGTTTACTATTCATTTACTTTCAAATTTCAAGATATCATTCTTTTTCACTACTGAGTAGTACTCCGTTGTGCAAATGTAGCACATTTTCTTTATCCATTCTTTAGTTGAGGGGTATTTAGGTCATTTCCAGGTTCTGGGTATTACAAATAACACTTCTATGAATACAGTTGAGCAAATATCATGTGGTATGGGTTTGCATCCTTTAGTTATATGCACATGAGTGGTATTGATGGGTCTTGAGGTAGACTGATTCCCAATTTTTTGAGAAACTGCCATACTGATTTCCAAAATAGCTGTTCGATTATACACTTCCACCAGCAATGGAGGAGTAGTACCCTTACTCCACATCCTCTCCAGCATAAGCTGTCATTGGTGGTTTTGATCTTAGCCATTCTGACCAGTGTAAGATGGTATCTCAGAGTCGTGTTGATTTGCATTTCCCTGATGGCTAACGATGTTGAACAACACCTTAAATGTCTTTTGACCATTTGGGATTCTTCAAAGATGTTAAGAATTCTCTGTTTAGATCTGCACTCCATTTTTAATTGGATTATTGGTATTTTGATGTCTAGTTTCTTGAATCTTTATATATTTTAGAGATAAGTCCTCTCTTTGATGAGGGGTTGGTAAAGATCTTTTTCCCATTCAGTTGGCTTCTGACAAACACAGTATGTATTCACTCATACGTGGATATCAGAAGTAAAGCAAAGGCTAATGAGCCTACAATCCAGAACCCCAGAGAAACTAGGGAACAAGGAGAACCCTGAGACAAACAGACATGGATCTCCTGGGAAGGGTAAAAAGACAAGCTCTCCTGAGGAAATGGGGAGCATGGGGTGGGGGAAGAGGAGGGATAAGGGAGATTGGGAGTGAGGAGAAGAACTTGAGGGAACAGGACGACCGAGATGGGGGAATGACAGAGAGGGACAGCAAGGAAAGAGATATCTTGATTGAGGGAGCCATTATGGGCTATCAAGAAACCTGACAATTGGGAAAATCCCAGGAATCCACAAAGATGACCCCTAAGCAATAATGGGAAGCGTACCTAAACTGGCCTTTCCTTGTTATCAGATTGGTGACTACCTTAGTTGTCATCATAGAACCTTCATCCAGCAACTGATGGAAGCAGATGCAGAGATACACAGGTTAAGTACTTGGCCAAGCACCAAGAGTCCAGTTGAAGACAGGGAGGAGCAAAGGGGGATCAAGACTAGAATGGGTATAACCACAGAAACACTAACTTCAGCTAGTGAGAACTCACTGACTCTAGACTGACAGTGGGGGAAACTGCATAGGACCAAACTAGAACCTCTGAATGTTGGTGACAAATGTGTGACTGTGACAGACTGTGGGAGTCACTGGCAGTGGGACCAGGACTTATTCTGAGTTCTTAAACTGGCTCTTTGAACCAATTTAAGAGCCATCATTTCCTGTATTTCAAAAACTAATATAAGCCCTCTTATTACCAAAAAGAAAATGTCAAAGGAGTACTCAACTCACACCACCATAGGA
>JAQHUG010000002.1:10761256-10818041 GCA_028555095.1 Dicrostonyx torquatus
TGACCCACAAACAGGCTAACCGGGGACTATGAAACTCCATTCTGTTAGTTTGAAGCACTAATCTTTGCCTAACTATACAACTTCCCTTACTCTTGCTCCCACACTTTGGCTGTCTCACTTCATTTTGAGGCAAGACCTCACTCTGAAACCCTATGATAGCCCTGAACTTGCAAGCTTATTACTTAGCCCAGACTAACACCAAATTCACAATTCTTAGGCTTCAGATTGTGGAGTTCTAGGAGTAAGATAAGCAATCTTGTTCTGGCCAATTTTGCTTTTACAAATCTGACATAGTCTGGTATGTATTACATTAAAAAATTTTAGAAATCAAATCATTGCAATGTTTCTGCTAACTCTTACAAATGAACACTGGAGAACTGGCCCCAAGTCTTCTCTTACTTACTCAAATATCAGTGCCTTAAAAGTGTAAACAAAAACAGAATAGACTAAAACCAAGAATATTTTCAGGTAGGTAAATGTTATATGTATTGTCATTTTTATAGGAAGAATGAATGACTATCATCATAACTAATGTCATATTCTTAACCATCCTTTGTAATTGGATACTAAGTCCATCATGGAAACTATTAGCAGGCTTGAGTTTGGAGAAATTAAAGACATTGAGGGAGTTCTATATTCTAATGCCCAATTGCCCTAGGTGAGGGTGGGGTCTCTTGAGAAACAGCTTTGTCAATAAGATGCAGACATTCCAAGAGAACATCAACAGCATTGACAGCTGTAAGTATCCCATAAGACACTTCACATTTTTATTTTGGCACTAAGATGACCATCTCTAAAGCATACCTCTGAACACAACATTGAAAGTGTAACATTAGTTTTCCTTTTGAAGTAACAAAAGGCTGAAGTAATCTAGAATGTATGTTTTGCAGCCTACATATTTGAGAAGTAAATAGGATCCCCATCCCTCCAACAGCTTGGCCATCTGTTCTTGCTTCAGGAAGCTTCAGGGAATAGTCAGTGTAAGGAATGTAAACAACATTATCAACTGCTGGGAAGACTCTGTGGAGCAATCAGAAAACACAGCACACTACTTTAGGAATGCAAACCCAGGCTTTAGAAAAATGAAGGATATGCTTATTAATATTTAAGCATATTAATGTATTTTAGTGTTTATTTTCAATGAGTACATAGAAATATCAAAGTTACACCTATCATGTTTTGATATATGTACATACAACGTATATTTAAATTAGATTACACACCTTTATCTTCAAACATTTATCATTTCCCTTTGAAAAACTTTGCCAAACTCTTCCTTTTAGGTCCCAGTCATGCATAGTTCTTTATTTCATTATAGTAATTTTAGTGAGCAATAAAACTCCAGAATTGCTCACTTCTGTATAGCTGCACCTTTATTCCTATTGCTAACCTTCCCCAGATTCTTGAAACAACCATTTCACTTGCAAATCCTAAGAGATGACTTTTTTTTTACATTTTTAAAATTTATTTGTGTGTATGCGTGGGTAGCGCGAGTTTGTTTTTTTCTCTGATTTTTTATTACTTTATAAATAATAGAAATTAAAATTTCCACTTCCTCCCCTCCTCTCACTTCCCTCCTGCTCCCCTACTCCCCTTCCCTCCTCCCCCTCCAGTCCTAAGAGAGGGCAGGGTACCCTGTCCTGTGGGAAGTCCAAGGCCCTCCCCCCTCCATCCAGGCTTAGGAAGGTATGCATCCAAATAGAGTAGGATCCCAAAAAGCCAGTACATGCAGTAGAGACAAATCCCAGTGCCATTATCATTGGCTTCCCAGTCTACCCCAATTGTTAGCCACACTCAGAGGGTTCAGTTTGATCCATGCATCTTCAGTCACAGTCCAGATGGCTTTGGTGAACTCCCATTAGTGCAGGCACACTGTCTCAGTGTGTGGATTAACCCCTCATGGTCCTCACTTCCTTGGTCATATTCTCCCTCCTTCTGCTCTTCAACTGGATCTTGGGAGCTCAGTCCAGTACTCCCATGTGGGTCTCTTTCTCTATCTCCATCTGCTGTGGGACAAAAGTTCTATGGTGAACCTTTGTGGGGTTCTAGGCAATCCACTGATGGGAGAAGATCTTCAGCAGCCCCACATCAGACTAAGATCTGATACCCCAAATACATAAAGAACTAAAGAAACCAGACATTAAAATTCTAAATAACCCAATTAAAAAATGGGGTACTGAACTGAACAAAGAATTCTCAACAGAAGAATTTCAAATGGTCAAAAGATACTTAAGGATATGTTCAATTTCCTTAGTTATCAGGGAAATGCAAATCAAAACAACTTTGAGATACTATTTTACACCTGTCAGAATGGCTAAAATCAAAAACACCAATGATAACCTATGTTGGAGAGGATGTGGAGTAAGGGGAACACTCCTCCATTGCTGGTGGGAATGCAAACTTGTACAACCACTTTGGAAATCAGTGTGGTAGTTTCTCAGGAAATTGGGAATCAACCTACCTCAGGATCCAGCAATACCACTCTTTGGAAAATACCCAAGAAATGCCCAATCATACTACAAAGGCATTTGTAGTTCAACTATGTTCATAGCAGCATTATTTGTAATAGCCAGAACCTGGAAACAACCTAGATGCCCCTCAGTGGAAGAATGGATAAAGAATGTGTGGCACATCTACACATTAGAGTACTACTCAGCAGTAAAAACAATGACATCTTGAATTTTGCATGCAAATGGATGGAAGTAGAAAACACAGTCCTGAGTGAGATAACCCAGACCCCAAAATATGAATATGTATGTACTCACTCATTAATGGATTCTAACCATAAACAAAAGACATTGAGCCTATAGTTTGTGATCCTAGAGAACCTAAGTAATAAGGTGAACCCAAAGAAAAACATACAGAGATCCTCTTAGAAATTGGAAGCAGACAAGATTGCTGGGCAAAAATTGGGAGCATGGGAGTGGGGGAAAGGGGAGAGGGGGAGAGAGAAGGGAGAAAGATGGTTGAGATGGAGGAAGGACAGATATGGGAACAGAGAAGAAGATATCTTAATTAAGGGAGGCATTGTGGGGTTGGCAAGAGGCTTGACTCTAGAGGGGTTCCCAGATGTCCAGAGGGATGTCCCCAGCTAGGACCCTGAGCAATGGAGGAGAGGGTGCCGGAGTAGACACTGGAAGGCAGGCATCTCTCCAGCAGCATTTTCTCAGAGGAAACATCCAGTACAAGGACTACTGGATCACAGGACCACTTCTTTTTTGACTCTCTGGGGAAGTTCCATATTGATTTCATTTATGGAAATAGTTCACATCCCATCAACAGTATGTAAAGAAATTCCCCTCTATTCAATTCCTGCCTACATTTAATATTTCTTACTCTATTATCCATTTTAATTGCTTTTTGTTGTTGTTGCAGTTATCCAGGTCTATACAGATAGACCTAAATACCTATATCTATACATATAGACCTGGATAACAGTGTCTTTGTGTATATTTTGCTAATATATATAGAAAATATTTTGTGTAACATTTGTAAATATTTTTCTTCCATTCTGCAGGTTGTCCCTTTATTCTGCTGTCTCCATTGCTATGTAGAAGATTGTCAGTTCACTGTTAGCCCATTTATCTATTTGAACTTAAATATTTAAAATGAATTTGCCTAGGTCATGTGGCTGGTAGGACTGGATTATATTCCAGGTGCTATTCTAAGCATTTTTCCTAAATGAACATGCTTAATCCTTACAGCAGCTCTCTCAAACATATTATTTTTTGTTTTCTTTTTTGTCTTTGTTTTCTGAATGAGAAAACTGAGGAAAAGGGAGACCTAATATTCACCCTATAATAAACAATTACCACGACTAAATAAAAAAATTCAATCCTTCATAAAAACAGACAAAGAGTAGCAAAATTCATTAAAACCGTCTTTTCCAAAACTCTAGAAACAAAATTGTAACAATCTAGCAAGCATTTATAAAGGGGAAATTATGGAATATTAATATGTGAGTAGGTAGATAATAGATGATATGTAACTATACTAGGTAGTTGATAAATTTATTGAAAAGATAGGTGATAGATAGATAGATAGACAGACAGACAAACAGACAGATAGATAACAACTTAATTCATAATAGCCAGGACATGGAAACAACCTAATGCCTCTCAACCTAAGGAATGGATGAAGAAAATGTGATATATTTACATGATGAAATATTACTCAGTGGTTCATAAACAATCACATTATGAAATTTTCAGACAAATGATAGAATTAGAAAATAAGTCATCTTGAGTGAGGTAACTCAGACCCAGACAGACAAGACAAGCGTTGTGTCTACTCACTCATAAGTAGATATTAACTGTAAAATAAAATATAACTATGCTGCAATCCAAAGACTCAGAGACTAGGTAAGAAGGAGAGTTTAAGGAGGCAGGCATGAGTCTCCCTGGGAAGGGAAAATAGAAGAGATCTCTTGGGTAGATTGGGGGAAGGTGGAGAGAAGAACCATGAGCAATCAGGTTAGGGAGGTGGAGGGAAGAGTGTACTGGAGGAAATGATTGGAAGAAGGAGGGGGCATTTCGGGGTTGGGTAAAAACATGGCACAAAGGAATCTCCCAGGAATCTACCCAGCTAAGACTCCGAGCTGATGAGGGGCCTGACCAGGCAAGACTCCTGGTGGAGGGAGTGGTTACCAGTAATCTTTCTTCAAGAAGTCAGACAGTGTTATTAAGATGAAAGATGGAGCTTTGCTTTCTAATAATCATATTCAGGGGTTGAAGCTAAATGTCTGGTGCCATTTTCTAACATACTTTGTACTTTTCTTTTTCAAAGATTTATTTTTAATCACATTTATTTGTGTGTGTAGTGTGTGTGGGGGGGGTGTCAACCAGAAGAGGGCAATGGATCCTCTAGAGCTGGAGTTGCAGTCAGTTATAAGCCCCTGGAAACTTGGATCCTCAAGAAGAGCACCAAGGTCACTAGACCACTGAGCCATCTCTCCAATCCATCTTCAGTAGTTTTCTATTATTGAATAACAGGAGGTTAGAGCCCCAATGTAAATTCTAATTCCTATTCCACAAGAAAAAAGGAAAACTGTTTTCTTTCCCACTCCTAACATTCTCATTTAATCTATGAGTGAGACCCATAGTTATTGCCTTATTCCCGACTACCCAGACCTTTAAAGTTAACGATTTACTGCTAATTATAAGGCACTAGGATGCATTTCTAGATTGCAGCATTCTACTTGAAAATAAGTCCTTTAAAAATTTCATGTTTGAATATTTTCTTTAAAAGATCCAAAAATATAATGATCCCAGTGGCGATCCTCTTTTTAGTGTGATCATACAATATACTTTTATAGTTTATAAATTCTTTGTAGACAGGGCTATTTTATTTAATCCTTATTCATTCTTGTTCTTTCCCCAAAAGTAATGAAATATTAGAGAAATAAAATGTATTTACTTTAAAGGAGTCCAAATATTTACAAATATATTTCAAAAGCAAAAGAAAATGTCATTAATGTGCAGATAAAGCTGTAGGAAGAAAATCCCATCTCCAGTGTTAAAAGTCTAGAAATACCTTCAAATCATGGCAATTCCTGACTCTTCATGATTGCAGAGCAAATGCTCTTAACCACTGAGCCATTGCTCTGGTCCTGCAGTAACTTTTTATCAAGACATAGTCACTGGGCAGTGGTGGCACACACCTTTAATCCCAGCACTCGGGAGACAGAGGCAGCCAGATCTCTGTGAGTTTGAGGTTAACCTGATCTAAAGAGTGAGTTCCAGGACAACTAGGGCTGTTACACAGAGAAACTTTGTCTGGAAAAGGAGGGGAGTCTCACTCTATAGGCTGGACAGGAACTCATAACAATCCTCCTGACTCGAGAGTCATCTCACTTATCTGCTCCAAAGCTTTGAAGGCTTCCAATTTTATTCTTAGAAAAAATAATAAAGAGTCCTCCTAGTGATCTGTGATAACTCTCCACAGCCCGAGGTACCGTTGTTCTGTTTAGTTTAGTTATCCGTCTCTACTTATCCCAACCATCCAAGAATGGTTAGTGTGCAGGAGAGAAAGATATCTGAGCCATTTTTAGTTTTTGCGTCAAAATTGTGTGTATTATGTGTATGATTAAAATCATTTTCAGTGCGAGATTTTTCACAGTGTGAAAATTTATTCTCTTGTCCAATACTAGACAAAGACTAATTAAGCATCCCTTGAGAACAATTATACACATGTTCAGAACACGGTAACTGCTGTGCAGAATCTCTCAGATCTCAGATAAGACAGGTACACTGGTAATAAGACTATCAAATAAATCCTCGAAAGAAAAAAAAAAGCATAAATTGCTGAGAAAATTCAATGAAACAGTGATCAAGTTCCCTTGAGTCCTTGATTAATTGTCCTCTGTAAAATTTTCCTCAGTGAAGTGCGAACTACCCAGAATTGTCAGTATAGTCAGAGGAAACAGAACAGGCAGAGAGGTGTCTGTATTGACTCCACCTCATGCTCAGCACTTACAGCTCCATATCTGCTAGGAGATGCTATAAAACACTGTCTTTCCAACAGTGTCGCACACTTTTATTTCTGCATGCAAAAAATATATACTTGTTTCTATACTTGCTATTGTTTCTAGGCCCAATATTCTTCACCTAAAAGAAGGAACTTTGTTTCAAATCATAAAATTTGTAAATTAAACTCATAAAGTTTTCTCTTTGGTGAGGTCATATAATTCCTTTTGGGTGTGTCTGTGTGAAAAAAAAATTAGCAATATATATTTTGGAATAAAGACATATGGATTAGTGCAATGTTTCCTATTATTTTCTCTTTCTAATCGTGCAAGGAGGAAAATGATATTGTACTGAGAATGGCAGAGGCAAGCACAGCATCCACAAAAGGAGCACAAGAGAAAAGGCATTGAAACTGATGCGCACACACTGCCTTTCCAGTATGCATGGTGGATCTGCAGGCCAGAGGCTGGACAACTGATGGTGGACCTTGGACATTTAGATAAGATACCTCAGCTAGAAAGATGACCAGAAAACCTGTGAACTATCTCATGGGGTTATGTCACAGTGGGTCAAGGCAGTGAAGTCTGAAACATTGGAGAGTTTTACCAGTATTGCTTAGGAAAGACACATGTATTTTAGAAAGTGCAATATATTTATCAATGTGACCTGATGTCCTAAAAATTCTGGGAAATGTCCATTTGACATGTTTTGCTTTTCCTCTTTTATTTTTAAACTGTTCCCTGAAAACCCCATGTCACCAATCAAACTGGAATTACTCTTCCTCTCTACAAAACTACTCTGCTAAAGACTGATTACCTTTTAACTGTGATTTGAGATTTAGTTTTCAGAATAGGAAATAGCAGTTTCACAGAGTGGTCTGGCCGAGCTTTATAGAACAGCTTCGCTCAGGCTGACATGTGCTTTTATTAACTATATTTCCTGTAGCTGCACAGACAATGAGAAATCCACTTCAGTGAGCTGAGCCAATTATAATAGAGCAGGTACATTTTTCCCCTGGCCTGGTCATGATGTCAAATTTGTGATTAGAAAGGCCTTGTGCTTTTAGCTAAATGAGGCTAAATTTCTTTCCATTTGCAAGAACAAGCTATTCCTACCTTTCACTGCACAGCCTCTTGCTATCTTAATTCTAGTCTCTCTACGGCAAATAGAGTCATAAATATAACACCCTTGAGATGGAGAAAACAATATTGTTATAGTTATTTGCAAGCAAGTTTGCTTAGTTTCAGGAAGGAATAGTCAGCGCCACCACATGAAATCAATGCATTGATGCGTCATGTAATGCAGGAGGCAAGAGGGACAGCAGCACATGAGGAATGGCTCTTTGTGGAGCTAACATGGGTACCAATTTTTTAGGCAATGAGAGGAAACTTAAGAGAAACATCAAGGGTGACTAATATGGGAATGTTCATTTCAAATGGATGGATGTCAGGTTGAAGTAGAGTCCTCTAGAAAAAGGGAAAGGATGCCAGCATTCAATCAGGTTTCTGAGATGCGGAACTGAGACAAGGAACCATGGAGGTGTTTCTAAACAGAAGTTCCTGTAAAGAGTCTCGCAAAATAGGTAGAGGAAGATGAAAACAGAAGCCCAGCTCCCATTATATAAAAAATGGGCCCCATTAAATCATGCATACACTTTAAATACCAAAGACACAGAAGTTTATAGTACATTGATAGGAAGACCACGATCATCCAGCATACAAGAAGGAAGTCTAGAGACCCTTCTTGTTTTGTCTCTTTAGAGTTTTTCAGCGACAACAAGGCATCCGGTTGATATTTAAGGCATCCGGTTTAATAGTTTTAATATCAACTCTTTAATATATATAGTATGTAAATACAAAATTTGTCAACTAGAGGAAAGGGTTCACTGTAACCTTTCAAATTTACAGGCAAGGATACTGCAATGATCCCAAATCACACTGCAAATGAGAAACAAATTTAGGGTAAAACCCATAGCCTCTTAATTTTTCGGGATAATGTTTTAAACCATAGTTACCTAAACTCGGATGAAATGTTCAATATTTTCCACAGACTTAAGTTTATTTAAAGCCTAAGAAAAGACAGTTCTGTTAATAAAAGAACTCAGGTGGGAATAAGCTAAATTTTAAAGGTCAGCAGTCAAGTTATGAAATGAAGATTCTTTATTAAAAGTAGGGGTGGAAGTGCAGTCAGGGAAGGCAGCTTTTATTTTTGTACTCAAATAGACATGATCTTAACTGCTACTTACGGCCATCATCACTGTTCTCCTGGTGCCTGGTAGCATCAGGTGCCACAATGTCCTGTTTCTTTCTTTCTTTTCTTTTTTTTTTTTTTTTTTTTTTTTGGTTTTTCGAGACAGGGTTTCTCTGTAGCTTTGGAGCCTGTTCTGGAACTAACTCTTGTAGACCAGGCTGGCCTCGAATTCACAGAGATCCACCTGCCTCTGCCTCCCGAGTGCTGGGATTAAAGGTGTGCGCCACCACCGCCCAGCCTAATGGCCTCTTTCTTGACATTTCTTTTTCTATCATTGTTCCCTACCACCATGGTCTAATCACAGCCCCAAACCAGAATGAGATCTATAAAAGGGGTTTGGTTCCCAGCATTGCTCCATTCAATCCTTCATTTACTTCAGATTTCCTCTTGTTAAGTCACTGTGGAAACCTCAATACCAGCTCACACAGCACAGTCTTTTCACACTTCATTTCATTCCACATGTGCTCCTTTCTAAACTTAGAGAATTGTCAGAAATTTCAAGAGATATTCACGTGCCATCAATGAGAAGATTCAACTGGATAGGCTGTCAAACTATTTAACAGGATGGAAAAATCAAATCTAAAAAATCAAATTATCCAAATGATTGTTTAATTTTTTTAATAAAATTATCACAAGGTATTTGATTTGTTTTAAGTCAATGAGGTCCTTTAAGAAGTTCATTAAGTAGAATGAGGTAACTGAGATTCTACGTTGCTACTGAAAAAAAAACCAATGTGAAAGAGAAGACTTTAAACACAAACACACACACATACATATATGAGAAATAACACAATAGAATGGCTACATTATATAATACACAATAGGTAAATTGAATCAAGAAAATGCAGGATGATTCTGGGTCTAAACAAAGTGATTTCTGTTAGATTCAAAGAAACAATACTCAGAGAGGGTTCAGATTCAGATATTGGCCATCAAAGTACAGAACATTTATTTCCTGTTCATTACTGTCACCAGACTTAAGTACATCCATCTTAATCTACAAGTGCACTCTTAATGATTCCTTTAAAAATATGAGAACTGATTTCATTTCATAGCTTTGGAAGTTTAAGGTGAGGAAAACCTGTTGTAGCTGTTATATCTACATGGAAATATGCTAAGCTGACTGGAAACTAAACAAAAACAAAAAACAAAGAGTAAGACAACAAAGGATGTTAACAAGAAATACAAATTAAGTTTTCACATAAATATTTTTGAATTACAAAGTGCCAAAACCTATTTGAAATGAAGAGCCGACCTTTTGATTAGCAGTTTTTAAGAACCTTGACTTACAGGACCATGAACTGGAGTAACGGCATGGAGCATGCCAACTCATATCTGAACTCAGATAAATACAAAGTATGTCCTTCAACAGCACAAATACCCATGCTCCTAAGGGTCAGACTGAGCAAACTCATATAGTTTATTCAGAATCAACTTGATTCCTGCTTTTGTACATCATTTCAAAATACAATTATAACAACCTTGAAAGATCTCTTGAGGGGATTATTAATAAGCAAATAGTTTTTCTAAAATTGACTTTGTTGGGCTAGAAAGATTGCTCAGTGTACAAATTGTAAAGTACTTGTTTTCCAACAATAAGGGCCTGAGTTTGAAATCAAAGCATGCACGGAGCTATGCAAGCATGTCTGCACAAGCCTGTAACCCATGCAAGCATGTCTGCACAAGCCTGTAACTCCAGTATTGGGGCTTGGAGTTCAGCAAATCCTGCCAGGCAGTCTTCCAAAATGGCAAGCCCTGGTAGAGTGAGAGCATCTCTCTAAAAACAATGAGTTGGAGAGCATTGGGGAAAGATGTCTGATATTCTTCGTTTGAGTCCACAAACATGCACATAGACATATGTGCCCACACTAGCACATACCACATACATGTGCCACACAACCATCAACATTCACCATTAACAGATACATAACTTTGGCTCTCTTTAGGACAACAATAAAACTCAAATTCCTTCCTTACATATTCTAGCCTATAGCCAAAAACTAAGGATGGTTAATTTCTCAATAGTAATATTTCTTTATTCATTAAATTTTCTTTTTGACTCTCAGCACACAGCTTAGGTAAAAAGGAGAATAAACAAAAAGAGCAACTGTTCTCAGGGCATTGTTGTATATTGGTAAGCATGGAAGGATTGAGCAATGCCCTTTCTTCATGTGAAATGTTTGCACATTACTTGGCAGTTGTGTGTTTGAACTGAAGCCTCCTAACTAAGGCCATCACTTCTAGCTGCCACTCCCAGCTCATCTGCTCCACTAAACTTGGCTCCTTCTCCTCTCTCAGGTTCATGTCTTCACTCCAGAGAACCTACATCATCACTGTGACATTTCTCGAAGTGAGTTCTTTTGTTTAATTCTTGCCAGGTAGGGGTAAGCTCCAGGCATGGCCTCTTCAGACTTTATAGATGTGGCTTGAATACATATCCAATTATCCTCAAAATCCCATTGCCCAATGGGAAGGCACCAAAGAGATCACATGAAGTCACATCATTTAGCATCAGAGGACCAGAGATGAAGAGTCAATTTCCTCTACCCATAATGTTCAACATGAAATCATTCAAAATGTAGTCAGCAAACTCCTGAAAAATGGTCTTTTCTCCCATTCTGCTAACTTCCCCAACACTCATTTACTAGGTCTGAGATGTGAAGAAGACTTTAGTGTTTACCACTTTAAAGACATTTGCTTTTGTGCCAAGATGGGAGGGTGGCTTATAGTGCTGAACTTGACTATAGGTTCTAAGTCCTACCTAGGTGGATAGTCCAGCAACTCAGTTTTAAAAGTGGGGCTACATAAAGCTGCATTTAATTTTTAGATTTGGGGTCATCTGTATGGTTCTAGAGTCATATATTAGGTTATATACGTGTATACACATAAGCATGTGTCCATACATCACTTTATTGCCAGGTCAGCTAATATGGAATCATACATGTATTTGTCCCTGAGTCTATAAATGCATTAATGGTAGAAATGTAAAATAGATAAAACAAAATATTAATTATATAAAGTTGCTGGTGATTTTAACTTATTTTTATTTATTGTCTAATGAATAAGACATCCATTCATATAACAGTCACACAAGTGCATAGCAACACATGAAAACATAAATGAATCTTTATTGAACCTATGGTCTTAGTTTAATATGCCAGTGCTGGGGTATGGCTGAGTGGGAGAGTGCTTACCTAGAATACATGAGTCCTTGAGTTTGACTCCCAGCACAGACAGAGAGAAGAGAGAGAGGGGGAAAGGGGAAGATGAGTGAGAGAAGAGAGAGAGAGAGAGAGAGAGAGAGAGAGACAGAGAGAGAGAGAGACAGAGAGAGAGAGAGACCAGCCTAGGAATGTAGATTAGAATAGAAGAGCATGCTTCACTAACAGACATGAGTCCTTGAGTTTGACTTCAAACAAGGGAAGGTCATTCTAATGATGTAACTTAGTTTTAGGGTGTTTGCCTAGCATATGTAATTAAATAAAATGTGTAATGAGATGAAACACCAGCATATCAAATAAAATAACCCCCGTAGAATAGGTAAATTGATTTTTACATAAATGCAATGTAGCAAAGAATAAGAAAATTCAAAGCATTAGTTAGTAAGTAGTATCAATATAATATAAATAATCCCATAGTAAATAACAAATTCAACAATGCATAAAACATAGATACACAAATATACATATATTCACTCTATGTATATATTACATATATACATCCACATATATGCTTGCATGTATATGCAATATGATTCCAAAAAAGTCCACATACATAGGCATGAGTCAATACATGTTTATAAAACAAAAATTCTTTGAAAAAGTAGTAGTAAAAAGAATCGATGAAATGAATTGATGACTTGTATATGGGTAAGTTTTAAAGAAATGTATTTCCAGGCTTCTAAAGCATGGACTTTAGTTGAGGAGATAGAAATATAGAAGAACATTTTGGCACTCTGTAATAATTATGTAAGCTATGGTAGTAATTTGTGTGATCTGTAGTAGAAACCTTAATTAGGAGCACCAATCACAGGTCTGAGAGCTGGAAAGGTAGGGAAGTACCAGGAAAATTTTAGAAGTCTAGTTCTAAACCAGGCTTGCCCATGCTTACTTTTAATCCCAGTTCTCAGGAGATAGTGTCAGGATGGAGAGTTCAAGACCCGCAGAGGCTACATAGTAAGATACTTACTTCATAAAATAAGACAAATAATTCTAGCTTTAACGCTAAATGATAGCTCTCTTTGAACAAAAAAAAACACTTTTGAATTTATTAAAACTTTATTTAAAAGAAATTTCCAATAAAACACCATACATGAAAATTAAGCATACCTTAGTCTGGTCTACAGAGTAAGTTTGAGAACAGTCTCCAAAGCTACACAGAGAACGCTATCTCAAAAAAGAAAGAACAGACATGGAATCAAGGAAAGAGATATTTTGATTGAGGGAGCCATCATGGGGCTAGCAAGAGACCTGGCACTGGAGAGATTCTCGGGGGTCCACAGGATAACACTGGCTAAGACCCTAAGCATTAGAAGAGAGAATGCTGGAACTGGCCTTGCCCTGCAGTCAGATTGATGAATATCTTAAATGTCATCATAGAACCTTCATCCAGCAACTGACAGAAGCAGAGGCAGAGACACATAGTGGAGCACTTGGCTGAGCTCCCAAAGTCAAGTTGAAGAGTAAGGACTAAGAATATGAGCAAAGAAGTCAAGACTAATATGGGGACACCCACTGAAACAGTTTATCTGAACTAATGGGAGTTCACCAACTCCAGATGTACAGGGATAGAATGAGCATAGGTGCAAACTAGTCCCTCTGAATGTGGTTGGCGGTTGTATGAATGGGACAGACTGCGGGGCCACTGATGGTAGCACCAGGACTTGTTTGTCCCTACTGCTTGTACTGGCGTTTTGGGAACCTATTCTCCTTAGATTAATGCCTTGCTCAGCCTGGATATAGTGGCAGGGCCTTGGACCTTACCCAAAGCAATGTACCTTGACCTCCTTGCCCTCTCTGAGGAGTGGATGGGGGTGGGGAGAGAGGGAGGTGGAAAAAGTGGGAGAAGGGGAGGGAGGAGGAACTAGAATTGGTATGTAAAATGAAGAAAGATAGTTTGTTTTCTTTTTAAAAATAAATTAAATTATTTAAAAAAATCTAACAAACAAACAGAAATTAACAAGATCCAAAATCTAGACACCTCAAAGGACTTCCATATAGAACAGCCATTCCGAAGCTGTGGTGGTGTTTGTGGTCCTTCTGTCTATGTGTTGCTTTTAATGATTAATGAATAAAGAAACTGATTTGGCCTATAGCATGGGAGGAAAAGGCGGAGTTAGAGAGATACAATGTAGCCCCACTGGAGACAGACACTGGAACTTTAGCCAGTAAGCCAAGGCCACGTGGCCATACACAGATTAATAGAAATGGGTTAAATTAATATAAGAGTTAGCCAATAAGAAACTAGAGCTAATGGGCCAAGTAGTGTTTTAATAAATACAGTTTAGTGGGATTATTTCAGGTCTAAGCTAGCCGGGAGGCCAGAAACCAACAAAAGGCCCTCCTCTTACACTGTGGAGTTTCAACACTGGATTTTACGTCTTCAATATCAAATATATTTTTATAGACTTAGCCCCTCCTTCCCAAACCGAAAATTCCAGGTCAAATTAAAACTAAACAACAACAACAACAGCAAAAACACTATATCCTATTTCCTGAGTCGTGTCTGTTTCCTGTATTAATACCCTTACTTGTTCTCCTTTGTACATATTATACTAACATTTATACTGTTTGTATAGAAGTATACATTATCCTATAACTATAACTCAGTTTTCTTGTCTATCAACTGAAGATACTAACAATATGAAGAAAACATTAAAAAGACAATAATTTGGAAACTTAATATAGCTACAGCAAAGAGTGGGAAATCCTGAACACAGCAGGACTACACAGAAGATAGGCAACTGAAAGTCACGCAGGCAGAAGTCTCTCTTAAAATGATAAAGAAGTTAGCAAAATGGATAATTAATTTGAGTATTTCATGAAAAGCAACAGAAAGAATAATTACACATAGAACTCAAAACTGCAAACCAGTAATGATGGGATTCCGTGCAGAGGAAGTGTGAAATCCCAGCAGTGTTCCAGAGACATAAAGGGAGTGGGATCAACAGGAATAATAATTGCTAAAAGCAAAGAAGACAGAAAACAAAAAACCATTTCCAGATGCCTGCTTTAGATGAGCCAATGAGCCTATAGATTGTGCTGGTATTCCCAAAGATGAAAAATTGACAAAGCAGCTTTAATGTTAAGGAGTGATTTCTTTGCTTGGTTTTTTTTTTTTTGTTTGCTTGTTTGCTTTGTTTTAGAGAGCACAGAAATGGTGATACTGTGCTGTAGTGAACAACTTCTGTCTCGGGGAGCATTCAGAGGATCCTGAGCCCTCCTCTCAGCATTGGGCCAAAATAAAAAAAAGTCCTCAGAATGGCAGACCCATATTATGGGTTCTGTGGCAGCACAAAGTATTTTTGCATCCTGATGACTTTCTGGACCTTTAAATATCCTGCAGGGGGAGTTGTTAACTCACTGCGTATCAGGTATTATCTGGTACTTCTCTAGCATAGAACTTTCTTTAGCAAGTGATTTTTAAACACATTTAAATACATTTAATATATTTAAATTTTAAATAGGTTGTTTAAATTATTTTATTACTTATTTACATGTATGAGTGTTTGTGTCTGTGTGTACAAGTATGTGTGTAAGTATAAGGGTACCAAGCAGACTTCTAAAAGGGCCTCAGTGCCCCTAGAGCTGGAGCTACAGCTAGTTGTGAACCATCCAGTGTGAGTGCTGGGAGCCAAATTTCATTCTTCTACAAGAGCAATAAACATTTGTAAGTAATGAACCAAATTTCTAGTCCCTTAAACAGATTTTAGAAGAAATCTATGGTACAATTTCTAGTGGGTTCATGAATGAATGTATATGAATGATTAATTCAATGAAAGTCATTTAATATGCATAATAAATTTGTGCAAATGGGGATTTGAGAGCAGTTAGGAGCATTTGCAGCTCCAGGTTCAATTTCCAGAACCCACATGGTCATTCACAGCCATCTTTACCGCCAGGGGATTTGGTACCCTCTTCTTACTTTGCAGGCACCAGGCACATGTGTGCATGCATGCAGGCAGGCAAATTATTCATATATTAAAAATGAACAAATTTAATAAAATATTTAAAAAGGAAAAGATTTGTGATTGTGGACATGAACTTAAAAAAATAAACCTAGATTCCAAAGAGAAAAGAGACTGAAGTTTAACTCTAAACCACCTAGAATTATGGAAGCCAGTAATCATAGGTTTCTCTCCCATCTGTCAGTTCCTGAATAACCAGTCTGAGTCTTAATTTTACTTATAAACACTTGGCTGATGACTCAGGCTTATTATTAGCTAACTCTTACATTTAAATGAACTCATATTTTTTATTAATACTTTGCCACATGGCCATGGTGTTACTGGTCTACTGGTATATTGCTTCTTGGATATCTGGTGCATCCAAGACTCCACCCTTCTTCTCCCATTTCTCTGCCTGGATTTCCCACCTGGCTCTATTATGCCTTGACATAAGTCAAAACAGCTTTATTCCTTAGCCAATGAGAGCATCATGTATTCACAGCATACAAAAAGACCATCCCACAGCAGAAGACTACAAGAAAAGCTATCAAATGGCACAAGGCATGAGCTAAGGATGAAGCTAAATTGGTAGGGTGCTTGTTTATTATGTACATCTTGACTTCTGTCCTCAGCACAGCATATATCAGGCATGACAACAGAAGTCAGGGGACAACTTGCAAGGATCATTTCTCCTCTTCTACCATGAGGAACACAGGGATTCAATTCAGGTCCTAGGCTTGACCCCTTTTCTCTACTGAGCTATCTTACCAGCCCTCATACTTTACTTT
Source organism: Dicrostonyx torquatus (assembly GCA_028555095.1). Taxonomy (NCBI): domain Eukaryota; kingdom Metazoa; phylum Chordata; class Mammalia; order Rodentia; family Cricetidae; genus Dicrostonyx; species Dicrostonyx torquatus. The sequence goes on from JAQHUG010000002.1 coordinate 10,777,924, forward strand.
TCATTTTAGTTTGAGACAGTGTTTCCTTTTATTACCAGGCCTCAGCCTATGCAGTGTTAGGATTGCAAACATGTACCAACATATCCAGGTGTGTGTGTCATGTAATATACATATATATATATATATATATATATATATATCACATGTATCTGTGGCATATGTTTTTTTCTAGTTTGATATATACATCAAAGTTTACATATATGCATGTGTGTCAGTTATATATGTTTATATATATAATACGCATATACATGACCCTGTATGAGGAAGTGTGAAATTCCAGCAGTATTTAAGAGACATGAAAGCTTTTAGATCAACAGGATGTAATAGTTGCTAAAAGAAAAGAAGAAAGAAAACAAAAGACCATTTCTAAAAGCTTGCTTTTGATGATTCAATAAATTATACTTGTATTTCCAAAGACAAGAATATAGATAATACAGTATATATGTTGTAATAGGTGCAGGTTGTGTTTGTTCCCAGCGCCTGGCTCCTGGCTGTGGCTACTAGTTTATGCCCGAAATAACCACACGAAAACTGTATTCATTTAAACTCTGCCTGGCCCATTATCGTTAGCCTCTTCTTGGCTAACCTTGACATCTTAAACTAAACCATTCCTAAAAGTCTGTGTGTCACCACGAGGTGGTGACTTAGCGGAAGATTCTAACCTGCATCCATCTCAGGCCAGAGCATTATGGGGTCTCTCACACTTCCTTTCTTCCCCGAACTCTGTTCTGTCTACTCCACCCACATAAGGGCTGCCCTATCAAAAAGCCAAGGCAGTTTTTTTTTATTCAACCAATGAAAGCAACCCAAATACAGAAGATCCCTCCTACACCATATATATACTTACATACTATATATACGCTTATATAGACATATAGAGAGTGAGAGTGAGAAATAGAGAGAGAAGTAGTGAGCTTTCAATGACTACAGATTGACCACCTAATAAGTCCAAATTAAGCTCAATGATTGTGGATGCTACAATCCCTATTGTTGTTATTAAAAACTTGTGATTCCAGTATCCTCATTTTCGCACACTGTGTATTACAAACTTCTGTTATTTTTCAAACAGGGATTTTGCATGTCATTTTATTGTAAAAATGAAAGCTAATCTAATTGTGTTAAAAGCTAGAAATCTAATGCAAAATCATTTATTCCAACTTTAACTTAATTTTTTAGTAATATACTGAAAAACAATTTTTTTAATTTCATTTTTTCCTATGGGTAACAGGTAATAGTCACTGTTAGTGATCATATGGTAGTTACAAATTTGAAAATATTTTAGTTCCTGGTGCCACAGGTAAAGGGCAGAAAAGAATTATAACTAAGAATTTTAAAATATCATTTCCTGATGAGAACTCATTAGTGTTCCTAACTGACCACAGATACCCAACACAGATGTATGTGACGAATGCTTACTACGTCTTAGATTCTTACTCTTCACCTATCTGTACTCTACAACTCTGATAAGAGGGTATTCAACTGCTTGGAGTTCAAAAACAGCCAAAATTTCCCTCAAATATTTCCAAATGTGTGTCCACTTCATTCACACCATAAGACCAATTTTACACATAAATTCTAGAGAGAAAATTTATGTCTATTTTTCTAGTTTGTTGAAATTCTATTGAAATCAGTTCCTAGTTTGGACTGTCTTCCTAAATTTTAATAGTTCTTTTACATCCAAAGTACTAAATCCAGACGTCAGACATCTAAGTAGAAGGGTAGCACACCATGTCCAAAGCCAAACTTTCGAACTCTGTACTCCTTTCCCACTTGGAGAAGTCAAAAACAGCTTACAGGGGCTCTGCACACTCCGGAGGACACAGATCTCCAGGTTCCAGCTGTGACTCAAGGTTGGCCAGTTTTGACCCAACACTTCCCTTATTTTTTTCATGTTCAACCCAACTGTTCCACCATTGTCGCTAGTTTCTGGGCAATTTACATTCCAATGGGGTACACTCCAAACTCAGGTAACTTGAAAATGCTGACTTACTCATCTGTGTCATGCTGTAAGAACAATAAATAAGCATCTGATTTTTTTATGTATAATACTTGTATGTTCTAACTAAGAATTGCCACGTTTTCTGAGAGACTCCCGAATGCCCTCCATTTATCTCCAGATTCAAATATGAAGTGTTTTAGAATGTTTGTTTTCTATCTTCAATGCCTATGGTCTTTGAAAACTGCTATGATGAAAATCTCCATTTAGAAAGAAAGTAGATTCACGGCTTCTCTGACAGACGTCTCTTTCGATATTCCTAATGCCTACAGCACATCCAGTGAATGAGAAAGAAAACAAAAATCACAGCACTTGGGATGGAATCCTGTCAATTACAACTGAGTGTCTGTCACGTTCCTCTCCATGTAGCCCAACAGCCTGGATTTTTTTAATAAGATTCAGCTGTCACAGCTACGATCAGAAGTGACAGGCCAGTAGCAGCAGATGAGCAAGAATTCTTTCTGCACTGTGCAGACCCTGGCTCTCCTGCCTTTTGCAGTCCCAGCTCTCACTCTGCAGCAGCATTCCAACTTTGCTTGTTGCACAGAACTTTGCCATCACTGCCCCCTCCCATGCTTTTTGCCTTAATGTCTCCTGTGGGTGTTCTTGTCCACAGAAGTCTAGAAATTCCAGGAACAAGTGGACACAGGGGCATTAAACGGCCAAACAGAGTTCATGAAATGTAAGATTTCTTGGCCCAGCTACACAGTCTCTGAAGATGGGGAATAACTCATCTTTCAACCAAAGGTTTGTTTTTCTCTCTGGTTATAGGCCTTTTCATCAGAACACAGAAGTTCCATTTCTCCTTTGTGGTAGTCAAAAGCTATAGCCATATATATCCATGACAAGCAAAACCCCATTGAGTCTATGTTCTTCAGAGCTATTTGAAACTAGTTCAGACACAGAAATCCTACCTGTGAGCAGGAGTTTACTCTACTCACAGTAGAAGTAGAAGCATGGTTTTGATTTTTCAGCCACTTTATAACACGTATCTGTCTAATTAAGACTCCGATTGCATAGAAATTAAAGGCTTTATTTTGTATTATATCATCAGTGTAAAAAAATTGTACAGATTTACTGAACTCCCCACCTACATTTAGATTATGTGCACTATTACCCATATACTAATATGTTAACATTGTTTAGCCTGGTGTGGGATTCCCATCTGCATGCTGTGTACGTGTTTGGTTAATGAATAAAGAATCTGCTTTGGCCTGCAGCAGGGAAAATAGAGCTAGGCAGGAAAACTAAACTGAATGCTGGGAGAAAGAAGGCAGAGTCAGTGAGTCATCATGAAGCTGCCAGAGGGGAAAGACGTAAGCTTCCAGCTGGAACCTTGCCGGTAGGCCACAAGCCTCATAGTAAAATATAAAATAATAGAAATGGGTTAATTTAAGATGTAAGCGCTATCTAGAAAGACACCTAAGCTAATGGTCAAGCAGTGATTTAACCAATATAGTTTCTGTGTAACTATTTTAGGCCAGTGCAACCAGAAATGAATGAGCAGCTTCCAACTAGAATAGCAAGTGATAAAATCCATGTAAAACTACTTGATGTAATTGACCTTGATATCCAGTGTCCCTTCATAAGCTTCTGGCTGTACTTAAGTCATAGTCTTCACGTTTCTACTGCCATTTCTTTTGTCCTTGTTGAGGTATTGCCAAAACAAGAGAATAGTTGGTAATCTTACCATGGCAAAGAATTATTTAATTCACCTAGTTCTTATGAGATGTCCCCATATATTCTTAATTTAGAAACATTTTAGATGAACTCATAGTATTTCTAACTAACCACAGGTGCCCACCATAGATGGATTTTACTAATGTTTAATACATCTTAGAATCTTACTTTTAGCTTACCTATACATCTGCCCTTTTATTTAGCAATGTAAGAAATGATCTAGTAAAGTTAATGACCCATTAGAAAAGTAAAAGTAAACCCATATAATGAAGCATCTAGTACTCTTTCCTGTGCATATAAAAAGGCATTTTAATGAGTTAAATGAGTCTTAATATTTAAACTCTGAATAACCCTCACAAATTGTTCTCCAAATTTAAAGCAATATCCAGTGTAAAACCCCAAGACTTAGAGGGTTGTTTTAAATGCCTGCTCCCTAATGTTAAGCATTAAAAAGAAAATCTTAAAAGCAATTATTTCAAAAGCACACATGAGAGAAAAGCATTAATGCAGTTATCCCAGGGAATATAAAAGACATGGAAGAGTGACACTGGGACAATAAGAAACCATTGGTTTTTAAGACTTCTGGGTATATTACACAGAAACTGACAGATCTGCTATGTTTTATCTACAATCTGCTGAGCAACTCCCAATATCCATGGTGGGTAAAAATTATTGAAAATGAGGAGGCCAGTAGCTCTGAATACGGGTAAATGGTAACATCAATGATGTTTTTAAGAGATTTCAGAGAAAATTATAGTGCTTTGTTTTCACCAACATGACAATTGATGGAACTAACTGAGAAAAGAAATTGTGTATTCTTCTCAATGGTTTGATGAGTCATCCACCAACATCACCCTTGACCCATCATCCCTGTTTTCCTTCTCTAACCCTTTTTCTTTTTCTGTCATATGAAGTCTGTCACAACATTCCTGCATCAAATGTGCCCAACCTTCAATTCAACCAATGATGTGGGATTTATCTCTTTATGCTGTGATTACCATTAATGAACAAATAACTGCTTTGGGCCTATAGCAGAGGTATAGGGGAACAGAGCTAGACAGGGAAAACTAATCAGAATGTTGGGAGAAAGAAGGATAGAGTCAGACAGAAGTCATGGAGCCAACACCAGAGACAGACATGCTGCAACCTTCCTGGTAGGTCATAAGCCTCGGGGTAAAATATAAAATACTGGAAATGGGTTAATTAAGATATAAGAATTAGCCAATAAGAAGTTAGAGCTAATGGGCCAAGCAGTGTTTTAATTAATACAGTTTCTGTGTGATTATTTTGGGGCTAAGTGACCAGGAACTAACTAGTGGCCTCCTCAAACAAACCAAAATTGAAGATATTAGAAGGACTGAATCTGTACTTCTCACCCCAGAAGAGTTACCTGCTTTCTGTTTTGCTTTGTTCACTTTGTTTTGAGAAAAGGTTTCCCTGTACAGCCTGGGCTGGCCTAGATCTCCCAACCCTCCTGTCTCTACCTCCCAAGTGCTACAATGACAGGTCTGTGTCATCTCCCAGGGCTTTGAATGGCTCCTTAAATGTATCCCATAACTAATATCACTTAGTGTCAAGTCTTTCAAATTTAAGCTGTCCCTCAATTTTGCTTCTCAAATAAAAATAGTTCCAGAATTTCATAACATTTTGACAACTCTTCACCAACTCCAAACCATCATTGTTCAGAGCGGGATTCAGATCTCAACACCATAAACTCACGTGGAATCTGGACAGAGATCTGTTCTATGGCTTTGCTTTGAATATTGTTTTCTTGATATTCTTGCAAATACGTGAGGGTTTTTTTTTTTGCATCATTCTTGAAATAAGATGCCAAGAACCTAGGAACGTTAGGCCTACATCCTGATCACCAGTGATAGTATCATTAAAACTCAGTGAGAAAAATATGATATGTCTGAAAATCAAAAAAAAACCCATTTACTTTAGTTAATCAATGTTATTTTGGAACTGTCTTACTTGGTCATTTTTTGAAAAACTAGTTTTCCAGAAAGGAAATTTTTGCTGGTTTATCTTTTTTTTTTTTTCTGGGAGAGAAAATGAGTTTAGTAATCCTTAAGGATTCCTTTAGCATATGATTAGAACAGTCTTTGCTATGATACAACCACCAGCACATCCACATCTATATACAAGTCTTGATGCCCAGTGCTACTATCACTCCTAAATGAGGTGAGAACAGATAGTATCTCTTTTTACCAATTGTTTTGTTTTTCTTGTACTTGTAGCAATCTGTTGGTACAGAACACACTCCCTTTCCATAAACCATAGAACCTCAGCCACACACACATACAAACATGCATGCCCTAGGTGAGGGCAAGCTTAGTTCAAATAGCCAGCAGGCGATAGTTAAGAATCAACATCAAGTAGAAATGATGCTGAACTACTGTCTAACATCTTGAGCGGTTGTGGATTTGGTAATTCCATAGAGATCTCATGATGCCTGTAGGTTTATTGATTTTATTTTTCAGTAGAACTGCTAAAGATTACAATTCTAAGAGGCATTATGTGGGCAGATGCTCATATTCTCACACACAGTTCTGCCAAGATATTTTTACATCTTTCGGCACACAAAACAAAAATGAAGGCATGTGTTAGAGATGCATGTTACTAGTAAACTCCTACTCTCTCCCCGCCTCCCGAAGATGGGAGTTTGTTGTACACACATTTTCTGGGTGAAGTATTAAGAAAATTCTACCTAAGAAAAATGAACCACATTTCCAAAATCAAAGAAAATTTCTTCTGAGGTCTCTTATTAAACATGTTCAGTTGTCAATTGGAATGACAGTGCTGCACAGCCGTGGCCAGATGTCATCACTTCTCTTTCTAACGCAATACAGATTTTATGCTACTTCTACTGGTGAAGTCTCAAAGTACAGACTGCTGCAACAGCTTTCTCCTCTGCTGATGCTCATTCATCTAGCATGTATCAGACAGGCTTGCTACAAATCAGTACAAAAGAAAGAACGGAAAGCAAGTAAAAGGCAAACATAGAAGCAACTCAAAACTCATTGTCTCGAGATAAGAAAAATCCGGGATGTCTTACCTTGGGAGACTTGGGCAGATCTATCGTTCTTTCATCTGCTAAGCTGAGCAATGTTAACTTCATCTCCTCTGCTGAGGGGTTCTTGGGAGGGCGAGGTGGGGGGTGTGAGGGAGAACTTTTGTACCTCCTCATCATGTAGTATTGTTCTTCTGTGATCTCTTCTACCAGAGTCCTAACTTGAATTGGTCCTGTATCCATCGACAGATTACTACTACTAACTAACTGAACAGTCATATTCAGTCGGCCCATAGGAATTTCCCAACATTCTCCGGGGTTGGCAAAGTCACTAACAAGTAGGTAAGAGTCTGTGATATCCTCCTCCAACTGAAGTCCTGGGGTAGCTGCCAAGATGTCATCTTTCATGAAGAGATCTCTCACAGACACCTTTACATTGAAGGGCCAGCGGAACTGTGTACAGAGCTCTGAAATCTGGTACTGTTTCTTATCATGAATCACCTCTACAAAACCTCCTTCCATGTACAGAGGAAGCCGGGCTGCCTCATAGGACTTACTGAGGATTTTTTCACAGGCCAGAGCATTCACTTTTCTTGTTCCCTCAAAGACAACTTCTGTGGTCTCTGAGTGATGCACTAGAAACTGGTCCCCAACAGACACAGAGGACAGTTCCTTGTGAAGTGTATGGAAGGCTTTGGTGGCTACCACGTGGAGAGTTTCCTTCTCAGTCTTAGATATCTGCAGGTCATAGGCTGTTGGGAACTCCCGGGGTCTCCTTTTGAACTTGCCTTTGTAGCTACTAGGAATCAAGAAGTGTCTTTTAGGGAAATTGCTTCGAATTTCGGAAGCTAGGATCCTGGAAGCCTGATACTTTTTGTGGATAATAATTGTTTGCCCAGGCTGTAGACTACTCTGTGGCAGCTGATTCCCTTGAACTACTTCGATTACTTCAGCTAGTATAGGGAACTCTTTGCTGGTCATTTCCAAAAGATCTTCAGTAGACAGTAGCTGAAGAAACCAGTTAGCGTCAGAAGAGTCAGTAATATCTTTGACTTCAACGTCTAAACTGGGGAGAAGCCGGACTATGTCCTTTTGAACTGAAAATGAAAAGAAAAAGACAACTGACATTTTGTTCAAAGTGCTTTCTGTGAAATAGTCTCCTGGAATCAGAGATAAATTTCAGTTAGGAGGGGATAAAGGAACTAAAATAATCAGGATATAATATTGCTTATGTGAGACTTTTCAGCTTTGAAATTTTATGATAAAAATGATACATAAGGCAACATGTTTAGCTTAAGAAATAGACGTTATCTAATCCCTCATACCCCATAAACATTGCCAAAAAACACTTCCTCTTACTACTACAAATGGCAATCACTCTTCTGCCTCAAATGCTACTCAGCCTTGCAATTATACATGCATCATATATATATATATATATATATATATACATGTATATATATATATATATGAAGATGCATATAAAGAAATAAGTGTGTTCCTTATCATTGTTTGATTTTAAGTCTTAATTTTGAGATCCAGAGATTGTATGTAAAATCATTACAGAAACCAATTTGGTAGTTCAGGTGAAGCTCACTTAAAAGGCCCCAAGCACAGCTCTTAACACTAATAGTATCCTATAGGGTTTAACAACACATGACTAAAAAACAAAAACAACAACAACAAAAAAACCCACAAAAAGTAATATAATTTAAGTATGGCATAAAAGACAGATTTTTTTTTAATGTCAAAATTAACTTTGTTTCCCACCAGCACTATATTTTACCTAAATAGAACTGGTGCTTTAGCGTGGGTCAAAGTCAAAGAATACATGTGGCAAGATGGTGGATACCCAACAGCTATATCACTGAGAGCAAGTGATTCGGGATTCTAAGAACTATTTGAGACTTCAGGGTCACTTAAAACATTCTGTACATAGTATTTAATTGTTCTCAGTTAAATAATATTAAGTTTACCTGAAAATATTACTATGAATATTCTTGAATTAAAAATTGTTTCATAATAGCATATGTTCTGGTATCATTCTGACACAAATTTTATAAACATTTTCATAAATTCATATTATTTCCCTCTATCTTTAGTTACTGTAAGTCAGTGTTCTTGTTTGTTTGTTTGCTTGGTCATTTGGTTATTGCTTTTTTTTGTCAGGGGTGGGTTAGGTGGAACTGGGTATAGTTATGTATTGTGGAATTTCTTATTGGTGTTTGTTTGTTTGAGACAGCCTAATTCTGTCAACAAGGCTAATGACCTGGTGCTCACTGTATATCCCAATCAGTCCTCCCCAAACAGAATAGCAATTCTCTTGCCTTTTTCTCCCGAGTGCCAAGATTATGAGTATGTGACCCCACATTAGAGACTGCCTCCCCAGTGTTGGGATTAAGGTCATGCACCACAACCACAAGACTCCTCAGTGTAATCTATTCTAAATATCTTGTTTTCAATGTTAATCCTTGCCTGCCCTGTGTCCTCAGTTTCTGCAGTTACCATGCCTTCTTTCACTTCCAATCATTTCACAGAACTTACATTTTCATTATGATCATTTTCTATTATTTATTATCTCAAAGTAGAACATATTCACTTTCCTTTGCCCATCAATATATTCCAGTCTAGAATGATGTCTCCATCACAGGAGATAAAGAACAAAATGAGAGAAAAGCAGATGTCACCCTAATATCCTTTAAATGAACACTAAAAGTAATGATTAAGTAAAGTATACTTCCATTTAAAATTTCATTAGGAAAAATAGTTTTATTGTCAAAGCATGTTGGACTTCATTTAAGATGAACCCCTTAAAGTTGTAATTTCTCTCATTCAATGATCTACTCTATGAAATGATCATTTGTCAAATTTCTATAAAATAATAGAGATGTAAGAGTCTAAAAATATTGGGAAAGTGAACTCTTCTATGCCCCAAACTTTATTCTTCAACAAAAAAAAAACAAAAAAAAAAAAAAACACGGAACAAAATCGCTTTGTATATTCCTGTGCACAGGGAAATGGAGTGGGCAAATGCTCTAGGTCCTTCAGAGAGGGGAGGCTATAGGGAAACAGGACACCTGATGCTAAAGCACAGATGATGCAGTCACAGGTCACTGCAAGCAGAACCTCCCCGGAGCCCAGACCCTGGGGACAACGTTAAAGGGGGTATTGATTAGATCTGGAGGCTAACACTGAAGGGCTGTAATTTACAAGGTCCTCTCTTTCATGAACCTTCTTTTCAGAAAGTGCACCAGTTTCTCTAGGTGAAGCCTAGAGAAAGTCCCCTTGTGCATTTTTAAAGTGAAGAAAAAAAAATCTGTTACCAGAATCTCTGATCTCCTTAAAGGACTGATTTAGGGACAATTATTTTATCAGAATCGAACCAGCATGTGGGGTCTTATCAAAGTCTAACCAACTGGAAGAAAGGACTTACCCAACCTAAGTCAACTTTATTTTAGGTTCTACTTGGGAAAATGGAAATACCCAACAACCTCTTCTATAACCACATAGGGGAAGGGGAATACCCAACTCCAGCTCAGGATAGACAATCTGTAAGTGGGAGGGGGTAGGTTGGCAGAAGCTGAGAAACACTTATGATTATGAAAACCATGTCCTAGACACATAGGCTCACTGAATAACTGAACCCTAATTATAAGGTACCGCAGTACCTCACCTGCAAAAAAAATTGACTACTCCTATACAATAATAGGATTCTGAATGAAAGAACAGCATCTAAGATCCTAGCTACAAAGGTGTCCCTAGCGAAATGCAAGCAGGACTGACCAAGGACGTTGCAGGAAATTGTTGACTTTGACACAATTACAACATACATAGTTAAAAAAAACCTTCTTCCTAGCCTTATAAACATAGAAACATCACACTCCTCAATATTTAACTTTGTTTCTTCCACTAGAAACATCTTGTTCAGCTTCCCATGGTGAATAATTAGAAGATAAGTTGTAAAAGACAAAAGGAAATTTGATGAAGCAAAGCACATGCCAAGACCAAATTTAAGTTTAATACATGCCTATATTCCCAACCCTTGGAAGATGGAAGCAGGAGAATCAGGAATTCATGGTTATCATCAGTGAAGCTTGAGCTCACGAGACCCTCCTTATCAACAAACCAGTAAATCAGGAAACAAACTGAATTCAAAAGTGGAAGAGATATTTTGGAAATATCTGACCAAGTATCTACTGAATGATCAATAGGCAAAGAGAGGCATTGAAGAAAAAAGAAAGATGGGTAATACAAAAGAGATGTGAGAATTCTAGGAAAAAAAGTAACTGGGACAGAAACAAAGAATGACTTGATGAATTACATAATAGACTAGATACCGCCAAGCAAAGAATAGAAAATATGGAAGATAAGCTAATAAAATGTAAAGTAAAGGCAAGGAGGGTTGAAAAGAATGAAACAAAGGAGCCAAGAACTGTGGGACAGTTGCAAAAGATATGTCACACATGGCATGGGAACACTAGGAAGAAGAGAAAGTGGGGAACAGAAAAAGTGTTAGAAGTAGCAGGAAAATGTTTTCCAAATTCATTAAATGGGAAACACTAAAGACAATACATGCCCATAATCTCAAATAATATGAAAACAAGATATTGTGAATTCTTTGTTATAAATTGAAACCTTCCCTTTTTAGCAGGCGGATCACCAAGGTTGAGCAAATAAACAAAACTTAGTATCCTATGTTTTAAAGGTGGGGTAGATGTAAGTATTGTTGCAGCAATGAATCGGCCCCAGATCTCTCCTGCTCTTTCATTTTTCTCAGAAAAGAGTTATCACATGCTTTTATTTAACATATCCATAGTAGGAGAAGGAAGATCACAATTTGAATAAATTTATAAATCACTTTGTTTACCTGATTACATTTTGTGAAATATAGTTCTGGGTGTTTACATGTGGGTGCACTTGCTTGTGCGTGCATGTGTGTGTGTGTGTGTGTGTGTGTGTGTGTGTGTGTGTGTGTTACGAGTTCTTTTAATAAGCATTTGTTATTTTATAATAGGAAAAGTGCAATCTTCTCCCCTGGTAAAAGGATAGAGAGAGAATGTAAGCTAAGTTAGAAAATGTCACTTGCTGAAATGCTGTCATTGACTTTAAAATGATAGACAGATAAGACAGCAGTAACTCAGCATGAGAGGCATTCCTGGAGGTATTTGTTGAAAATTTTCTAGTTTGAAACTAGACTGAAGAAGAAGCAATAAGTACTTGACAATTGTAGTTTAGACTTTCCAAATTTTCCTTCTGGGTAAATATGAATTATTCTGGCCGAGTATGTTATCAGGTTATCCAAAGGGAGTTAGTTGTTATGAAAAACAATTTGATTCCATTTTCTCCAAGAAACCAAGACTTGTTCCTCTCTGTGCACCTGAGTTATTTCACACACACACACACCCCTCCTTGTTTTTTCAGGCAAAGGCAAATGCTATTCAGAGGCTTCTGCCTTTATGCATGGCCCACCAGAGAGTTCCTGTTATCTCAGTCTGAGTTTTGAGAACCTCACTCAAAAGTGTCTTTCAAGAGAAAACAAACAATTGCATTTAATCTTGGTTGGTGTTGGGCAATGCATGTTTCCTTGGATACGTAATTTTCACTCGTAGAAAACTGAACATTTGTTTGGATGGTCTTACTGAGAACAGGAAAGCAGGAAATGCTAAGCGAAGCAAGTTCTCCTAAGTCACAGCCATGGTTGGTTTCCTCCCGCTTATATTTCTCCTATATTGTTATTTAATAGAAAGGTTGGTTACTTACCCCTTGGGAGGTTCCATTGTAAGCTTGATTTCTCTGTCAGTTGCCTTTTAAGGCTACATGTTTGCTTTATCATGAAAGCAGTTCTATAAATTCCCTCCCCATATATCAGCCAGTGAATAGTTTTGTTACATTCTTGGAATGGATAACACTCTTTATTCCACCTCAGTTATGAGTCTGACTGGTGATTTCTCAGTTCTGAGTTATTTCAGACTCTTAAATTAAAATTTGGTTTCTAGTTCAACCATTTTAACCTAAATTTTCTTGGTACTTATTTTGTGATTTTTTTAAAAAAAAATTTATTCAAACTTATTTCAAGTGAATAAAGGTTATACTCTGGAATTTTCTAGATAGTCACCTCTAACTTTTCATTTTCAGGTTTTATTTATTTAATTTTTAAAGTTTTTAAAATTTATTTTAATTATTTGTTTCTTTATTTATATTTGGGTTTTTGAAACAGGGTCTTACTATGTAACTCTGGCTATCCTGGAACTCACTGTGTAGACCAGCTTGACCTCAGACTCACAGAGATCTGTCTCCCTATGCCTCCCAAAAATTCAGATTAAAAGTGGGCACCCACACAGAAGCTCATAGCAGTCTGTGACTCCATTTCCGGGGTACCCAACACCCTCATGCAGGTAGAACACCAATGCACACTTTTTTTAAAAGGTGGCCACCACTATGCCCAGTTAATACATGTTCATATTTTTAAACATCAAAGAAATATTATAGGATTGTTCTAAATTGATATTTCAATAAAATTCACATGACCCTCATTGAGAAATTGAGTCATTTAAAAATGAAGATATGTGTTCTTGTCATTTTTATTTACAACACCATTTTACCTTTCATGCTTTGTTCTTTTTTATCAAATCTGAAGAAAATGTGTCATAAAAGTATTTTATACTAGATGATATATTTCACTATATTTTTCCATTGGTTTATGTTTTTTGTTTTGTTTTTAAGACAATGCAGCCTCATGATGACTATTTTTACATGTAAACAGAATTAGGCTAAAATTCCTGCTTAATTAAGCACTAACCTAAATTTGGCTGTGAAGATGCCATGTCTATGCAAATAATACCTGGACTCAGTTGGAGGTCTTAGACAAAAGGTTTCCTAGAAATAAGAAATTCTGCCTCAAGTTACAGCCCTAACTCACAACTGTGATTCCATCCTCCAGGATAAGAACTTACTATCAACTCCACATGTGTAAGAGTCAATTTCTTTAAATAAGTAAATAAGACTACATATATTGACCAATTATATATGTGGATGTGTATATGTACATGCATATATATTTCTCTGAAGAATACTAACAAGAAATCTTAGTATTTGGTAGTCTAAAACAAATATGTACCTAAAGAAATATTTGCCTTCTTCTTCTTTCCTTTTGATATTTCTGTTAGCGGTGATGATATAAGTGAAATGGACACTAACTAATGCATAGGTATTTGGTATCATGTCATCCCAGAATTTCATGATGCATCAAGGAAAGCACCAATAACCAAAATAATCCGTCAGTGAGAATACAAACAATAGCAACTTCAGTGTCATCAAGCTGGCATTCCTTTTAATCATTAAAATCACAAGTATGTCATCATAGTAAATCAAATCCACATACGTTGAGTCAAAAAAAAGCTGTGGCTACCTAAATGGGATCTACTGTATAGTGTTATTTAAATATTTGTTTATAAACAATATTTTATTGCTTTCATCACTCACTCTTGTACGACTTACTGAGTGCTTATGAACACTTATTGTATCTGAAGCTTTAAAATAAATGTAGAAACCATAGAAATTTCTTTATGCACTAAAGTTGTTTTACTAAAATACTATGTATTTATATAATAAATTCACATCTGTAAAAATATCATCCAGTCCTTTCAGAATTTATAGTGGGTCTGGCTAACATTCTGGGCTATGACTAATTAAGCAAGTGGAAAGGTTTGTGGGTAAAAGGTATTTTTCCAATTCTCTTGTCCCTCAAACTTACAATAAGGATAATATAATAAAAGAGAGAGAAAGAAAAACAAATAAGCAAACAAAAAACTCAAAGAGTTAAAGTCAATACATTTGACATCTTCAAAGCGAAATCAAGGAAGCTAGAAATCATACGAAAGGCCGTGAAATGACTCGGTAGACTGGGACGAGGAACGAGCGTGTGTCTGAGAACACAGACACAAGAAAAAGTATGCCTTGCTTGTTCCGCAGAATTCCCAAAATGCTTAGGAATTTGAGACATACAAGCCCTTTAATGTGAAGTTGAAGCTAGTGCTTAAAAACAAGGAGTTTATTTTAATGACTGACTCAGGACTTCACACTATTCTAGGGACGGTGGAACCCCCTCCCTGAAACTACATCTCTATACAGGAAACAGGAAAGGACCTCAGAATCTCGGGTAACAGAAAAACGTTTCAGTTGGGAAACAGTAATGTTAAGTCTAAAAGCATAGGGACCATGGTGAGTCCTTCAGCTACTCGCTACTGAGATTCAATAATTTCATAACCCCAGAAGATAGCAGACCAATATCTCAGTGAAACTAAGTAAATTCCAGAAGAAAAAAAATCATAGAACTGGTACAGGCAATGCCCAGCTGCAGTGAAAAAGCCTAGAACTCATAAACACAGTGACTATGCGTAAGTGGTACCTCCGCTAGAACTTTTTAAAAGTGCCTCACATATAAATAAGGACACATGGCAAATAGCAGGCACTTAATGGAACCACTTAATCAGAATAATAAATCAAAACTTGAAGCAAGAATAAAACAGACAAAACAGCAACAAAAACCAAGTGAAGGCTATAAAATGCAGATAATAGCGTTAAAACTACGGGAGAATATAAAAATTTCTCTGGAATAAAATACTATACTGCATTCTTAAAGCTAAATTGCGGCAGCATATTTAAAATGATATATTACATTATTACATAATTCTTAGAAATTAAAAATGTAAAATCTGAAATTTAAAATTCATCACTATGGTAAAACTGTAATTAAGAAAATTTCCATGAAGGTAAACCAAATCAAGGTGGCAAAACAAAGAAGCCTTGGTTTGGGGTTGAGGCTTTAATTTGCAATTGGAAGTTAAAGACAGAACACAAGTATTACTGAGAAGATAGATAAGAAAAAGGTCTTCTCAGAAAATAAACACCTAAACTTCCAGATCCAATCCAAAATTGCCATCACTATGATAGAATAGACCACCACCGCCCACAGTGGAGACCACAGGAAGCCACAGTCCCTCAGAGTCAATCACGGAAGAGGGAGGAGTAGAGACCAGAAAACTGCTGTCCACCTAGAAATTTATAGTGTCTAAACGGCCAGCCATGTGTGTGGGCATGGGGGGATAAAAGGTTTTCACACCTGCAGTTTCTTTACTGATCTGAGGGTACATGTGGAGGATGGGCCTTGCCAGGACTCTAAGACAAGGAAGAAAGGGGAATTTTCTTATTTGATTATAGAAACAGCTTTCAACCAAAACAAGGCAGAGGAAGACACTGTCAGCCCCTACTAACAGTCTATGGCAGCCGATTAAGTCTGGAGAGAAAGGATGGGGGAACTCCAGCGCGCACACCCTCAGAGGGAAATCACAGCACATAGAGACCTACTAATAGCTTCACACTGGGAAATTCCATTTTCTTTTTTCTTCATTTCCACAGATATTTTGGCAATCTGGAAAAGGACTGAAAAAAATCCAAGCCAAAACAACAAGGTCATCATGACAGGAAAGGAATTATATTCGTCATAAACGACTTGGGTCAGCATCATATTAACAAAAATACTGGTGTTGAGACCTGACACCATGCATTGAGAGTTTGGAAAGGGGAAATAGGGCTAGAAAAGGAGGATTCATGACCAAAAAACAATTAGTTATTGCTAGCTAGAATGGTCCATGACTTGAAAACCACTAATGTTCTTAACATTTGGGAATAAAAAGGCAAATACCAGAAAGCAGGGAAGAAAATACTAAGAATGAGTTACCTCGGAGTAGGGGAGTGTAGGAGAAATCTGAGAACAGTCGAAGTCATAAGGTTCGCAAGTAACTTTGTCATATCTTTCTTAGGTATTATTCAGCATTTTGATTTTTATAATTAGACAACAGAAAGAAGTGAAACAGCACGATTTAGCCTAAGGCCTCAGGAAACTACAAATAAAAATGTTTTCCTCCTATTCAGCTATTGTTGAAAATGCAGCATCCAGAACTTTCTTTCTGAGTCTCCATTTAACCTCATGGTTTCAGTCATCTGCTGTGACAAGAGGAGATGTCTCTACATAATTTTTTGAAGACTGGGCCCCCAAGGTTTGAGCAGCATTAAGCTTTCTTGTAAAAGACTTCATTAGAAAGGCATCTTATGATGCTGATTTTTTTTAATTAAGAAGGAACTAGCTATTAAAAATCATAATATTAACATAATTAATAAATTATAATATTAACAAAGTCAATATTCATAATTAACAAATCATAATATTAACAAAGTCAATATTCAAGACCTTTATTTTTTAATAAAGAAAACTTAAATGACTCAATTTTTATTTATAAATACTGAGCCATCTTCCATGTGCCCAGTCACATTGATTAATCACAGAAACACTTTGTGGTGGTTTGAATATAGTTGGCCCCCATATGTTCATAGGAAATAACACTATTAGGAGGTATGGATTTTTTGAGTAGGAATGGCCTTGTTGGAAGAAATGTGTCACTGTGAGGGTGAACTTTGAGGTCTCATATATGCTCAAGCCAAACCCAGTGCCCCAGGCCTCTTCCTGCTGCTTGTGGATCCTCGGCTAGCACGCTGCCTTGCTTCCTGCCATGGGGATAATGGACTAAACCTCTGAACTGTTAGTGATACACCCCAATAAAATGTTTTTCTTTATAAGAGTTACTATGAACATGGTGTCTCTTCACAGCAACAGAAACCCTAACTAAAACACACATATTGAGATGATGTATGTGAGACCAATAGTTACAGGTTTGGGATATTTACTTATCCTGAGAATGTAGGAACTCTTGGACCAATCTTTGAGTGTGTCTGATAGCCAGGAAGATAATGGGCCTAGAACTGAATTTTTACCAGAAACCAGGGACATGTTTTTCCCTTTAACACAGAGGTCCTCAACTTTCTTAATGCTACGACCACTTAATACAGTTCTTCATGTTGTTGTGACCCCAACCATAAAATTATTTTCACTGCTACTTTATATCTACAATTTTGCTGCTATTATAAATCATAATGTAAATTTTTTCTGATGGTCTTTGGCAATCCCTGTGAAAGGGTCTTCTGACACCCAAGGGGTTATGACCCAAAGACCGAGAACTGCCTTGTTGTTTCTGTTGCTTTTCCTTTCTCAGGGACATATAAATTGTCACATTAGTAACATATTAAAAATCAGCTATAAGAGTAAAATATTTATATTCCTCTGTTTTAGTTACTTGCCATTTTTTCTTCAAATAATCAATATTTATAGTCCTTAATGGTCCATGATTTTCCATATTCCTGTAAGATTACTATTAAACATTCTATCCCTCAAAGACCAGTTTTTTCTTCCTGTCACTTTGGGGGAATAAAATTCCTCAAGCCTCAGGGGTTTAGACTGATACCCAAGCACAAGCAACTGTGCAATGTCTCTTGAATTCAAGTAGTATCTGACCTCAAGCTAAAAGAAAAAAAATAATGCAAAAGAAACTGTAATGGAGTTAAAGCATCATTTCCTTGTCATATTTAGGTAAAATACCTATAACACAAGAGTTTTTTTAAAATGGGGTGCTTAGGGCAGGTTCCCATTCTTTGCTTTCATGAAATGTTCTGTAGTCTGTATACACACAAGCTAGTCTCACACTGCATATATCCTGAGCTGCCAATACAGTTAAGAAGTAATACTGAAATTTTTTCCAAAAAAGTGACCCAACATAAAGAACATGAAAATTAAATTTTAATAAATAGTAGAAACAGGGCTAGGGCTAAACATTTCATGAATGTTGTTTAAACAAAGGTTGTTTCCCGGTTATCAAAAACTCTAATTAAATCTACCTAAACAATTATTTTAATAAATCCTGCTCTTTGAATGTTCATATTTAATAAATGCATATTCATTCACCCAGCAGATGAAATCAAAGGCTGAGAAGCGTTTGATCTGTTGACCAAGTTCCCGTCCAATAGAAGTCTAGACCCTGTTGGTGGTACACCTTGCACATACTAAGTCCAACTGTGTTTTCTGTCTTTCCCATTACTAATGTTCATTGAACAGAATTTTAATCCAGCTGAATTTCCTGCTTGAATTACTATGATCCTATGCTCTGCCTCTCCCATCTTAACAATCTTTCTTGATTAGAATAAATCTCAAGTTTATCTCTTTGGATAGATTTCATGATCTTTTGTGGATGGTTACACACACAAACACACACACACACACACACACACACACACACACACACACACACCCCTGCCATGTGTATCCTTACATTTATCTCTGTTTGTGCAGCTGTACTGAATGTCCACTCACTTATCCACTTTCTGAAAAGTCATGTTTGCAGTGAATCTTTAAGTTGGTTCTTGCATCATTTGACTACCTCTCATCCAACTATGAGCCCTTGAATCCTAATCCAAAGTTATTAAAAGTTCTGACCTCTCGGTTCATACGTCTGAGTTCTGGGTTTGTTCTCACTTGCAAGTAGGTGATAGGTAAAAGATGATAATTTTAGGAAATTCACGGATTTGAAAATAAGACTATGTTATCTATTGTTTATGAACTGTAAGAAAAACTCAGTCACCCATCTCAGTTGCATGCTTTAGGGCAGCTAACAGAACGCTACTGTGAGTTCTAAAATTTGCAGTGGTCTCAGTATTTTATAAAATCACAGAAACTTAGCTCAAAATCAATTGATCGAATTTTTAATTGAATTCTTTTAGCATGATAGAATTTAACACACAATTCTAAAACCTGCGAGGATATTCATATCATTTCATTTTGTAAATTAACAATGAGGACGAAGAAGAATCAATTTGGAGACATTTAAGGGGCCACTTTGGACAAACTTTAGTGATCTTAAGTTCTTCGGTGATCTTTAGTACTAGTTCAGTTCACTTTTCATACAACTCTATGAGGGCAAACCCAGCTCACTCAAGGCTCCCAATTTGAATGTTATTGAGCCTTGGACCTCACCTGTGTTAAGCAATTGTCCTCATCTGTATTCTCTGCTCCTTTTTTTTTTTTTTTTTTTTTATTTGAGACAGAGTCTTGTTAAGTTGACCAGGATGGTTTTGAGCTCTCTGTCTCCCAGGCAGGCCTGAATTTGCCATCCTCTTTCCTCCCTAGAAAAGCTGGGATTATTGGGCATGCTACCAGGCTTGTCTAAAACCAGTTCAGCAGTCCATAATCTATTAATTACCCCATTTACATACCACAAGCTTGAAATTTTATTAATATATTAATATCTTTGGAATGACAATGCCTTTTGTAGATACTTTTAAAATACAAAAAGCTCAATGAAGATTACTTATTGGAATATACCAGTGTGGAAATTAATTTGTCATACCATCTTCCTTAAGTCAGAAAATCTATGTTAAAAGAAATTGTGACCAGTCATAAGAGACATGGATTTGAAAATTTTAAAAAAAAGTTGTCATGGTTTTAAAAAATACAAGAAAACTGCTTTTAGATGCTCATTCTAAAAATTAAATTTTAATAACCAATTTAAAAAACAAGCATTTTAGTCTACCTTTAGCTAATAGTTAACAGTATCCTGTGCTTGGATAGCATTATACAGTTATATTATATTATATATAACCTGCTTACTCACTATTTAATTAGTTCCTTAAGACAGATCTATCTGTGGCTTTCTTCAGTACAGATGCAGAATCTAAGTAACTTAGTTTCTAATTGTGGGATTCTACACAAACACCCGCCATGCTCACTCATCTAGAATATCATTCTCAGTGTATACTTACATTTCAGCACGCCTTGAATTTCATAAACAGGCTTGAGAATCACAGTTCCATGAAAGTCTTCAGGGAATGGATTGGATGAGTCCCACTTACTTGAGAAATTTGTAAGTTTCACAGTCCGTGTTCTGTTCTTAGGAATCTTCCATTCAACAATTTCTTTTAGGGTATAAATATGTTCATCCTCACACTCATAGAATTCTCCTTCTTGTGACAATGGCAACGTGAATGAATGACTCTGATGATTCCTGACCACACTGCAATTCACCAGTACTTCTCCTTCAGTCTCTTCAACTGAGTTGAGCCTTATTGGCTCCCCCTGCTTTATGGTAAGATTCTCTACTTTTATATCTTTCAGGTGATAAAAGCAAGGATGTCCTAGTCTACTAGGTCCAATCTGAATGGTTCTTGTGATTTCTTCCACTGTAAGGTACGGAGTTTTATCAGCCATGACCTTAAATAGACCTAAGAACAGAATCGTGTGATTAGAGTTATTACAAGGAAAGTTGTCATAAGAAAATCATGATGATAAAGTCATAAATCAAGCATAGTATAACATTTAAATATTATCAGCATATTTTATGCATATGTGCATGGACATGGGTATACGGAAGGGCATGCACATGTGTGTGGAGGCAAACAACCACATCTGTATCATTGACCTTTGAGACAAGGTCTCTTTTTGGCCTGGAGCTTACCAATAGGCTCTCCAGTGAGGACCAGGGTCCATCTCCATTCCCTTAGAACTGGGATTCTAGGCTCCAGACCAGCTTTCTCACCTAGAAACTCAGGGTAGAACTTAGGCCCTCAAGCTTGATATGCAAACGTTTTACTGACTGTGCTAAATTCTCAGTCCAAGATGCTCATTTGAATCTTAAACACTTCTATGAAAAATGTCAACATATACTTTTTAAATTATTAAATAATCTGAACAGGAACAGAAATTAAAACAAGGGAAGTTTCTTGAAATACCAAATAACCTGTCCTCAGAAATAAGAAACCCGACTAAGATGTATGCTGTCTTAACTATGAATGTGATTTTAAGAAAGTAGTTTAATCTCCCAACATTTTTCTAATTTTCAAAAAAGAGAAGATTTGATTAATTTTTCCATGAATATATTCTCCTTTAGACACACCAAATTAAAAAAGTGAAATACATTTCCCAGAAGAAAATAGATTCAGTCAGATTTTGATTGAAAAGCTGTACAGCTGGAACTAGAGGATGAATTTACGAAATGTAACTGAACCATATGCTTTAAAATACATTTCATGTTGTGTATACTTTACCATAATGAAAAATAATTGCATCATTATAATTAATGTAAGAGTTCTTAGCTACTTTTGAAGCACTACGACTCTCCAAAGGGAAATTTGACATGTAGAATGTCCAATTTTTCTTTCCTTGTAAAATTCTCAGAGGAAAACACACATTAATAAATCATAACGCAATGGATCACAGTATATCAGCACTCCCCAAAAGGCTTCATGGCATTATGCCTGCTTAGATTGTTGCACAGACTGACTTTGTGCGTGTGAATATGGATGAGTTGTGAGTGTTGATGTTTGTTCTTCTCAAGGGTGTGCCCACTATATGTGAAGGTGTGCATGCCTGTGTGCCCGTGTCTGGGGAAAGACAGGAACTGACAGAGGGTGACATCTTCAATGTCCTGCACATTATTTATTGATGCAGGTTCTGTCACATGAAGCCAGAGCTCACTGATCATTAACCTAACTAGCCAACTTGTCCCACACATCCCTTGAATTTGCCTCACAAGTACTGGGATGGAATATGACCACTTTGCTTGCCCTGATTTTTTTACTTGCTTATAGGGATTTTAAGGTTCCCATGATCTGGGAATCCCTAGGAATATCCTCCGTCTTGGTTATGGCTTTACTGCTGTGAAGAGACAATATGACCACAGTAGCTCTTATAAGTAGCATTTAATTGGGTTGGCTTGCAGTTCAGAGATTTACTCCATTATTGTCATTGTGGAAAGCATGGTAGGATACAGAAAGACATGGTACTAAAAAGGTAAAAAATTAAACCTTATGCTTGTATGGCAAGCAGTTTTTCCACTGAGACACCTGACCATCCCTCAGAACTGAATATCTTAAATGTATCATTCTTTCTTTGTGTTATTTCTCTATTTTTAAAAACTAAAATATAATTGCATCGTTTTTCCTTCTTTTCCTCACTCTAGTCTTTTGCATGCCTATCCCCCAACATTCTTCTGCTCAAACTCATGGCCTGCTTTCCTTTAGTTGTTACTAGTGTGTGTGCACATGTGTGTGTGTGCACGTGTGCACATGTATGTATAATTACAAATACAGCCTGCTCAATGCATTTAGTGTTTCTAGTATATGATTTCAGAGCTGACCAGTTAGCATTGGATAGCCAGTTAAAGGGCTCACCCCTGCTTTCAGTATCCCTTAGTTGCCTGTAGTTTCCTGTCTGGGGTGGGGCCTCTGTATTTTCCTCTTCCATGTTAGCCACGTCTACTGAAGCTGTGTTTCTTCAGGCCTTGTTTAGGCAGCTGTACTGCTGAGATATCACTGGTGAAGGTGGCCTGTACTTTTGAGGAGAGACCATTTCACAGCAGTTTTCTTGGTCCTCTGGCTGTTGCAATCATTCCACCCCATCTTCTGTGATGTCCCTGAGCCGCAGGTGCAGAAATTGTGTTATAGATCAGTTTCTCTAATTTTTCTGCTGAAATGCCAGTATATCATTATCATAATAATTTATAGCTTACTAATTCCATATTCTGAATTTTTTTGATATCACTGCCTTGAATTTTTAATTATTTGAGGCATAATTTTACAGTTGCATGCTAAAAAAGTTCTTTCTTTAAACTATTTCTTTTCTATTCACACTACTTTTTTTTCTATTTGTGGACATGTGTGCTTTGTATTTGTTAAATAGCTTTTACTATATGCTATAGAAAATAAAAACAAAATAGCTTGCTTTCATATATAAAATGCCTTAAAGAATATATTATATACTGGCATGCTCTAAAAGGATAGCATATTTGTAAGGCTTACATGATATAGCTTAGAAGAGTAACTTGGTGGTTTACTCAATAAATATATTCTAATTAAATTTATCTTTATAACAATTTCATCGAGTTGTGGTATCTTTTATGCACATTTATAATTATTTTTCTAATATTGAGAAATTTTCTTTAAGTCTAAATCTGATTGATCACAAAAAGTGAAAGGGATTTTAGGTTATTTTTCGATACAAATTCTTGGAAAGGTAGCAGTACCTTTTGTGCAGTAAATAGCCACTCTACTACTGAACTAAAACCAATTCCAGGGACTTAAATCCTTTCTATCCTGAAAAGTATTCATGTGCCACATGGTATACATGAAGACTACTAAAAAAGAAGCAGTTTCTTTGCGGGAATTTTTGTTTTTGCTGTTGTTTTGTTTTGTTTTAGGAAGTCTTACATCCAGTAAAATCCAATACATTGTATTCTTGAATTTGCCATGCTACTCTGAATCTGTATGTGAGCATGTGTGAACCTACATGTGTTTAATCTCATTTGCTAGTGTGTAAAGAGTTACTAGTAAGACTCCACAATCATTATAAATTAGTAGAAAGTGTCAGTAATTCTGTGGAATATTTTTTAAGACCTTTCTAGAAGCTTATGGAGAAGCTGTATTTATGTTTTAGGTATATGGACGCCATGAGCCACAGAAGAATTATTTAGAGTCATCTTTCTTGAAGAGTAGAGTTCACCTAAGGTAAGAGCAAACCTAAAGTATTAAGGATTAGAAGGAACCTGATCCCCATTGGCGACTATTATATCAGGTAAATCACTGTCCTCATTCCATCTTATTGGGTGTCTTATTGCAAGAAATACTATCTATAAATTTGTATGTTTTCTCCTAGAAGGTGACACAGAACACAGTTTAATATACCAAATGGTAAGATGCAGGGAAACGATTTGATTAACTTATCTCTTCTTCCACTATTGCAACTAGTCCAAAGAGGCCCTCCTAATGAGTAGCCATTGGTGTCTTATCAAATGCACAGGTTTTTGCTGAGTATGACGTCACAACTGCAACGTGTAAGAAGCTGAACGTAAAATTAAACACCATCAAGACTGATCTGTTGTGATTTTCATCACTTCCAACCATTTCTATCCACAAAGAATATAAGAATTTGAAATAGAGAAAAACAAAACTATTTGCCCCACTCTTAGTTAAGCAGCGACCTTGCTCTTCCTGCCTACCTACTTGTCTAAACACGGAGTTCGAATATCACGTTCATTTTTCTTTAGATATATTTCTCAGATTGTGGAAAACAATCCTGGTCTTCAACAGTGGAAACATCTTTTTATAGAAGGGAAGCCACACACTTGTCTACTGCAGCCATGGTCCCCTTTAAGCTCCATTTTTATAGCGAGCTATTTAGAAAAAAATTGAGCAGCTCTCTCTAACAGTCCCTTTGATACCTTACCAATCACAATGTTTAGGGATATGATTACAATAACTTCACAATTATATTTTCCTTCGTGGACATGATTTTTCCTAATAATGTATGCTAGTCTTTTTTCACGTTTTTTTTTTTTTATTTAGGGTGCATGTGTGTGTGTGATACGCATGCCATGAGAAGCATGCAAAAGTCAGAGGCTAGCTTGCAGGGTTGGGTTTTTTCCTTTTTACCAGTAAAAAGGTACTCAGTTTGGTGACAAGTGCCTCTCCTACTAACCCATTTTGTTCGCTCTCACCATTATTCATATATTATGAGAAAAAAATCTTTTAGAATGAACACGTCACTTGTGAAAAAAATTATAAGGAAAATGAAGCAAATTGAAGTGTTGGAGTTAGTTAAAAGGTGAATATATTTTCTAAAATCTTTTATTTTACATTTTGAGGCAGTTATAACTTGTAATTTTTATTATACTTAGATGCACATATTTGTATGGGAGAGCCCATGCCATGGTATGTGTGGGGAGTTCAGAATGCAACTTTAGAAGCAGTTCTTTCCTTCTATGATATCTGTCCTATCAATCAAAAGTCAGACCATCAGACTTGCTAGCAATTGCCTTGACCCTCTGAGCCATCTTGTCAGTCCATAACCAACACTTGATAATGTTCAAAACACTAAGCAGTGAGACATTTTTAGAAGTATACAAGTCTGAATAATTTTTTCATGTGCATTGTTTGTCTTGACAATTATCTTTTCAAACAGTAAGACAAACATCACTACTGGGAAACATGGAAAAGATCACAATTTTCACAGCCTAATCATGGCTCTAAAAATCTCTAATCAGAACTGTGACATCCAAATTCCTTCTCTCTCCAGCAAGCCAATCTCTCTCTCTGTTATGCATATGACTTATGAGGACACTCATCACAAGAACGATGTGTTTATTATCTGCAGCTCTCCCAGGTGGCCTTCACTTTGCACAGACTAATCAGCCCTCACCAAGTCCAGAAAGAAGAGATCACTTATTGTTAGTTCTCCGTGCATGGTTTATTCTCTTCAGATAATTTTCTACCTTTTTCTCTCCTCTGTAATCAATTTAAAAGTTATGTTTCCTCAAAATATATCGGAGCATAACTTTGAATCCACCACATAAAATCATTTAGAAAATTGCTGAGTCTTTTTTACTCTAGTCTAGCCTTCAAGCTTTTTTCCCAATTTCAACCAAATCTAGTTCCTCTATCTCTAACATAAATAATTTTAAAATAAAATCTAGCTACTTTTTTCCTCATCTTCTTCTCATATCAACAATATTAGAGTTTTTAACTTATTAACAGTTCACCATGGGCAGCAATTTGCATGCATGATACGATTTTATTTTCAAAATAGCAACATAAAATAGTTCACATTAATAAAACATGAACATTTCACAAATAAAGATGTGAACTTTTGAATAAATTTTCTCTTATCAGAAACATATTAAGGTTTGGGCTTTCAAAAGTAAAAAGGCTTAATCACAGTTATGCATTTCAATTTTATGTTATTATTACAAATCATCAGCTGCCTAGCTTTTCATAAGTTGACACAGGTGGTTTCCACATCAGTACTGGTCTTTCCTTTGGGTGTAGAAAGACAGAATTTTCTAATTCAGCAAGAGAAGGAAAGGAAAATCACTGATCTTTAGGACATTGTCAGTAATCCCGGTATCGGGTGGTACTCTGTCTCTGAGGCAACCTCGTGTAGAGGAGGTACTAGGGACTCAACCAAGCAGATGAGGTGGCAGCACTGCCCAACCAAGTTCATGTACATTAGTGTACTGTAGGTCACCAGAGAAATTGAAGCAGATTTGTAAAATATATTATAGATTTCAGATACAGGGATCCTCATGAAATAAGCAAACACTTTACACATGCCCTATAAATACCATGTCCTGAAAAGAGTACTATCAAAAGCACATGGAACAAAGCTAAATCGGACAAAGTTAGCCTTTCTTCCCCCACCTAAGTTTTCCCTCAACCACATGATGAGGTATAATAATAATATTCCAGCCTAGTAAAACAGGAAACTAGGATGAATGTTCCTTAATACTTCAAAGTTAAGAAATATAAATGTATACTCACTTTTATCTTTGTGATACAAGTAAAATCTAATATATACAAACAGAAGCAAGTAAACTTTATCCAAAAATTATATATAATATAAATGTATATGTATATATGTGTGTGTGTTTGTGTGTGATGCTTGACTATTTAAAGGAATAATGCCTGTGAAGGAGCTAGCTAGGAGATAGATTTTCCAGTTGTAAATTTCTGTGAATCTTGTCTTACTATCAGTAAAGCAGAAGCTTCCTCACGTAATCTCTAAACATGGTTTGATTTGCAATCAAATTCCTAAGCATCCTTGTTATTCAGTATTTGTCTCTAAGACATCTCACTTCACATGCTTCTTGTTGCTTTTCTTTCATTTTGTTGCATTGCCAAGACATTTTGTAATATATCTGTGTATCCCTATGAGAACTTCTGCCACCTCAAACCCAGTGTTTTAGTAGAATTTTCATAGACTATTCACATCCCAGAATATCACACTGAGTTTTGTTGGAGGGTCTTCAAGATGCTACACATTAATTGAATTTGGGTGGGATGATAAGAGGTAGTTTCGAGTTGGGATTATCAATTCTGAAAACTGGAGTTCAGTTCTAGCCCAGCCCTTTCTGCACTGCACGTGAGAACATAAGCCTTTGCAGATACAATGTCTTTTTCTAAAAAGTAGGGGAAATGATACCACCTACTTTATAAAGTCATTATGATATTTAAATTCGAATAAGTAGCATATTTAGACAATACATAAAGAAACTGTTTATTATTGCTCTTGTTTCCTCTCACTTGGGTTCAAAGCCATTTCAGGTTGACTATGAGGTCAGATGATATAATATCACTCCAAGTTCAATGTCAACTAAAACACACTCTATGGTGTGGGACCATGGTCTGTATTCTGTCAATTATATTTTAAATAAACGCTGATTGGCCAGTAGCCAGGCAGAAAGTATAGATGGGACAACCAGACAGGAAGTAGAGTCGGGTCAAGGAGAACAGGAGAATTCTGAAGCCCGTTCCTCTGCAGTTCTAGCCCAGCCACAGAAGAAGCAAGATGTGACTGCCTCGCTGAAAAAAATACTGAGCCATGTGGCTAACACAGATAAGAATAATGGCCTAATATAAGTTGTAAGAGTTAATAAGAAGCCTGAGATACTAGGCCAATTAGTTTATAACTAATGTAGACCTCTGCATGATTTCTTTAGGACTTAAAGATTGTGGGAACTGGGAAGAACAGAAAACTTGACAACACACACACTCTACATTCGACACTCACTCCAATAGACAAATAAACTCTACACTCGGTCCCTAGCACACATAGAGCAAATTTTTCCAGTGATGATAATTTCCACAGATTTCACCTCAGTGTTTACAAATGGAAACAAGCCTCAGGTAATGAGGGATTCCCCTCGGTATGCTGTCAATACCATTAGTTAATAAAGAAACTGGCTTGGACTGATAGGGTAGAACAGAGCTAGGGTGGGGAACTAAACTGAATGCTGGGAGAAAGGAAGTGGAGTCAGAAAGAAGCCATGGAGCCCCTGCCAGAGACAGACATGCCAAAACTTTGCTGGTAAGTCACTGCCACGTGGTGATACACAGATTAATGGACATGGGTTAAACTAAGATATAAGAGTTAGCCAACAGGAAGGTAGAGTTAATGGGCTAAGTAATGATTTAAATAATATAGTTTCTGTGTGATTATTTCGGGTCTGAGCTGCCAGGTGGCCCGAAAACAAGTGGTCTCCTTACAACACTCAGGTGATGTGTTTAGGTGGCCCACCTGGGGAGGAGTATTTCCAGGTTCCTTTCAGGAAACCAAACCTATGCTTTGATAAAAGACTGAAAATTTAACCACCATAATTTTATGTTCATAAAGAGCAGTGGTGGAGAAAAAGAAAGGAGCATTGTAAGCACATTTAAATGCGAATGTTGTGCCACTTGTGGTATTCACGAGGTAGGCATTATGCACAGCTCCCCAAGTTACCCTGAACAAAAGAAGCCACAAAATGCCCAGGTGTTTTTGAAAAGCATTTTATTCAGGACTCTGAAAGGTAGTTGAAGCCATCGATGGGGGACTACCCCTCCCTCTGTTTTAATGATCTTAATTTGCTAATGGAATGTTCGTGGCAAGATTTTGGGAGCCATGCAGAGCTGATTTTGTTGTTTGGTATTGATGTTGCCTGCAAATTAAATGTACCTAAGTAACCACCTGTTTGTGCTTATGATTATGCAAAGCCCCATATGTTTCCCTCTCGACACATGGGAGGTAAATATTGAAAAAATTATTCTGGTGTGAAGGGTGAAAACAGCAGCAATTCTTTTGTAACTGTCAACATATGCCATCGTGTTTCTGGGGATTGTGGTGCTTTGTTTGACATATTTGCTGATTTTTGCCATGTAGTCAGTGTTGTTGTTGTTTTTTTTTTAATCTGTTACCCATACTTATGCAAAAACAACTAAAATCCATTTACATTAAATTCAAATTAAGAGAGGTATAATTTTCTGAGATAACTGTAAGTTTTAAATGGATGTGCAGATTACGATGTAAATCGTTTGATTTGCAGGATAAAGAAAACTGAATGACTTTCCCTTGCCTTAATTCCCCAGCCTAAAATAGAAACCTTTTCCTCCAGGCATAGCCCTTCAGTTCCAGACAACAGGAATTTGAGATCCCACCTAAATTTGACATTTTCAAGTGTGGGCAGCATGAGAGTTAGCTGGAAAGCCACTTGTCATCCTCTGACAGTCCTCCTCAGGCCATCTAAGAAGCAACTGAGCCAAAGACTTAGCCAGTCTTCCCAATTCCACTGGGGTGTTTTCATGACTCCCTCACCTTCTACCTCCAGTTCAACCCTCAACCTATACCCCTGCTCCCATTGCCTCCTCTGGGAGGGCTAATTGTTGACGGTCTTCAGGGCCTGTGGGTACCTGCCACTCTTTGGAGGATGCTTCTCCTGTTTTCTTACCCCACTTGGTCTTCATTAATGCGTAGCCAGTTTACACTGTTTCATATAGTACAAGTACAGTATTAGTGTTTCCTGATAACTAATTTCAACTTGATGAATAAAATCAGATTTAAAAAACAAACGACCAAAAGTTTTAGACTTGCGCTGTGATGACTTTGCACAAGGAAGGTAAACCAACTAGCCTTTCAACCTATGGCGTATAACTAGTAAGGTTATTGACAATCTAACAGCCCTCTTCAACTCTTCAACTTCCTGATAAAAAATTTACTTACAACAGTGTTGGAAAATATCAAAACTATATCATCAAGGACCAATTTAAAAAAAAAAAAATAAGACAGTTGAAACTTAGAATTATAAAGGCCTTTTTATTCTGAGCCGCATTTAATAAAAACTCTCTATGTATTTTTAAAAGATAATCATAGTAAGAGCAGTCATGGCATACTTGCTTGTGTTGCATGCCAAGGTACATGATAAACTCTTATGACGTTAATGTTTTACAGCTCAGTGCATGAGGAAACTGATGAGTTGAAGAACATAACTACAAGTTCACTCAAGCTTTTTTTATTTTAATTGAGCTTTCTTTTTAACTTGTAAAGCGACACTGTGCGTCTTTAAGATTTATCTAAGCAGAAATATTCACTATTAAAATCACTCATGTTATCACTAGACTGAAAGAGCCTCTTTAATTTTTGACATATACTTATGAATCTATATGTATATGCAAGTAAAAAGGCTTTTTTCAAAAACACTGAAACATTGCTATTTATATAGACTTTCTCTCCTTAGTATCAAACTAAAACTAAAACTAATGTTTTAAAATTTTTTTCATAAATAAAACTTTTAGTGGCTGAATAACATAGTGTAACATTTTTATTACTACATTTTTTTACACCTGAGCTTTTAAGTTGATTACTTTCCCTAATAAAAATTTTAAAATAATTATTGCTTTAGAATTTACTCTGATGTGTAGAGCATTGGGTTAATGCTTTAAACATTAAAAGGCCTTTCCTTCTGTAGGCTGCCATTTTTAGGAAGGCTGGACCAAGGCATAGACAAGCACAATGCACTCCTTAACCATAGTCTCTGCACATGTACAAAGTGAGCATTTGCTAGTTGATTGACTGGTAGAACATGAAGAATATCATATATTTTCAGAACGGCTAAGAATTTATTGCTGAATTTAATTTCATATAGTGTATGATTGGAGAGTGGCCATTGTTTTGAAGTTTCATTCAATCAGAATGAATGTAGCTAAATCAGAAAAATGTAGCTAAATTACACAGGTTAAATTTTCACAAATGCATACCAATGAGTACAAACTAGATTCCATATGGGTAGAGGCCATTTGAATTATTTCTGTCCATTGCTCACTTCTCAGTTAACGTCCCACTAAATTTATCTTTTTGCTGATATATGATTATGTGTATATGTGTGTGCATTTATAAAAATTAAACCTAGAGCCTCATACATGCAAATCAAGTGTTCTGTACTGATTTATACCCTCAACCCTATTTTCCTTCATTCATTTATTTACGTTTTTGGGAAAGGGTCTCGATAAGATGTTCAGTCCAGCCTTAAATTCACTCTAACGCCCAGGAAGATTTTGACCTTGGTGATCTCCCTGCCTCAGATACGTGTTATAGCTGAGATTACAGACCTGCCTCATCAAAGTTAGACTTTATTGACTTTTTGTTTTACAGTTTAGTTTTAGCCAGTCTTATAATTTGCAATTGGAAAGCTGTTTCAAATATAATTAGTTGTTGCTTTCATTGGTTAATAAAGAAGCTGCCTTGGCCTGTGAGAGACACCATGATTCTTCCGCCCAAGGTGGACATACCTTAGAATCGTCCAGTAAGTCACCACCTCGTGGTGACATACAGACTTTTATAATGGGTTAGTTTAGATATGAGAGCTAGCCAAGAAAAGGCTAGAGATAATGGGTAAGACAGTATTTAAATGAATACAGTCTGTGTATAATCATTTTGGGCATAAGCAAACAGCCGCGGCCGGGAGCCAGGCGCTGGGAATAAACTGCCACACTCTACTCAGGTGCTGGGAACACAACCCGCACCTTATTTACAACAATTAGTATTAGCTAAACGTTAATTTTTTTATTTACTTCTATTATTTTCTTTGTATTAGAAGTTAATGACCCAATTTACTATGCTTTTTCTGAATTGCATGCAACTATTAATGGAGAGACATTCTGTTATAGATTCGAAGGCTCAAGATAATAAACATCTTAATTCTCCACCCAAAGTAATATTCTGATTCCATAAAGTATAACTTATAGCTTTATATTAAGTACTAATATTGATAGAAAAATACTACCTCAGCACTCCATTTTGAAAAAATTTAAATATGATTGCTCTTTTATTCTCCAAAATGAACTTCACAGTTACATCCTCAAGGACCAATATTGGCACAATTGCTGTTATAAAACATAAGTTATGTTTATCATTGAGCTAAACATAAACAAATTCAGAATCAATCTATTTGCAAAATTCAAATTTCTAATTCAAATATTCAATATATCTAAGTATTTTTAATATGTTTTCCCTAAATTTTTGTGGTTCTTTGAAAATGTATTTACTAACTACCTATTTATGTTTAGTGTATTCATTCCCTAACCTCCTACCCTGCCTTTGTTCACCTTATCTCCCTCTTTAGTTCCCATTATCTCCTTAGATGTTTGTATTCCTCTATTTGGGTCACATAAACATACATAATCAAGTCAAGTAAATATTCAATGAGTAATCCTAAGATGTACTAAACAGTTATGTCTTTATTTATATGTGTTTATGTCTTTGTTAATGTTTTATACCTTTTTGCAACTCGTCATCTTAGAAAGCTTGCTTAATTAAGAAAATTCTCAACTTTTTTTTCATTGAATTTTACTAGTAGTTTTGTGTATTATTATTATCTGCACATAATGATCATCATCTCAATGTTGGAGGTTTTCCAACTCATGGATCCTCGGCATATTTATTTATCCCCATTTCAAAAACAATACCAAATAGGATACAAGACAGGCACCCTGGTGTCCCAGCTTAAAAGCAGTACACAGGGAGGTCCACATCTGCCTGCGGTGCTCTTTAAAATTCTTTAAAAATATTTTTATTTTTTAAGCTAACAATTTCAAGTCCATGAAATTGCAGTAATCAGATGTAAGAATAAAGTATTTGTTTCAAAGATTACTCATTATAATAGAAATTGCATCAATATCTTATCAAGAAAAGTATAATAAAAATGGAATATGCATATGAGAAATACAGAAAACAAAAATTGTCCTTTTGAAGAATATTCATTGACAGTGGTAAGTACATAGAGATGAACTTATGTCTGTTATGTTGATTCATGTAACTATCTATGGGTGGATATTTACTGTACCTATAAAATAATCTAAACAAATATATCACAAACAAATATTATTAAATAGCTCTAGTATGAAAATTACAGGGCTTTTATTACTCTCCTTGAGTTTTCTTCCATTTTCTAATTTTCTGGAAGATGTGTTGCAGGGAATAGTATGAGAAATTGATATGCTTTAAACTTGGGCCATGAAAACTTATTCATCAATGTGTACAGTAGTTCTTCCTTGTAATTATTAAAATGTGAAGAAATATAGAGGGTTTGGGGGTGGACAAAGAAATATCAAGCCCCATTAGAAAGAAATGATTCATTAATCTATGAAAAGCTATGAAACACCCTTAAGTACATTTAGGGAATAAACAAAGAAAATCTGAAAATGCTGCATAATCACTTAATTCTAAGCATGTGACATTTAGAAAAGGTAAGACTTCAGAGTCAGTAAAGGGTGTAGGACTGTAGAGGAATAAAAGATGTGCAGAGGACTTTCAAGGCAGTGAACTATTTCATATGATACTATAATGATGAATATGTATCATTACTCATTTATCAAAATGTATAGACTGTACAACACCAAAAGTAATCAATGACCTGAGAGTATAGGTCCTTCCATCATCTAGTGTTAATGTTGATCTTAGTGGACACTGTGCATATTGGTTTGTGGAGTCAAAAAGGAGATGAAAACCAGATTGTGTTTCAATGACTTTTGCTAAAAGAAACAAGATATAAGACAGAATTTGCACTATTTTCATAGCTATTTTATCACGGGGGATGTTATAAACAGCCTCTAAATGCTTGAAATACCATCGAGTATAAATGAAAGAGCAAACCACACTATTTCTGTTCTGTTAAGAGTGAGGGCCCTGAAGACCAGTATTCACAGTTTTTAAGAGGTCAGTTGCTCTCATAGTGGTCTTCCCATGGTAATGCTGAAAGACAACATCATTAAGAGAATTACACATACAGGAAAAAAATGAACCCGGAATGATAAAGTAGAGCTCAGAAGCAGACAGGAAATATCAAACAACAGCATCAGCTCTGGTTTGTCCATTTTCATGACAATATATTCAAAACAAGATTCTGGCCCAATGCTAAGAACTAAAAATACACAGGGGTGGAAAGTAAAATACTATTTTAACCTAGAACTTCACAATCTATTTGTCCTTAAGGTGGTATATGTTATTGCTAACCAAAGGCTAGAAACTAAGAAAATTAATCTTATTATGTTTTAAATATACAACACAATTGACCCCAAAACTAAAACAGTAAATTACTGCAAAAGCTGACTTTCTTTTGCCGTTAATTTACATTTTCTCACATAGCTTGTATATAAAACTCCCTTTGACCAGGGAAAAATTTTGCATAGTAGTGACAACTGAGTTTATCTTGCTTGAGTGAGGATGAGAGTGACATGGTTTAAAAGAAACTGACCTAGAAAATGTGGGAAAATGACCTTTGCTTCTTTGGATCACTAGCCCTGTGAGGAACAGAGTTCTGTACAGCACTGCTTTCGACTCGACTTTTTATCCTCACGGCCTACATCTTGCTTCTTTTAACAAAATTCCCTCAAAAACCGAAAAATCAAGATACTATTTATCATTAACATACATTTTAAGTATTTTTACACAATGTTTTGTCAGATTATTTTAGGGAGTCATCCTTTCTAGTCAAATGAACAGTTCCCTGCGGTTATAATGTGGCAGTGTTGGAAGAGATGCTCAGGGGTAGGCTGAAATGCAAGGACTCACTACCTGTCTTAGACTTTCTGCTACTGCGATGAACACCAAGGCCAAGAGGAACTTGGGGAAGGAACGGGTTTATTTCGGTTCACAACTCTCAGGTCACATTCTGTCTCTCAGGGAGGTCAGGGCAGAAACAAAAGCTAGAACCTGGAGGTGGAAACTGAAGCAGAGGTATTGGAGGAACACGACCTTCTTCAGCCTTCTTTTTATACCACCCAGGACCATGGATGGCACTGTCCAACAGTGAGCTGGGCCCTCCCTCATCAACCATTAATCAAGAAAACAAGCAGGGCTAGCTTACCAGACAATCTTACAAAGGCATTTCCTCACTTGAGGCTCCCTCCTCTCTGATGACTCAACTTTGTTTCAAATTGACAAAAAACTTGCCAGCACCCCCTGAATGTAGATTATTGTTATTCCATGAATTAAATATATCAGTCTCCAAATGAAACAATGGGAAAATTCATTTTGAAAAATGTTAAGGATTTGGGCCCAGGCAAAAGGCACATAATTATTTGATAATTTTTATCATTTTACCACAATCAATTTTATATAGGAGCACTTATATTAGGCCAGTTTTAGTCACAACTAAAGTTATTACTAATAGTTTTTTTTTAACTTTTCAAATGCTCAAAAAAAGGATGTGAGATGATTTTGTCTTAAGCTTCTGAATTTTGGAGTATTTTTTTCTGCAGCACTGCATAATATGTTAATGTGACTACTAGAATTTTTAAATTATTTATGTAACTCATTTCTATTGGACAGAGCTAGTGAAGATTTAATTAAAATCCATTTTTTAAGTATATGGCTTTGGGCAGGTTACTCTGACTCCTGTTACCTGGATGTTTCATCTGTCAAATATGGATTGATTCTATAACTTACATATACACACATATATTCGGAATCCCATCTGACACAACATGATTTCACCTTCATGGAGCATGGAAGGCTAGCTTAGTGAATGGAGTAGCGAGGGATCTGCCATCTCTAGGCTTTGCTGTCACATTCCTTGCACACCCTCTGTCTCCCGAAATAAGATTCCTCCACAGTAATACAATTCATAGACTAGGATATAAAAATTCAAGGAGAAGAATTTCTTCAATCTAGTCTTGTAATTTTAGCAGAGGTTTTATAGATGGATCCACGGCTCTTCTTGAGCCTATGGTTTAGAGACACAATGTAAAAGGCAAAAGATTTATAAGATTTGAAGGGAAACCAGTGCATAGGAGATACAATGTACAATTGCTATTTGGGAAAAAAAAAGCGTCATTGTTCATCATAAAGATGTAGGGAAACATTTTCTTCCAGGGTATTTCTCATGACTAACCAGGAGATGTTTGTGATTCACACTTCGTCACACCACAGAGGAGGAATAAATCTTTCTAGGAAGTAATCTAGGAATTTGGATCCTCACTATAAACCAAATATGATGTGATTTACCAATCTATGGGGATAATGCAATCAGCCTTCGAGTATTAGGATATATTTTTGTTGTGTTTGGCAGCAACGGCCAAGTTTTCTAGCTCAGCAAAGAGAGCTGTCTTCGCAAAGAACAAACTGGTGCTTCTTGGGCAGTTTGTTTATTCCCACAGAGGAATGGAATATTCACTTTTTATCTTCTAATGTATTTGAACATTTGGGAGGTGACAAAATAGAGATAGATGAAAGCATTATATTATAGGTTGTGAACTGGTGTATATTGAAAGTTTGCTTTTCTGTCTACCTTTTAGCAAAAAAATTTGTGCCTGTTCCCTAAAACTGTCCTTCCTAAATCCCTGCAGATCTTTCCTGCTCTCACACTTGCTGGAGCCTTGACGTTCGTTGGAGCCTAAGTTTTTAGACCTATGTCTGCTACACTGAAGATCCAAAACAGTATCTTTTTTAGTGAATTATATTCATTTACAAATGAAACCTTGTGGGATCCATTCCTTGGGTCTCATCAGAAGGTTTCAATTACTATCTAAAAGACAGTATCTTTGTTTAAGTATTTCAACACAGGGTGATACAAGTCATCAAAATGATGAAGCAGGCCTCTCTAGTAACTGCTTTCTACATAAAAACAACAAACTGCTTCTCAGAAAAGGGATTTTTTTCAGGACTCTACAAATTAACCAAAGCGTTGAAGCAATCTCAGAAGAATCACGGAGGTGACTGAACAAGTAGAACAAATGTGGGTTTAAGCCTGCTCTGCCCCCATTCTCCCACCAACCCCATCCAAAGCTCCACAGCAATTTTGAAAACCAGTAGCCTGAAAAACAACACTGTGGAAGGATATGATTGATGCTTCTTCAGTCCCAAGTCCAGAAAACTGTATTTAATATGTCTAGAAACTCTCTGGAAAGCTACACCTACAAGTCATCTATACTTTATTAATTTCTAGTTCATTCCATGGCAAAAACCTTCTCCTGAAAGCATTTTTCAAACACTTTAGTAGCTAGTGCCTACCATTCTTAGCTGCCTGCAATGGCAGGGAAGAACAAGAATGTGAGAGGAAAAGGCTCTTAAAAGATGGGTATGTGAGATGTCTTAAGGACACCAGAATGCTTTAATAAAACTGCAGAGAATTTAGACGGCCATATGCTCATTACAGTATTGCACATATCTAGGATTATGTGCACACTCAGTATAAACCTTGGAGACCATGACCACTTTGTCCTGTTTTTCTCTGAGATTGTCCCTGAGCAGGTAGCGTCTGAATTGTGAAGACACACCCCAAACAAAGACAGAAATCACTGAACAAAAACTGAAGACTTATAGGTTTCAGTTGAAGAAAAAAGACTTCTGTTGTTTACAAAACAAAGAATTTAGTAGCCACACATGACAAAATAAATAGACTTCAATAAGAAAAAAATGCTAAACAATTAGCAATAAGAAGCATCAACAAGGGGAAGAATAGCATTTTTAGTATGTCCACCTTTAGTTCTTTGAAACAATCAGATTTTAGTGGTGGGTGGGTGGAATAACAGAGGGGTCAAGGCATCTGTTGCTGATTTGGTAATTTGTTGGATTCCTGAATCCATATAGCAGAAAAACCAACTCCTGCAAGTTGTCCTCTAAACTCCTCATGATCGCTGTGACATGTATGTGTCCCCCATATGCACTCACACAAAACAAATAAAAAACTGCATTAAAATATTGAGTTTTTAACAAAAAGAATGAATCAGACACAAAAAGCGCATGGTCCATACATGAGAATGGGGAATCCACTGAATCCAATAGACACTGTGCCTGAGGAAGCCTAGACAATCAAACTAAATAAAGAAATAATTTGTGTTAGTTAGTTTAGATGGAAGGAAATTGGGTATGTAGTGATATAGACATGAAAATGCTATCTTCCAAAGCTAAATAACTGGTCACATTTTAGATAATTGTAATTGCATCAACTTAGGGATGAAGTATGAAGAAGACAGAGAGTGAATGTAGCAATAAGATCTAGCAGACACAAATATGCATAAGAAGAAAGGAATCATCACAGTGCGAGTAGAGACATAGAGAAAAACTGTTTTTCATCAAAAACTCACAAAACCTTCAACGTTTGATTTTTTTGAGTGAATATCTGTCAGACACTCAAGTTAACTCGTCCAAACTATATTATTATGGATAAAAAAATGCTACATAAAAGATTATATAATCTCAGGACATGTGCTAAAAATAGCTTAAAGGTCTATTTTTTTTAAAGTTTGGAATCCTAAATGTCTATGAAGCATGTGAGCTCAGAAGTCTAATCTGACATTAAGTACACATCTGTGATTTAGGGAAGCAGTCTGGGCTGAAGTCCAAAATACCCACAAGAAACACTAATTTATCAGCTCATAAATGATTGGAATTTTGTTAAAGCCTAACTAACCCAGGGCAAGAATGATAACACTAACCTCTCAACTTTAGAAGAGGAAAATACCTGTCTGCACAAATGCAGTCCACTGCAGCCAATTTGTCTGCAAAGGGGAGAGCAGGCTCTTAAGAAAGTCACAGTTCAGAGGCACAGGCTCAATGCAAGAATGAGACTGACAAACTACATTTTCTCATCTGTACCTTGTCATCATGTCACTATAGGAATATTTGCCACAGCAGCATGCCTGAATATCAAGAAGAAAATTATAATGCATTTACACTCAAAGAGAAATACATACTTGATGAAACAAAATAACACCAGAGTCAGGCTTACATATTTGAATCACTGCAATAAGAATGCCTTTGATAGGCTGGCTAATAGATTTGGTGTGAGCTAGAAAAATAATTAGAAACTTCTTTAAAAACAAAAAGGAAATAAAACAATGTCTTTGAAATCCCAGAACATCCGAGAACCATGAACAAAAAAAGGTACAAAATATTCATAATGGGAATATCAGAAAAAAGAACACATTAGAAAGAAAGTTGAAGAAATAATGAGAAATATTTCTTCCCAAGTTAATGTTAGACATAACAGCAGATTCTGCAAACTCAGAGAACACCAAGCAAAGCAAAGGACAAAAACTGTACCTTAGCATACTATAGAACAATCACTGAAAGATTTAGGGGGAATGAAATATCTATGATAGGACAACCTAGGCATTGAACCTACTAAACCATAAAATGAAAGAGTGGAGTGAAATTCATAGAGTATTTAAGGAAAACAATTTACTGACCTCATCCTGAAATTAGTGAAAATGATCTTCAATTGTGACAGAAAATCAGAAACATGACTGATTAAAATCAAGGAACTGTGCTGTCAGTAGAGAATTGACTCTCAGATAGAGCTAAAACTTATTCAATGTATGTGTGCACATCTGTGCATGTCTGTTTGTGTGTGTGCATACATGAGTGCATGTGTATACATGTGGATGAGTAGTTGTGTGGGTGGGAACATGGGTCTGTTCCACCTTGACTGAAGGTCAGAGAGCTTAAGCTCATGCTTTCAAAGTGATTGACAAGAAGTCTGACTTTAGGAGCAGCTACAAAGAGTCTTGACCTAGGGTGTGCTTATTTGGTGTCTGGGGTTTTAAGATGGCTCACAGTGAATCTGTTCCACCTTGACTGAAGGCCAGAGAGTTCAAACCTATTTTTGCTCCTTTAAGGTTATTGACAAGAGATTTAACTTAAGGTGTGGCTACTAACAAAGATATCTTGATGAAGGGTGTGATTTCTTG
>JAQHUG010000002.1:10829556-10845538 GCA_028555095.1 Dicrostonyx torquatus
AAAATAAATAAATAACAATAAACACAGGCATGGAAATGTTATTTATTCAAGTCCTAAGGAAATTTATATGGAAGTTCCTCAATAAGCTAAAATAGGACTAGCATATGACCCAAATACATCACTTCTAGGTAAACACACAAAGTCTCTAAGTCCACATATTACAGAGATGTTGTCATCTGTATATTTATTGCTACACTATCCACAGGAGCCAAGTTACGGAATTATCTTAAGTGTTCATCAATCTATGGACTGATAGATAATTATGCTGTGCATGCACAGTGGAGTTGTATTTAACCTTAAAGAAGAATTAAATTATACCATTTGCAGGAAAATAGTCACAGCTGACAATATCAGCTCATTAATATTTTTGCTCATTAATTTGTGGAGCCTAATTTTCATGCAGATATGTAAAATTATATGTATGAAATATATTATATGCAGTATATGTATGTTACATATGTAATCATGTATTTATGTAGAAGCAAAACATGGAGAATGAATGGCAACAATGAGAGCAGTGAGGAAAGGGAGAGGGAATAAATGTATTCAAAGTACATGATATAGTTATATAAAATGAAGCTTATCTCTATGCACAATGAATATGTGTCAATAAAATTTTATGTTAAAACATCACAGGAATTTTAAATTTTAAAATATGATTGTAGTTCAATTTAAATTTTTTTAATATAGACCAAGCATATGCTGTTGTTGGGATTCATGAAAAATGACCTTGATTCTGACCTTTCCCCCAGTGATAATAACAAAGAAAGATCTATATGGGATCTTAGAGTCTTTTCTGTAAGAAAATATTCCATAACCATCATTGTCATCATATCCCTCTATTCTAATTCTGACCCTTATAATAACACTCACTTGTTGAAAAAATACCATGCTAATTGGCAGCTCAAAGGAAGTTCCAAATAGTGATAACCTAAACTTGACTTCAGTCAAAAGCCAAGTGTTTCCACTAGTCCAATAAGACATTCTTCTATTATCTGAAAATTCTGAACATTTTATCTAAGTGAATGTTTATTCTGTATATCGCGTTCCAGTTACTGAGAATTACAGCAACAAATGATTTCACTTCTGCTCTTAGTCACCTTATTATCTATTAGATCATGCTAGTCCAAAAAGCACAAAATAACTCCAATTACATATAAATTGCAATAAGTGCAATAATTATGGCATAAAATATAGTGATTTACATTGGGTATGGAAGCACTTGCATCTAATTCCAACATTTTGGAAGCAGAGGTGGACACTCCATGTGAGTTTGAGGACTGACTCTTCTACAAAGGAAATTCCAAGCTAGCCTGAGTAACATAGATATATGAGACATGCACATGCAGTATATATACAGAAAGAGAGAGAGAGATTAATTACTGATTGAGAGATTACATCTAACTTTATTACTTAGAAATTCTTCCTATAAAACACTGGCTCTCAACCTCAGGTACATGATAGTATCACCTTGGAAGCTGGGAGAACCTTTCGTGACCAGACTTCACCCATATAAATCAGGATGTCTCATGCATCATGACTTTCTACTCTCCATAGATGAGCCCACTGTATAGCCAGGTTTTAAAACCATGTTATGAAAGACCAGGAAGAATAAGCATGCTTTGGTTCAAAGGGACAGAGAATGGCACTTAGAAAAATCTTATCCTAAATATACCTAACTTATTTTTGCTCTCTAAACCTCAATTGTCACATTCTCTGAAGTGTATTTTGGACCCCTCCAATGATATCCATGAGAATCCTGATAATATTAATATAAGTTATCACTGTTTTGTAGACTTTGTTGTATTCCAAGATGCCATAATGAGCACTTTAATTATATTTCAATATTACCCTTCTCCAAAACACTAGGAGCCATATAGCCATATTAGTCTTTAACTTTACATTTGGGGAAAGGAAATAATTTGTCAAGGTAACACAGCTAAAAACTGGTGGAGTTGGAAATATAACTACCAAGTCCATGTTCGAAAACAGGAGCTGCTGACCCTCTGTAGCTCAGATTTGCATTAATGACACTGTGAAACATATTATATTGCAATACATTTGCGATTTGCATTCACTACTCATTTGTTCATCCAGCTGACATGTGTTGAGTTTATCCTTGGTGTATTCGGTGCTAGAAATATGAAGTCTGGGTATGAGAAGTGTAGAGCACATATCAGCAAATAAGTTGACTGGTTATTTCCTGTCAGTCACTTCTTTTTATAAATAAAGCTTTTGATGATTTCTCAACCATGACCACTGCTTGACTGGTTTCCTACCTATAGTGACCTTCATGCTATAAGATTGCAGTAGAGTAGTGATAAGAAACAATTCGCCTACAAGGCCTTAAAACGTGATGGTCTGACCATTTCTAGAAAGTTTGACTGCCCATAGTCTAGAGCACAAGACAAGTGAACCACTAGTGGCTACTCAATGGTAGGTATGCTGTTCTATTCACACATAAGTATATAAAAAAATTAAATAGATATATAATAGGGTAGGATGTAGGGCAACCAGTTCCTACAAGACATGCTATTGGAAAGCTTGATCGAGTTACCTATATAAAAAGGAGCAACCAGATCAGTAAGATCATGTGGGAAGTGAGGCAAGGAACTACAGCAACCGTATAAAAAATAAAATAGGTAGGTTTAAGTGATGCTAATTAGTTTTATGCGCCTCATGAAAATGTAGTTTTTATTTCTTTTTCATTTTTATCATTTTTTTGGAGAGGGCTATATGGGCAGGGCCTTGTTACGGGATCCAGGTTGTCCTTGAAGTCATGATTTTCCTGTTTCAAAGTGCTGAGCTCATATCTATGCACCGCCATGCTCAGCTAACAGATTTATTGTGACGGTCACTAGAACATCTAATGACACACATGACAAAATGCCCTCCTAGGGTTCAGAAGTCCTGGCATGTTGTTGCACAGTAAGATGTCTAAGGTTAAGTATGTACTGTACATTTCAAAATGCTAATAGGTATTTCTACAATGTTCACCGTAAGGAAAAACTAAATAATTGAGACTATAGCAATCTTTACCTTGATTGAAATGTTATGTATGCATTCACGGATGAAAATATTACATTCTTTCATGAGTATTATGTTTATGTTGTTATGTATCAGTTAAAAATAGTCTAGCTTTAAAGACACACTAAGCACTTGTAAATAGGAAGTTATTTGCTAACTAAAGTGACTAGTATAGCATGGTTGCCTTTTGTAGTTCTTAAACTGATTGACCTACAGGAATTCTATCTTCTTCAAAACACACAACTCTGCGGTCTCCCCCAGGCAGCCAGCACCATTGCAGACTTGGAAATTCAGCACTCAGTCACCCAGGCAGCACAGTCTGAAATTCAAGTTCAATCTGGATTACTTAGTGAGAACCTGTCTCAAAACCACAGCAGCAGCAGTAACGACAAAAATAATATGGAAGGTGCCATTTTTTCTTTGTTTCCAGTTGTTTTGATTGCATATAATTATTAATACCATGTGGAGTGGTTGCAGTTGACTGTACCTGGAAAATTCATGGGCAGTTCAAAGGGCTTCTGAGACTCAGGATGTCTAGAATTATCCTTGCAAATTTCAGCCATTATCTTCTTAATTTTGAGGCCTGTGATTTTAATCACTTCCCCTGTTGACAAACAGCATTCGTTGCCGAACATTTCATAAATAGACCCTGAAAAAAAGACAATAATCTTTAAAAAAAAAGTAAAGGTTAAACAGTAAAGAACAAAATCACTGCCAGCTGCCTCATATAAAGTGCTTTCACTCAATTCCTCCCTTATCCATCTAATAAACTGGAATTAAATCTGAATATCCCAGAATGTATACCATGCATCAGGAAACATATTGAATTTTCACTTTATCCACTGGGCAAAGTATAAACAATCTTGGTTTTTTTATTATTTTAAATTTAATTTATGGTTTTATCATCACCTTTAGCTCATTTATCTAAGGTCAAACCACAGTCAGGTCTCCCGCTGCCAGATTTACGGTACATTTTTGCCAGGTCACAGAATTAGGCCCATATGAGTCAACAGCAATTTGAGTCAGTACTGCAACCAGGGCTCTAATACAGTCCAAGCAAAGAAAGAGATGCCTGTGTACCAAGGCTTCATACTAACAGCTTCCTATTTATTTTTCAGATCTGGTTCTCTTCATCATCATGATTTAAGTCTTCTTGCCCATTTTTATCTGTGGCTTTTTGACAAACTGGAGACAGCGCTCGATACCTTTATGGCAATAGGTGGCAGAACAGCCCAGCTAAACAGAGCAGCTGTACTTTGTCTCACAGTTTCAGCCTCCTTCTTGACAAACCTTTCATCATAGATACTCATGGTAAGGCTTTCGTTCATGTATTGTCTTTCTGTGTCTCCAGAGAGAAGGTGGATGGGCTGTGAAACAATCAGGCTGTGAACATCAGGAAAGATGAGAGGTCATAGTTCTGAAGAGTCAGCCCTAGTCAAAGGAGAACAGCTCAAGGCAGCTTCTCTGGAAGACAATTGCATCACAAATGAATAGTCGCTTATAATGGTGTAAGGAGTGTTACACAAGCATTTAAATACAATAGTGGTTTGTCCCTCCCTCTGGTGGCTTAAGCTTCTTGATCACACTAAACATAAGGCTATGAGGGCAAATGCTAGCTCTGTTTGCTTTCTGAATTTTCTGTTTTGAAAAGTCAATTTTCTAGTTCCCTTTTTTCTTTAGTGCCCTCACATACTCTAGTCATATATGTGTGTGTATACCTACACATATGTAGATA
The DNA here is from genome assembly GCA_028555095.1 of Dicrostonyx torquatus. Classification (NCBI taxonomy): domain Eukaryota; kingdom Metazoa; phylum Chordata; class Mammalia; order Rodentia; family Cricetidae; genus Dicrostonyx; species Dicrostonyx torquatus. Next base: position 10,834,319 of record JAQHUG010000002.1, read on the forward strand.
AATAGATGATAGATAGATAGGTAGATAGATAGATAGATTGATTGATAGACAGATAGATAGATTATAACCCTCTTATGGCATTCATGGTTTTCATAAAAATTTTTAAATCTGAGATTTCTCCAGTTCAAAGCACTCTATGATCATATTAGTGCTTCAACAGGTAGCATGGCATGATGCAATCAAAGAAATCTGAAGGGTCGTGACTTCCTTAAGGACAATTTACATAGAGGCACAGCCACCTCTAGGCACCTAATTAAACATAGTCCTGACTCTCATTGTTCTTCCAGAGTACCTCTATGGCCAGATTCTACAGAAGCCAAAGGGCAAGAGAGCATCACTCCCGAGGACCAGCTTGTCTGCTTGAGCTGTCAGCATCTTATCCAAAACCCCATTTGTCTTCTCACACTGTTCTCTTAGCTACTTATGTTCTTGTACTTTCATTAGCCTGAGGACATAGAGCTGCTAGTCCCAAGTTCTTTTTTGAATAAACTGGGATATGAAATAAATAATTTAAAAAATCCATGCAACATCTTCTATCAGTAAACTCAGAAGAGTTCTACGCTATGATAAATCCCATACTGACATTCTGTATCACTACCATTGTATCATCCTGTATTTAACTTTTGTGAGTTTGGTTTTCATTATTCCCATTTCAAGTTTAAGGTTTGTTAGAAAAATAACAATTGAATTATATTTTTTGTATGATTAAAACACAACCAGCCCCCCTTTATACTCAGTCAGTCAGTAGATTAAATGTGTGAGGTCTTGTGACTGGCAGTAGACATCAGGGATATAAGGTCTAGTTTTGTCCCTCAGAAGCATGGTCGTGCAAAGACAGGGCAGGTAGCCAGCCACTGCAAAAGACCCAGGGAACGGGGAGCCCTAATGTAGGAAATGCAGAGTGTTGTGAAGTGGCAGAGGCATCTCCGTTTCCATGGGAAAGAGAAAGCAGGAATGAATCCTGGAGGACACAACAGTCGGCGTGGGCTTTAAAGGAGGAGTCACTTGGTGCAAATATGGGCAGAAGCAATAGTAATAGACAGGTACTGAGATATGAAAAAAAACCTGACACCTTCTGGAAACTTTAAGTAGTTTCTTGTGTCTAAATTGTAAAGTAAGAGAGGTGAGGTGTTGTTTAGTTTTGTTTTGTTTTAAGAATGAATGTGTGAAGCGAGTAAAAATAATACTGTTTTTTTTTTATTAGATTTGCAATGCACAAAACAACAGGCTGAAGCAACTTTAAAGTCAGGGAATCTACATCTCCAGTTATCAGGGTGCAGGAACAAATCCTAGCTTAATAAGAGGTCATTTGTACTCTAGACATTAACTACCCAAACTGTGGTCCACTGTGTCACCCGGGAGCTTGTTAGAATCTTGGTCAAGTTGCTGAATCAGAACCTGCATTTTTAACAAGCTCCCCAGATGATTAATAAGTACATTAAGGTTTGTAAAGCTCTTGTCTGCGCTGCAAGCACACAGCTGAAGTAACCTGTTTGGAGATTGTTGCAAAACAAATCAGAGGAAAACGCATCATCCGCCCACAGAAAACCTTGGGTGTCCGTGAGGTGAGGAACAGGGAAAGGATTTGAGAAATGTTAAGTGTTACAGAGTGATTTTTCTTTATCAGGTGAAATAGGACATCATTCAACTGAACACCTTTTAGCTGAAAGTCTTGAACTTAATTTCAGTACAATGAGTGTCTATTCTTCAGTACAATTTATAGTCAACTCACAGGCAGGGAATGCCATCTTTTCTAGATTCAAAAGGATCCAAAATTCAAAAGATAAATTTGTGCAAGATTATATATCAGTTTGTAAGGGCGGAAAGGCAGAGAATTCTATGACAATAAAACTATGCTTTCTAGCTAGCACAGGAAAAGTTTCCAGTCTCTTCCTAAGCATCCATTTATCTCCTTAAAAATAAAAAGAGATTCATATTTTATTAATATTAGGAAAAGAACATCATGAAAATGCTAATAGAAAATTCCTCATTTAACATGTGACTACGATTTTGCTTCTAACCAAGAAAGTCTCTCTCTGCTTCTCTGTCTCTGTGTGTGTGTGTCTATCTCTCTCTTTCTCTCTTGTAGTTTATTTTGTTTGTGTTCTGACAAATGAAGCTTACCTGGAGATCAGACGGCGGAGCTAGCCACTAGTTAGCTATAGAGGTCAGACAGTGATGGCACACACATTTAATCCTAGCACTTGGGAGGAGGAAACAGGAAGATCGGTAGTTCAAGGGCTACAGGACATTGAGCCACTCTCTGCTGGTGGTGGCTTACACCTTTGATTCCAGCAAATGGAATCTCATGCCTTTGATCCCAGCAATTGAGTGGCACATGTCTTTAATCCCAGCACAAGGGATGTGTAAACAGGAATATAAAACGGCTGGAGACAAGATCTGGCACAAATTCAATCTGAGGATTCTAGAGACAACAATGTCAGTCTAGGATTCATAGAGACAGGAGCCCCCATTCAGCTGGAGATGTAGTAGAGGTAATAAGTTTCTGGTAGCTGGCTGCTCTGCTTCTATGCTCTTTCAACTTTCACCCTAATATCTGACTGACTCTGGGTTTTATTCTTAAGACTAAATAGAAACATGTTCCACTCTCCATCTCTCCCTTTAGAAAATGTCTTGTGTAGTCCAGGCTGGTCTTCAATTAGCTAAGCAGGTCAAGAAGTACATTGACTTCTGATTTTCCTGCTTCCAGCATCCCAGGGGCTTGGGACTGTGTCTTATGAAGCTGTACACAGTAGACATGGTGTTGGAGAATTCACTCCAGGGCTACGTTCACAGGAGACAAAATCATTGCCAGCTGAAGCACATCCTCACCACTTCTGTACTTGAAAGTCTGCTCAGGGGCGCCCAAATTAAGAAGCTGTGTCAGCAACAGGTAACAAGGGCATATAGCTACTCATAGATTCCTGAAATAAGCAAGATTCCCATACTTCGTTCTTAGCAACATAAAGCCTCCTAAAATATACTTGTCCCTGAGTTTTCATATAATGATGAATTTTAAAAATAGACAACTTCCATGGTCTCACAATAAACATATATGTGTGACTGCATTTTAAACTTTTGCTGAGATGAGTGTCTGAAGTATGTTTGCTTATGTATAGACATACATATTCAAGTAGTCTTCCTTCCATTTTAACCAAGAAAAATGTATTTTGAATATGCAAGTCTCAAATCTCTTCAATCTTTACAGCCTGATTCTTTCCAAGTCAGAGCATATGTATTCAGGATAATGCCAAACATCAGAGTGAACTGGAACAAAGAAGCCTGTTTTCAGTGATCAAACATTGCCCCTGAAGAATGTAATGAAAGAGCCATGCGCCTTTGAAATCACCCCTGCTGTAATACTACTCTGCTCAATAAAAATGACACATTAATATCCTTTTATGAGCTCATCCCTTGCTTGACAATCCATATAAGCAATGCTATGATCACATAGGAACAGTCGAAACAATTGGTTGAGTAGGCTTTTTTCCCCCTTCCATTTCTCCTCAAAATTAAAAAAAAAAAGTGTGGCAGTCAGGACAGAGGAAGGTTTTCTTGTCTGTGTTCAAACACACCATGTCCCAAACTATGCCATGTCCTTCTTTCCTTTACCTCCTCATTGACCTGTCCAAGCTCAACCAACCCTAAAGATTCAGCAACACGCCTCTTCAAAGCCTCCTCATATCCAACCTAAAGAATGTTCATTCTCTCCTGCGCTCTAACAGCACTTTGTATACACTCCCTCACAGAGCTTTGGGGATTACCATTAAAGCTTGAATTGGGGTGATTTTTATTATTGATACCATATACATTTGGGAGATTTATTATAATTTCCTAGGAAAGAGAAAATATGTTAACTAAATATACAAACCGTTCCCTTAACACCCAACCCCACAGATCTACTATACAATTTTTGTTCATGCTAAATCCCATGTGAATGTTTTCATTATTAGCCTTTACTGTAATGGATTCATAGGACAGTAACTGTCTTTCTATATCAGCGTGGCCTACAAAAGGGTTGGTGTGAGCTGTATTTTCTCTTTGTGTGTTTACTACCAAAAAGCCAAGGACAATTCAGATTATCTGGCTGCTTTCTGGGTACTTTAAAAAATGTAAGGGGCAGGAAGTCCTTTGATGTGATTGCTACTTTTATTTTTCCACATTAGGTACAAGGGATTGAACCTATGGACTACGCATGTTGAGTAATGTTGTGAGATATTTGTACCCTGTGTGAGATATACTGCTGTGATTGATTTAATCAAGAGCTGAATGGCCAATAGAGAAAGTAGATGAGTCTAGGTGTAGGAAACACGCCAAGAGATGCAGAAGAAGCAGGATGAGCTGTATGTGACAGTATGTGGGTTAATAAAAAATGGGCTAATTTAAGTTCTAAGAGATAGTTAAAAACAAGCCTAAGCTAAAGACAAGCTTTCATAATTAATAATAAGTCTCTGTGCTGTTATTTGGGAGTTGGCTGGCAAGAAAAAGAAAGACTTTGGAATGATTACCTCATTCCAAAGCTAGGCTACTTAGCCACCCCTTTTCACTTTTTATTTCAAGACAGGGTCTCACAAAATTGATCAGGCTGATCTAAAACTTGTGGGTTCAACCTCTTGAGTAGATGGGATTACAGGCAAACACCACCAGGCTTGATTGCTACTTTTCTTTATATTTTGTTGTATATGTTTTACAGTGGAGCTCATATAAAGATTTGTGATAGATATAGATTCATTAGGAAGTCTTACCTGAAAAATATGGTTGCTAGTATATGGCAATGTATAAGAGAACCATACCAGTTGCACATGGGGATTCTATGTTCAAGAATATTATATATTTTCAGGAAGTAGCAAGTCCATAAACAAAACCTCTAAATATGAAATTATTATATTACATTCATATCCTAAAACATTGTGGTTGATAAACATTAAAGATACTCTTAGAGAGAGCTTTTTTCTAGAAAGTTTGCCATACAAATGAAGTTTGGAAGGAGCTATGACTGGAATAGATATTTGTATGGCCAGCCTTCAATAAAAAGAAGTTCCTATCCACTCCAAAACCAGACAAATTCTTTCTCAACATCTGAAAAATATACCTAAAAGTAAATGAACTTGCTGTTTCAATGCATTGTTGAGATCACTGGGCATATGAATTAGTGAGCTTACCTAGCAGTAGGACAATGTGAGTGTTTCAATTAATTATTGCCCAAGCCAGCTATCTCTAATACACACACTTTAATAAGGAATAAGGAACACAAGCAGATTTACCAGACCTTGGACCCGTGCTTCCCTGAAGATGCACACCAACCCACTATCCGCAGAGTGAGCTTCCCACGTGAACCCACCCTTTTATACCTAATTGGGACCTGATGGTCCAACCCCGAATAATTAGCTAATGGCTAATGAAGGGCGGAATAATTAGCTAATGGCTAATGGCAGGGTGTGGCTATTAGCCTGATAGGCTAAGACCATTCCCCATCAGGACAAGACCCCAACTGTTAATAAGAACCGATCTTCCAAGTTCATGCTTTCCTCACCCCAACATATCAATCAAAAGAGTAGTAAAAGTAAGGATGACTGCACTCAAAAGAATTAAGGAATGGTTTGTACACCGTGAAGAATATAGGAATCTCTAGTTAATTAAGGGTTAAAATTTTATCCAGGAAATGAAGCCTAAAAACAGGAGTGTAAGACATTGCAGTGTATGCAGTTGAGCTTTTAAAAATCTGCATTTGAGGCTAGGGGTGCTGGCATATGCTTTTACTCTCAGCACTATTCTATTTAGCAAGTTTGAGGCCAGCCAAGGCTGCATGCTGAAACATTATCTCAAATAAAATAAAACAAAATCTGAACAAACAAAAGCAATGAAAGACCTTATGGATTGGAAAAAACTGAACTTTCAAAGAAAATATAAAGAAAAGAAAACAGATTAAAATGTTAATAAGACCAAGGATTTAAATGACAGCTGCATTTTCCAGCTACACTGAGTGATACAAATTCAATCAGAAGGGTTTTACTCATTCTATACATCGGGGAGGGATAATTCAGTTACTTAAATGGCTAAGTCTTAAATAATTAACACAGTATTTAATACTGTACTATAGGGTTTCGTGCATGCTCATTATTACTGATGTGGCCTTTGGGTTCTTTGTGTCAATGACTGCCAGAGTAGAAAGATCGAAGAGTGTGTGTGTGTGTGTGTGTGTGTGTGTGTGTGTGTGTATATATGTATATATATATATATATATATATATATATATATATGAGCATTTCTACTATGTAACCACAAATCCTTTTCTATTCTATGATGGTGGCACAGATCTGTAGTTATTCATCACCTGATATTATCGTTGACCAAATATCCCTACAATTTACTTAAATTTCATGCAACAAAATGACATCACAAATAATAAAGTTTCTTATGAGTTGATACATTGTTTTAGTGGGGATTTGGTTTCAAATATAGGTAACAGTTATTCAAAGCCTGCCTGTGTCTTATAACCTAGATGTTAAGTAGAGTTACTATAGACCAAAAGTCATAAAGCTTTTCTCTACCTCTCACTTAATGAATATGAATGCACTGCTTATGTTGATTTTCCAGGGCTTCAAATGTACTGTAAAATGCATGCACAATACATAAAAGTAAAGCTCTACTATGGTATACATTTTCCAAAGGTTATTAGCATTAATAAAGTACTTAATTAGATATTATGCTTGTGAATTATAATATAGAAACCAAGAGAAAAGTTTTCAGAATTTTTATAGGCATTTTGAAGACTAGGTTCATTGAAATAAGTAATAGAAATTAGTATTTTATGTGTATTTTTCTTCAACTTTTATAATTCATTTTAATTGTAGCTTATCAAAATAAGTGTAGAATGGACTAGAATTACAAAATAAATTGGGTTTTCACTATAGAGAAGTATCTCATAAATATTTAGTAGAAACATATGACCATAGCCAAACATGGATGCAGAGGTACTCTCAAGCAGTTCAAGAGTAGAAAAAAAACCTTAATACACAGAGAGTTTATTGGTGTTGTTAACTTGACTCCCTTGATGGTACCAGGAGCCTGGGCACTCTGATTATATACATTTTGATCAACATGACAGTAATAGTTCTAACTGCAAATTATTATAGCATGATTATGATTCCTGCATTATTCTCTGAGTTGTGCTGGATAATGCTTGGGCACAATTAACCTGGGATGTAATGAGTTGCTGTATAGATATAGCCATGAGCAGGTTAGGCCAGTATTCTCCATGAGCAAAATGACAAATATCTGTACGCTATTTTAACAGTTGGTCCTGCTATCATGATTCAGTTATGGCACATTTCCAGTGGACTAAGACATACCTAGTAATTATCTTCTACATAAAGTTCCTGGTGACCCTCCCTCATTTAAGGATTGCTTTCCAAGGATGATTTATCTCCAGACAGTCTTGCTGTCTGACTTAACTTGTTTCCTTTAATCCCTTTTGGATGTTATTTACTTGTAAATATTTTAATCCTTGGATCAATTTGCTAGCAAACTCTTTATCAAAAGAAATATAGCAAAAGAATATAGTCACCCATACTTCCTTTATTCCAAGGCAATTGTCTACACAAAGGCACAAAAACCTACCTTGATAATTACCATAGATTTATAAATATATAATATATATTAAAGATAGATACAGTTGTGAAGTTAAACCTAAGAATATGTTGAATTTTAACATCTCAGTGTGAGCCTGGAACTCAGCTACAACCTCATGTTACTAATGTACCACCACAATTGACTCTACAATTGCAGTTCTACTGATTGACTATCCAAACTATCTCTGAACCTGTTCAGTGAAGCAATTAATTTGTTTTAAGTATTTAAATAGGAATTAATTTACAGTGCCTCAACTTACTTTTTAGTAATTCATGTTGCTAAAATACTCTTAATTGTACTAAAAATCATTGATGTTCCTATAGGATAGACATATAAACTTTTCTAGCCCTTGGGATCATATAGAAAACAATGACTTTAACTCTTCTACATAAAGATTTTTAAGTTTTGAAAGAAGGCTGTAACCAGTTGTCTGTTCCAAAAAGGGCTATTGTCAACCCCATTAGCGATGGCTCAGAGGTTTGGTTCCTTGTAGGTAGCTTATTGTGTAACTACTTAAATGATATATTTGATGAATGTGAAGGTTGTCTTGAGGGTTGTACAATATAACAGTATTTTGCCTAAAGGAAGTTAAAAGGAATATTAAGAATAACCAGTCATTTCAAGGAAGTCTTTGGCATTATTAGCTAGGATGTTTAGTCTTCATTGTCAGCTTGGAAAATATAGAATTGCCCAGGAGTCACACCTCTTGGTGATTTTTGGAGGGTGTTTCCAGAAATATCTACCTGATGAGGGAAAACAGTCCCTGAGGTTTTCCATATGATCTCTCAATATGGACAGAAGACTAGTTGGGCACACTCATCACTGTTGCCATGCTCTTCCACATATCCCTCTAAACAGACCCTTCTTCCTTAAAACTACTTCTTCTTAGGTCTTTGGTCACAAAAACAAGAAATGTAACAAAGCACCAATCTAAAGAAAAAATTATTCCTATAGTAAAAATAAAAAAATTAAAATAACTGAAAGCCAAGTAGTAAATTTAGGAAAATACTATCTAAAAGTAGCCAAATTCTTCCTTTACATACATTGCTCTGTTAATGCCGAAACATGAAGATTACTCACTCAGAGAAGATAACAGAAGTTTCTGTCATTCTTTGGTGTGAGACTCAAACTTTTTGAATGTTGGAAAATAAGAATCTTGAAAATATCATTTTTATTGAAAGATAAAAGTGTTTTTACAATTGCTGAAATCTTTTTATGTGAATATAAGAATAAAAAAATGGATGATTATTACATGACATATTTTAGTCCAAGAGGGATGCAGTGTGTATATAAAGGGATTTCTTTACAATGCTGAAAGAAAATAGGAAAACAATTTCTCGGTTGCAAAGAGAAAGAAAACCAGATATAATATGCCAGTTTTTACTTTCAAAGTCAGTTCTTTGTGTTGCATCAGAAAAAAAATACTTTTGATATCAAAGCTTTTGTGCTACAAGATGTTTCTTACTGTGAGAAGGAAAGCCCAGGTCATGAGGAAGAAAGTCACAGAATTTATGCTTTGCTGGAAGATTGGGAAGAGAGCAAAGGATTCTGGTATTTGAGAGGTTGTGGATGAGTGACTGAAAGTAGGGTGTGCTACAACATCAACGCTGATCTGGTTTTAATGTCTCACTCCTCTCTCACTTAAAGAGTTCAAATTTGGGCTGGAGAGATGGCTCAGAGGTTAAGAGCACTGCCTGCTCTTCCAGAGGTCATGAGTTCAATTCCCAGCAACCACATGGTGGCTCAGAGCCATCTGTAATGAGATCTGGTGCCCTCTTCTGGCCAGCAAACATACATATAGACAAAACACTGGATAAATAATAAATAAATGAATCTTTAAAAAAAAAAGAGTTCAAATTTCCGATGCAACCACTTTAAATGTACACTAGATGATGTTTTTAGATAAATATTTCTTTATTGATCAAATATTAGTTGTGGAACATTTGGGTTTGGTTTTCAAAATGATCAGTCATTCACAACAGACTCCTGAAAAGGCAATGATAAGGTGCATCTGTAATACTACCTTTAATTGGACATGTGGAGCACTGAAAAATACTTGATAGCTACTGTAGGTTTTAATGCTCTTTTCTTTTTAAAATTTGATTTTCTTTCTTTTGTATTCTGGTTCACTGGCTTTTTTCATTTGTTTGTTTTGTTTTAACACAAAGAAGAGAAGATTAAAGGTCTAACGTGGCCTCCACACAATCAACATTAAGGCATATGTGGTGACACACACCTGTCACTCCAGCACTGGGGTGACTAAGGAAGGAAGATCACAAGGTTGAGACACAGCTTACTGAGATAGACAGCAGGAAATTTTTTGAGACACAAATAAAGCAATATACATACATATGTATATATACACCATGTAATTTTATACAGTACAATGTTGATTTTGAGTTACCTACTTACATTTTTATAGTTTTGTTTTATGGATATTTTGCAGTGATTTAGTCTAAAGTAAACTGATCGGCAACATCACTTATTTATTTACTATAGTTCTTCACAAACCTTTTCTTGTAAGAATTTTTCTCATTGTACCAAATCTACAACAAATAGAATGTCTATATCATTTAAAGAGTGGTAAGTCTTTTAAAACTTGGTGTTCAGACCAACTAGAAATTTCAAATTCATTTTAATAAGACAACACCCCACTACTCTATCCAGGCTACCCTTGGATTTACAGTCTTTCTATCATCACTTCAAAGGTAGCTTAGATTAAAGACCTGGGCCACAATACCTGGCAGGAAAACATAAATAAAAAAATATAAATCATGTAGTAGATGTCAAATTTACCTTTCATGAAAGAATTTTCTGTCTCCATAGTCTATCAAAAATTTTAAACAATGAGTAAAGCTTCATACCAAATTGAGTTGGTAGGTGAAATATGGAAGAATTGTCAATATCTATGCTTATTAAAGTTTCTATCACAGAGAAGCTAATACCTTCTAATTATCAATATTAAATCATAATCTATATAAAGAAACAAACAAGAACAAATGATCCACTTCCTTTTTTAAAAAAAGCTCACATTGTTGGAAGCTGGAGAGAGCAGGCATGCAAATATACAGGGAAAAACATGAAAGTAGAACACGAAAGAAGACATTAGTAATATGGAGGGTGAAGGCAGTTTATGCAGAAGGAGGAGGAGTAAGAAGAGATAACACCAAGAAAGTTTGAAAATGCCATAGGAAAACTAATTATTTAATAAGTTTACTTGAGAGTATATATATAATATACATGTGTCAAATTTTTGTATTGTTCTTTAAGGCAAGAAAGTGAGAGACAGAAAAGATACAGTGATTAAAAGCAATGGCTGCTCTCACAGAAGACATGGGTTCAATTTCCAGAGCCCACATTTTAGCTTGCAAGGATCTATAATTTCAATTTCAGAGGATCTGACACCTTCTTCTGCCTCTAGTTGGCACCAGGCACATACATGATCCTCGTACATGCATGCAGGCAAAATACTAATACACATAAAAATACAATAAAATAATTTGAAAATCTAATCAAGATATTTATATGAAGAAAATGAAATATCAGCTGTCTTTTTGATCCTATTAAAGAATTCACAAAATTTTGTAA
>JAQHUG010000002.1:10846218-10944863 GCA_028555095.1 Dicrostonyx torquatus
CTCTCTCTCTCTCTCTCTCTCTCTCTCTCTTTCCATGGATCAGGATGTAAAGGTCTCAGCTACTTTTCCATCACCATGCTTGTTTGTTTCCTTCTATAAGGATCATGGAGTAGTCCTCTAAATCTGTAAGCAAGTTCCCAATTAAATGCTTTCCTAAGTTACCTTGGTCATGGTGTCTCTTCACAGCAATAGAACAGTAACTAAGATGCTTACATAGTTGTAAAGCCTATGAATTACAAGAAATTACAAGCTTGGCAAGATATCCCCTATGCTGTAACAGTGGTACTTCTACCTTGGGGGTAAAAAATAGCTGTCTAATTGGATGTAAAAATCACTTAACTGGATGTAATTTATGTTTGATACTATAAACATAGCTTACTACCTATGACTGGAGGGGTCAAAGACTTTAGAAGAGAATCTGCTACTGCTATTTTTCTAAGCCAATATAATTTCTAACTATATTGTAAATATTTATTATATCTACAGATAAGTGAAGATCTCAGCCTTCATAAAGCATGCTTCTTTGTGCAGCAGATGAAAACTATTACAGAAATCTAGACATGCTCAAAGTACATAAATGATTGTGGTGTGTATGTCCTCCTTTGGTACATCTACACTGTGACCTCTACACCTAAGGCACAGAGGATACTGAGTAAAAGGAAGTAAAAAGAGCCAGAGGATCAAGACACCTGCTTAGAGTGTCTTCTAGATGTGATAGGGAAATTGCACCCATCAAATCTCAACAACAAGGTCACCTAAATAAGACCTGCCTAATAACAACTCTGGTGTATATGTCATCATTTGTGTGGAATATTCCATAAGCCCCAAGCCCTAGAGGAATACCTACAGAGAATCAATGACTGCTGAGAAAAGGAGACTCAGTCTTCTACAGGAAAGCAGTCCCTGGTAGGCTTCCAATTGCAAATAGCCATCCCTAGACATGTACATAAGAGCAACACTAAATGGACTCAATAGGTTGTGTATGTGTGTGTGTGAGTGTGTCACTGTGCATAAATATAAAAAAACAGAATACACTAAATCCAGATAGAAATATTTTTAGCTACAACTAAAGGGTTTTTTCCTTTTATCTTTGATATATACCCTATTAGGCAAGAAAAAGTAGTTTTCTCTTAAAAATTAGATACTCCTTTCTTTTAGGGAAATTTTTTAGCTCAATAAACATTATCATTCTTGAGGAAACTGTGAGTTGATAACTGATATGAATGTAGTGTTTAGTCAAGCAATTTATTTCCACTAAAACCTATGCTTAATTCTTTGGAATAAAAAATGAAAAATGGAAGCACTGATCATAAAGCTCATTCTAAGAACATCTATTCAACTGATGAATCCAAAACAAAAGTTTCTTAAGTAAGAACTTCTTGTTTCACATTTATTTATTTTATTTTGTAGATATGAATGCATGTACTAGTGAGTGGAAATATGCCATGGTGGGCATAGGAGAGCCAAGGACAATTTATTGGAGTACATTCTCTCCTTTAATCGTGAGGAATTAATCTCAAGTCATCAGGCCTGGTAGAAGGTATATTTACTCACTGTGCCAGTGTTTCTCAACCTGTGGATCACAGGATCACAAACCCTGGGGTTAAATGACCCTTTCTCGAGGACAGCATAACAGATATCCTGTATATCAAATATTTATATTATGATTCATGACAGTAGCAAAATTGCTGTTACGAAGTAGCAAAAAAATAATTTTATGGTTGGGCATCTCCACAACATAAGGAACTATATTAAAGTGTCATATATTTAAGAGATTGAGAACCACTGCACTAAGCCATCTTCCTGGCCCTAATGTAAGAAAATCAATTTTCCTCTATTAAGTAACAACCAGAGGTGTTATGGGGTATCTTTATAAGACCAGCTGTTTCTTATGTGCTGTCCAGTCTCTCCTTCATCTCACATGTTCTAATATGACCCCAGGGTTTCTATCATAACATCTATATTTAAGTTATAAGAGAAAACATAGGGAAAATGAAATATTTCTTTCATTTAAGTAGCATGCAGAAAAACATTTCACACATCAAATACCTTTACAACTCAACCGCCAAAGCTCAAAGAAGTAGACATAAGTAAGCCTCAAGAAAACAGTAAAATATTACCTTTAGTTGGAAGTTCTGTAGAAAGGGAAGGTTTTATTGGAGAGTAAAAGATAGTTGTGTAACCAAAAACCAGAAAGAAAGGTATTTATATTATGTTATGTAAATTAGACCATGCTGCACCTATAAAATCTTGCATTGTCATATGGAAAAGCAGATGTGTGTTTTATTTAAAATACTGAAGACAGGAAGTCTGTTGCTATGGGTAAGAAGACAGAATGAGCTTGTAGAATTGATGACTATATCCAGTGAGAAAATAACAGAAAGAGAGAGAGACAGAGACAGTGATAGAGGGGCTTTTCCAGTTTATTCTTGAGCTTAACTAGGGAAACGTTATAAGTAAGGATGTCTTCTTATGGGGATGTTGTTTGTATAGGAGTGTGTGTTCAGTATTAGAAGTGCCTAGGTTAAATCCCTAGTGCAGAGGAAGGAAGAAAGGAATGAAGGGAGAGAATGAGAAAAAGGAATGACAAGTGACCGAATGCCTACTAGAGAGCCAGGTTGAAATCTAGAATCTTCATTTATTGACCTCGGGTAAATTTTTTGTCTGCTAAGTGCAATTTGAGCCTCAGTTTTCTTAACTTTATGAGAAAATAGTATTACCTCAAATAGTTGAGGGTCAAGTAACACTACTGTAAATGCGTATTTTGTATATGTATCTACCACATCCATGTGTTGAGTGAGTAGTTGAAGTACTCCAATAATGGAGAAAATACACTGCTACCTTTCTTGTAGAAACTGACTGAAAAGTAACAAGGCAAGACATAAATCTGTAGGCGGAAGCTGCTTGTTCATTCCCCATGTTGAGTGCCAATTTGTAGGCAGAAGTTGCTCCTTTGCTCCTGGCCACTTAGACCCAAAATAATCACTCAGAAGGTATATTATTTGCATACTGTTTGGCTAATAACTTAAGTGTATTGCTAGCTAACTCTTGCTTCTAGAAGTAACCCATTTCCATTATTCTATATTTTACCATGAGCTTCAGGGCCTACTGGCAAGGTTCCAGCTGGCAACTTGTGTCTTTCCTCTCTGGTGCCTACATGGTATCTTGCTGACTCTGCCTTCTCTCTCTCTCTCTCTCTTCATTCATATATATATATTCCAGTCTGGCTATATTCTGTTAAGCCATTGGCCAAAAGCAGCTTCTTTATTAACCAATAAAAGCAACACATAGGGGCTGGAGAAATGGCTCAGTGGTTAAGAGAATTGCCTGCTCTTCCAAAGGTCCTGAGTTCAATTCCCAGCAATCACATGGTGGCTCACAACCATCTGTAGTGAGGTCTGGTGCCCTCTTCTGGCCTTAAGGCATACAAGCAGACAGAATATTGTATACCTAATAAAAAAATAAATATTTTTTAAAAAGCAACACATACACAAAAGGCCTTGCCACACCATAAATCTCTATGGCATTCATGAAGAATCTGTACTTGGGATGGAAGGTAAGCGAGAGGGAATAGGGAAGAAAGGTGGGATGGAAGAAGAATCAAAGTAAGAATGCAGAAAAAAGTCATATAGAAACCTACTATTTTATAAGCTAAGATATAATATATTACATATTATATATGACATATCATATACAATATCACATATATCGTATAGAATATAGGCTATGATATAATTTTTTTAAAAAAAAAACTTTGAACAGAGCTACCCTGCATGGTTGGATAATGCTGTTTGCAGAATCTATGAGTGTATTAAACAAAAATCCCAGTGCTGGGGTGAATTGTTGGTCATTAAGGCTCCAGAGGTTCCCCAAAACAATACAAGCTACTGCCATTGCTCTTGATTGCCCTCAACACTAGTTGCTAAGCCCCTATCACTAAAGACACACTTACTTTAGTTGCAGGCCATAGAGAACTCAGGCTAGATCTGAACTGGAAATGTCTTCCTTGCTTGACTAGCTTTCATAGTGCCAGAAGATGCTGTGAAAGCTCCTGGGTGAGAAAAGCCATCAACAAACAGTCTTACCTAGATATGAATCTTGTGAACTACCGTACCCACGTGCCAGACATGAAGCACTGACTTTTGTAATAGTGTCATGACTATTATCATGACTAATATCACTTTATGATTGGCTTCGATGCCCTCTTCACAGGAAAAAAATTATGACAGATACAGCAAACCTGTTCAGAAGCCCCTGACTAGGCAGTTCAAGGGCCCTAGGGGGAATCCTAGCACTCCTAAATACATGTGGTGCCATATTGCCTTCTCAATAATTATGTTTCCCTCCATAGATTGTTTCTGCTCTCAACTTTGGCCAGACAAGATTCTTTTTGAATTTGGTAATAGTTAATACAGAAACTCATGAACAAGTGCTGAGAATAAGGACTGTTGAGTTCTCGGCCTTAAGTGAGACATCTGGATTAACCCCTTCAAGTCTCAAGGACCATGATGGAAAGGGATGAAAAGAATGTAAGAGCTGGAGGATTTGGAAGACTGCTATGCAGTGGTGTGTAAATGTGTCATGACCATTCCATCTGTGAGCTTATAGCAGCCCATGTTTGCCTGCACAAAACCTACCCAAGATGGTACAGACACTCACGGTGTCCTACCTGTTGATAAGGAGCTATTGGCTCCAATGACTGTTGAGGGAGAGACATTTCCTCAGCAACACATCATCAGTAACTTGCCCCTTGCTTAACTGGATAACTCCCACCCATGCTCAGGAAATCAATCCCAGTTAAACTCAGCGAGTCATAAAAATAAACAAAGAAACAAAAAGACTTGAGAATAGGAGGGGGATTGGTGAGAAGAAATGGGTCAGGAAAAAATTGGAGGGGAATAAAAGAGAGCAACTGTGGTGACAATGACAAAAATACTTTACATTCATGCATGAAAACTGAGAGAATAATTTAAAAAGTTAAAAGAAGCTTTTAAATTAACTCTTTCTCTTCATTGACTTACATCTTATTTTATTATTAATAAATTATTATTTATCTATTTATAGTTTATTATTAATAAATTAATTGAACATATGCATTTTTCAAATAAAAGTATTGTGTTGTTCACTTGCTTCTATATTGCTAAATAAATATAAATTATTAATACCATCTACATGAAATTTTAACAGTGCCATATATTAATCAAATGATCATATATAAGCATGTTTATAAAATATAGTTACAATGAAGTGATACTAGGAGAAAGTATCTGAAATTCTAAATTCAGAGAATATTATTATTATGGTTTTTATAATCCATCCAATAGAATTTTATTAGCATTGAACAAGCATTTATTGAGTTCTAGACATATTAATCTTACATTTGCTATAAAATCTTATTAAGAGGCTCCTGTCTCTGAGAAGATAGACGTGCATTTCTTTACCCTTATACACTCCAGATCTAAAGCTGAAAAAGTTAGCAGCCTAGAATGCCAAATGAGTACAGATGAAATATGCTCAAGCTTCGCACGGTTGCATAATCTTAGCCCTCAACATGCTGAGTCACCTTGAGTTTAAGTTTACCCCTCGCTATGCATTTAAAAAAAAGTTGGGGGCCAACCTTGGCTATATAGCAATACCCTGTCTCAAAGCAAAACAAAAGCCTCATCAAACGCCTGTTAGCTCTAGCTGAACAATCAAGAAGCAACATGAAGGCAAATAGCTACTCTACTGTAGACAAATGTCACAGGCACACACACACACACACACACACACACACACACAAATGGCTGCCTTCCACACATATCAGCAAAAGATAGTAGATATCATGGCCTCCTTTTCCAGAAAAACTGTCATAATCACCCTGCATCCACTCTCACCCCTATCCTTTGCTTGGCTTGTATCAGAAAAAGTATAGCTCAGTAATGGAGCTTCCATCCTATTGAGGTAGTACTAATTTCCCCAATCCTGGGTGGGAACTACACAATGATCTTGGGTTCTCAGTATCTCCATAAAGCACCGACAAGTTCCTTCTCCTCCCACTGGGGTGAAAAAGCAGGAAATTTGTCACTAGCCAGAATTGGAAAGCCTCTATGTACCAAACATTGTAAGTAAAGACTTTCTCAGACCCACAAATCTGTACTCTTACAGATTCCAGGCTCATGTCAGTGAAGTGCTAGGGGTTCCTTTCTGTTTTCTCTCCCTAAGGTGTCCCAGGAGGCTTGCTTCAACTACAATAATGTAGGAAAATTCAAGGAAGGCTTGGAAAAGATACGGCAAGCAAACATTTATCTAAGAAAATGGAAAGTGGTATTTATTAAAGTAAAATTTGCAGCAAAAGTATCTAATACACACAAGGAAAAAAAAGAAGATGGTAAAGGAGTCAGTTTGCTAAGGAGGTATGGTGATGCTCGGCACGCATTTACCAAGCCAGAGAGCTGAAAAACTCCCTGTGGTAATTGAATGAAGGATTCAGAAGTCACACTGCACCTAGAAACTCCAGCACTCTCCCTCAGCAACTGACCAAAGTTCTAGACAGATTATCAGCTGAATCACAGAGGAACTCTGTGACATTGTCAACTACCAAGTCCAGTCTCCACGGAAAGAGCATTCTGCCTAACAGTGGCAAAATACACCTGTGTTTAAGTGCTCACAAGGACATACACAGAGATGAACTGTGCCTTAAAAGAAAGTTCATGAGGGTGAAGGTGGAAAAGAGATGGTTCATTAGTGAAGGATACTGGCTGCTCTTCCAGAGGACCAGAATTCTACTCCCAACACCACACTGTGCCTTGCAACCTCATGTGTCTCCAGTTCAAGGAATCTGTTACTCCTTTCTGGCTTCCACAGTCACCAGATATGTAAGTGGTACACAGTCACACAGGTAGGCAAAGTACCACACAATTGAAACAAAATAAAATCACAATTAAAGAAAGCATGGCAAACTTAAAAGAACTGGACCACAATAATCTATGACCACAAAGAAACAAACTGAAAATAAAATCAAAATGCTCACAGGAAACTCTCTTTGCACTTAAAAGCCAGTCACCATGTAGTCAAGTCATGGATTGAAATAAGTGAAAATGAAAATATAACCTATCAAGCTTTGTGTGACACAACTATTTAAGTTCTGAGAGGGAAAGTTTTAGAAGACAGCAAAAGTTTCAAATTAGTAAGTTTCTACTACCTTAAGACATAAAAGAAAGACAGGAACAACAGGAAAAGTCAATGAAGTAAATAGAAGATTAAAAACTTCAATGAAGAGAAGAGATATTTTATGAAGGAGTGGAATGAAATGGAACAATGTTATATACCTGCCAGATATCATGATAATAAGAAGGGCATTTTATCCACAATTTTATCATTTTGGTAAGGCGAACCTATTCCTCAAACATTCTTACTATACCTACCTCATTCAATATGAAACGAGTGATTTGCTCACTCCTATTCCTATTCAAACTTCCCCCAAAGGAAATAAAGTGCAGCGCGAAAGAAGACAGCCTGACACAGATCACTAACCTCCACATATGCATGCACTGGCATATGGGACCCCCAAAATACATATGCCACCCTCCCCCCAAAGGACTGTCTGCCATCCACTGGATTTCCAAGACGATCTTCTAACTAAGCGTCTATGACTGGAGAGAACTCATCAGGCGTAGATTTGTAAGATACGCTGTGAGGTGTTTTTCCGAGAAAGCTTTTGTAAGACTCATCTGCTTGCAGAGTGACAAGAGATAATAGGAGCAAATGAGATGTAGAGTGACGCAGGCACGCACAGGAGCCTAAATACAGAAAGCAGAAAACCAAACACAAAGAAACTTGTAAGTTGAGACTTCAGGACACTAAGAAAACAACAGGTACTAGGGTTCATTGAAAAGGAAAGGTTGGAAAAGAGGCAATGAGCTCCATCTCCAATGTATGTCTCATAGAAAATCAGCATCATTCTGCAGGGTGGTCCTGTCTGCTTCCTTTCAACTCTGTAGGCAGGCTGCATGAGAATCAGAAGAGGGTTTTTTTTCCTAGATAAATTTCTGGGCTACCCTCCAATATTCTAAAAGTAAAAGTACAACATAATCTGTAATTTTATGAATGCATTCCTTGACACTTTCATGCATGTAGTATGATACCAATACCGTCTGGCCACACTCATCCCTATACACTCTTACCCCTTCCCCTATCAACCAACCTCCATACCTTCCTTCACCAATGTTTTCAAATTTCCCAACCCTCCAGATGTTGTTCCCAAAGCTCTCATAAATACATTCACACCCTTTGGGTCTCTCTGGCATACAGATGCTATTATGAAGAGCTGAGGGTCACCCCCTGATCATACCAAGAGTTGAATCCCTCCTCCTTCCTCATCAACAAGATGCAACTGACTACAGACACATAGTGTACTCCCACATTAACCAAGCCTGCTGCCTCAAACTGTGACTTCATTCCCCTCCCTGGGAAACCTTTAGCATTGATTCCCTGCTTTGTCTGGGAGGACTGAAGCCTCTCTTCAGATACCTCACTGTCATCTGCTGTGTTAATAAACCTGTTACTCTGAAGGAAAATTCATCTCAGTGGCTTTCTCTGTTCCCTCTCTTCTCCATCCATATAACCCAAGATATAGAAGATTGTAAGTTAGTCAATTTTGTAAACACATCAAAATCTACATCAAAAAAAGGAAAGGGTTATCATAATACTATATATCAGCCTGGAATAGCATAAAAATTTAAGTATACATCAAAACTGTAAGAATGACATCAAAATAGAAGAGAGTAACTAACTCTATGCCTTGATTTTCTTTACTAAGAATAAGAATGAAGCTCCTGAAAGATGTTTAGAAATAAATGTTTATGCTTCTCATAAGATGTATGTAATTTGCCTAACATATTCTAGCCTAGAAAATAAGATACATAGATTCAACAGTTTTAGCTCTGAGAGAAGGATAAGGAAAATACTGTTTAACATTTGAAGTGCATTAATTAGAAACATAAACGCATGGTAGTGCTGCTTAATGTGAAAAATCTCAAGCACAAGTCCCAAGCTACCAGAAATGTCATCTATTTTTATCTTATGCTAACAAAGGTTTTGTTCTCTAGGATAATGATTGTAGGATGCCTGCTTCATGGGAGGTAATCAATGAGTGGTATTCAAATAAGTGGACTGGCTCCAAATAGAACATGGGCACTCCAGTACCTGCAAAGGACTGCAAAAAGATTGTATAGGGAATCAATATTGGCACTAGCTTAGTTATGTTCCTGTGGCCATGACAAAATACCTTCAGGAGAGACACTTTAAGAAAAGGGGTAATGCTGGCTCACCATTCAAAAGCATAGTCTCGAGTGCCAAGGCAGTCAAGCCAGCAGAAGCTTGAAGCAACTGGCCACCTTGCGTTCACAATCAGGAAGTGGACAGCAATGAATGCACCCTGCTGATCACCTTGCCTTTTCCACTTGTATAGTCCAGGATAGAGAATGGCACCATCCCCAACGAATAGGCCTTCCCATCTCAGTGCCATCCGCTGATGCCCAAGCTCCCAGGCCCACCTCCCAGGTAAATTTAAATCTTTCAAGTTGAATGCACTAACGATGACAGGCCCTGTACTTGACCCTCCATTTCAGTGGCTGAGTCAAAGCAATTTTGTTATCTAACCAGAATAGTACTAAAACCTAAGGTAAACACAGCTGCACAGATCTTTGACGAACTGCACGTGCAAGGTACTGTCCGAGAGCTTCCAAAGACTAACAGCTGAGATGGCGTCATGCTGACCCAGGGGCCAGATGACTGCTTTAATCCTGATTGCAAACATAAAGAAAGATGTTTAGCACATGTGGTCAAATTTGATCTAAGGCTTTCTTGAATTATACCAGATCAGTATGTTTGTGGCATAAGTGACTAACATTGGCCATCTACTTCCAAGGACTGAAGGTTATCAATATCTACCAAGAATCTAATAACAGTGGATGGTTAAATCAATTCTTGCCACCTTGCAGCAAAAGTAATTTTCTCTGGGAAGTCTGGCATGATGATTTTCACCTAGTATTTTATAATTTATTTATTTTCTGACAGTTTATCTCCCACACATATGCTGTGGATCTTGACCACATCATCCTCCCACAGTCTCCTTTCCCATTTATTCATTATAAAAAAGAATTAAGTCTCCACTAGGTTGTTTTAATAAATAGGGGTGGTTAAATTTCACTGAACGGGAGCCTTTGACATATTTTAACCATGACAAAGTATAGATTCTGTCTTGTGTGGTTCTTCACTGTTTTGAAAAGGACTCTGAATTCAGATAGCAATTAGAATGAAAGCCAACAGCAAGAATACAATGCTAGAGGCCACTTGTCCTTAGGAATGGAATATATCAATAGTTAAATTGAATTGTCAGTAGTTTAATAACTTATCAATGCATAGATTTTTTTTCTTAGTAAGACTAAAATGTCCTAAAGAGCAGATGCTAAAATTCCATTCCTCTATTGTCAGTGGAGTAAAACACTCATTTAAATATTAAAACATATTATAATACTAACTTGATAAATACTGTATTAAAAGGAAAAATCTTTTTCAGTATAGAGAAAAGACAAGTTCTCTGAATTATATTATGAGAAAAGTTCAGGTGGTCAAATTAATAATTGGCAGAAGCAGTATCAATCTAGGAATTGTCTGACCACTTGAACATACATTATCATAGAGCATCCCTTGAAATAGTTTTCCCACTTTTGCCTATCTCCACATAGATCTCTCACTATGAAAGCAACTGTGAATATAAAGGACTCTTTTCATCCTTCTCTCCATTTATAGTAAATAAATGCAATAACAAATGGGTGGTGAGATATCTATTAGGTGGTGAAAGCACTTGCTGTACAAGTCTGGTAAACCTGGGTTTGATCCCTAGAACACACGTTAAGATACAAGGAGAAAGCAAACTCCACAGAGTTCCACATGGTCGGTCTCTCTCTCTCTCTCTCTCTCTCTCTCTCTCTCTCTCTCTCTCTCTCTCTCTCTCTCACACACACACACACACACACACACACACACACACGCACACACAAATGATTTGAAAAAAGCACAACTTACTTGACTTGGATAAGTTTATCTCTTAAAATCAAAAAATTAGTTTGGGTGATTTAGGATCTTTCCTTGTTCTAAAGTAAGGTTCATTTACAATAAAGAAAAGAGAATTTAATAGACAAATGGGTAAGAAGGACAATGTTAGAAAAAAATGAATGTTTAGACACTCACATGATTCATTTTAAAAATCAGAGAGGTTTTGCTAATGATTTCAAAATTAACACAACTACATTTTAAAAGTTCTAGGGGAAAAGCTATGTCTAAACTTTTCCTGGTGTCAACGGTGAGGGTTTAGGTGTTGTTGCTGTTGTTACGGCACTTGGGTCTGTGTTTAGAATCCAGACATCATCCTTGGGCAGGTATTCATTCCTGATAACTCAAACACTATATCTCTAAAACCAACTCTGCGAGCCTGCAGAAAAAATCACTCTTTATCCCTAACTATTTTATTAAAAATTAGAAATTATAATTACATAGATTAGGAGATAATTGGGCTAAGAAAACTTCTGACCAATTATTTTTTTTAAAAATTACAAAAATGGTATTGCCAAATTGTGGTGATTATCTTGTGAAAAGATGTAGTAGGTTTTCTTACATAGCTTTGATTAAAATCTTGACTTTTAAATTGAATTGTACATTGGAACTAAGCTAAGTTAGATGTTTGAATAAACACGTGACGTTTTGAACTTAGGAGCGCAGAGGCTGTATAAAGACATTTTCCAAAACAAGTCTCAGACTGACTGGGGGCTGCATTCTTTCTTTCACACAGGTTTGCTCATCATTTGGTGGTACCCAACAGAGCTGGTGTCAACAAATGCACAGCTACTGCTCTTGAGACAAAGATTCTTCATTTTCTCTTTAGAAATTTTATGCAGTGGTAAATAATTGACCAAGCACTTGTACCTGCTAAATTGTGAACAATTCATAGAACCAGCGAAGTCATATAGTACATCACTTCTACAAATGCAGCAGCTAATAAAATTAAAATTGTGTGCATTTTGTTCTTCACTGTTCCTTTCTTGGTATAAGATGAAGAAAGCACGTACAACCAATCAGTTTCCAAACTCCATTTGGCTGCATTTTATTCCACAGTCAAGGCTGATATTTAACAACATATAAGTGAGAAATTTTCAAGTGTGACTACCCCCACTATGGATGTAAATAACATCTCCATTTGGCACATCTCCATTTAAGTAAACAACATTAAAAGTACTGGCAGTCATTTTCTCTTACAACTTCTGGGGGAAAAAAAAAACTGAAATCACTTCTCCCCAAGGTTTTTCCTTGTTTGTAATGCACCTGTTTTAGAGCTCTTTCCTAAATTATAAGACCTGTTTAAGAGAAACTCTAGGGAGAAACGTATTCTACTCAAGCACACACACACACACACACACACACACACAGACTTTGAAACTTTGTTTGCTTTTGTTCTTATTTTAGATGAAAGATCTAATTATATTAAAGTATAACTTCATATTGACCAAAAGTCTAAAGTCTCACATATTAGCAAATGGAAAATAAAAAATGTTCCAAAGTTTGCATAGGAAAAAAATTAAACATCACTCAAAGAAAAAAACGTGCTTTTTAAGAATGTAGCCTGAAGTAGAACTTTGAACACAAACAAATAAAATCCCAATATGTCTTGAAACTGCATTGAATATTTAAGGTGGGCAAATTCTGTCTCTCAGTCACACATTGCTCAACTATATACAAGTCTCTCATGGAAAATTAATATTTATTTAATAATTTCTAATTTTCTCCATTTTTAGGGCCTATGACTAGAGGTTGCTTGGCTCTAAAGCACAGCTCCACATCTGAGAATTTAACAAAGCACATACATATGTGGAAGAATTCTATTCCAGAATTTAAATCGAGGTTCTTACTACGTCTTTACAAACATTACCTCATTTAGAAAAATACTAGTTTTCTTTGGCTGATTTTTTTAGTGTGACAGTCCATATGTCATTAAACTTTTCTCTTGACTCACTGCAAACCAATATCAGTGTTAAAAATTCATATTAAAAATTCAAAAATTTTGGGACATAAATGCATACAATCTGTAAAATATAAATAGATCTAATTAGAATATCACTCTATAATTTTCAGATTTTCTCTGCTTTCACTGCCATGGCCCTAATTCATTCAATTTAGGTAGAAAAGCATTAAGCTCAATTATCCATAAAATAAAATGTATGTGGGTACTCAAATAGGCAGGATTTTGCCATCTGAATTCTCATGCAAACATTAGAGCCACAAAATGTATATCCATATATGGAATAATTTGTTAAATATCATCATTCAATATACTTGTCCAACCAGTTTTAGCTTGAATTCTTCTTTGTCAAATTCCTCAAATCATAACAAATGAGTAATAATGTATTTAAAAAAACAAGGCAAATATGAAGCCATTTCTTATCTGTGATGCATGTTTTTCAGAAATCAAACCTGAACGGGCAGCTGCCATTAATGTAGGGTTATGAGGTATTCTTGAATCGATAATTTTTTTATGTGATGCCAATTGTGTTAAGATTTCTCATTTAAACTCTTTTGGGTACAGAACAAGAATTAATTTTACTATAAATTTAGCTCTTGAAGAGGCCATATTAATAGATAATTGACCCTGAAATGGCTATCATATTAATAATAATAATTATTACCTCAGAAATTACTTTCAAGACTTAAATAACAAAAAACATAAGAATTAACTAAATTATTAATATTAATATGTGTGCACATATATGCAATGGGTACTATAGTTGTATGTGGAAAAGCACATATAAGGCATTCATTAATAACTTCATTATATTTATATATGTAGTGTTATTTAATATATTTAATTTTATGTATATTTACATATTTATGTGGAGAGATGCATATATAAAATATATACATTGAATATGCTTACATAGCTAAATCTGCATTCACACCCCAGTTTCCATCCCACAGTAAGCCCTTAATACATTAACGACCACTACTTTTCACACCTTGTAATAAGCTCCCTGCTAAACCCAAGCGGTTCTCCCTCACATTCTCGCAGTGCCGTGTTATATTACCTCATTTCACCCTAATCTGCTCTACTGAAACAGGCGGGTGTTTGGTTGTACCTGGTTCGATAGGTTTTGGTTTGCTTTTGGTTTTTGTTTTATAAGGCCCTCTTCTACTCACATCGCCCATGTTGGTGTCCTTGACAACTCATAGGATACAAAGCCTAGTGCAGTCCCTGAAATAAAAGCTCACCCCTCCCCACTTCCTCCCTACTTCCCCCCCCCCCCGCCCTGCAAATCTGTGACACCAGGCCTGTCAGCTCTGACCCTTCTTGAGTCTCTGATCTATCTTGGCTGCCTAAGAGTTATTTGTGCCACTGTTTTATAAAGGCTTCAAGCCCATTGGGCTGCAACAAATACATTAGTGCTGGCCTCCATCCACCACCCACACTGCTAGTTCAAAAACTCTTAACATCTTCCTTGCTGGCTGTCTACCAGGAGCTCAGACACGGAGACAATTTGAAACGACCTCAAAATTCAGTTTCGACGCTCCTCTTACCTCCTTTTCTTCTCTTTCACATCCACCCAGTCTACCTCCACCAGAATGGATGATTGCCTTAAACATTCCAGATATTTATGGATATTTTCCCCTCTGGCTTTCAAGTTAATTCCAACGAACGCGTCTTAATTTTGTGATGAGAAAAGAGAGCTTGCTACCGGCAGCATGGCTATGACAAAGGCTGCAGCAACAGGTACCTATTACCTCACCGCTGTTGGACTGCAAGTCTGTGATACGTTTATGACTTTAGATTCTGGAGAGGACACTCTTCCTGGTTTGATTACTGCTACCCTCTCCTGTCAGTTTTATGTGATCTTAATGCATGCATGTAAACACAGAGACAGACAACTGACAGACAGGCATAAAACATGCATGATGTCTGGTCTCTGTTTCTTATGGCAATACAACAGTCACCAGAGCTGTGCCCCACCATTATGACCTCAGTGGAGCCTATATAAGAACTCAACATCTTTTGTATAACTAAGGAGCCATTTAAAATATGATCACAAATGATCCAGCTATCCAGAGTTCCCTGACTGGACCACATTTGGAATTTTATAATTGGATATCCTTCTATTAAGCAATTGTCTCTTTTTCTAAAAGTTCCTTTTTTGCTTAGTCATCTTCTCGTTAGGCTATGAATTCAGAAACATCATCATCACTTTTCTGTGAGTTCCCTCTGACTCTCCATCACTCACCAGGGTCCAAGCATTGTTTTGTCCTATACAGTATTTTTCACACTATGTTAAGAAAAAAAAATTTAAAAATACGTGTCTCTTTTTTTTTTCAGCCCACAGAGTCCTTTAGGGCAACATCATTTCATGTATTTTGTAGAAGAAACCAAGGAAGAAATGAAGAGACATAATTTAAAGAAATAATTTCTATGATTTCAACATATGTATTTAAGAACAAGCAATATTATAATAGTTATAACATTGAAAACATGGTACTTAAATTTACTTTTACTTCTAGGAGTAAAAAACATTTTCTGAACATTTAACAACTGCTGTAAGAAACACTTTGCACGTTATGTTTATGGACTTAGTCCAAATTATGCTTTGACTTCTGCAAATGTGTGTGTGGTTTCATCAACATTATCTTCCTTGATCAAGAGTAGAAAAAAGTGTCTTCTGCTATCTAAATTGTGTGCAGAAAACTCTTCACATTTTTAGCTGAGCCTTGCTTTTTTAGGTCAGTATCTCCAAAAATGCTCTGCTCTGCTAAAGGACTGCTGGGATTTTCCACCACTCTGGCCCCATCATTCCCTCCTTCTCGCCTCATGGACCTTTCATTTTCTCCAAAATATGCTAATATACATTTCCCCTAAAATATTACAGAATGATAATAAATCATCACTTGGAAAAATGATAATTTTTATAAATCTGTGGGTCTAGATAATCCTCAAATATGAGTCTTTAGAATCCTTCTTCTCATATCAAAAAGAAAAAGAAAAGGAAGAAAATTTTATGACTTTGGGCTAGTCAACATAATAGCAAAAGCATGAGCTGTAAAAAGGGAAAAAGTTTTTTTATAAGTTGGACTCAATTAAAGGCTAAAACCTTTTTCTTCAACAAAGACATTTAGAAATGAATAGGTGGATCATAAAGAGATAATATCTGAAAACTGCACATTTGGAAAAATTTGCAAATCAAATACCTAGACTACGTAAAATATTTATATAATTCAACACCATAGAGAACACAATTA
This sequence comes from Dicrostonyx torquatus, assembly GCA_028555095.1. Lineage (NCBI taxonomy): Eukaryota > Metazoa > Chordata > Mammalia > Rodentia > Cricetidae > Dicrostonyx > Dicrostonyx torquatus. Next base: position 10,862,533 of record JAQHUG010000002.1, read on the forward strand.
AGTAAAGGGTTGGTAAATAATATGAAGAAATGTTTTATTGAAGAAGGAAAAACATGATGCTAATCAACACAAGATAAAGTGCCCATTGTTATCATTATTAAGAAATTCACATTAAAACTACAAGGAAATGTAATGAAAAGGTAACACTAAACTTCAATGAAGATGTGGTATGTAACATCAGGGGCCTGCTTGTTGGGGTTACTGTCCCGCCCAATACCCCACAGCTGGCAAGCCCCAAAGAAAATCACACAGAGGTCTCCATAAGATTATAAACTGATTGGCCCATTAGCTCAGGCTCCTTACTAGCTCTTAAAACTTATATTAACCCATTGTTCTTATCTATGTTAGCCACATGGCTAGGTACCTTTTCTAAGCGGGGCAGGTCATATGTTGCTTCTTCGGTGGACTGGGAAGGAATGCCAAGGGAACTTCCTGCTTCCCAGAATTCTCCTGTTCTTACCTCTACTTCCTGTCTGGTTTTCCCGCCTATACTTCCTGCCTGGCCAATCAGCGTTTATTTAAAACATGATTGACAGAATACAGACAATTCTCCTGCACCAGTGGTAAAATTGGTTCCTCATCCATAATGAATGGAATATTATCCAAAATATCTCTGAATGTGAAGCAACCTAAGTGTCTGTCATGGACCTTAAATAAAGAAAATGTGATGCATTCCAAACAATAAAATACTATTAGGAGCAAAAGGAAACAAAATACTAACTTTTATGACATGGATGAACCAAAAAAGCATGATACTAAGTGAAAGATGCTGGAAGCCAAAGAAGAGGTGATACATGATTCATATATGAACTGTTTATGGAAGGCAAATGTTCAGACAAAAACCTATCAATGGTTCTTTCAGACTGGAATAGAGAGTGGGGATTGCTGGAAAAACCACTCAAGCTAGCTCTGTGACGCGGTGAAATGGTCCTAACTAGGCAGTGATGGCACAATATTATTTATCACCCTGCAAGAAACCACTGACTTGTATACTCAAGAGCAGGTTCTATAGAGTGCACATTATACCTTAATAAAGATGCCAGAAAAATAGAATGGAAAGAGGCCCCTGAAGTTAAAAGCCTGGTTGCATGAAGGAGATAGCTATTTTGGTAAAACCTCAAAAGCAGAATATGGAAGACAAAGAATATGGGAAAATTGTACGTTTAGCAAGCTTCAAAGACAAGTGGTTTAGCCAAACAGATATGTGATATAGGATTTTTGCAAGACATGAAGAGAATTTTAGCAAAGCTTTAATGAGATTAGCCTGCGCGCTTGTGTAACAGTGTAAAAGACACAGGCATAGATGGGGGAAGGACCGGTAAACGAGAAACTTAAATAATGGGGCAGGGAGACAATGTAGGGCTTTATTGCTGACTCATGCTTTTATTTTGAGATAAAAATATTGGAATGCCATAGAAGGGTGTTTGGAGAGAAAGGAAATGTTCTATTTCACATATTAGACACATGATTCAGGATACAGGATAAAAGGTAGACTTCAAGCTTCCAAGGACGCAATCAGGTAAACAAGTTGGGTAAAAAATTTGATAATCATAGCAATAAATTTTGATGGCTTAAATTGAGGCAATAATTCAAAGTACTACAAAGGGATAAGATTCTAGGTAAAGCAAGAGGAAAGAGATATCAGCATCAACATTTCTCCTTCTTACAGTTCATTTACACTTTTGTGAAAATTAGATGAGAATACATCAAAATATTAAGAGTACTTTAGTTTGTAGTGTTATGAATAGTTTCTCCACAATTACCAAAATGCCAAGCTTATAAATGTAATTTTATAAAATGAAAAATAATTCTTAAAAAAATAGGATTATAATGCACTGAGTATTTTCCAAAATTTTAATTGCCACTAAAAACAAAATGATGGCATATATAAAATAAATCGTGGTAATGTTAGTAAAAAAGAATAGTCACAGAAGCCACAGAAAGTATTTCCTAAATGCTAAGTGGTGAACTCACCTTGCTCTGAACAGGTGGGAACAGCTTTACTCCAGTAGGTCCCTTGACAATGTGTGATTCAAATATGCTAATGTGTAATTACTTTTTAATTGATAAAGACTTCACCCTGATCATAATAAATATAACATTGTATCATTTTTCTGGTGAGAATGATTAGGTTATGTTAAAGGTTGCGTTTTCTAAAGAACCTCAAAATAGTAGTGATTTCAGCAATAAGATATGCAATCTAGAGTACTGCATATTCAGTAGAGGCAGATGAGGACAAGGTCTCCCTTAATTGTAGTTACTTAGCAACTAAGACTGTGGGGGTTCCATTTTGACAGTTTACAAATTCTACAAGGATAGACTATGTCAAATTATTCATTGATTCTTAAAGTATACATTCCTAAATGACAGTAACTAGAGCTCATATAGTCAGCAGTGTAACTAAACCATATGATCCCAAGAAGGTAGTAAAAGACAGGTCTCCCACACATTCAAAAGTAGAATAAATTAAGACATTTTTTCTCCTATTTGTTTCTTGATTGTAAACTATCTTTCAAATTATTGAAGATGATAATGATTACAGAGATCAATCTTTCTATAACTTGTTATAATTATCAAGGGCTTGAACCCCAAATAGTTGATGTGTTCATGGTAAAGACAATTTTGGAATTGTTATTCTCTAACTACTTCTTACAAGACAGACAATCACTTTGCAAGATGTCTACCAAGAAACTTGAGAGTTGGAGATTTCAGGTTAGATGAAGAAGGAAACACACCAATGCGAGCATCTCAGTATCTAAGATGAGTAAAACTAGAATTAGAAAGATTGTTGCACACGTGACCTGATTGATGTCTGTTCCCTCCAGATCTCTCATTTTCTGTATCTTCTCTGCTTTTCAGAAAGTCTTTCCTGACCGCCTCATCTTACACGGAGCCTTGTTTGCTTCAGCCACCCCCGCCCCATGCTGTGTTATCCATCAGTATGGCCTTCCATGCTTGGACCAACTCTATCTTCTGGGCCTCTCCTCTCAACGGCTTTGCTTCAATCCCATGACTCTCATCCAGGCCCTATTTGTTAACCACATGAAGCAAGCTCTTCACAGGTCTGTACTTGCTGTCCCCAACAAGAAGCTGAATTCCCCAGACATTTGCATTGCTCGTGGATTCAGACCCCTGTTCAAATTGCATTTCATCAGTATTGTCTTACCCCAAGGGGAAAATGCTGGGGCCTTGCTTAAGGTTTAAGGGACATGGAAAGTTCAGCCTACATTTTGGGAATAGAAATGTAAGGACTTGTTCATATGTGTGAAGAATAAAGTTAAGGGGTGAGTCCTGACAGCCCTAGTAAAAGCACAACCCGCCCTTCTGCGGCATTGGCTCTATTTCATGCATTTAAAAGTGTAATTTCTCCAAAGAGAAAGGAGCTTTGCATTTTGTTCCTATATGTAATTGTGGCCTCGTGGACAATAATTTCTGATAATGAATTTTTAAAATTTGTGCAATGTATTCCATGCTGATGCAAGCATAATATTTTTTATAACATCTTTCAATAAATCTTCTCATTTAGTTACTACTTTTTATTCTTTGTAATTATGTTTTGAAGTTAATTTCTAAAGGTCTGGTATTTGTGCACGTTTTATATGCTAATAGGATTACCTAATTGCTACATAAAATGCCAGAGAGGTTTATATACCCATCACCTGGCTCATCTTGGTTCTGCTCATGCGTGCCTATGTGTGGCTAACCTAGTTGCTTTTCATCTTGGTTTTTGATACAAGGTATCACTATGCAGCCCAGGAGGGCCTCCAAGTTGAGATCATCCTGCTTCCTGCTTTTGCCTGCTCAGCGTGGACTATAGGAGTGTCACACCCCACTGGCTTCCTGCACAGAGTTTTGTGAATCATTCTTGTACCTTTCACTTTTAAAAGATAAGTGATGATTTATCATTTCATGACCATTTTGTCAGTAGTGCACACTCATACACACACAATAAAGAAAAAAATATAAAAATCTCTTACGTGACATATGAACTATTCTCCATTTTTGTTAATTTTTACGTTTTATATTTACCTAACTCAGTGTTGGCAGGAATTAGGAAGCCAGGATATTACATCCTGTCTCCTGCATTTACTGTGGATATGGATTTTATCTGTAGTTTATCCTTCTCCACATTCATGATTTGGTTCTTTTTTTTCTTTTTTTATTTTTTGGCTTTGGTTCTTTTTATTTTTTTAATTTTTGGCTATATAGATTTTTTAAATTTAAAATATTTTAAATGTATTTAGATTTTTTATTTATATGAATGTTCTGCATACATTTCTGTCTATGGGTCACATATGCACTTGGTGCCTGAGGAAGTGATAAAAGGGAGTTGGCCCTCCTTTAACTGAACTTACACAAACGGTGAGCTGCCAGGTTAGAGCTGGAAATCGAACCTGTGTCCTCCACAGGAGCCGGGCAGCAAGTCTCTTCACCAGAACTGAGCCTTGTTTATGGCACCCTAGAATTTACTTTCTTAAGTTTTTAGCTTAATATTTTATGAGGATTTTTAGTGAGTTTTTGTTAATGTCTTAATTGTTACTAGGGTATGTGTTTTCTTTTTTTCATTTTTTGGTTTTGTTGTTTTTCTCTTTATTCTGCCTATATTCTATAAGAAGCAGTAAGATTCAAACTGGCTGGGCTTTTGTTGTTGTGGTGATTTTTTGTTGTTTTTTTTGTTTTGTTTTTTAGAAATGGCTGATAAGTTTCCCTTCCACATACTATTTATGTATTATTTATGTAGTAATAATAGTTTCTATGATTCACAGGGTAACTATGGGTTACTTGTCTATCTAAATACATTCACCTTATCTTAGCAACCTTCAGGGTGAGGCCAATCCTCATTTCCACAACGGAGAACAAGGCCACTGCTGCAGGGTTAAGTCAAGGACTTGCTTGTGTTGAACTGACCCAGGGAGCAGAGTCCTGAGTCATATTAGCGGGACAAGAGTACATTCCAAATATGAGTAACTGGCCCATTAGAATGTTCTAACATGGTTCCTGTTACCACAGTGGTTTTCAGTTCAAAGAATTTAGTCTAGTACCACAGAATCTAATATCACCTGTCAGCTGCTTCCAATTTCAACTTCTATGTCTTAAAGTAGGGCATACTTCATACCATAAGATAAACGAAACATCAGACTATTAAAAGGCCACAATACCTTGTTCTCCATTGAAACGGAATAAAACTAATTAAAAGCAAAAGATAGCAAAATTAAATCTTATGTAAATAATCAACAAATAGTCGCTGAATTTAAAAAAAAAGTAAATAGTAATTAGAATTAAGATAATGAGGCCTAAAGGGATAATTCACGTTTGTAATCCCAACAAGGTAGCCTGGGAACTAAAGCAAGAGGACCCAGTCTAAGGCTTACTTGGCTCTTTCTCAAACAAGAAGAAGGAATTGAGTAGGTAAACTGAGGCAGAATGATGATGACTTCGGTCTCTTGGCTACAGGGCAAGGTCCTATCTAAAAATGTCACATGACAAAAATACCTAGATATATATTTTAATATTAAATACATTTATCAAGAAGGAAGTTATAATTTTAAATGACTGCAGTTCAACACAGAGCATCAGAGAGCCCAAGAAAGCAAATTGAGCTCGCCTTTGATCCCAGCACATGGGAGGCAGAAGGAGGCAGATCTGTGAGTCTGAGCCAGCCTAGCCTACAAACAGAGTGCCAGGACAGTCAGGACTGCACAGAGAAACCATGTTTTGAAAAACAAAGAAAGAAAAAGAAGGAGGAGGAAAAAAGAAAATTAGGTCAGAAATCAATGAGAGACACCAAACACCAGAGACTATTAACAAAACCAAACTCTTTTCTATCCAAGTAATTCCATATTTGGGAGTCCTTACACATGAATTCCACCAACTTTATAAGAAGTTAAAAAATAATTTTTAGAACATTACCTTAGAAAATAGAAAACAGTAAAATCTACAGAGCTCATTTCAGAAAGGTAAAGCTAACACAGATCAAATAGGTAAGTCTACCTATTTAATGATGGTTAAATGTGAAAATCCTAAAATGTATACACACACACACACAAAACACACACACACACACACACACACACACACACACACACACACACACACACANATATATATATATATATATATATATATATATATATATATATATATACACATATATACAAGCCTTGATAGCTCAGTGGACAAAGTGGACGATCTGATTGTGGCTGTGGTGCTGAGACTAATCGTGGTCTACTGAGATGATGGAGGACTCTTGTTGGCCCTTATCCAGGATTCTAAACAGTGGTTTCTATTCCAGGAGAACAGTAGCCACTAAGTAGAGAGTTCCACACCCAGGTTACCAAAGCTGTTAACAATATCCATGAGGAAGCTATTACTGACATCAGTCTCACAGGAGGACTGTTTCTCAGTTCCATCTGCAATGTGCAACCTTCAGTGAACAACTGGATCCTATCTAGCCCTGAGATCCTCTGGTAAGGTTCTTCACTTTAATCCCTGTCCTATGGAAGGAGTAGGACACCCCAAGTGCTCTGATACATGGTCTCACACATATAACAATCTCTCACACCAAGCTCTTCAAGGGCCTCCCTGATGAGTTTTTAAAGACAATTTATCATGTGGTTGCTGAGAACTGAACTCAGGACCTTTGGAAGAGCAGACAGTGCTCTTAAACACTGAACCATCTCTCCTGCTTAAAGATAAACAGCATTAACTTTTTTTTCTTTTCTTTTTTTTTTTTTCTCTTTTTGGTTTTTCGACACAGGGTTTCGCTGTAGCTTTGGAGCCTGTCCTGGAACTAGCTCTTGTAGACCAGGCTGGTCTCGAACTCACAAAGATCCGCCTGCCTCTGCTTCCCGAGTGCTGGGATTAAAGGTGTGCGCCACCAGCATTAACTTTAAAGCCAACTTAATCATGTAAATACCTATAAAACATGGAAAAGGGGGATTTCTTTAAGTAAAAATTAAATGCCAGTGCTTAGAACTTAATGAAAGGATTTTACATGATTTTCTTTATGACTAGGATAAGACAGGGATTCCCACTCCTGAGGTAGCCCTGCCCTATATTACAAAGGTAAGAAGAAACACGAAAATAGCTACGATTGAGAACAAGTCTTGAGGACTTCTAAGGATATCAGCCTCTACTTAGGTAAGCCAATGAAATAAAAAAGATACATGACTAGAATTCATATGAGAATTCTTCAATACACTGACAGTCTTTCATTGCATCTTCCGTTTTACTGGGAAAAGAATAGGGAATGCAAAGTAAAGTGTTACCGGGTTACTATAGAAACACAAGTACATGTGTGCTTGTGAGTATGTTCTGGGAACTGTCCTAGGACAGATGACCACGCTACTGGCATTTCCAGATCTGGAAATTGCTTTATATTTTGATCCTTTTAAGGATTTATTTTAGTATTTTTAATTATATGAATGTGTATAAGACTTGGGGGGTATTTCATGTGAATGCAGGTGCCCACAGAGGCCAGGGCCAGGTCCTCTGGACCTGGAATTTCAGGTGGTTATGAGCCACTTGACATGAGTGCGGGGAACCAAACTTCGGCCCTCTAAAGAGCACTAAGTTATCTGAATCAATGAGCCGTCTCTTTAGACATTATTTTCAATGAAAAAATAAACAATTTTCCTGGATCAGATGACCTTGCTAAAGAACTAAGAACATACTTAAAAATTATTGTTTTTAGAAATCCCTGCTTAAAATGTCTTTATTGGCAATGTCCGAGCATGGTCAGGGTTTGTATTGATGTCTGTGACCCATGTTGCCACCAAAGGCCGCAGGATGCCTAAGGTCTAGGCTGCAACCTGTGGTTGTGTGTGTGTGTGTGTGTGTGTGTGTGTGTGTGTGTGTGTGTGTGTAGGCTATGCTGCAGCCAGGGCCATGCTGATCTGAGTGGTCTGTGCTGTCACCCAGGGTCATAGTGTTATCCATTGGGGCCAGAACAGCTACCAAGAGCCATGGCTATGAATTGGCCCACCCCAGCATCCACCTCGCTGGGGCATATGAAGGCAACAGATCCAAAATTGTAGGGTCTCCACGACACAGGACAGCAACGGAACATCCAAGAGGAGCCCCAGTGAGGGCCGTTACGGAAAGTGTAGCCAGAGGCCTCAAACCAATTGCAAGAGAAGACAAAAAGACAAAAGATGAGCTGCCTGACTCTCTGAGCATCGCTACAGCTACCACAGCTATGAGACTATTCTTATTTTTCGTTTGTTTGCTTTTTGTTTTGTTGTTTTTCGTTTTGTTTTGTTTGCTTTACTTTCTTTTGTTTGCTTTGTTTGGTTTTTGATTTTTGTTTTGTTTTGGAGGGGAGTTTGCAAGGGTGAAGGGCAAATGAGGTGATGGGAAGATGGGTAGAATAGGAATCATGATGTAAAATCCACAAAGAATCAATAAAATTTATTTAAAAAATGACTTTATTAGAAATTCTACTAAATAGTTACAGAAGAAAGGGCAACAAGTTTTCTCCAAATCTTTACAAGAAAAGACTTCTAACTAAGAAGTTTATTTAAGCTGGGCAGTTGTGGCACACTACTTTATCCCAGCACTTGGGAGTCAGAGGCAGGCAGATCTCTGTGAGTTTAAGGCCAGCCTGGTCTACAAGAGCTAGTTCCAGGACAGACTCCAAAGTTACAGAGAAACCATGTCTCAAAAAACCAAACATACACACACACACATACACAAAGAGGTTTAGTTATACAGTAGTTAATTATTATGGATGAGGTCATGGGTTCACTTCTCAGAACCACAAAGAAAATGACATGAGAAACTCAGACAAGGGGTCGTTTTGCCAGCTGTAGCCTATGACCCCACTGCTCAGGAGCCTAAGGCAGAAGGATCACATTTGAACTACATAGTAAGACCCTGTCTCAAAACAACAACAATGAAATTTGAAACTCAATCCAACCTTATATGAATCCCGGTGGCAACTGTACAAAGAATAAAAATTTCAAGTCAATAATGTTCTCTAAAAAAAATTACAAAGTTGTTTTAATATTAAAAACTAATTCAGCAATACCTAACTAACCTGATTGTGCTGCATATGCAAAGCCTTGCATGATATTAAAAAAAATCACTGTAGAAACTTATGTAATCATTGTACAAGCTACAGGGGGGAATATTTAATAAAACACATATTCAGGGTTTTATCTTAAAAACCTATTGCTAACAAGGAGACAGTGTTCTGTAACCTAAACTGCACAACCTTAATGGTGAGTTACGGATGTTTTCTGTAACTATAAACGTGATAGGGTTTTGGCTCTCACTATTAACCTTGCTTCATTTTTCTGCTAGAAACACTAACCAGCGTTTCAATGGGAAGATGAAGGTACAGTTCTGGGAAGGGAAAAACAGGTCTTACAAAATTTGAAGTGTCTAAAAAAAATCAATAATCTATAAAGCAGGTATTAGAGACATATTTTCTTAAAATTGAGCAAACACAACAAACAAAAATGAAAATGTGGAAGGAGTCCCAGTTTGCAGTTTGTTTGCTTGTGTTTGACCAGTGTTTTGGGGATAGGCTCCCATATCTTAGGCTGGCCTGAAGCTATTTATCTCACGATGGCTTTCAGTCTTTGGCCTCAGTCACCCTACTATTGGGATTATGGGTATGAATAATTGCAGCTGCTTAAGAAACCACTCATTAACACAATGATGTGAAAAAAATACTCAGAAAAGAGTGAAAACAGTGAAGATACAAAAGAAGTTTACAAACCTCACTGACCAAAAAGAAAAGACGTAACTTGAGAGGCATATCCAGTTCATAGAGCAGAATTTTGTAGATCATAACCTCATTAATTTTCAAGAATGCTAATTCTTCTCTACATGATACACTGCTAATCAGAATTCAGATAGGACTTCTACAGAGGTTGACAAGTGAATTCTAAAATGTATATGACCGTTCAAAGAACCCAACTTGAAGAATAAAAACACATTGGAAAGCTCATTCCGTAGCATTCGCTTCCAGTTTGGCTGCGCTTTCTAGTCAGCAGGGCGATGTCTCGGGACAGTGACACCTTACCTCTTACTTAATTAAATCTGCACTTGTAAAGGGACAAGCAGGCACTGATAATCTTAAAAACGTGGCAGGTGTTTCAAACGTGCAGTCAAGTTTGAGAACCACAGCCCTGCAGCATATTCTTATACAGCATGTAGGATGAGCGTGCAGTAATGCTCCAGCTCCACATGCATTAAGACTGAGAAACTGTCTTAATATGAACTTAAAATGAACAGCCCTGTGACTGTGCCTGGAGAAGCATAGTAGCCACAAGAAGAGATGTTGATCTGAAACACGGTGTTTATGAACAGGGGACACGATACAAGCATGAGCAAAGAGAGCTTTTCAACCAGGTACGGTGTGGGACCCCCCTAATGCTAGCACATTGGAAAGCAGATGGTCTCTGTGAGTTCAGTGCCAGCTTGGTGCATACAGCAAACTCCTGTCCAGCCGGAGTTACATAGTGAGATGCTGTCTCACTTTCTTTCCTTTCAATATCATTGTACTAATTAGCTCTCGCTAATCTTGGCCCTCATGTCATATAGCATATACAAAACAATTGATTTCAGGCAGACAACAGATATAAAAGGAGTAAATAATTAAATTTCAAGAGGCTAACATAGTATTTTCATAATTTATGATAAATAAAAATTTTCTTAGCAACGTGTAATAGAATTGTTATGGCAAATTGATCAGTCTAACATTAAAATTGAAAACTTCCCCTCATTAAAAGGTATTCCTAAAAAAAAAATCAAATGGTAAGCTTTCTAGGCAAGAAGATATCCACACCAGAAAACTGATTATCATATATATGATACATATATATTTAAATACATATATATTTCTATATATTTCATCAGGTCATTAACACAAATTTATAACCCCTAATATAAATGAGCCAGACCCAGGAACCGTGTCCTAAAAAGAATTTGCAAACATCTTGGAATAGAAGACTAAATGTCCTAGATCTCTTTAGAGAGAAGGCAGATGTGAACTAAAACCTGGGCTCCCTGCAGGGTTCCTACCAGAAAGACTAAAAGCAAGATAACCAATGACAGGAAATATCATCAGGTGTGTTAACAGGAACTTTCAGAGACATCTAATGAAAATGTAGACTGAACAAGTGCTTAGGAAATTTTTCTTTTGCCACCCACCAAGCACAATATATCCACCATTAGACATAGCAATTTTGTGTGTTTTTAATATCCTTGTGAACATGGATGTATAAGAGAATTTCATAATAATACACTACCAGTGACTTTAAAGTAGAAACAATCCAAATGTCCATCAGCAGTAGAACGGCTGGGTAAATTTTGGTGTATTAATCCACTACTATATTATACACTACTAGAACTGATGGCCTTCACCTATAAACCTAGGTTCTCAGTAGACTGAAGAACCTGAGCTATAGAGTGAGTCCAAAGTCAGAATATGGAACTTAGTGAAACCCTGTATCAAAATAAAAGTGAGAAGAGGGTTGGGGCTATTTCCTAGTGGTAGAACACTTGCCTAGCATGCATAAGGCCTTAGTTTTAGTCCCCAGTACTGACATAATAAAAGAAAGAGAGAAAGAAGGAAAGGAAGAGAGAGAGAGAGAGAGAGAGAGAGAAAAGAAAGGAAAACAAAACATAAATTGTATAGACTAGTATAAATTAACTTTACAATACATGTAAGCCATCCAAAAGAGTACATACTATAATTTTTCATTTACATAAAGTTTATAAGTAAACAAAAGCCATGGAGTATTGGTTAATTTGGGGAAGAAAGTAGATAACAATTGAAAAGTATTCAAGATGTGTCTTCTAGAACCCTATTTTTCTATTTCTTGAGTGACAGTTACATGGAGGTACTTATTGTGGAAATTCTTTTTAGTTAAGTGATAACATAGTAGTAAAGTATACAGGAAGAAGACAACAATGGAACAAGTTTCTTTTATGAAACAACTTACTATTTCTTTAGGTTAATATATAAAACCAAGACAATCTAAGAAAGCTCTTCGTTTGATTTCTTAAAGAAGCAGTTGCTATTTTTTAAATGTACTCTAAGTCTTCGAACAGCTAAGTCAGCTTTAGAATATGGAGCAAAAACAAGGGAATCAAATGCATCCTGAACATATATTAACACTAATTTCTCAGCTGTCATTCAAAAAACTCAAATGATTGGGCACAAATAATGAAAAAAAATCAACTAACAGACCAGAAGAGGTATTTATTTCCAAGACAAAGGATGCACGTGTGAGAACATTATCTAATTTGGAAGCACCGAGACAGTACTGAGAAATCTGACTTAACTTGTAAAAAAAAAAATATAAAATTGGATCCCTGTACATCTCATAGCAATGGATCCTGTAAGTAAACAAAGGACCAAATACAAAATCTGAAACTGTGAAGCTGTTACAAAACAAATTGTCATAGGTATACAGAAAGACTTCTTCCCTAAATCCCTAAAAGCATTAACCATGAGACGAGAAGCAATGGCTGGCTTAGAACTGTAAGTTCTCGTGTGAAAGGAGGTAGACGTGATGAAAGATGGCCCAATCCCAAATATCAGCTCACAAACTTAAGCAAACTCTGAGGGCGACTAGTACAAACTCAGGAGTATGGAGGTATGAAGGTGTGCATGTGTCAACCTATTTTTTTTTTTTTGGAAAGGTAAAACTGAATAATTGCTTCCTAATTTGTCATAGGGACACATCTTGATAAGCACACTGGAAACTGAAAGCATCCAAACTCCCAAATACATTGCATACATCTCACCAACTCATGATCATAGCTCAATCTATTCTATCCTAATCACGTACAGAACCATGCATTAGAACAGCGAAGGAAATCAATTCCTTTGTTGTTGCTGTGTGTTGTTCTTTGAGACAGGGTTTCTCTGTGCAACCCTGGACTGGAACTTTTTTTGTAGACTAGCCTGACCTCGAACTCTCTGCCTCCAGAGTGCTGGGATTAAAGAATTGTACAACCTCTGCTTGCTACAGAATGCCCATTTTAAAATCAAGGGTTTAATGCCCCATGTAACTGATTGACTACTGTACTTAAAATAAAAAAAGAAAACCAGAATGGGTGCACATTTCTACTACACTGCAAAGTCAAAAAATTGGAACTCGAACCATGGGAAGCCAGGGACAGGTTGTGAGAGGGAAAGCCAAGTATTCTTTAATTTCCTAACAGCTGCAGTAGACCCAACTCTTTGTTTTGCTTTACTTCTCCTGTTATTATAAGCAGAAACAGATATCTACCTAGAAAATGTTTTTCAGTCGCTTATATGTAATCAAACTAACTTTAAAATGCTAGGAAGCATATTGGGGATTTTACTTAAAGTAGTAAGTTATACCAAAATTCACCAGCCTAGTTTTCAATAATTTTCAGTAAACTTTAACTCTTCAACACAGAGTTTTAAAGGAATTTTGTGGTCAATAGGTGCTAATTTCTGTATCTTTACATAGAATTAGCCACCATTTAAGGAGCTTAGTGAGGTCACTGCAGAAAGAGGAGAATAAACGCAAGGCAAGCTTAGAAGTCCTTAACTTGGCAGTACTTATTTGTAAGGACTGCGCCTTTGATGTCACACTCAGTTTGAGTGAAGCAAAGCAAGTCCAGCTGTTTTCTCTTTTTTGTGGGTTTTTTAATTTAAGTCTAGAACAAGTATCGACGACATTTTTTGGATACACCTAACCAACCCTTGATCATAGCTCAATCTGTTCTGTCCTAATCAGGTGCAGAACATGCATTATTACAGGGAACGAAACCCTTTGTTATTGTCCTTTGTGTAGCCCTGGTCATTCTGAAATTTGTTCTGTAGACCAGCACAGCCTTGAAGTCAGACATCTGGCCTGTGTTTGCCTTTCAAGTGCTGGGAATAAAGACCTGTGCCACCACCACCTGCTACATCTGACAAATGCCCACTTTATACCGATTTTTGAATGCCATTTTATACTCTCCCTTCTCCCCCTTTTTTAACCCAATCACAACTATATTCAAAAAGTAGGCAGAAGTAGCACATCATATGTGTTGACTTGTTGAATTCTTATCAAAAAAGGGTCACAATTCACATAGTTGGACATCACCATCCCTTAGAGCCTTAGTTTCTCCCTCCTTCACCAGCTGCCGGGTCTCCATTATTCAACAGTTTGTTACATTTGTGTGTGTATGTGTGTATATGCATGCATATATGCTTACCTTTCCTTTGGAAAACTCAAGATTTGTGTTTGTGGGTACAATGAGGTTCAATCCTAATCGCCACGCTAGGCCACATACACAGCCCTTCACGTATTCTTTATTAAAATCTTTCCCACAGATTCCTAAGAGACTTTTATAAAAACTTTCCAGCAAATTAAAAAAGTAGACCAATGCTTACCTTCAAAGTAGATGCCTGACTGGATTTCTAAGACCCTGGGAAGGGTCCTTAGATCAAGGGAGTGAACAAATTCTTCCAGTGATACCGCCATGGCTCTGTCCTGGTTGGTAAATAGATTTGATTTTTACAAAAACTTGTGGCTTCTGGATGTCAATCGTCTGCAGTCGCTTTCTTTGCTCATAATTCCTCCCTCTAGCAGGCAGAATGTCAAAGGGGAGCCAAACCAGGGCAGAACAGGTACTTGTCCACAGTGGTTGCTCTTCACACTTTCTACCTGGGGCAGAGAGGACATCACACTGCAGCCAAGCTCAGGAGGCCCAACTAGGGCAGGGGAAGGTAGAGAATAGGCAGGAGGCAGAGTGGGTAAAGCCCTTTTTCTTCTTCTTGTGGCTTCATTTCCTTCTGACACTGAAGCAGGTGTGGGGGTAGGGTGCATTTGTCTGAACTGACACTACCCAAAGTAATGAGGTTGGCAAGTTGCCGGTGCCTGTGCATCCACAGTGGTGGTGAGACTGTGAAGAACCAGGCACCTGTGGTGTGACCACTGCACATGGCCAGAAGGCAGGAGCAGTGTCTTACCTTAAGGGTGGCACGACATCAATTCATTACCTCTCTGCATCTGGAGTTTAGCTTGGTGTTTTATTTGCATACTCTTGGTGCTTTTATATTAAACTTGATTACAAAAGAGGCCTGTGTCAGCCGTTTTTAGAAATCTGGTCCTCAGAAGAGGGTGGGAAACCACTTTTATCTTTCCATGCTAAAATTTTTGCTGAACCTTAAAGGAGGGTGGGGGAGGGTGCTATATGAAAAGTGACTCAGGAATTCCTGCAGTAGACGATGGGAACTTTCTGGCCTCCACAGTGTGAAGGAAAGTATTTAAGAGCAGTGCTTAGAAACATGACTCCTGGGCTTCTCACGGCTTCCCACTCACAAACATTTCCTCTTCAGAACTCACTCGATGGTTAAATGTAGATTTAAAAACTAAATAAATAAGCTGCACAAGCCCCAAATTCCACAATTCTGCTCTGATGATCAAAATTTAAAGTTAAAAATGTCCAAAGCCAAAGGAAACAAGAGAAACCTTGTGAAAGTTAATCTTTAACCATCAAAAACAATCTTTCTGATTGTTTTCATTTTGGGTTTTTTTTTTTTTAAACAAAATTTCACACTGAAGGGCAGACTGGACTTAAACTCTTGCCAATCCTCTGATGCTGGGCTCTGATTGCAGGCATGTGTCAAGTGCTAAGATTACAGGCATGTGTCATGTATTGAGATTACAGGCATGTGTCATGTATTGAGATTACAGGAATGTGTCATGTATTGAGATTACAGGCATGTGTCATGTGCTGGGATTATAACCATGTGTCATGTGCTGGGATTACAGGCATGTGTCATGTGTTGGGGTTACAGGCATATGTCATGTGCTGGGATTACAGGCATGTGTCATGTGCTGGGGTTACAGGCATGTGTCATGTGCTGGGATTACAGGCATATGTCACCACAACCAGTTTAAAGCAGATTTGTTATCAGTTTTCTTTTCCTAATTTAACTTTGGTTTTTGTAGACTTTTTTGCCTTTGACTAGATTTTTGAATTTAATTTTTTAACTCATTTTACATACCAACAACAGTTCCCCCTCCCTCCCTTCCTCTCCTTCCCCACTAGCCCCAGCCCACCCCCCATCCACTCCTCAGGAAGGGTAAGGCCTCCCATGGGGAGTCAGCAAAGCCTCACACATTAATTTGAGGCTGGACCAAGCACCTCCACCCTGCATCAAGGTAGAGCAAGGCATCCCATCAGAGGGAATGGGCTTAAAAAGCCAGTTCATGCACCAGAGAGAGATCCTGGTCCCACTTCCAGGGTCCCCTCAGACAGACAAGCTATACTCTGTGGTCCAAACACAGAGGGTCTACTTATTTCCCATGAAGGCTCCATAGCTGCCAGCCTAGAGTCTGTGAATTCCCATGAGCTCCATCTGGTCAGCTGTCTCTGCAGCTTTCCAGTCATGTTCTTGAACCACCCCCTTGCTCATATAATCTTTTCTCCCTTTCTTCCACAAAATCCAACACCCCTTCATTGGAGAGAAACTCAAAGTGATTCCACTAAAATCAGAAACAAGATAAAGCTGTCTGCTTTCTTCATATCTATTCAATATAGTACTCGAAGTTCTAGCTACAGCAATAAGACAACAAAAGGAGATCAAAGGGATACAAATGGGAAAGGAAGAAATCAAACTATCTCTATTTGCAGATGATGTGATAGTATACATTAGTGACCCCAAAAAATTCTACCAAGGAACTCCTACAGCTAATAAACACCTTCAGTAATGTGGCAGGTTAAAACATGAACTCAAAAGATCAGTATCCTTCCTATATACAAATGATAAATGGGCCAAGAAAAAAAAATCAGAGAAACATCACCCTTGACAATAACCACAAATAATATAAAATATCATGTGGTAGCTCTAACCACAAAACAAAAACCATAAAACAAGTGAAATACGTGTATGACAAGAACTTCAAGTTTTTGGAGAAAGAAACTGAACAGGATATCAGAAAATGGAAAGATCCCCGTGCTCTTGGATAGGTAGGATCAACATAATAAAAACGGAAAATTTTTATTAGCACATTTACCAAAGTTACCAAATGCATAATTCTATGCAATTCCCATCAAAATTCTAACACAATTCTTAGCGGATTTCATATCATGCATCTCAATCCCATTCATTTCCCCATTCTTTCACATCACCCTCTGCCCTTGGAATCTTCCCCATAAGATAAAATAAAATTTAAAAGAAAAGACAAAACTCATTGTAGAAGCTGTAGCGTGACACTGTGAGTCACACAGTGTACCCTATCATCTGTATGTCTTAATTTCAAGAGTTTACTACACTGAGTCAGTGGCCTAGTTCAAGACCTCCAACCTTGATACTGAACCCTCACTGGGACTCCTCTTGGATATCTTATTGTTGCCCTGTGTCATGAAGATCATGCAACTTTGGGTCCTCAGGATCAGCCCATACGTGGAGTCAGTGTTGGCATTACCAACTCATATTGACCTGGTTCTGGGCCTGGGTGGTTGCTGGTTTGGTCAGCCTGCCAGCTCTCCCTCATCCTCAACACCAGGGTGAGATCTCGAGCACCATCTGGCTAGCTCACCCTCTGCAGCAAGCAGCAAGGGTAAGGTTGGTTCTCCTAAGTTCACACCCTCAGGGTTGCACACCCACACCTGTACCACCAGAGCTAGCTCTACTGTTTTGCCCAGACAAGATTTATGGACCACTCTGCCAAATGCTGCTCCTGGTGAGAGGCAGGGCCAGTTCTCTCACTCTTGTTACCTCAGGGGCAGCTCTTCACCTGCAGGGGTGTCTCTCCTTCCTCCAGCCACCATATGGAAGATGAAAGGTTGGGTCAGATTTCTCATGCTCATATTCTCAGGGTCAGCTCACCTTACTAGCACCCTCTGTCGACAGGGTAAGCTCTACTGTGCTGCCCAGGTGAGGTGCAGAGCCTGCTCTCCCAAGTGCTGCAGTCAGTGAGGGCCAGGACCACTATCATGACACAGGGACCACTCTCTGGCCTGGAGCACACAGGGAAGATCAAGGGGGACATCTCTCCCTCCTCCATACCAGCCAACAGTTACTCATGACCTCAGGGTGAGCTCTCTCACCTGACACAGGTGGTAAGGGGCAAGAGGGGTAATGTCTCTCCCTTGCTCACACACCATATGGAAGATAAAGGGTAAGACCAGATATCCAAACTCGCATTCTCCAAGATGGCTCACCTGTGAAGAGAGTCACCTTGTTGTGAGTTTCTACGCTTTCTTTTCTTTGCACTTAATTCAAACAGTATTTTAGAGGTTGCACATATAATAATATGAAGTGAGAGTATCTATGTTTTTTGTAGGCAAATGAAGGAAGATTGGTTTAAGTGAGTAGAGATGAATTATGCTGGAGTTGCTTACTCTCCTCACAGACTGGATTCTGAACTCAAGCCTGACCATGGTATAGGACCTACCAAAACCCTTTCTATTCTTTATAGTCATGTTCGGCCATTATAGCAATTTGCCAACCATCATGCCATGCAAAACCAGGGTTAATGGCAAATTGCATCAAATGTTTTCTGCCAGTATCGTCTACATAATCACTTGAAACATTTTGTCCCCTAAATCTCCCAAGCATGATAAATCCGTCTTCTATTCCCTTCTTGCCTAAGTCTAGGCTTCTCACTTGACTACAAACACTGTTTATAGCCTTGTGGCATATTTCATATGGCTTTAAAATATGGAAAAAAACTGCCTCTTGAAAATCATACATTTATTAGAGTTGGTGCCGCAGTAAATTTTATTTAGTATGTAATCAGTGCTGCATTTCACTTGATGTCTTTAACTTTCACCTACAGTTTCTGTCCTTCTAGCCAAAGCTAGAAGATTCCACTCTATCACTGGATGTTTATACTTACTCTGTTCCTTTTCTGCTTTTCACACAGAGGACCTCCCTGTATCTCAGTATGTTTTTTTTCTCAAACATAGAATTAATGATTCCACCATTTTTTAAGTGTCATGCTAGAAGGCTTAAAGTCATGGGTGAGCAGACATTTCTGACAGCTTTAAAATCCCTCAAAGCTCTATTGGTGATGGTCCTCAAAGTCACTCCTCTGGCATTGTCCTGTATTTCCATTGATGCCACCATAACCCAAACTGTTACTACTTCTATCATCTCAAAGACATCCTTATGTGACCAGCCAAGATGAAGTAAGCAAAAGAGAGAAATCACTTGAGCTATTGCATAGTAAAATGAATTACTGAGGTTCAGTTATGAATACAGACATGGCAGGTTTAATCAGAGTCAGACTAATGACAGTTCAGAAACAAACAAACTACATATCACAATTTCCAATTTGCAGAAAGTAGATTTTCAAGCCAGTAAGGAAGAAAGATGTATTTTTCAAATGATTGTTTAATAATTGGGGGAAAGGAAAATTCTAAAACACTCTGTGGAAGGAAATTAAGATAAATCTTAAACTTAAATTTAAACATAAAGAAACAAAAGTCAGGGATAGGAAGGTGTGATTGAGGTTTTAGAAAAACCTCAACTGCTTTCAAGCATAAGTTGGAGTCTTAAAGGAAAGCACTAATAGATTTAATATCAAACTTTTGGAATATTTCTATAAATCAAAATGGATTCTAACAAAAAATATAAAGCATGCACTCAGTGTAAAGAATCAAGGCCTTAGCCGGGTGGTGGTGGCACATGCCTTTAATCCCAGCACTCTGGAGGCAGAGGCAGGCGGATCTTTGTGAATTCGAGGCCAGCCTGGTCTACAAGAGCTGGTTCCAGGACAGGCTCCAAAGCTACACCTACAGAGAAACCCTGTCTCAAAAAAACCAAAAAAAAAAAAAAAGGAATGAAGGCCTTGATGTTCAAGTAGCACATGTCAATCATTGTGTCAAATGAAGGTGTGTGGAGACTACTCCCTTAAACCCTGAGATGATATATGATCAACTCTTCTACCAAATCCCTGGAAAACCCAGATTTCTGTCAAAGCAATTGTAAGGAATAGACAGGCTGCCAGAGCAGTGTGGATAGGAGTTCTGGAAGGTGGGGGATGCTATGAAAAGAATGGTATTGTGCTTTTCTCTCCTTCCAGGGATTTGTAGATTAGCATTTGGTACCAACAAAAGAGGCTCTAAGTACAACAATGCCTGGTGACTAAGACTGAGAAACTGTGTCAAGTTTTAAGCTGCATCTGGCAGCTAGAGACACTGAACACTAAAATTTTGGACAAATGGACCATCCAAAACAACTCAGGGAAGTTTTCTGTCCTGCCCCACTTTTACCTTTGAGATTTTGCCTACACAAAGGCATCAGCATTGACTGGATGCAGCAGCATGAGAGTGCATGAAGTAGAAAAAGCAACACATCCAACAATGCCTCAGAGAAGACCCAGCCTGCTATAAAAGCCACAATGACAGATGTAGACTCTGAAGACTGTCCAACAAACACAAAAGTGAATGGTCTCATTAGAAAGAGTCATCAGAGTACATGTATAGATAACATATATACACATCATTAAAATGGCATCTATAAATTAAATATATAATTTAAAATATGATATAAATATCATAAAATAAAACAATGGTACACAGAAGTGGTAGAAAGAACATAGTAACAAATCCATGAGGTAACTCAATTGCTAGACTTACTAGTACTGAATTGAACCTTATGGGACATGCCTATAACCTATAGCTTCAGACACTTTGAAGCCAAAGATGAAGTCTCACATTGTCTAGGAATCACAGGCTGTGAAATTCAGCAAGATCTTGTCACAAATAAAAATATTTTAAAATAAAATAAGAGGGACTGGAAAAGTAGCTCAGAGCTTAGAGCACTGGCTGCTCATCTGGATGACCTAGACTCAATTTCCAGCGTCCACATGACAACTCACAACTACAGGTAACTCCCATAACCATTTCTCGTCTCTTTGAGTGTCATTCATGAATGTAGTGCACAGTCATACATGAAAGCAAAGCACACACACACACACACACACACACTATACAATAATAACACATAAAATAAATAATAAAATAACCTGCTGTGGAATAATGCTTTTGCATACTGTAAAGATCTGTCACTTGTATCAGTTTAAAAGTATAGGTAGGGAAACCAGACTAAGAGAATTCTGGGAAGAGGAAAAGCAGAAATGTAGTCACCAATCAGATGCAGAGGAAGCAAGATGAGAACGTCTTACTAAGAAAAGGTGCCAAGCCTCATGGCTAAACATAGACAAGAATTATGGGTTAATTTTAGTTGTAAGAGCTAGTTAATAATAAGCCAGAGTTAATAGGCCAAATGTTTTATAATTAATATAAGCCTCCATGTGTTTCTTTGGGATTGAACAGCTGCTGTACCAGGTGTAAAAGAAACTGCATCTATGATAACTTTAATGCAAATGTTGAAAGCTAGAAGATAAGAATAATTTCCACAGAAAAGGTATCATATAAAAACACAAGTTGAAAAATATAGTATTTACAATGAAGAATAAACATTAGGGTTTTTTTGGTTTTTTTTGTTTTTTTTTTTATTGTTAAAAGAAAAATTTACATTTACTCCCCTTGTTCCCGGCCCTCCCGCTCCCCCACTACCCCACTACCCTCCCCCTGCTTCCTTATGATGGTGCAGGATACCCTGTCCTATGGGAAGCCCAAGGCCCTCCCCCCTCCATCTCAGTCAACTA
The DNA here is from genome assembly GCA_028555095.1 of Dicrostonyx torquatus. Taxonomy (NCBI): domain Eukaryota; kingdom Metazoa; phylum Chordata; class Mammalia; order Rodentia; family Cricetidae; genus Dicrostonyx; species Dicrostonyx torquatus. The sequence goes on from JAQHUG010000002.1 coordinate 10,884,138, forward strand.
ACTTAATTCTTATGCAATCAATAAATTGGCCAAGTCGTGAGAAGAAAGTAACTAACTACATTTATCTAATCTTCAACCCAATCAAAGATCTGAGAAGGGAAATAACATTACCTGAGTGATTAGGAAGTGCAATCAAACAACTTCCAAAATATGTAACCAGTCACAGAGACAGCTGGCTACCTGGGCAATCACCCAAAGTCTCATTTGCAGTGTTGAAGCAACCAACTTTGGCTAAGGCCTAGCATAACTGACAGATTATTTTTAAAGGCAAGGAAATTTTCAAAACCATCTTACCCTGTCTTGGCAGGATTTGACAGTTTTGCTTATCCATTTCCAGCTTTTATGTATTTTGTCAGTAGTTGAGGTATGGGCAGTTCCTTGCCCAGAGGCCGGTTTTGCCAAGAAGAAGACAAGCTCCAATTGGAGTGTCTTTGGCGCTCAACAGTCTCTCGGGAATAGGTCGGTGTAGCCAGGAGCGTTTGTGTCTCTTTACCACAGAATTCTAGGTTAGATTAAATGCCATTTTCTACAGCTCTTTGAAGAGGTTGAAGACTATTCATACAGAATATAATCTCTATGTATCTAAAGAACCTGATTAGTCTAGCTATAAGTATGACAAACATAGATGACTATTGATCTACAATTCTTAATATCTATATGACTTAAAGACTAAGTGAATAAACAACCGTGTGATAAATGGGGACAATGACCCTCCAAATGTAAACAATTAACAAGTATACATTGTAATATGGTATCAATATATAAACAGTATATAAGTATCTTAATCAGTGGTAGAAAAGTACACTGTAATATGGTAAATATATATCAATATATATGTATAACAACACATCAAGAATGTTTTAAACAGAGGTAGAAGCATATTCATGCATACAATATTCGATATTATACCAGATAAGAGCCACAGTAAGAGGACTGCTGTACAGAAAGTAGGGGAGTAGCCAATATTTATGTTCTAGAGAGGGCTTTGTTTCTTTTGGGGGGTTGTTACTGTTTTCTTTATTTTTATAGTTTTTATTATTTAAACTTAAATGTATTTTGATCACATTCCTCCCTTCCCCAAAGTCCTTCAAGATCCTCTCCCCATCACTAACCACCCAACTCTATGTTCTTTCCCCCAAAACAAACAGAAGCCCTATTCCCCTAATCTACAAAAGGAAGCTTCTCTGATGATGTCTGAGCAAGGTATACTGATCTATGAGGAGAGCAGAATATCATTAGAAGTCATTTATCACTACATTTTTTTTCTTTTTTTTAAGACCAATTATTTTTATCCAGGTGATTGGGCTATCTAGTTGCAGGTTCTTGAGCACCCCAGCAGTGTTGGTTGTGGGTTTATCTGGAGTGGACCTTAAGTCAAATTATATATTATTTGGTTACTCCTACAAACTTTGTGCACTATTATCCTAGTGTATCCTGCAGGCATGATGTTATTATAGATAAGGGTTTCTTTCTTTTTTAAAGTATAAAATACAGTGAACATAGGAGACTCTCAGTTCTGAGTAAGTTTTGTAAGCAAGGCTAAAAACCAGTATACAGTATTTAAATAGGATGACATACTTCTTTGGATGAAGAATAAACCTAAGATCATGGTTACTAGTATATCACATTCTTTATTTCCTGAAACTTCCCTCTAATTGTTTATTTCTAAAGAAATAAATATCAGACCCACACACACACACTTGAAAATAGGAATTCTCCTTGATTTGGGCGTAAAAGTGTGGTACTCATTGGTTCACATCTCTGAAAGGTGACGAACAATGCTAGTGTTAGATAAAAGTATTCAACATCACCGGGGCATCACACTATTGTCTCCTTGAGTTGTGCTTCCTGGAGACCATGCCATTGTCACAAACCCTGGCAGCTCATGGCAGTCCTCAGTATAATGAGAAAAACTGCCTTTGCTTGATTATACCAGGAAAGACCTAGCACAGGCCCTTATTAATTCAACTTGGATCACACATTCATGTATCAGCAAAGCCCTAGACCTGAGGAAGAGGAACTTGTTTGTTTTCCAGGTCATTTCCTATGTTCTGCTAACGCCATGCAATGTGATCTCAGGACGGTAATAGTCAGGAGTTTTTCATAAAGCTCCAATGATATCAGACAGCTCTGGCATGTGCAAGCTCTCGGGGAAAACCAGTGAACTCTTTCCCAAACCAAAGCAATCAATGTCGGGCAGGCAAAATAGTACTTACTGTGAGTGATCCCAAAGTCAAAAATGACCCCCTATTTGTAATATCTTCATCATCATGTTCTTCTGCCCCCAATTGTTTATTCAAATAAGGATAAACATGGCTTTTTTCATAATCCAGAAAGAAAATCAAATCCTGCTATAAAAACTGTTTTTCTTTCTCTGTAGTTTCAACAAATCCTGAGAAAATGAGCAGGGCCTTAGAGCAGTTACATTTGGGTAGACCAATGATTCTCAACCTTCCTAATGCTGAGACCCTTTAATATATTCATCATGTTGTAATGACACCCAACCACAAAATTATTTTCATTTCTACTTCATAACTGTAATTTTGCTACCATTATGAATCATAGCGCAACTTTTGGGTTTTTTGTTGGTCTTAGTTGACCCCTGTGAAAGGGTCATTTGACCCCCCCAACAGGGTCTCTACCCACAAGTTGAGAACGGCTGTAGTAGAGTAGTCATAGAGGCTAAGAATATGTCTGCTACACAAAGTTCACTACAGAAATGAGCTGGTGACTTCACGGGAACACACAAAATGGAATAACTGACTCAAGAACTTCAAGAAAGACACCAGTTCTCTGAAACCAGTCTTTCTTGGACTTTCATCAAAGCTAGCAGGTAGAGAGATGAGCCTGCTTGCTCGCCTTGCAAAAGACCTTTCTCCAATGAGTGAGTCTGCATAGCCCTTGCTGGTAATGGTGGAACAAGGACATGGGTTAAAAGTCAGTGTTAGGAAGAGGGACCAGACGAATGTCCATTATGACAGACATCCTGACCTTATGTTTCCCTGGTAGGACTCAACTCTTCCATTATAATGACAAAACCGTGAGGATTTGTCAAAGTACCAAAGCTTTCATATGTAAAGGTTGTAAATTCCCCTTTCTGGTGGTGGAGGTTCTATGAGCATTCTAACACTATCCTCATACCTCTTAACTGTATCTTTTAAAAGCTTCCCTGGAACGCAGGGACAGTCTTACTTTCACAGCCCAATGATCTTTTCACACATTAGGTGCATATTATATGTGAAAGAAAAATCAAAGATGATGTATGTTTTTTCCCTGAAATACCATCTTTGAGGCTCAGGGGATCGAGCCCTTTATAAACCTTATTAAAAATAGTTCCAAACATTTCAGTAATATTCTATTAGAAATTAAACCCTAACAAGTTGCTAATACTTTAAAACTCAGATCTTTCCATTTCAATTTCAAGGCTAAAAATAAAAATCATGTATGAAGAAATATTTATATATGTGTGTGTCAAAATACGTCAAATTTCATAAAGAATAAATGATTTGCCTTGAAAAATTTGAATTATGGATTTATATGGTATACATATAAATCTGTTAATTATTGACAATTTCTCTTCCCCCCCCTTTTTTTAAGCATAATACTGTCAGAGTTAGGACATAATGTTCTAACGAAACTACAACATTATAAACAATCAATTTTTATCAATAAAGATGTTGTCAATTGGCTTCAGATTGATAATGGAAAAAGAACAGACACAGCTGTAAGATTTTTAAATGCAAGTCAGGCATGGTGGTACTCAGCTGTCATGTGGCACATAAGAAGCAGAAGCAGGATGATCACAAGTTTGAGGCCAATTTGGGCTACCTAGGGGTAAAACAAAATAAAATAAAAGCCTTATAAAATGACAGCTACACACACATAATCTCAATCTCTGTCTCTGCCTCTCTGTCTCTCTTTCTCCCTGCCTGTCTCCCTCCTTCCTATTGGAAGATAAGCAATGCACAGGAGAAACCATTATTTGTCTCAAATGGATCTCTGTTGCACAAGGCACATGACTCAGCATTTGACTGCACTTAGCTTCAAAATGGAGAAGGTGGATCCTGCAAGAGGGAAACCTGGGGCCAGAACCACTTTTAAAAAAGAAAATCACCCTATTGGGAAAGTAGGGTGATTGGGAAAGGGTAGGGGCCGAGACGGTTACAGATCTACTTAATAGAAAAAAGAATGACTTCAGATTTCATTACTTTCCAGTGTATCCCATTTCCTTTTCCTTTTTCCTTTTTGATGTATATGAAATAGCTAGGAATAAATGAGGTAAAAGTCGGTTACAGATGATGATCTCTCAGAAAGATTGGGAGTCATAGTTCCAATTACCTTCATGGTGACTATGCTTTTCAATTAAGCTCTAAAAGCACTGTGGTAAGCCCCATTCCTGTGCCAGCTCACTGTTTTAGATCTATTTATTCTGTCCCAGTTAACTTTCACAGCGTGTTGTCAGTCAAGAATATTCTCAAGGTAAACAGTTACAGTCGCATTACTTGAACATTTGTTTTCCTGATGGCATGGATTAAAAAATAATTTAATATGCATCAATTTCTTGCAACATTATTTTCAGCATAAAAATGTCTTCACTGAAGTAAGGTGTCTGGGGGAATCCTTACCACCATGCCTCAAGCAAGGGAACTGGTGAAAGACCCCCGAGGAGTTCCTTCCTTCGGGAGAGACCCCGTGCCCAAGGATCAGTCGAGACCACTCGTACGGATGCAAACTGCAAGATGTTTTATTCGGATACACAGGTATACCTGGGCGACAAAGTCTCTCGGAGGACTTGCGCGCCATCAGGTTGGGGCGAGGGGTTTTTATAGGAGAGCAAAAAGCACACGAACAGAAGCGAGATGTGTGGTTACAGGAAATTCCATTGGTCAATTCAAATAAGGCTGCTAACTCATGTTGAGTGGCAAATTCTTGGCCTTTTACCTAGATCCCCAAGGAGGGGGTTGCCCAGGGGCTTTATCTCTTCCTCCTTCCCTTAGCTGGAGACCAGATGGCGGGCTATAGATATCCTGACTCACATCCTGCATCCTGTCACAGGACAAAAGGGCCTGGTATCCTATCTTACAATAAAGGCCTGACTTGTTTGTCTGCAATTCCTGCATTACTGCTATCAGCATCCAGGGTTTTTCTTTTTCTTTTTCACTGGAAGGCTTTGCATGTGAAGTAAATTTATATAGAGAGTAGCCATCATTTAAAAATATATTTAAATAAGTATCTTTTAATACTTTTTAGTTTCGTGGGTAATCATCAAATAATGTAGCACACCAGGCCTGCTTCTTGTTTACTACTTAGCATATCAAGGTGCGTGTGTCACAACCAAAACCCAACACAGAGATATTACTACAAATTAAAATTTATCCTACACTGACATATTATTGCAAATTAAAATTCATCTTATACTGAGATATTATTACAGTTTAAAAGCCATCCTTTTTTGATTTTCATCTTTTTATGTTTTTCTGAGCTCTTTCTTTTTAAGGTCCCACTCAAGGTCCTTGTCAAGGTTGGTCATTATGTCTCCCTAGACCATCTGAACTCTCAGTCTGGCTTTGCATTTGATGGCTTTGGCAACATGAAGAAGACTGGTCTGGCATTTTGTAAAACTCTATCCATAGACAGTCTTATATTTAGACTAGGTTTACATTTTTAAGAAAGAAGACCTTAGAGGTGAAGTTCTCTGTCCCTCCTTATATTGAGGGGGCATGATGTTTGAGTGTGGCCTCCAAGGTTCCATGTACTAGCAGCTTTGTCTCCTGGGTGCCAGTAGGAAAGACATGAAATCTTAATGGTGTGATGCTGCAAAGAAAGCCTGAGCAAGGTGCTCCCAAGAAGAATTTGAAGAAACTGACTTTGCAATATGTGTGTGTGTGTGTGTGTGTGTGTGTGAGAGAGAGAGAGAGAGAGAGAGAGAGAGAGCTTTCCATGTTCTCATATCACATTTTCAGATGTGCATGTCCCAACCATCCTTTGTGATACCATCTGTCATGAAACCCTCGCCAAAGCCGAATGGAAGCCAACAACACACCCTTGGCTTTCTATAACTTATGAGAACTTACTTAGCTGTGTGTGTGTGTGTGTGTGTGTGTGTGTGTGTGTGCGCGCGCGCACACGCATATATCTATGTATGTTTGAAGATGGAAGGGCTACATGCCAAAGCCCAAGTGTGAAGGTCAGAAGACAACCTCAGGTGCCAGTCTCTTTTTGTTAACCTCTGTGTGGCCTAAGAATTTCCATGGATTCTCATGATCTCACTAGGAACACTGAGATTCCAGACTGACTGCTGTGCCTGACTGATATTTGGATTCTGCGGAATCCAACTCAAATCATCATACTCAAATGAAAATTGCTTTACCCACTGAGTCATTTCCCAAGTCCCTCAAATATTTTTATTTTCAGATTTTATGTATTTTATATTTATAAATGTTTTGTTTGCATATCTATGAACCACTTGTATTCCTGGTGACCCAATGAGGCCAGAAGACAGTGATAAATGTAGAAGGAGGCCACTTATTCGTCCCAGCCACCAAGAACTGAAATAATCACACAGAAACTATATTAATTAAATCACTGCTTGGCCCATTGGCTCTAATTTCTTATTGGCTAACTATTACATCTTAATTTAACCAATTTCTATTAATCTGTATATCACCATGTGGCAGTGGCTTATAGGCAAAGATTTGGCATGTCTGACTCTGGCAGCTACATGGCATCTCTAGACTCCACAGTTCTTTCTCTCAGCATTCAGTTGTTTTCCCTGCCTACTTACATTCTGCCCTATTAACAGGCTAAGGCAATTTCTTTATTCATTATTGGTAATCACAGCACACAGAGGGGACTCCCACATCACCTCCTCTTTTCTGTTTAAACAAAGGAAGGCTTTAACTTTAACATAATAAAATTAAATATAAAAAACAATTACCAAGCAAGAATTACAGTTACAATATTTAGATCTACTTTACCTTTTATTATAACTAAGGAAAACCATAATAATAACTATCTATTCTTCAACTCCATCAAAGACTCCAGAAAGATATAATATTAACTAAGTAAACAGGAAGTATATTGAAAGCACATTCCAAAACTCTAGAATTGATAGAGACATCTCATTGCCTGAACAGCCACCCAAAGTTTTTCTCTACCACTGGGGCATCTATCTTCAGCCTATAGGCCCATAATATCTGGCAGACTTTCCATGAAGCAGGAAATTTCAAAGACAGTTCAGTTACATTCTTCTGTATCTTACAGAATGTCTCACAGACTCTTTCATGGAGCAGGAACCCTGAAGGATAACCTCACCTTTAGGCAAGTTCAGCAATCATTTCTCTGCAGGTCCTGCATGTCCAGTCAAACAGCTCAGGAAAGAGCAATTTCTTATTCAAATGGCTAATAAATTCCATAAGGAGCCTCTTCAATGCCCATATTCCTCTTGAAGTAGCTGGTGCTGTCAGGAGCAGATGTGACTCATTGTAATGAAAAGTCCTAAGTTCTTAAAGCATTTAAATGTGATATTCTGAAGGTCTCTGAGAGATTTGAAGAATACCTATCCAACTGAAATATATCTCTATATATCTAGAAAACCAAACTAACATGACTAAAAGATTGACTATTATAGATGAGTATCTATTAACTTATATTTCTTAAGTATAGATTACTTTTTGGGGGTTTTTCAAGACAGGGTTTCTCTGTATCTTTGGAGACTGTCCTGGAACTATACATTACATTTTTAAATGAGCTACAGAAATAATACCTTAATCAAGATTAGAAATACATATACATATAACTAAATTGGCCTTAAATTTATACCAATAGCCAAGATTTATATCAATGCAAATCTCTATGGCATGTTTCCCTTTAAATTAAACAAGCCATTATAAATAATATTTGGGAATATGGGCACAGTTCTGTTTATACTGCTTCCTGCTATGTTGGGGATGCTGTTAATCAGGTCTTTCATGGTGTATCCTGTGTGCAACGTTCATATCAGTCAGCAGTTGGGCAAAGTATTTTCGTTATGGGGATGTTCACAGCAAGTGAACATTTCAGGGGGTCTTGGTATATCAAACCATATTGGTTTAGAAGCAATCCACAGGCCCTTATCTTCTGTGAAAACAAAAGAACTTCTTTTCCAAAGCAACATATCCTTAGATCCATATTTTGAAATCAAGAGAACTTTAATATATATATATATATGCTGACTTAGCTTAGCAGCCCATACAATGAAATGTCTCTCTGTACTTAGTTCATTCATAGTCAAAAAATTCAAAGAAAACACAATAAAGAAAAACAAAGAAAATCCACACTCTCTGTGAATTTTTCATCTTTATGTGGTTTATTTTCTTTACATTTTTAAATCTATGACTGTCTGTAGTCTGTCTCTTTAAAGACTTTTTTAAATCATTTACTTCTTTTCCAAAGCTCTATGCTCTTTTTCTTCTCTCTCCCAAGCCTACATACATTTATCCAACACTGTGACACATTTATAGGCCTTTTTTTTTAAAATCTGGATTTGTCTTTATTGCATATATGTAATTATTTTCTGACCATAAGCACTTCTTAAAATGCTAAGCACTTAAGAATCTAAGCTGTGACATTGCTAGGTCAAATATGGGACTGCATGCTTTCCCCGCATAGCTAAAACTTAAGCTGCACTATTACTATGGTATATACGGTACCAGCTGCTCACTCAGCACAGTTGCTCAGCACAGTCCAGCAAGGCAGAACTACTCATCACCTTTAAGAGACATACAAAGTGCCCCATCTCTAGACATACAGCCAGTTCATGCCTCCATTAAACAACCTGCAGCAGTCTGCTCACAAACCCCATTCAAATGCTCTGTCTTCTGAAAGAGCCAGAGGTCATGCTGGCAGCATAGCCCAGAAAGCCAGCATTTTAAAATGGCTGCAGGTTTTTTTCCTGCTATGACAGAATCAGGAGAATCTCTCTTAAAGGAACTGCAGCAAGCTGCCAGCAAACAGCAAGAAGCTATGTTAAACTCTGTTTTTTTTGTTGTTGTTGTTATTGTTGTTGTTGTTTTTAAAATTCCTTTTCAAGCTCTCTCAGGTATTACGTGGATTTAGTTGTCCCCACGTTGGGCGCCAATTTGTAGAAGGAGGCTGCTTGTTCATCCTGGCCGCCCAAAACCAAAATAATCACACAGAAACTGTATTCATTAAATCACTGCTTGGCACATTAGCTCTAGCTTCTTATTGACTAACTCTCAAATCTTAATTTAACCTATCTCTATTAATCTGTATATCACCACATGGCAATGTCTTACTGGCAAAGATTTGGCATATCTGACTCTGGCGACTCCATGGCATCTCTAGACTCCACAGTTCTTTCTCCCAGCATTCAGTTCTGTCTTCCCTGCCTACCTAAATTATGCCCTATCAACAGGCCAAAGCAGTTTCTTTATTCATTAATGGTAATCATAGAGCACAGAGGGGATTCCTACATCAGATGAATCCCCTGGAACTGGAGTTACAGACAGCTTACCATAAGTATGCTGAGAACTGAACCCAGGATCTTTAGGAAAGAGACCTCTTAACCAATTTTCTTAACTACTGAACCAGGTTAAGACTCCAGGTCCCACTAATTTTTTTTAACAGTCAGTAGTGGAAAACACACTCACTCACTGGGCCTGATAGTAATTTGCAGATTTCTCCATAGCAATGCTACTCCCTGACCTCCAAACCATCTCAGTGGAAAGCAGTCATCAGCTGTCACCCACACATTCTCCACTTTTTCCATAGGAGTACATAAGTAATTTGCAGATTTTCAGCATGGGAGATTTGTGTCATCTCCTCTACTACTTGTTTATTCAATCATGTATTTACATCAGCATAGATTCACAGATATTTATTTTATGTTTTGTGATAGACTCACTATTACTCCTTCTTTTTAAAGCTCAGATTGTTTCAGTTGTGACCATTATATATGCATATATCCATAAATATTTCTATAAATACTCATATGTATCCATTCATTTTCATTCTAAATTTCTGATTTTGCTTATTTTATACCCTTTATACCCTTCCCCAATTGTGGAACCTTGAGTCCAACTGACACACCACTAAACTCTTCTTTGTTCAAATGTATTCTCATGTTTGGAAGGGTTAAGCAGGACATGTTCAACACCTGTGTCATGAAATACTTTAGACACGAGGGGAAACATTCATTAGATTTCCTTTTGTCTTTGTCTCCTCAGTTTTCATTCATCTTCTTAATGAATATGAAATCAGTCTTCTTCTCTCTCCTCCTCCAACAGGGTTATACACTTCTAACATAGGGGTTCATTTTTGTTACACTGTTAGCTTCATCCTGAGGTACCATTAGGCCACTGATACCCATATGTGGGTTGCAACCCCCAAAGGATTTGCCTATCAGATACTTACATGATTATTCATAATAGTAATTACAGTTAAGAAGTAGCAATGAAAACAACTTTATGTTTGGGAGTCACCACAACATGAGGAACCATATTAAGGGGTCTCAGCATTAGGAAGGTTGGGAGCCACTGCTTTAGGCATCATCCCACTTACAAGTTTTAGATCATTTAGCAGTGAGATTCTTAATTAAGTTTTCTATAATACAGAAGAGATGCATGCATTTTAAACTATAAATTAATCTAGTTATGTGTCCAGTAATCACAGAGCTTGAAAGGTAGAGGCAGGAGGATCAGGAGTTCATCTTCTACATTGCAAGTTTAAAGCTAACTTGTTCATGAGACCCTCTCTTAAAAATAAAAATATATTATCCTAATAATAAGTTCTACTTTGAAAAAATTCAAATGATCATTAACATATGAATATGTGGCACACTCAGACTTACAAAGAATATTTTTATCTCATGGGTCTACTTGGAAGAGAAAATGTAAAGATGGCAGGAGCTAGGGATTGTGACAACTCCATTGAATTGGCATTTTCTAGTCAAAACAGGGCTGGTGTATATGTGAACTGGCAGTGACTGAGATGGCATGCACAAGGCACACACAATAGCCCAACAAGGCTATTATATTCCTTGAATATATTCCAGAAATTATATTCCTTGGTGGTCTAGCCACAATTAAGTTACCTTTAAATAACTCCTTACTCATCCCCATGCAAACAATCCTATTTAAATGCAAAAGGGCACACTCACAAAATAAAAATAACATGGAAGTAAGAAGGGGTTTCATTGAGGATAGGAAGAGGATTCAATAGGAAGAATATGCATCAGCAATCCTAGCACTTGGGAGTCAGAGGCAGGAGGATTACTGTAAACTGGACGCAGGCCTGTTCTGCACAGCAGCTTCTGGTACAGACAGGGCTATGTAATGAGACCAGATCCATATAAAATGAAGGAAACAAGACGAATTACTAATCTCTTACCTCTATGAAGGCTTTTCTAGGCTTCAAGCTCCCTCTCAGAAGTCCCATGATCCAAATGCATCTTATGTGAATTTTGTACTCTTTCTCCTCTATGGCTGGGACACACCCTCCTTCTGGGGGAGGATCTGTGTCCAATTTCAATGGCATATGTTCCATGTCTCATAACACTATGCAAAAAAATATTTTTTTAAAAAAGCAACTGAATAGTAACCACATATTTGTTGTGTTTAGTGGAATCTTCTAAAATGGAGCCAGGCAAGTTCTGCTTCCACTGTCCATGTTTTCCATTCAAGATAAAAGAGTAAATTATGACCAGGAGTAAACACAGGCTAAGACTGGAAGATCTGTCCCATGGAGAGAGTTCTAGGAGGAAATAAGAATGTAAATTCTAGTTTTAAACCCTGAGCAGTATTTAATCTTCATTTGAGGTAAAATTTAACCATAAATAGAAGATTAGTGTTTTTTCTGTGCTGTAATATTTTACAGCTTATACCTTCCATGTCAGTCCTATGTTCTATGTCCTATATACCAGTATTGATTGTTAATGGCAATTAAGAACTTTGTTCTTCCACACATTTACCCTGGATAAAGCAATGGCAGGCAAGGAGGAATGATGGCGATCAAGACTTAAGCAGCTACCCAAGTATATTTTTGTAAAGACACTAAGAAAAATTAGATTCCTTTTTCTTGTGACTTTCTAAACTTTCTCTGGTACCTCCCTCATGGCAGTATATCATTTCAGCTAACCAAGGGAAGAAAGGAACATTTAAATGCACCCAAGCACCACCAATCCCATATGCTATGCTCTGCATTTTCAAGATTCTTCGCTTTTCAAAGTAGGAAAGCTACATATGCTTTTTGATGGTCAGTTGTGCTGAAACAAAATAATAAATAAAAGCACAATTTCAGGTACAGAATTTTATAAGCATATCTTTAATTTATATATTAAAGATGAATCTGAGGAGCTACTGAGTTGTTAACAAACATTTTCAGAATCTTATTTTATAATATCAATCTCCAGTCTCTTTAATTTTTTTTTATAATGGCTCATTACAGTTGATGTTCTTAGCCCTACCATTAGGAAGTTTGCTTTAGAAGAACCATATTCTTCCACATACCCTTTTCAAGGTTTTGTGGAGGTATCACATGGGGTATAATACAACTTCCCTTTAAGAATAAACAATCGAAAATGAAGATGACTTTGTGATACCATTTTATTGTTTGTTTTTGCAGTTGGGCTGAAGATCATATCATTGGCCATGAATAAAATCTGTGCCTCCAAATCACTATCTCCAAAGTCTAGAAGTTGGTATGGACAGTTGAAAGATCTGAAGTACCATATTCAATCATTATAAGGAGGCACAGCCTCCACCACAGACCTTCAAACCTACTCTCCTCTGTGTGCTGTGATTGTCATTAAGGAATAAAGAAACTGCTTTGGACCTATAACAAGGCAGAACTTCGGTAGGTAGGGAAAGCTAGGCTGAATGATGGGAAAAAGGAGGGTGGAGTCAGAGAGAAGCCATGGAACTGCCAGAGACAGACGCTGGGAACTTTACCCGGTAAATATATAGATGAATAGAAATGGGTTAAATTAATATAAGAGTTAGCCAATAAGAAGCTAGAGCTAATTGGCCAAGCAGTGATTTAATTAATATAGTTTCTGTGTGATTACTTCAATGTTAAGCAGCTGGGAACCAACAAGAAGCTCTCCTTGCTACAAACAAACTCCTAGGAAACAGGCCTTGGCCCATGAAAGATACAGTGCTCTGTTAGAGGTGTGAGAATGGGGGGATGAATGTGAAAGTGGACATGGAGACACTGTGACACTACACTTCACTTTATGCCAATGTTCCAGAAAGGAAAACACTCAAGAGAGGAACATGTATAATTTTACTATTTAAAGGGCAAAAATTCCTAATTTATGACTGGAGGGGATATATATGAGAACAAGGACTTTAAACAATGTGGGGCATGGTGGGGCACAGTGTTGGAGACTGGATAGGCAATTATTTTTACTGTAAGGTCACCAAAATTTTTGTCAATAGAAGTAATTTATTGCAATTTTTATATATATGATACAATTACTTGGTATTCATCACAGTTCCCCACCAAGGCCCATACTATCTAATGATCTGATGTTCTTTTCCTCATGGCAGGAAGATGCTGCCTACCGGAAAAAAACATGATTAATAGATTAATAATGGTGTTTTCTGATTACAGTCTCCATTCAGATGGTTGACACAGAGTCCTTCTGCCTGGCTCAAGAGGGAATCACATGACCAAGGTTCAAACCAAATCCTCTCCCTGGGAAACAAATGACAAACATAGAATGAAAAAGAGATAGACAGTGTGTGCTCGTTTAGTGTCTTGCAATGCTCAGACAAGACATTGTATTACCTCTTGCTATGAAGTTACATTCTAAATCCAATGCTTCCACTTTTGAGTCAACTCTTCGATATTCATAATATAGATTTTATTTTTACTTAAGCCAGAGTCAGTTTCTTTTGCTTGCAGCCAATGACTTCAAATGATACACTGCCAGACAGTTGTTTTAGATGGCTTTCAGTCACAGCACATATAGAAACCATTCAGTTGATGGAAAGGTTGGAACCTCTAAACTCAAGTCTGTGGATAAGAAGCTACCTCCATAGCCAAGATAAAAATTAAGAATATGATTCTATAGGAGCACTCATGCTGAAATCTAGTCTCCAAAGCCTAGGAAATGGAAATGGATAGAAGTAAGCAAGCAAAACATCTAAAAGAGTTTGCTTTCCAGAGAAAACAAAGCCTGTAGCACAAACTGCAGTATTGCTTAACCTCAAAATTAACCACGAAGTTCACAGACTGCAGAACATGTTATCCCCATGTCTACAGGTCCAAGTAAAGAGAAGAGTGCCAATCCTGTGGTAATATTGAGAGTTGATTCTGCATAGTAGGTAGTTTGGGTGCCAAACTTTGTATCAGTTAAAAATCTTTTGAACACAAATAGCCCATGCTAAAACTGAGGATACTGTTTCCAGAACTGATTGACCAGCACAAGAAAGGAAGCAGGCAGTCACACCATTAATGTGTGAGCATCACACCTTGTCTTTCACACAAACCCCAAATTAACAGTCACAAGTGAGTTCCTGTCACAACTCCTTGGGAAGATTGCTGTTTAAGTACTATATCTATCTGCTCAACCCTATTCCTTATAACTCCCTTTCTCTTGCAATGATCAGAAGAAAAGTGTTTCCTCATCACACTACACATCATTTGATCATTTCCCAGACCAAAGTTGAAAAGGGACATGGCCTGAAACAGGGTGGAGCAATCTAGACACTTAGGCAGAAATTTAACACTAGAATCGGTTTGTGCTTGGAAACTGGTGCTTGGGTATGGTCTGTGCCTAATCTGAGACCCAGAGGAGAGCACCCTGCAGTACGCAGGTGCCTTCGATGGGATTTGAAGAATAAAAAGAATCTTTTTTGTACTTTTCTAATGTCCTTATTCTAAAAGCCTTCTGGTAAAACATTTAAATGACTCCTGTGATATAACATAATGGGCTTAAAACAAACAGCTCACTTTTCCTTACATTAGTATGATCCAGTTTATAGCTGATGCAACACTGACGACATCGCTCCATAGTTAAATCCCCATCACAAGGTTCATTGTGAATTTTAAGATTCATGGTTAGGCTAACTTTGGAATCCATGTGCGTTCATCAGTTTCTATCACTGCAGAATGTCTGCTACAATTAAGTTAGAAGTAAAAGGGGTCATTATTCTGGAGGTTTAGGGATAAAACTGAATGGACCCATTGCCGTGGGCTTCTGATAGGGGAGACAGATAGCAATGGTGAGGAAATGCACGGCAGAGAATATTTTCCACCCCATAAGCCAGGAAGGAAGGAAAAGAGGAAGAGCAGAGGTCCCAACTCTCTTTGTAAGCCATGCAGTAGCCTAGTACCCACTTCCAATGATCTACAACTTCTCCTAACAGCATCTAGGAGATCAAACTTTAACACAGAACTGCATTTAAATGGCTATTGCCATGCTTCTTTAAAGGTTGCCTTCCTAGATATGCCTCAACCCCAGTGTAAACGGTGCTTTGTCTTTAGCTACGTTTCCTGCCAGGATGAAAATGGACTAAATCTTTGAACTTTAAGTAAACCCCAATCAGTGCTTTCTTTTGTCAGAGTTGTTTTGGTCATGATGTCTCTTCACAGCAATAGAGCACTGACAAAAGCATACTGATTTCTTTGGGTTCAAGGACAGCCTGATCTACATAGAGTGAGTTCCAGAGCAGCTGAACTTACATAATGAAACCCTGTCTCAAAATAACAACAACAACAAGCATGCAGTTGGAGATGAGGGAAAAAACTAGAGCCAGAATTGAAAGCATTCTGAAAGTTTGCCTTCTCTTTGGGTTATCATAGCTTGTCCATGTTCACTGAACTCTTTTATAAAGGACATAAATTGAAATCCAAATCTTTTGACTATGGTTTTGAGTTATTTCCATTTCATTTTGCTCTCTGCTTTGATATTAACTACAATCAGCTGAGCAAATCTAACTCCTTCTACATTTTACCAAATGGCAAATTACACTCAATGAATGAGGTAGATGAATATTTTCATGAAGACCATTTTATTACCATTTTCTCACCCTGTCTGCTCCTGCCCAGACAGAGTAATAGAATTGGAATAATTATCTTTGAAGTCATATAATCTCAGCTCTGCCTATCACTAGACAGACCCAAAGTCATAAGTGTATATTTTCTGAATCTTGGCTTTCTCATCTTTTAAGAAAAGTAGTAGGTGAGGCACGTATCTCTCCCTGGTATAGCTATGAGAGCTCTTAAGGAGATAAGGTGCCCAAATGACATCCACAGAATCTTTACACCAGGAAAATCACGTGGTGAGTTTGAGTCATGGAACTGTAACTTTCATATCATTTCCAAACAGTTCTGTTGTACTATCTCCAGCTCTAAAAACAACACTGAGTTCTTGACGATATTCAAAGTAGGATACTAATCTCACAAAAAGAACCATTCAATGTTTTTGTAGAGAAAGAGGTGACAAGAACAGATGAACTGACATTCATCAATGCCCTAACCCAAGTATCAAAAATCTAGTTTCCCCCAAAGAATGACTAGTATGGTTTATTAAAATGCCAAAAGCACATACTGAGTTAACCTTGGGCATTTACCAAAATGAACCCAGACCAAAAACAAATCTCTCTCTTCCTGGCATGCTGAATAAGAGACAAGCATGAATTAAACATTTACTGAGACCCTTTATTGAAGTCTCAGGTAACAGGAAGTGTTTTGGGATTTAGTTGGCATACTTTAAGTGTACATGAGATGAGGGGAGACACACAGGGAATGCAGCTGTTTCTTCTTTCCTTCTTTCTTACCCTTCACCCCCTCTGTTACTTTAACACTGCAATTCATTTGTAAAGAGGCATCATCAGATGGCATAGCAAACTTTAAAATAAATGTTTACACCCGGATAAGCACCATTAAAAGGAAGGATACTGAATTCATTTAATGCATTTGCAAAGGATTGATTTCCCCATGGGAGTATATATACACTATGTCTTTAATTATTCTTGAAGCTTTGCCTATCAGCTGACAATTTCTTACAGAAAGGAAGCCAAACAGACAGGCTCTCCTGACAGCAAAGAGTAATAATAACACTAGAATGAAACCTGGAGTGCCTCATACTATCGTTCTAATGTCGGAGTTACCCATCATCAGGAATGTAATATAAGCTCATGTTAGGGAACACAGTTGCTCAGAATATATTAAACCAAAAGGTGAGTTTGGTGTCAATCTTCTCCAGTTTTTAAAGAGTGGAGATTCATTCTAAAGTAGCTGGGATGATAGGTTCTACAGAACTAGAAGTAAAAAGAGCCCTATTTTTCCTGGTCCTGCATCACCTGTAGCTTTATTAGAGATAAGTTCTCTATACAGAAATGTGACTGTTTTCTGTGCATTGGGATGAGTGATCTTTGTGCGAAGACAGAACGGAGAGGCTCAAACAGTTGGCTGTCTTCTGCTTTAGTCTGTGTTTGCACATGTGACTGTGGAAATAAGCTGTGATGAGTCCCATCTATCTTTTCCATGCATAAAGATGGCCACTGACAACAGGGTTTCTCACTAACCCCTGATTTCTGTATCAAGCATCTTCCAAATCTATACCACTGATAGGTCACCAGCCTCATATCTGCCTACCTTCTTAGCACAGTTCCTCTTTGGGGACAGTGGTTTCCTTAACACTTCTAGCACCTGGTTTTGCACAAAACATAACTGCCTCTGTTTGAGAGACAGTGGTTACATATTTTGGTTTCATGAAGATGGAGAATACATTTAAAATACCAGATTTATGTTAGACATATTTGCCACTGTAGTAATTATCTTCAGCTTTTATTCCTTGGTGACACGAAAGCTCTCTTCCCAGAGGACTAGCTTTGTCTTTCCAATAGAGCCATTCTCTTATCTTTATATGCCAAAGGCACAGGCTTTCTGAGCTAATTAAAATATGCAAAATCAAATTGGCCATTATGCCTTTTCCTTTCTCCTTCAAGAGGTAAAGTAAAATGACCTTCACCTTGAATCTCTGTGGGATTATGATGTATTCAGAACCCTTCAAATGTAGCAGATATCAGGTTTGGCCAATTGTGAAGTTCAGTGATACAAGCGTTTCTTAAATGCTTACTTTTGATCCCTGAACAGCAAGTTGAGAAGCCCATTTCTGAAGCCAATGTGTGGAGAGGAAGCCCACAGTAACCTACAAAGAAAGCAATGGAAAAGTGCTAAGACCATATGAAAGGAGCAACATACAGTTCTTGGCTCCTCCCACTGTCTGGTTGTGACTGTATAAGATCCTGAGTCATTATTACACACCTCTCCTAAATCCAGCACATATACACACATTGAGAGAGAGAGAGAGAGAGAGAGAGAGAGAGAGAGAGAGAGAGAGAGAGAAACTAGAAAAGAGAGCAAACATAAACTTGGATCCCCACATATTTATCAAACAATAGATTCAGGAGCTCCAGCAGTACAATCGGCTAGGCGTGAGGTGCAGTACTTATATGAAACAATAGATTCCTCAAACTGGATATAACACCACAAACTGGAACCTGGCAGTAAATACCCCAACCAGAGTACACTAGTTTGCTAATGAGGGGAAAACTGGAAGAATGTATAGAGATCAATAAGGAAAGCATCAAAAGGCTGGAAGAAAAGTTCAGCAGAATGTTAAGGCACCCCAAGGGGCTACAGTGAAACTTGGAGGAGAGAAAGGAAACCATTCCTAGAAGGATAAGAAACAGAGACTCCTCCATGTGGTATCAGAGGAGTTGAGTCTGAAGGTGAGCTGTGGAACAGTGTGTAACGTGTGGAAAGTGTCAAATGTAACTAATGAACATGACCTATCAAAGGAGATTGTCAGGAAATGTGGACCACTTGACTTCTTCCAACTGCCCACAATAAAATGAGGAAAAAGAAAAAAAACTAAGATGAAACAAGAACAGTGTTGGCTACTTTATGCCAACTTGACACAAACTGGGAGTCATCTCACAGGAGAGAACCTCAAATTCACAAACTTTCAATCTAAGATCCAGCTATAGGCAAACTATCAGGCATTTTCCTAATTCGTGATTCAACCCGTTGTGTATGGTGCCATCTTGGACTGGTGGTCCTGGGTTCTATAAGAAAGCAGGCTAAACAAGCCATGGGGAGCAAGCCAGTAAGCAGCACTCCTCCATGGTCTCTTCATCAGCTCCTGCCTAAGGGTCCTGCTGAATTTGAATTCTTACCTTGGCTTCCCTCAGTAGATTATCATTTAGAATATGTAAGCCAAAGAACCCAAACACATTGTTCTTGCTTGCGGTGTTTTACTACAACAGTAGTCCTAACTAAGACAAACAGCACCAAAAAGTCAAGTTTTGAGTGGAATTTAAATAACTTGTCAAAACACAAACAATTTTTAAAAAAAGTCTTTCAGGTAGAGAAAACTCCAAATGTAACTAAGGGATTATCAGAAAGAATGTCAAGAACACTTTCAGACTCAAGAGTTAGGGTGGAAAGACAGGAAAGTTGTGAAGATGTCTTCCCCCTAGACACTAGCTGAAGCCTCTTACCTACTGAGAAGCAAGAATTTCCCCTCAATTATCATTTGCTGTGGTTTGCTACTTATAGAACATTGCTTTAGGATAAGTATATGCATATGATCATTTTGTATGGAAACAGATATGGACCAAGCTTAAGCCCTGAATGTGAATAACCTTTTGATATGGACTCTTTCTCGGTGAATCTTAAAGGAGCAGGTGAATTTTTGTTTATAGTTCCTGAATCCCTGAACTCTCAGTTTAGCTTATTGATTGTAATCCTGTCAGGAGCCTTGAGGGAACCACCCTGTCATCTCATTTGGCTTCCTATCCTTCTGAAGACAGCAATTCACAAATAACTAAAATGTTACATACAGTTTTTGCAAGGACAATGAATGGGGACCTTTTCTTTGAGAAACTCACATACATGCTATGGAGTAAGTCTTATGTTCTTCCACAGCATCTTCTCGCCCTTAATCCCATGCTTAAAAATCTATATTAAAATCTGTCTGGGGCCAGTTAGTTGGCTCAACACGTTGGCTGTGGACCTGAGTTTAATCTTGGGACCCATATGGCAGAAGAAGAAGAGGATTCTGCAAGTTGTCCTCTGACCTCCACAAGAGTGCCTGTGAGGATCTGACTGTGCAAACTCCATTTTTAAAGAAGGGGTTTTGTCTTAAGCCATATACTGAGTGGGGCCACCTCAGCTCCAGAAATGTCCGGTGATAGGAAAATTTGAACAGATACCCTGAAAATAACCAATTAAGGAGCTAGGGAACAGGGCCATAAAATTTAACGAGGTCCAGAATTTCCTAGGAGGCATCCTGTCCTTGAAGATATTTTGTCAGTTATTAAGGGCCCTTTGTTAGGGTTTTCATGTCCAGAAACTGACCAATGGTTTCAGAAACTACCTTACCCTAAACCTTCCTTACCCAAACCCAAAACAACAGGACATGAACTTCCCTGATTATGGTGTTTCCCCTTTAAAAGTTCACCCCTTCCCTGGGCTCAGGGCTTCATTTCCCTCACCCACTGCTTGGTTGGGTGGAAGTATGGCCCAAGCTCAAGTTTGAATATTCAAATCTCTCTTGTGCTTTACATCACAATCCGGTTCCATGGAGTTTCTCTTGGGGGGGGGTAATTAACTTGGGCATAACATTCCTAGATACACACACACAAACACACACACTCACCCCACGCCCCACTCCACACATGCACTCACACAAATCTTAAATTATGCTTTATGATGGCTTTGTTGACTTTTCTAAGTTATAATGAAGGCATTCCTAAAAGTGTAAGGGAACTCCTTAGTCAACTGTAGGTGACAACATGAATGTCTAGTGTCATTTCTGTCACCAAATTTTTACCTCCCCTGTTATGATAAGGTCATATGTAGCCCAGGTTGGCCTCTAACTTGCTAAGTAGCTGAAGATAACCTTGAATTTCTGATCCTCTTGCTTTCAGTCCCTGAAGGCTGAGTGTTATGATTACAAGCTTGAACAACTGCTACCAGTTTAAGGATTTACCTTCAAGACATGCCTCAAGAGATAGGTTCAATTAAATAGAGGTCCACTCTACCTAAAGCCATTGTTTAAGCGACCTCACTGGTACACCCTGGGAAGAAAATGGTTTATCCGAGAAGACTTGTGGGCATACTGCTGTCTTAAAAGATCGATTAGAAGTTAATGCACAGAAAAACTAGAAAACTTTTTAAAAATTGTACCAGAAAAAAATTCAAATTAAAAGAGGCTCTTGAACTCTTGAACTTGTAAATGCAGAAACTCACCAACCACAGACACAAATGACTCGTCCTGAAAATGATGACACAAAGAGTAGAACAAAAAGCCCAGGTAGAGGCACTAAGGCATGGAGGACAATCCTCAGGAAGCAGGAATATAAGCTAATCAACGTCCTGTACCTGACTGAATCCAAAAGTGCTCCAGAGCATTGTATGCTTCCCTGTCATCCAAAGTCCACCAGATCTCACGGTGCAGTGGCAGAAGCAGGAAAATCAACCCAGGAAAGATGTAAGAACCCCACATAGAAACCTGGTACTTTATAAGCTAAAGTTAAAAATAATTTTCCTAATAATACAAGAAAATCGAAGCAAGGAGATAGACCAGGCAGTGTATGTACCATACAGACATTCCCAGCACTAGGATAATGAAGGGTCTAGAAATGAGAATGAAAATATAGGAATAGAAATATCGACACTTAATATTAGAATATAGAAGCTTAGGATATAGGGAGAAAGACACATAAAGCTGTAAACCTAAGCAAATTACCAACAGCTTTATCAGCACACCAAGGATCAACCATTCACAGTGAGCTATTTTCTCAGCCTAAGAAGCCTCTATCAGCTTAGGTCATTTCATTTTACAACTTGCTGGTCTATTTACAAGACTGGAGCTTCTCTCTGGAAACTGAGAGTAGTTTCCTGGCCATGCTTGATCAACAACAGATATGAGTGGAGTTAACCTTTAGGAGGCAGAGATACGTGATTCTGAGTTAGGCATTGTCCCTGCTATGGGAAACTGGCATCATCGAAGGGAGAGCACAGGGCTGTAGTCAACACTATCTGGAAGTACCAAGGAAGTGAAAGATGAAGACTGTAAAGTTAGGCAATCTGTATCTGAGTTTTATCTCCAGATTGTAAAAATTCCTTTATTCAAACCTAATGCTTACTATAAGAAGGGGCCGTGAGGGCCCGTTTTTACCACAGTGTCTGAAGCCCAAACTCTGTGGTCTCAGCTAGGAGATAAGCTTCAGTGCCTTGTGGTGTTCTCTTTTTCTTTTTTTTATTTTTAAGTTTGCTTCTGGTTTTCCTGGAATCTGGTTTCTGGAATAAAGTTTGCTTCTGGTTTAGACTTTGGTGGTCTATCCCCATCTTTGCATGAACCACCCCCCCCCGGACCCAACAGATAAATTCTGAGAGAGTATAGCAGCCTCCCTCCAATCCCAGTGACACTCAAGAGGCAGAGACCAGGGATCCTTGGAGCAAGTGGCTGTCTAGACTAGTGGAGGCACCCCTGGGGTTGAGCTGAGAGACCCTGCCTCAGTGAGTAAGGTAGAGAGTGGTCAAACAGATCTCAAATATCAGCTTAGGCTTCCAAAAGTCTAATCATAAATAAGCATGTTCACCTGCCACACTGCACACTCACACCACACACACACACACACACACACACACACACACACACACTAACACACAATACATACTCATGCAACAAAAAAAGAAAGAACCTATAAAGAAAAGAAAGTATTTCTAAATACATTACAGAGTTGCTATACCAACTACATTCTTGATTTACTATGCCTTACAAATTGCTGTGCTGTTAAGTTCCTCTTAATCTATTTTTCTCGTTCTTCTAGCCAGAATGTAACAGTGATAAATGAGAGTAGAAGGCATCAGAGGGTAAGAATGGCAGATCCTAACAATTGTAAAGGGGGCAAAATTACTGAGAATTTGAAAGAATCATTTAGTTTGCACAATTGAAGAAGATCCCAAATTTATTGTGGGGAAAAATATTTTAAGAACACAAATAGTAGTGTCTGGAGAAACTCAGGGATAGTAGTGAGGTTTTTAGGAAATAAAAGGGTAAGAACAAAGCTGACTAAGAAACTGGAAAGAAATCTTTACAATTTGGTATAGGAGGAGGTAAAGGGACACAAAAATTCATGTCACAATAGTCATGTCCTGCCCATGGTTGTCACAGACTCATTTCTGTTGGTTATATTTGATGCTTTTTCTGTCTACAGGGCAAAGAACTGATAAATCATGTGATCCTTACTTCTTGGTTACAAGGGGTTACAAGGTGATTTTTTTTAACATTTGCTTGCTCTCTACATATTACTTTGCCTTTTTTGGGAGAAACGTCTTTCATAGATTCAGATATCTGGACACTTGGTGCCCAGCTGGTGCCAACTGTTTGGAAGGTTAAAGAAGTGTGGCATTGGTAGAGGAAGTATGTCACTAGGGGTAGATTTGAAAGGTAAATCTTTCTGCCACTTTCAGTTTGCTGTCTCCGCTGTGTACTTGAGTCTGAAGATGTAAGGACTCAGCTTCTTGCTCCTACTATCACGCCATGACTTGCTGCCTTGCTTCCAAGCCAGGATGGACTCATCCTTCCAGACTCATAAGCCCAATAAATTCTGTCTTCTACAAGTTGTGTTGGTCATAATGTTTCATCACACCAACAGAGAAATAATTAACACTGGCCCTTCCTGTTAATCAAGTTAATTCAACCAAGCTCAAAGAGGTTTCCTATCTCCACATAATGAATTAAAAAGGTAAAAAACACAAAACAAAAAAACCACTAAAGAAAAAACGTGGTGACCACTTATATGAGGGGAAGCAAAACACACACTCAACGAGGCCAGAAACAGAAAAGCGGGAACACAAGAGCCGAGCAAATCCTGAGGTGACACCTATACTGGGGCTGTGTCAAAGCAATGGGAAGACTGGGATTTTGTTACTGAGCACTCAGGGAGGAACACTGTGCTGGACCACATGCTGAAACTTTGGTTCCAGAGGGATAAAAGTCCATCATGTTGAAGAAGCATGACAGCAAGCAGCACGAATGTTCAGAGTAGGAAGCTGAGAGTTTCAATCTTGAGAACAATTACATCTGTTTGAAGCCCTATCTCTTCCTCTCAAAGTCTGAAAGTCCCACCCACATCATTCTCCCAGGGATTTCAGGAGAGGATACAGGGAGATAATTGTGCTCAAAATTGTGAATACTCTAGAAATGAGAGGGGTTCTAGAGAGAAACCTGGCACTTTATTTCCTCTTCAGAAATCCCCATGCCTCATTAAATAAATTAAAAACTAGACACAATATATTTAATTGCAATTTCTTCCTCGGCCTATGCAAAGTTCAATCTGAAACAATTTCAGAACATTTCATTTTAATGACTGAAATGTGTATTCAATTCCTATAAAAATCCAGAGCTCCATTCCAAATGCAGTTGACATTCTCCAGCACATCATTTCAATTTCTCTGAGTAATTTCCTGCCGTCTGTGAGACAGTGATAGTCTACTGCCTCAAGGCATTTTGCATATTTTGTGGATTTTAACATTTCAAGTCCTGGTGGTTTTTACTCTCTCATTATGCCCTTGTTCGTATCCCACATTTCCGTTCATTTCTCTCTAGGAAACAATGAAAAACTTTAAACAATTTGCATGCTTTTAAAAAGCATCTTCTGTGAGACAGGAATAAGTGAGAATTTGAGACAAAAGTAAAGAAAAAGAAGTCGGGAGTGAAAAAAGTATTCTAGTTATGGCAGTTGAAGGACAATGTCATACCATTGTTCTGCTGACATGTAGAGTCCTGAAAATAGGTGGAGGCTAAGGACCAGACCATGTTCACATAAAACTAAGTACACTGAAATCTCTCAGGTAAGAGAATAGGAAAGAAATCACTTTAAATCTTTTAGCTTCCCAAATATAAACTCTGTAGAAAGAGAAGAAATACTTGAGTGAAAAAGAGAGAAAAGAGCTCTCTTTCTCTCTGTCTCTCTCTACCTCTCTTATCTTCTACTGCTACTGTCCCCAGAGAATGGTTTCCCCCTCTTCTTTCCCTTTTTATGATCTCTTTCCCCATAATAAAATCCCCTCCACATTTAGAGAGAGAGAGAGAGAGAGAGAAGAATAATCGAATAATTTTAGCCAAAGTCAAAGCTGGGAGCTATTGTATATATAACTTCAATAGGGGAAAAATTTCAGTTCAGCAGTGCAAAAGGGAAGGGCTCCTCTTGTTTATTTTTACAACTGGAACATAAATATTTTACTTATATTTAACTTTTAACATCAAGTATCTAGCCTATGAAATACATACCTAGATATTTAAATTTCTTAATAGTGATTTGACCAATAGATACTTTTATTTTCAGTTTTTAATCTTTGATTTCTTCTTATATCTGTATTTTTAAGTCTCCATACTTTTACGTACCCATCTTTCTAGCAAATAATTATGAGGAAATAACCATCATAACGGTTGATACATAAACATACTTCACACTAAGAGCTGAAGGTCTGTCCCCAATTCTTGTGATTACAGGTATGTTTGGAAATCTCTCTTAACTATTACAAAAATCTAAATTATTATCTGGTTCTTTGAACAAGGAATTGAGAAAGTAAGAGCTTCTATTTTCTTTAAATGATTGTTCTTTGAGAAGGAAGCCAGCATAGTTCAGAAAATTTAAGGACTCTGAGTTTAACACATATGAAACCCAAAGTAGGCTGTTGCAAGGCCACAGGGAGAAGGAGACCAGCAAGTCTTTGTGACAGACCCATAGGCGATGGTTCCTGGTGATTCTCAGCCACAGGCCATCTATCTCTAACACATAAATTACTGGTTTATTAGTTTTCATGAGTCTGGTTAAATATGATACCAAAGAAATTGACTTAAATGAGAAAATTTTCTTTTGGCTTGTAGTTTTCCATGTTTCAGGACACAATTGATTTGTTTTGTTTCTTTTTGGCTTGTGCTAGGGCAGAAACATCAGAGTAAATGGTGAAAGAAATCTGCTCCCCTACCTAATGGTATCCAGAAAGAAGAGAACAAGGTGGTGGGAGAGGAAGTGCTGGAGACCAGATATAGCCTTCAATGGCACACACACACCCCCAGTCCATCTAAGAAGCCCACTTCCTAAGAGTCAATCCTGCTATTTTAGGTGAAACTGCTCATTCTTTCCTGGCTGCCCAGACCCAAAATAAACACACAGAAATTTTGTTAATTAAAACACTGTTTAGGCCATTAGCTTAGGCATATTCCTGGCTCTTATATCTCAAGTTAACCCATTTCTATTCATCTGTGTATTGCCACCTGGTTGTGGCCTACCATTAAGGTTCCATCCAGTGTCCAGTGTTTGTCTCCTACAGCAGGTACATGATGTCTCCCTGACTCTGCCTGCTCTCTCCCAGCATTCAATTTAGTTTTCCCTGCCTAGCTCTATTATGCCCTTCCATAGGCCCAAGCAGCTTCTTTATTCATTAGCTAATAAAAGCAAAACATATACAGAAGGATTTCCCACATTATCACCCCTTTTTTTCTCTAAATAAAAAAATAGGTTTTAATGTTAACATAGTAAAATTACATATAAAAAACAAATATTAAGCAAAAATTACAGCTACAATATTTATATCTACCTTTTATCATGACTACAGAAAACTATAATTATCTATTTCTCAACTCCATCAAAGACTCCAGAAGGATACAATATCACCTAAGTTAAGAGAAAGTGCATTGTAAGCAACTTCTAAAACTCTAGAATTGGCAGAGACATCTTACTTCCTGGTCACCCAAAGTTTTTCTATAACATTGGGCACCCATCTTCAGCCTACAGGTCCATAATATGTGGCAGACTTTTCCATGAAGCAAGAAATTTCAAAGAGTTCTACCTATACATTGTCAGTCACTTTCTTCTGTGTCTGTAGAGAATATCTTGCAGACTTTTTCATGAAGCAGGAAGACTGAGGGACTGTCTCAACTTCAGGCAAGTTCAGCAGTCATTTTTCTGTGGGTCCTGCATGTCCAGTTCATATAGCATAGCATCAAGCAGTCCAAGCAAAAGCAATTTCTAGCCCAAATGGCTAGCAAACTCCATAAGGAGCCTCTTTGATGCCCATCTTCCTCTTAAAGTAATTGGTGCTGCCAGGAACCAATGTGTCTCATTTTCATGAAAAGTCCTTTTCCTTAGAACATTTTAAATGCCATATTCTGTTAGTCTTTGAAAGATTTGAAGAATACTTATCCATTTGAAATATATCTCTGTACATCTAGAAAATCTAGCTAAGATGACTACAAGCTTGACTATGTTAGATGGCTATCTATTAACCTATATTTCTTAATTATATATTACATTTTAAATGAGCTGCACAAACACAATGCCTTAATCATAGCAGAAATATACATATAACAAAGTTGACCTTAAATTTGTGTCAATAGACCAAGGATCCATACCAATGCAAAGTATTCATCTCTATCCCTTTAAATGTAAACAAACATTTATAAACAATATTTGGGAATTTGGATGTCATTCTCTCCAAACTGCTTCCTGTTTTTTGTTGGGCAAAGTAATTTTGGAGTTCACGGAGACCTTTCTTGGGATTTAGGTCCATCAAACCACATTAGCCTTGAAGGAATCCACAGGTTCTTAGCTTCTGTGGAAATAAAAGCAAAACCTCTTCTCTAATGTAACATATCTTTTGACTTAAGTTTTGAAGTGAAGGCATTTTTAAAATTTCTATGTTGGAGTAACCCAGCAGAATTTATAATCAAATGTCTTTTAGCAGCTGTTGCTCTTTTCTCAGCCATCAAACAATTCAAAGACAATACAACAACATACAATATCCAGATTCTTTGTGTATTTTCTATATTTACATGACTTTATTTTAAACTCTCTTTTATTATTATTTTTAATTTTTTTTGAGTCAGGGTTTCTCTGTTTATCTTTGATTATCCTTGAACTCACAGAGATCCATCTGCCTCTGCCTCCCAAGTACTGGAATTAAAGGTGTGTGTCACCTGATGGGGGAAGACCTTCTGTATATGTGTTGCTTTTATTGGTTAATGAATAAAGAATCTGCTTGGGCTTACATCAGGGCAGAATAAAATTAGGCAGAAAAAAACTAAATTAAATGTTGGGAGAGAGTAGGCAGATTCAGAGAGACAGCATGTAGCTGCCACAGGAAACAAATGCTGGATGCCAGACAAAAGCTTAATGGTAGTCCACAACCAGGTGGCAATACACAGATTAATAGAAATAGATTAATTTAAGATATAAGAGTTAGCCAGAAACATGCCTAAGGTAATAGTACAAGCAACATTTTAATTAATACAGATTCTGTGTGGTCAGTTCAGGTCTTTGTAACCAAAAATGAATGAGCAGTGATTGCCAACAAATGGCTCCAACATGGGCAAGTACATACACATAAAATGTGAGAGAGTGTTGTTTCTTTTGTGTCCTGCAGATTATCTCGCAGACTCTTTCATGAAACAGGAACCCTGAAGGATCATCTCACCTTTAGGCAAGTTCAACAGTCATCTCTCTGTGGGCACTACATGTTCAGGGAAGCATTCCAGGCAAGAGCAGTTTCTTGCCAAAATGGCTAGCAAACTTCATAAGGAGCCTCTTTGATGCCCATCTTCCTCTTGAAGTAGCTTGGTGCTGCTAGGAGCAGACATGTCTCATTGTCATGAAAAATCCTAAGTTATTAAAACATTTAACAATGCCATATTCCGTAGTTTTGAAAGACGTGAAAAAAAATCTATCTGAAATACATCTATGCACATCTAGAAAATCTAACATGACTACAAACTTTGACTATTATAGATGATTATCTATTAGCCTATGTTTCTTAACTATACATTACATTTTTAAGTGAGCTCCATAATCACAATACCTTAATCAAGATCAGAAATATATATACATATAACAAAATTGACCTTAAATTCGTATCAATAAAGCAAGATTCATACCAATGCAAATTATTCATATCTATATCATATCCCCCTTTAAATGTAAAAGAACATTTATAAACAATATTTGGGAATATGGGCACAGTTTTTTCTCTCCAAACTGTTTTGTGCTATATGGGGGCACTGTTAATCAGGCCTTTCATGGTGTATCCTGTATGCTAAGTTCATCTCAGTTGGCAGTTGAGCAAAGTAAGCTTTTGAGGGTGTTCACAGCAACCTTTTAGGAGGGTGTGGTCTATCAAGCCATATTCGCCTGGAGGCCATCCATAGGTTCTCATCTTCTGTGAAAACAAAAGAAGAACCTCTTTTCCAAGGAATCATATCCTTAGACCCAAATTTTAAAGTCACAATACCTTTATAATATACATACTGGTTTAGCTTAGTAGCCCATACAATGAAATGTCTCTTTGTACTTAGTTCCTTCACAGTCCATAAATTCAAAGGAAACACAATAATACACATAATCCAGAATCTCTGTGAATTTTCCATTTTTACGTGGCTTATATTTCTTTATTTCTTTTAATCTATGACTATCTGTATTCCATCTGTTTAGTGACTTTACCCTTTTTTTTAAAGCATTAACTTTATTTTATGACTCTCTATACTCATTTTCTTCTTTCTTCCAAGCCTATGTACATTTATCCAACACTGTGACCCATTTAGAGGTCTTTTATGTCTGAATCTGTCCTTATTGCATTGTCTGTAATTCTATACTGTCTTGAAGAACTTTTAAAATGCTAAGCAGCTCAGCTGCAGCTGCTCTGGATGTTGGCTCCACCTCTCTCCAATTTTAAAAAAGTGGAAGTACCACCAGTGTTAGCTCTGGGGCTGCCAGGCAGTAGCTGTGCTCAGCAGTCCAACCTGGAGAATGAACGTGCAACATATATATGCTTTTTGTCTGAGTTATGCCGAATCTGCCACAGCCTGGAAACATCTCTGCATGGCAGCGGGAATCAACCATGCTTTCCTTCCTGCCCAAGGCCAGTAGACCTGATACACAGAGAAACTCTGACTCAAAAAAGCAAAAATTAAAAATAAAAGAAAGAGAGTTTAAAATAAAGACGTGTAAATATGGAAAATACACAGAGAATCTGGATACTATATGTTGTTGTGTTGTCTTTGGGTTGCTCAATTGCTGAGGAAGGAGCAAGAGCTGCTAAAGGACATTTGATTATAAATGTTTCTGGATTAATCCAACCAGATATTTTAAAAATGCCTTCACTTCAAAATTTAAGTCAAATGATATGTTATTTGGAGAAAAGGTTTTGCTTTTGTTTCCAAAGAAAATGAGAGACTGTGGGTTCTTCCTAGGTTAAGAAAAATCAGGTTTGATCAAGTAAGACCCGCCTGAAAAATCTCTTATGGGAGTGGTTTGTTCAGATGATCCAACATTTCAGAAAACCTCTGTTGGAGTTTCCTCTGAGTTTTACATTCAGAATAGCCTCAAGACTGCTGGATGAGATGATCAAGCCTCACAGAATATTCCAGTCAGGATTTGACCACAATCTTAAATTTTCTTAAGGTCCCCATAAGATTATTAGCACCATCAATCAGCAAGGAAGTAGTCTAAAAAATCTATGCCCACATTACAAAAAAAAATGGATTATGAATGTTTGTCTTTGTTTAGAGTGTTGGTTATACTTTGTTATGGAAATGGTCAGGCAAAAAAGCTAAACAAAGGAAATTAAATTCAGAGTTCTTGTTTGAAAAGAAAAAAGTGGGGAGGGAAGTACTGTAGGACAATGGTCTTAATCCTGTAATGATTTGCCACTCATATTGGTTTAATAAAATGTTGATTAGCAAGTAGCTAGGCAGGAAGTATTGGTGAGGCAACCAGACTATGAGAGTTCTGGGAAGAGTAAAGGCTCAGTCTGCAGTCATCACCCAGACACAGAGGACACAAGCCATGTGGCTAACACAGAAGAATTATGGGTTAATTTAAAATGTAAAAGTTAGTTAATAAGAAGCCTGAGCTAATAGGCCAATCAGTTTATAATTAATGTAGGCCTCTGTGTGCTTCTTTGGGACTGAATAGCTGCGGAACCAGGCAGGACAGAAACCTTTGTGAGCATGCTATGAATTCATCAATGGAGTTAGAGCCCTATCTATGGAAGAGTCATCTACCAGTGGAATTAGCGCCCTATTAGTGGTAGAGTCTACCAGTGGAGTTAGAGCCATTGTGACTCAATCTCTGCTCAAA
The DNA here is from genome assembly GCA_028555095.1 of Dicrostonyx torquatus. NCBI lineage: Eukaryota > Metazoa > Chordata > Mammalia > Rodentia > Cricetidae > Dicrostonyx > Dicrostonyx torquatus. The sequence continues at coordinate 10,915,301 of JAQHUG010000002.1, forward strand.
AGTCTGTCACTGGGCAGGCAATCCTTTAATACATGAGATTTTAGTGGATATTTTTAGACTCATACAGTAACAGTGACCCTAACAAAGAACACATCACCAAGTGTGCCAACCAATACTCAGAAGACTCTTTCTCTCTCTGAGCTCAGTTTGGGGTAGATTGTTATATAATAATAGCCAGAATATCTGGACAAATTTCTGAAAGACACATAGAAAATTAAAATAAGACATCCCAAAAACAAAAGGCAGAAAAGATCTGGTTTGTCATTTGTTTGTTCTTGAGACAGTGTCTCACTACATTGTCTAAGCCTTCTAGGGAGCTGGAGCAACAAGAACTCTCCATCACTTGAAGTTAAAAAAGATCTTTAACCAATGTTATGAGAAATATTAAAAACATCAACTAAATCTAGGGAATGTAGACAGACAAGCCATAATTTAAGTCAGATTTTATTACACATCTGGTTGATTCTAAATTTCATGCCTATTATGTCACTGATTCTTCACAAATAATAAAATTTAATTTAGACCCCAATTAACAGTTTATTAAAGTTTCTTCATTTTAGTAAGTAGAAATTTTTTTTAAAAATTACATAGTCTTTATCTGAAAGTCACATTTAACTGGGTATCTTCTTTTATTCTGTAGACTTATAATATCATTTCAGCTATAATAGTTAAAAGTTTGTGTGTGGGGATGGGTGGGTGTGCATGTGTGTGCATGTGCGTGTGATCCTACATACTGACCCCCAGAGCTTCAGGCACTCTAGGCAAGGCAAGTACTCTACCACTGAATTATTCCCTCAGGCCTAATTTATTTTAAACTCACAAATTGAGTACCACAACTTTTGATACTTCTTATTTCTTTTGTTAGGCAAACAGTACTAGAGAGAGGGATCCTGTTCTTATAAAACATCGTCCACCCCTAGACTTTTACATTAAAGTGTTCCTTGAGAAAAAAAAGACCTGTCTCAGTCATGATTGTGTCTTCCAACAATATACAAGAGGCCTCTTACCACATGCACACCCAAAACAATGCCCATGGGAATAAAATAGGATTCAAGTGCTCTTCGGGACTCTCTAGATGGGGAGACTGTGTAGTGAGGGAATGTTTAGCAAAATGTGTGAGAGTTGCAGCTGTGAAGATGCAATAAGCCCACGTAGCTTTCCAGTAAGGGAAAAGTTAGCAGCACTTGGTCTACAATCTGAAGGAACTTCAATTCCACTTGACCAAACTTTAGCTAAATACATTGACCACTCTTTCTCACATTGAGACCCTAAACAGACACAACACACTGACAACAGCATGTGTGGAATGGGAAATAATATAGAGTAAAATTCAATTCAGGCTATTTTAAAACAGAAAAAAAAAAACCCCAAACAGACAAAAAACCAAAAACCACCGCCACTAGCACACTGGGACCATGTGCATAAAATACCATCTTCCAAATTCTGTTCAAAAAGATTAAAAATTGAGGACGTTTTTGGAGAAGGGAAAAAGAAGTTCTGGGTAGTCATGGGTAGTCATGTGGAAGAGTGACTTTTGAAATACAGTTGTCACAGAAGATAGGGAGAACGATTGGTATCCAGGGAAGGGGAAGAAATTATTAGCATAAAAGATGGAAATGCTAAAGGATGGCTAGGGAAGCATTAGGGAGCTGCAAAAGCAGCCATTCTTAGGGGGATGTGAGCTGATGCAGTTAAGCCCCTGTGAACATGACCACTGATTTCAGTGTAGGTACTTTTCTCTTCTATAATGCACACAGCTTTCTTACCATCTTCGTACTCCCATTCTTCTCACATGGTGACTTTATTAGCTGTACCTTTGGCTTGTCATCTGAGTCATAATGTGTTCAATAACTACTCACTGCTTAGTTTACTGTTTTTCTGGGTTTTTTTTTTTTTTTTAATAAAGGACACTGTATTAGGCAATGATGGGGCTTTATCATAGAACAAGAAACTGTCATCTTAAAAACCCAAAATAGTTCGAGTTTGGATTTCCTTGACTTTATACTCAGGGAATGAGAAAATACCCCTCTTTGATGAGACATGTGCCCTGGGCAGCAGGAGGGAATTCTGTGTCTTTCTGGCTCTTCTGTGACAGCAACCTAGACCAAATTCTCTAGCAGAGTATCAGAGCATCCAGAAAACTGGCAATAAGATAGGTTTAAATCACTCTCTATTTCAGAGTGGGTACCAGGCTTAGTACCAGTTCTGAGATGGAGAAGTGAACAAGACAGGCTTACCCTGGCCAGTGTTAACCACGAAAGAATTCCTAGACCTGTAGATGGGACAAAGAACACTGGACCTTTGCACTCTATCAGAACTCGAAGTGCGGTCACCTTATATCATGACACAGAGACCAGAAATCCAAGTATCGGGTATTTATTCTGCAAGGTACAGAGAAACTCTTGGATGAAGGGCAGAGAGATGGATATTTCTGGGATGAGAGAGAAGAACAAGCCAGATGAGGTGGCTTCTGCCTGTAATCCCAAGTATGGCAGGTGGAAATGGAGGCTACAGAGTTCAGGAGCAGCCCCAACCAAGTACACAGAAAATTCGAGGTTATTCTGGGCTACGTGAGATCCCCATTCTAGGAGACAAGGGGGCAATATATTCTCTTAATATGTTCATGTATCCACAGGTGCGACTCTGCTTATGTTTTTCATTCCAATAAAGGGGAGAAGGACATGCCTCTCACATCCCCTTTCTCATATCATATCCATGTTTCTCTTACGTTCTAGAACCTAGAGTTACAATGTTTTCACTTCTTTATTTATGATATGTAGTGTGTTTTAATTATTCAGGAACTCCTACATGTAATCAGTGTTAGAATTTTGGTAACAGAATAACATTAAGCAACATTTCATGTAAAAACAGATATTCAAAGACAAATGGCATTTCTTTACCATTTGAGGAGCTCTTGTTTATTTTAACTCCAAAAAAATTCATTAAAAAGAAATAAAACCTCCACACCTCAAATTAATCCTGTCTGTTTTTCCCCTTTTTCTGCTCAATGGTCATCTTGCTGAGTCATTATTTCTATGACTGTTGTGATCTAAGGCAATAGATTCCCTTACTTTGTGATTTGCTTTGTGTCTGCTGTGATCCTGTAAATCCACAGCTTCCTAGTTAAAGCACAGTTACTGCTATTCCTTTTCTTCTTTACACCCTTCAGTTCTCAATGCAAACACATTTTATAAGAAGGTGACAACGGACGCTGCTCTTTCAACACTTCCAGGAAAATACTAAGTGGGGCATTTGGGGATACAGTGATATCAACACACTTGTCTGTCTTTCAGCTGAATCAAATGGCAACTCAGAATATTGATACTTACTGTAGTAAGTGCTGCTTTCAACACTCCTCAAAATGGGCTAGACTAAATGCTACAAGTGTGAATTCACGATGTCATTTTATGCAGAACATTTTAACTATTGATTTTTCCCACAAAGGGGATATAATCACTGAGGATTATTTTATCTACAAGTTTTCAAACTTAAGCAGTTAAATTATTAAAAACCCTCTTTTTCCTTTCTTGAGATAAACCCTCATGTATCCCAGGTTGGCCTTTAAGGTAGAAATCTTTTAACAGCATAAGGATGACTTTGAACTCTGATCCTTCTGCTTCTATTCCCCAAGAGCTAGGAATGCAGATGTATGTCACCATATTAGGCTGAATATCTCTCCCCCAGTGAGGCACTTGCAAGCTTTCCCAGGAGCGATGACTAAGAACTCAGTAGATAAGATGGCTAGGTATACTTTGTCTATCATAATGTAGTTCAGAATTAACTAAATATCTTCAGTTACATAAATACACTCACAACTGTAAAATAAGATGTTTTCAGAGGCTTTAGAATGTTGTATAAAGGGGAGAGGTGCGTGTTGTGTTCCCAGCACCTGACTCCCAGCCCCCAGCTGCTGGCCCGCTCAGCCACTGGTTGCTTGCTTATGCCTGAAATAACCACATGAGAACGGTATTCATTTAAACTCTGCCTGGCCCATTATCTCTAGCCTTTTCTTGGCTAACCCTCACATCTAAACTAACCCATTATAAAAGTCTGTATGTCACCACAAGGTGGTGACTTACCGGACCGTTCTAAGGTATGTCCATCTTGGGTGCAGTATCATGGCGGCTCTCCCACTTACTTTCTTCCCAGAACTTCGGTTCTGTCTACTCCGCCCACCTAAGAGCTGACCTATCTTACAAGCCAGGAAGAGTCTTTATTTATCCAATGAAAGCAACAGAAATAAAGGAGGACCCTCCTACATTTGAACACCACTGAGTTTAAGAGCCCAAGACATAAAAAAACATAATAAGCTATTGAGTAATATTATACTGTCTCATGAAAGTATTTTTTCCAAATATGGTCAGAGGGTTATGGATCTTTTTTTTGGTGGTGTTTTTTCTATTATGATTAATTTTATTGAGCGATACAGTTTTCTCTGCTCCCCTCCCTTCTTCTCCCCTTGCCTCTAACCCTCTCCCATGGTCCCCATGCTCCCAATTTACTCAGGAGATCTTGTCTTTTTCTACTTCCCATGTAGATTAGATCCATGTGTGTCTCTCTTAGGGTCCTCATTGCTGTCTAGATTTTCTGGGATTGTGAACTGTAGGGTAGTTTTCTTTGCTTTATGTCTAAAAGCTACTTATAAGTGAGTACATATAATATTTGTCTTTCTGGTTCTGGGTTACCTCACTAATGTTTTCTAGATTCATCCATTTGCCTGAAAATTTCAAGATGTCATTCATTTTTTTCTGCTGTGTAGTACTCCATTATGCAAATGTACCACAGGAGTCTAGAGCCCTAGCCCCATTTTGTCTTGGTTAGTTTCTAAAGTGTTGTCCCATTCCTCCTTTCTCTTATCTGTGTAGACCTTTTGTGGTGATGTGAATATGAATGACCCCAAAGGCTCACATATTTGAATGCTGAGTCATTAGGGAGTGGCACTACTTGACAGGGATTAAGAGGTATGGCCTTGTTAGGGTAGGTATGACCTTGTTGGAGGAAATGGATGGGTTTTGAGGTTTCAAATGTTCAAGCCAGGTCCAATGTCTCTGCTGCTGCCTGTGAATCTGAATGTAGAACTCTCCAGCTGCTTGTCTGCCTGCACACTGCCATGCTCCCCCACCCTGATGATAACAAACTAAAACTGAAATTGTAAGTCAGCCCCAATTAAATGTTTTCCATTATAAGAGTTCTGAGAAGTGGATAGGGGGTGGGATGGAGGGAAATGAGAGATGAAAGAAGGGGAGGGAGGGGGAACTGGATGTCAAATGAAAAGAAAAAGAGTTGCCATGGTCATGATGTCTCTTCACAGAAAAAAAAAAAAGTATTCCTAAGAACATTTAAGTGTTAATTTAAGTGCTAAATCTATCTTGAGTAAAATCCTCAGACTATTCTCTGGAAAAGCCCTAAATATACCCTGTGACCCTGAGCTGAAGGTTAACTGACTGACCATTTAACTGTTCTCTCTCTGTTCCTGAAAACAGTGCTACTTGGAGGTGTCCAGAGCTGCTTCTCTGAAAATATCACAATTGCAGGGTTTTGGTTGTTGTTGTTTTGTTTTTTTTTTCCTTAAAAAAAACAAAAACAAAAAAAAACCCTCAAACCAACTGGAGGTCAAGGCTACTTCCTGCTAATCTGCTTGGGACAGTCCTGCCAACACTTAATAAACACTCCATTTTGACTTACTTAGGCCTCTTGGTAGGGGAGGGGATCCTTTTCTGGCACCTCATATCAAAAGGAGGAAAAGGAACAATTTCTTCTTTGCATTAGGCAAATTTTGAAGCACAAGAGAGCAAGAAGAAAGAGAAGCATCTAGCAAAAAAATTTCAAACATCAAGGCATTAGAGAAAAAATACTTGAGTGTATGACCAAACAACACTCAAAACAAGCAGACAGTTTATATGACATCAGTTGCCTTTTCTGCGATACAAAGGCTAATTTGAAGAGAACTGACAATGTCAAAGCACTGGTGAGCGTGTCACTCTTACCACACTGCTCAGGAGGGTCTGGAGGGATGCTGTCCCAGTGCACGTCTTCTCAGCACTCTGTCTCTGGCGGAAAAGGTATACATTCCACTCCACAACCATCTTTAGCGGTTATGTTCCTTCCGTGGGATACATCAACTTCTGAAAAGATGTGTACTTTAGGGCACTACTGCTGTTTACATCATGTTTTAAGATTTTTGTAGTGCTGGTAATCAAAAGCAAGGCCTTGCTCATAGAGGTTCAGTCCTTCTCCACTAAAACAGTATCCTGACCCTAAAGCACTATTCCAACAGAGAAAAATGGTATGCAATCCAGATGTTCATCTTGGCATTGGAATTCATCACACACATACTCAATATGAAAAACTGTAAATGTAGTAAAGAGGATGAATGAACTCTTCTACCTTCAACAGCACAGTTTAAACTGACAATGTGAAGCTGATTGAAAGAAGCCAGACATCAAGTTAACTTCCTATTTAACTTTATTTGTACAAGGTTAGAAACCAGACAAAAGCAATCTTTGCTGTTAGAATTAAGAAAATCACTCTGTTACAGAGTAATGGAGCAGATGAGGTCATCAGAAAGATTCTAGGACACTGTCAATGTTTTCTCTCCTGATCACATAATTGGTCATACAATTAATTTCTCTTTGTGAATATTTATCAAGGCATAAGCAATATTTGGCTAGTGGATGCTATATGCCATATACGTTTTAAGAAGTAAATTGCTTTAATTGCTTTTTAGAACCAAGTCTTATTCTCTCTACTCATGAGTTTTAACTTTAGGAACCCTACCTGGTTTTCTCATTGTACAGTAAAAAAAAAAAAAAAAAAAAAAAAAAAATGCTATTCCTTCCCAGGGACCCAACAACAACAGGTGAAGGGTTGCTTACAGGACTTTGAGTGCTCTTCCCACTACAGGCTGTACCTGAAAAGCCTCACTCAGCAGGGATAGCCCTGTGGATTGAACCTCTACAGATGGAGTTTTCCTGTTCTGGCAACTGTTTCCCAAATAAACACACTGAGGCTTAATATTAATTATAAATGCTTGGCCAATACCTCAGGCTTATTACTAGTTAACTCTTACATTTAAATTAACCTATATTTCCTATCCATGCTCTGCCAAATAACTTGGTACCTTTTCTCAATACAGCATGTCCATCTTGCTTCTCTCTGTCTCTGCTGACAATTCCTCTGATGCCGCCCTTCTCCATCCCAGAGTCCTTAGTCTGGTTGTCCTGCTTGTACTTCCTGTGTGGCTACCAGCCAGTCCATTAATTAATAACTATTGAGTGTAATAGATGTTCGCAGCATGAAGAAGGATTATTCCACAGCAACCCTCCACTATTCTAGCCCTTCCCCAAGACTCCATGCAGGTAAAGCAGAGTTGAGCACAACAGAGATCCTCAAGGTAAGGAATGTTCTTCTGTAAGGAGTGCAGTTGAATTCCCCAAGATGGCAGGTGTTAGTCTGGTAGGACAGCCACTCACAACACTTGGCTCTGAGAGAAGGACAACAATACCTAACCATTGGAAATCCACAGAGAGCCTCTTCATTGAAATAATCTGCTTCTCATTGGAGCTGAGGAGCAAAGGTGAGAATGAGCTCCTTCTGGTTCTTCTAGTGTTCCTCTAGCCAAAGATTCAGAGACTGGAGTAATGTGGAGAAAGCTAAGGCACATGGAAAGGCCAAAGCCTAGCAATGGGCACTGGGCGCCATCAGCAGTTTAGATATCACTTCTTTTCCAGTTTTACCACCCTATAAAAGCAAAACCTTGCAGTGAAAAGAACTGCAGCGGGTTAACTCTGTGTAAGGAGAAATTCTTGAAGATAAGGGTGACGAAGAACTGCTGAGTATATCAACCACTCCAGGGAAGATCTCATGTCTAGGAGTAGTTCACCAACAAATAATGGACTCCACAGTTTAAAAAACAAAATGGAAGCCAATGAAAAAACACTGGTGAAAATAGCAAACATCGTCAGTAAACAAACATATACCACTCAACTTCTCACTGATTAAAAAAGGCATCTCATGCTATATGTACATTACCACACTTTCTATTAGATTTTATCTTCTTTCAAGAACAGGAAAATCACCACTGAGTATATTAAAAAGAAAGAAAAAAGATCTTCAGAATAGGATATTATACAATTTCTCATATGGCATACTGACAATTCCTATTCACCTACTCTTTAAAAGATGATTTCCTACTTTGGCTATAATTTAGTCACCTGCTTGAATTAAAATAGTATCAAACTTTTGGAGATGGTAAAACTTAATTTAATTAACACATTTTCTGTTAACATGCAGAATTTCTTGCATCTCTGCTCAAATGTCAGCTCAACAGTAGTCCTATTACTTGACTTAGCAGCACTTGCTGGAGTCCTGGTTTGCTGTCCCTGCTGTCCCTTCTCCATAGCACATATCTCTCTCTGATAATTACATTTTCATTTTCTACTTGCCTTCCTCATTAAATTGTGAGCTCTGTGGATTGATCTCTCTCAAGTGTTTACAACAGTTAAGTAATTCACAAATTTATATTGAATAAATGAATACATGTACATACATCAGCATTTGTCTGTAGTTAAACACATGTATCATGCTATATAATGGGAGACACTTATGAAGAGCCATGTTAAGCAACTAGGAAGTGTGCACATATTCCTTTATTTAAGAAGTCACACATGTAGGTACCAAAAAGAACAGAGAGACTGAGTTAACCGTCCAGTGTTCCCAGAAGATAAACTGATCTTTTCTAATTCTTTGGAAGGTTGGCTGAATTACCAACTTTGTAAACTGTAAATGAAAGGCATCTGCCTGCCTAAACAAAACAGCCAGTGTCAGGAGGCTTTAGAAGGAAAGTCAGGCAACCACAGCATTATCAGATCATCATCTATGGTCAAAATTCATTGAGAAGATGAGAAATTAGGAAGGGGTTTTTCAGAAGTGATCACTTCAGGTGGTTCCTGGCAGATCGATGATGAAATCTGCATCTCTCTCCACCTGCATGCTCCTTCTTTTGGCATGGAGGGTTTTGAGAACCAAGGGAAGAATCTAGAAATGTTCATCCTTCTCCCCTGCTTGCTAACTTCATAAACTCACGGACTCTAGCCCTCTACACTACACTAAAGTGCATTAAGAGAGTGCTAAGTACCTTAACTGGTGTTCTTTGGTATTTGAGATCCACAAATGAACATGGAACCAGACATCAGCCTCTCTCTCAGCTGAGATATTTTGAAGTTAAATTGAGAGCTGAGTGGCCTCAGAGAGCAGGGACTTTAAACCAGGATCCATGCATACAGCTGCTACTTTCTAGAAGTTTTCTAGAGCATGGCCAGCGTTCTTCCAATTTGAAGTGCCATATTGATTAAGACTTTTACTGGCATGGATTGAAATAATATTGTGGTCTGCCTTGGAAATTAAAAACTTACTAATGCTAAAGCAAAAGTAGAAAACAATTAACTTTTCTTCCCACCCCCTACCAAGATCAGATTATTGTATCAACCAGTAATAATAATAATAATAATAATACCAATGTTAATAAGACCAGGATTAATACACAGAAAAGTTTGAAACTAAAATGGAATATATAATAACATATAATAATTCTCATGAGTTCTAGGTCTACTTTTATATTTTAAAATCTGAATTTGAACATCAATGTTCTCATTTGGTACCTATATACTAGGTTGGTTGTATCAGGCCCAGCGTAAGTTAGCCCTGTTGATGGTGAAGACTCAATTTCAAGTCATCATTTTACATCTGTTCCACTGGACTCCATCTGCTAAGAGATCTTGGTCTTATTATCAATTAGGTATCAAAGTTTCCTATTTGATAAAGCATATCGCTATCATTGTTTGAGGTATGCTAGCCACTTTTTAACTGATCCACCCAACCCATGAAGGCACGAGAAGTATTATTTCCATTCCACAGAAGTGAAAATTGAGAAGGCTCAGAGAATGCATTGAGAAGATTGCTTACTGCCCATAGAGTAGATGGAAGACAGATTCAATCCATGCTTCCTCTAATACGTATGCAAAGAAGTTATCTCAAGTGGCAAAACAGAACTCATGAAAATTCCTCAAAGGTATCAACATGATATTATATGAGAGTCACTCTCCTGGGTTTCCTTAAAAATCCAGAGCTCTTAATGCCAGTGGTGTCAGTTTTAAATATTTTTCTCAGTCCAAAGTTGATTATAGCATTATTATAAAATTCTCAGTGCATGTCTCCTCTGGTTCTTCAAACCCACTATGGTGTTCAGGGACTTCTTTAAAGTCAAATTTAGCTGGAGGGGAAATATAAATCATTAAAGGTAGACTGGCCCCAAAGGCCCAGTGTTTCTGCTCTTTCATCGTTGCCATTCTTGTAATACAAATATTACAAGATTGTCTATTTCTGCATATTTTTTCTTTTCTTAAAACTTAATGTCCATTTGTTTCTCATGTTCAGTGTTATTTTAGTGGCTTCCAGATGAAATGAAAACAAAATATTCAGGACAATTGCACCAATTCCCCAGCTGCTCAGTGTGTGGCTTGCCAGTGACTTCTGGTTTAGTTTCTCTCTAGAAACTGCTTTTGGCTGATAAACGTCACCTCAGGTCAAGATTCAGACACTACTTTGAGGGTTGTTTGAGCTTAACTGGTATTCATAGCTATGATAGAAATATCTTTATTCTCTTGATGACATTAATTCTGTAGGACTACCCCGATTCCAGTAACTTCCATTAGATAAAGTGGAGTTCCTATTGCAACTCAACACAGTCTGAATTTGTTGTCTTTTCTTCTATTTTACAAACCTCATCTCTGACTTATATCATTCTACAGTAAAAGGGTTGGTTCCCTTCCCACAAAGAAACTGCCTGCTTGTGCCATTCTCAGGGTTTGCCTTCTAAAGCACTTGAGAACTCTTGGTTGCTACTCACTGGGAACTGTGATTCTGAGTTTAGTCCCAGTGCTGCACATGTGACATTAAGACACCATCACTCTCAGCAGAAGACAGGTAAGTGCTTGCAGTGTTGTTACCACTGGTGACCTAGAATGTTGTACATTGGTCATTCTGATGCCCTAGCAGTTATATTGTCTTTGAATTTCAAGAGATTTAGGGTTACAAACACTTATAAGAATGACAGGGTCAAATAATTATTGATATTGTATGAGAGTCATATAAATGTCATATTAGAAAAGGAAGGTGATTAGTCATCAATGTAAGGTAAAGTGATAAAGACAGAGTCCCCTGGAAACCACATGGACACTGTCATTCTTCAGTAAATGACTTTTAAAAGGCTGAGAGTCAGACCCAGGATGTAATTACAATTATCCAGAGAAGGTTGCATTCTCAAACCTGGGAGGTCTGGTCTGTCCAAATCGTAGCATTTAATTGAGAAAGGCTAGACCTTGTAGCTTCATAGATCCTGATACAAAAGTAGATCATCTACTTGAAGTACAGTCCAGTTTTTCTCCTGGATGCTACAAAAGTATCATGGACTGCTTCATAGTATAACCAGCCAGGACTTACTAAGAGAAGAAAGTAATGATGTATCTTGCAATAGCCATGGCATAGCCTGAAAATCATTTCCTTGAGAAGATTAATCATCTCATTCCATTTATTTATTTAACTATTCACTTGTTTTTTAAGATAAGTATTGCTATATAAATCTAGTTGGGCTGCGTTAAGCTTAGAATGCTCCTGCCTCAGTCTCTGCAGTACTAGGATAATAGGTGCATTCCACCATACCTGGTCGAGTCCATCGCCATTCAATTGAGCCTCACTCAAAGTCTCAGGAAGCAGAGCCACTGGCAGAAGCTGATCATCTGCTGGTAGCCAGGGAGAGACAGCGAGACAGCCTGCACTAACAGGTTCTTCCTTCAGTTTGATTCCATCCAATTCCTTTACCTATTGAAGGGTGCTGTTCATAGTTGGGGGACTATTTCCTCTGTTATTTGATCCTGTGGAAGTTTCCTCAAAGAAATGTGCAGCAGTGTGTTCTGCTAACCTTCCAGGTGCAAATCTACTAGGTGTTTATCACCTCTGTCAAACTGACAATTAAAATTAGCCATGACAGGTAATAGAAGTAGTCTCCCAGGCTGCAGCTCACAGTGAGTCCACGTAGCCCATGGGCACACTTTGGAGTCAGCTATCTGGTCTGCAAAGGTCTGTATCAAATCCCCACATTAGTTCATTGATCTGTGAGGGGAGAACTATTGCTTTCAAAACAAAAGCTTCTTTTTATTTTTAGCATTTGTGTTTGAGTATATGCCACATGTGGGGGAGGGTGCCTGTAAGACCAGAATAGGATATGAAATTTCCACCAGGGTGGAAATGCCTTGCCTCTTCGCCTTCACCAGACTTACCTGTGGTTACGAGCCACCTCACCAAAAGTAGATGCTGGGAACCAAACCTGAGTGCTTTGGAGGAGTAGAAAGCACTCTAAATTACTAAGCCATCTATCTCTCTGGCTTTCAAGAATGATTTCAGTGGGAGAAAAAGCAAGGAAGTTTCTCTGATATTGCCTCACTGTAGAATAAAATAAAAACAATGCTTCCCAACTGTATGCATGTACTAGAAAGCATCACATTGTGTGTTGTAAACAACCAAATTGTCCTATATGTGGGCTCTGATATCCGCCAGCCTGAGGACGCCATGCAGCTTCTTAGCTGAAAGCTAACAATTTAGAAAGACAATAGATGAGGGTTTTGCTCCAGCCTTCCTTTTCATTTGTAGATTGCTCGAGGAAAGTCGCTAACTCCAAAACTGGTGAAGGAATGCAGGTGTGGGTGTGCTGGGGGAGGTGCCCCGGAAAAAGGAATATGAATAGAAAACTTCCCCAAGAGAGGGGGGAGAGCATTCAGAGCAGGAATGAGCTTGGGAGAGGCACAATAAACGCAAGGTCACGCTGTAAAGGACAAGAGAAGTCCAAAGCGGCCTTTGAACGGTGATGGTGTGAAAGCCTGTTTCTTTCTCGCGCCTCTGGGAACACATTTGGGGAAAAACAGCAGTTTCTATGTTGGGGCGACGGTCCCCGACACCTATAGATCGAATACTGCAAACTCTGTAAAAGTTGCAGCTTTGGCCAGGCAGTAGTGGCACAGGCCTTTAATCCCAAGACTTGGGAGGCAGAGGCAGGGGATCTTTGTGAGTTCAAGGTCAGCCTGGTTTACAGAGTGAGCTCCAGGACAGCCAATGCTACACAGAGAATCTCTGTTTTATAAAACAAAAAAAACAAACCAAAATAAAAGTAGCAGCTTCTGGAAATGGCATACACACGTCACCCTTAACACTCAGAAGATCCATGCATGCTGGTTCCTCATTTCACTATTTAATTCAGGACTTCTGAGGACCAGCAGCAGAAGATTAAGTTGAAACCAGGGTGGAAATGCCTTGCCTCTTCGCCTTCACCAGACCTTCAGGGGACCACAGAACTGTGCTCCCACAAGCACACTGTACCTAAGCTCTTCGTTCCTGCCAAGGCTCCTTTCTTTACCTGCCAGGTTAAGTGTTTCTAGGGAACGCTCCCAAATAACCCATCGGCATGCTGAACCCCCTGCCTTACCACATGTACTAATTCTATCGGTATACTGCTTTTTTTTTTTTTTTTTTGCTTACCTGGCCACTACAACTATCTATGGATTTATTTTACTGATGGTACTCACCTTTCAAAGACATTAAGAGCCCTCTTAAATTTAAGAAAACTCTTTCTTGTGCCTGGAAGGACTGATGTCATTTCATTTAGCCTCCTTCTCCTTGCCCTGCTCATAGTATAAGATCGTCAGACCTGGCTAACTGTAGATGACACAGCCTAAGACAGCTGGCCTGGACTCACTCCTGTTCCCATGTTCTGTTATGCTATATCCTTTGTGCTACAGCAATGACTTCAAAAGACTCCTGTAACAGCTCCTTTTACTATGAAACAACTCAAAGCTTTGACTTTACCAAAGCCACCGGTTTCCTGTGTCTTTAAGCCTCAGTCTCATTTCGTGAACCGCAGAACCCCACCATTAATAAAAGACAAGACTTTCTCAGCCTTAATTCAAGTCCAATATTTCAATTGAAGTTTTACCGCAGAATACATCTCTGGTAAGTACCTTTGGGGCTACTTAGAGAAATGTTTTTCAGCACTAAAATAAAGTCTAAACCCTTGCCATGGCAGGGCCCTTGCACTCTGTCTCCAAATCATGGCTATGCCTCGGGAGACCCTACAGATATGAAGTCACTGAAATATCTTGTCCTTTCTAATCCCGCCTTTTCCTCTAACTTGTCCACTCTTTAGCTAAGCCCTATCTTTATGCCCTAGAAGCACTTAGGGTGTCCCTCCACTTGGTTTCACGCATGTCCTAAGTTCCAGCCCCTCCACCACGCTCCTCTTGACAGCAGGAGCATCTGTCTTACATGCTAGTGTGCTTCTGCAGCACAAGAGCTTAGATGGGCTGATTTATGAAGAGTAGATGCTCACACTTCACAGGATGGGAAACTCAAGGTCAAGGTGTCCGCATCTCGCATCTTGTAGGGACCTTCTTGAAGTGTCGTCACACTTGGCTGAAGACAAGAGGACGGAAGACCAAGCAGAGGGTGGATGCCTTGGCCCTTCACAGTCCAAAGACTTCTCAAAAGTTCCACCTCCAAATATTGCCAAAATGGCAATCAGGTCTCAGCCTGGACACCAGCTGGTAAATCATTCAGAACAAGTAGTATTCGTGTTCTGCTAGAGCGACTTGCACACAGTACTGCCTTCTTGCGACACCTTCTCTCCCCTCAAAACCCCAGACGTTTTCCAGGAAGCTCCAGGCCCTCGTTACATCTTTCCAATCTAAGGTCACTTCATTCCCTCAAGGAAACATTTTCTTTCTCTGCCGAATAGGTAATAATTCTTTTGTATGCCTTTCCACAGCACAGTTCTTATCACTGTATTTGAGTGCTAGATATTGATTTCTTATTTTAATTGAATTATTGATTTTCCCCATCAACCCAGTCATACTTCATGCAAAAATCTAAAGCTATATCATCATGAAGGTCAGTATGGAGTTTCCTCAAAAAAAAAAAAAAGAAAGAAAAAAAACAACTAAAAATAGATCAACCTCAGAGATACTTGTTCGTCCATGTTCATTATTCACAGGAGCTAAGAAAAAAGACTAGTCTAGATGTCAATTGAGAGATGAATGGATAAACAAAATGTGATACATACCATACAATACAATTATATTCAATTTAATGAAAAAAATAAATATGATGTTTTAAGAAAATAGATGTAATTGATATAAAAAAGTATGAAAATAGCTGGCTGGAAACTCAATACCTTGTTTCTAGCCATAAAGTTTATTAAAAAGGAAAACAAAAGCATGAAGCATGGTGGTTAATGTTGATTGTCTACTTAATAGAATACTAGAATACACTGTCACCTAGGAGACAAACCTTGGGCCACCCTGTAAGGGAGTTTACAGATTAGGTTAACCAAAGTGGGCTGACCCACCTTAAAGGTGGATCACATTACTCTGTGGGATGGTGTCCAGGACTGAATGAGAAGGAAAAAAGGAGAATTCTAAGAACCAGCATTCCTCTCCCCTTACTCTTCCTTTCTCCCTGACTCTCTTGTTTCTCCTCCTCCTCCTTCTTCCTAACTATAGAAGTAATGTTACCAGCTGCCTGATACTCCTCTCATGATTTCGCCACCATGATGGACTGTATCCTAAAACTTTGAGCCAAACACACCCTTCCTCCTGAGCTTTGGTCAAGGACATTTTGTCATTAAGATCTCCACTCTACAGATGCTTGGGAAGAAAGGATTCAATATAGGAATGCAGGACTTACACAAACCATCGGGAGGGTGGAATAGAGAAGCTTGGAAGAAAATGGCTATCAGAATTTAAAACTACAAATAGCAGGAGTCATATTCTATCATTGCTCATTTGGAAAAAATTATCTACCCTTAGCCCACCAAACCCTGTGAGGTTTGCTTCTATCATGTAAGGACATACGAGTTTTCTTATTTTCATCTTTTCACTATCCTGTAAGCACTTCTCTTTAATAGGATCTAATATGCTTGTAAGGATTTTGGGCTTAGCTGGGCAGTGGTGGCGCACGCCTTTAATCCCAGCACTCAGGAGACAGAGGCAGGCGGATCTCTGTGAGTTCGAGACCAGCCTGGTCTACAAGAGCTAGTTCCAGGACAGACTCCAAAGCTGCAGAGAAACCTTGTCTCGAAAAAAAAAAAAAAAAAAAACAAGGATACTGGGCTTCACCAGGCGGTGGTGGCGCACACCTTTAATCCCGCATTCGGGAGACAGAGGCAGACGGATCTCTGTGAGTTCGAGTCCAGCTTGGTCTACAGGTGTTAGATCCAGAACTGGTTCCAAAGCAACATAAAGAAACCCTGTCTTGGAAAACCAAAAAGAAAGAAAGAAAAAAGAAAAGAAAAAGAAAAATTAATCTGGGCTTCTAAATCAGGTTTAATAAATGCTTTCTATAAAAAGCCAGCTATTTTAAGCTTTCCTATGCAAAGCTGCCACAGAGGCTAACATTTGAGTCTCAGATAATGTTCACATGCTACATATTCTTAGTTTTTTTTCCTTCTAAAATCCATTTAAAAATTAAAATCCACTCAGCTTGGGAGCAATACGGAACAGGTGGCAGCCTGCTCGTGGCTCATGAGCAGTTGTTTGCCCACCCTTGTCCTCAGCACTGCGAAACAAGGAGAGTAGAGAGGACACTGGCATACCAACCAACTATTGGTTCTCTAACAAAACCACAGACATTTCTGCATCTTAGCAATGTGAGTTCGGGGAGAGACAATGAGGAACAGGTGCAGAAGCAAGAGGGAGCTGAGCCTTTCTGCCAGAAATGTGATTTCTTCAGTGGCCTGGGCACAGTCTTCCAGAGGCCGCTTGCGTTTAACACTGGAGCACGCATCTAAGTTTGTAATGTCTTGGGTCAAATAACGCTCAGTGTTTGCTGATTGTTTCATACTCATAATCACTTGGATGTTCCAGGCGATCATCAGCAGTCCCTGTTCTACAAATGCCAAGTAGCTAACTAGAGCTCCTTCAGCAGTGGGAGCAAGCAGTTGGCAGAAGGTAAATTAGACCTCCAGAGGATCTATAGTGTGTTATCTCCATGGTTGGCAACAGAGTTCATAGTCTTTGGTTACACAAACTTCAAGTAGTATACTGTCTCCTAGGACACAGATCTAAGTGATAGAGGCGATCAGCTGTAGATAAACTTGGGTCTTCTGCAGAAACCTCTCTTGTTATATTTCTTAATACCGTAGCTTTAAAATTACACTGTAGATGGACCATTGTGACACAACTGTGCTGGTTAGTTTTTTGTTAACTTGACCAAAGCTGGAGTCATCTGGGAAGATGGGACCTTAATTGAGAAAATAATTCCATTAGATTGACCTTTTAGGCAAGTAAGTAGAAGATATTCTTGATTAATGGCTGATGTACAAGTCTAGTCCACAGTGGGTGGACCCACCCTTTAGGCATGTGGCCTTGGGTTATAGAAGACAACAGACGGAGGGAGCCAGGGATAGCAAGTCAATAAGCTGTATTCCTCCATGATCTCTGCTTTCTGCCTCCAGGGTCCTAATCTGCTTGATTCCCTGATTTGGCTATCTTTCATGACAACATGTAAGTGATAAGAAGAAATAAACTCTTTTCTTCCACACTTGCTTTTGGTCTTAGTGTTCATCACAGCAGTAAAAAGCCAAGTAGGACAACACCCAAACGAATTCGTTTCTTCTCAATCGCAGTGAGATAAACCAAATGCTGGACTCTTCTGCTTTTGGCTGCCCAAAGACGAGCAACCGTTTATCACTTAGAAGCTATAGGCTGACCCATTATGATTCATATCACAGCCTCTCCCACGGGTTTTTCTCAGTCTTTTGATCACAATTTATGGTGTCTCCCAATTAGCTTCCTTCTGATGATATTATAGAGTGGGGATACTCCATCATGATATTCTGCTGGGCAATAAGATGCTCAAAGTACCAGGGAGGAGGCCCTGTCTGCATGACGGAGGTAAGGCTTAAACTTCAGCATGTAAATTGATCTTTATTCCCTAGTAAAACAGATAATCCTTTGAAGGAAAAAAGAATGTCTACTGCAACAACGGGCTTGGTGACATAGTTCTCATTCTGGTATAGACTTCCTGCTTCTTCAGGGACACGTGTGAAGATTAGAGCAGACACTGGTTCACAGGCACACTTTGAGGGCCGTTGCTCTAGTCTAGACCCTAACATGACAGAGATCAGACATCACTTGGATAAAAGACAGCAAGGCTGTACTGCTGAAACTCTGGGTTAAAGGTGAGGCATTGTAGGTTATAGTTACTGATGAAAACTAAAAGGAAAGTGTTTGCTAGGTCAGTGGGTCACATGCCAGAGGCTGACACGTTTTAAAAAAGAGACCAGCCATTGCTTGCCTGATATTCCTGGAGTCTTCTTGCCCCTGGCAAAAGTGTTATGCGTTCATCAAACAGATGAGAGACCCAACACCCTAATGGAACTTGATGGCTGTGCTCAAGGGCTACTTACGGGTTATTCATAGCGGCACTAGCAAAGTTAGGAGATCAGCAAGGTTAAGAAAAACACCTAGAAACTGGCAAAAACTGGAACTCTGTGTCATCCCTGAACGCGAGGCATCAAAGCATAATGCGGTGTTACTGGAATATGGGAAACTGAAACTATAGGACAGTGCCCACCGTTAGGCCGATGATAGAGAAATTGTGGTTGTCATAAAAACTTTGGAGTGTAGAAGAACATTCTCCTCCAGGAAGTCGATCTCCTAATGGTAACCCGCTTGGCTTAATCTGACTGTGATTCAGAGAGCAAGGTAATTCTAATGTTGCTGTCTTCCGAGGCCATCTTCTAATGACACACAACGCAGTTAAAAAATAGGCAGAAATTAGAGCCTAAGACACAGACAGAGCATAGTATGCATTCTTGGAAGGCAAAAAACGTATTCATTCACCCAAAACTGATAAAATAAATCACAACATTGTGGTCAGTGTCGTACAGAAATTTAAAAAAATGTAAAGATCCTATGTAAATAGATCTCAGACACATTAGTGAAAGCTATTAAGAAGCAACATACTTGTAGAATAGCATTTATATGATATTTAATGATCAGTAAAATGTATTTTATGAGGGCACAAATACCCAAGAAAAAGATGTCCTAGTAATAACCACTGGGTATATACAGTTCTGTGTGTATCATTGCTGTGAGTGGAATATGTCTGAAAAATGTCTGAAAATATGTTCATGCCTCTTTCATATATGAATAATTGAAGTGAGTATACTTGATATCTATCTACATCATGTGTCACACAGTGACAATATATGCTAAGTCCCAAATGGCAGACTTTGACCTTATTGAAAAATAGGGTCATTGTTGATGCAATTAGGTTAAATGAGGTCATACTATAAGGTAAACTTGTTGATTCATTATGACACGTATCATAAAAAGCAGAAGTTGAGGAGGCCCTGATGGATGCACAGGTCAAGGATGGAGTGGCCCTGATCTAAGCAGGGGATGTCCAGGATTTCTGACAAACATCCAGAAGCCAGGAGCAGGCAAGGAAGGGTTCTCTCTTAAAGTTTTTTTTTTGAGGGAACAGGGGCCTCCAAACACCTGGTTCAGACTTTCAGCCTTCAGAATAAAGACATGCATTTCTGATGTTTGAGATTACCTTTCTTTAACACTTTGTGAGGGCAATCCTAGAAATCTAGCAAAATCTAAAAGCTCTAACAAGGTGAATGACATGTTCCAAAGTGGTCAGACCTAATAGGTTCTGTGGGGGAAGAGTTTGTTATTTAACTTTGGGTATCTTCTTACCCCAACTGTAATGGTTCAGGCCTCAGCTATGCAGATGTGGTGTGTAGTTGATGTTGTTACTCTTTGTGGTCTCACCATCCAGCTCCCGAATAAATACATGCAGACATATTCTTACTTATGAATGTCCGGCCTTAGCGTGGTTTGTTTCTAGCCAGCTTTTCCAACTCAAATTCTACTGTTTTTCTTCTATGTTTTGTCTCTGGTCATTTTAACTTTCTTTATCCGACATATCTTTCTTTTCTTCTTACTCCACGTTGGCTGGGTGGCTGGCCCCCGGGCATCCTCTTCTCCTCCTTATCTCACCGCTCCCTCTTTTTTTCTGCTATTTACTCTCTCTTCCCACCAACCCTCCTATTTCTCTCTCCCGCCTAGCTATTGGCCATTCAGCTTTTTAATGGACCAATCAAGTATTTCAGACAGCCAAAGTAACACAGCTTTAGAGAGTTAAACAGACACAACATAAAAGAATGCCATACATCTTTGCATCATTAAATATTCCACTGCATAAATGAATGCAGCACATCTTAAACTAATATTCCACAACATTGGTGGAGCTCCGATCCCAGACACGGAGTACCTACAGCTGAAGCTGTGTATCCTCGGTACTTCGACTTGAAACTAGACAGCTGGTGTTCGCTTTCCAGAGAAGATTAGCATGGCCCCTGCACAGATGACATGCAAGTTCGTGAAGCATTCCATATTTTTTTGACATTGTTTGGCTGGAGCAGACTGTGGGGCCACTAGCAGTGGGACCAGGATTTCTCCATAAGGCTTGTACTGGCTTTTTGGAACCCATTCTCTTTGGAGAGATACCTTGCTCACTAGGAGGGAGGGCCTTGGTCCTTTCTCAAAGCAATGTGCTAGACTTAGTTGACTCCTTATGGGAAGCTTTATCCTCTCTGAGGATAGGATGGGGGGCTGGGGAAGGGGTTGAAAGATTGGGAGGAGGAGAGGGAGTGGGAACTGGAATTGATATGTAAAACGAGAAAGGATAGTTTTCTAAAAATAAAACTTTTTTAAAAGAAATAAAATAACCAGCTGCTATGGCTATTTGAAAAAAAAAGTGTCTTGATTTCTTTTGTATGGGAGTTCTTATCCTAGTTTTCATAGTAGGTTCTGTGGTTCTAAAATATGTTTATATGTTGTATCATTTATGAGTTTGGACTGGATGGAGGAATATTTTGTTTATATTCAATCAGTGATATTGAACTGGATGTATGCCATAGTCTCTTTAAACCCAGATTTATTTTTTGTTTCTCATGGTCCTGAGTCAAATTACTTACTAAAGAGCTCATTGAATTCATGAATACTATAAACAGAGTGCCAAAGTACTTAGGGGAATGAGCTACCCAGTGTGCTTCAAGTAGGATCCTGGGAAGGTCCGAGGAGCAGATGCCTTTGGTTTCATTTATTTATACACTTCCTTTTAGTAGAGACACTGTTTGATATAGAGGGGAAAATACAGGGAGAGAAAAATGCTTGGATAATAGACCTGGCTTAAATTGTGTCTGGAAACATTTGTTTAAATCTACCATGTTCTATTCAGAGAAATGCATGGAACATGATGATGTGGGAAGTCCTTATGTATATGTGTTGCTTTTATTGGTTAATGAATAAAGAATCTGCTTGGGCCTATGACAGGGCAGAATAGAGTTAGGCAGGAAAACTAGATAAATGCTGGGAGAAAGAAGGTGGAGTCAGTGAGATGCCACGTAGTCACAGGAGGAGAAAGAAGTGAGCTGTCAGCCTGAACCTTGTCAGTAGGCCACAAATCTCATGGTAAAATATAAAATAATGGAAATGGGTTAATTTAAGATGTAAGAAATAGCCAATAAGTAGCTGGAGCTAATAGGCCAAGCAGTGATTTAATTAATCCAGTTTCTGTGTGGTTATTTCGAATCTGGGCGGCAGGAAATGAACATGTGGCCTCTGCCAACAGAACATAATTATGCAGAATGAGGTGACAGAGAATAGAGCCCAATGATGCATGATGTATCAAACATTTTAACTCTGCTTGCCAAGGCCTGTAGACTCTTGATGACCTCAGTATGCTCCAGTCTTACTAGACATTTTCTACCCATATATTCAAGCATCCTCCCATTTTTGGTTTATGGGTTGAAAGGATTCTCATTCTTGTTCTCTTCAACAGCCAGGTCATTTCCAAGACTGTCATATTACCAAAGTCATTTTGCAAAATATATTCATTGTCTAACATTTATTGTGTATATTTACTTTAGTATATATGCCTTGCTGATCTTTCTGCCTTCCCTGTCTGGTTTCATTCCCTTGTACATATTGTGGCCAAGCATAAGATTTTGACTTACAACCCTGCTCTATAATTTCTTGCCTCTCATCACTACTCTGGGCACCATGAGAAAGAATGTGCTGTAGAAGTTACTTTTTCCATTTGGAAAAGAGACTATGGACTCAGAGGTAGATGACTAATATAGTTTCCTCATTTGCCACATGGAGTGGTTAAAGATTTTTGTATTTGCAGACTGGATATAGTTGGATCATCTGGTAGGTTGTATTGGTAGCATGTTAGAAAGATATACCTGAGCATACATGTACATATTCACATGGCATCCTGAGTTCCTTAGTTTTCTAGATCCAAGTGGTTCCCCCATCTGGCTGCTCTGCTGATTCCTGGCCCTGCTTGACTACAATTAAAGCATGGAGTGAGAATAAGGCAGACTTCTTTGATATCACAGCCAATAACACAATCAGACCACTCTGCCTTTCGTCCCTGTACTTTGGCAGTATTAGTCTTAGAGTCTTATTTCTCAGAGGGCACAATAATGGTTTATTGAGCTGGAAGTTGAGTCTGCCATCTGGTCTTCTAGTCTTATCAGGGCAAGGGAATGTCCAGCCATGCTGGCTTTTGTATTTGATAGATGATTAATCCTAATTTTCAAGCATAAATAGGACTTCTGGAACCAGAAATAATTGTTTATAACCCAAAGGTTTTCTAAGGAAAAGTTTGGCAATTTAGAACCTGTGAATATAGTCATATTAGAAAAGGAGGTCTTTCTCTCTTTCTCTCTCTCTCTTTATTAAATTAAGTGATCTTGAAGTCAGATCATCTTGGAATATAGAGAGGGTCCCTAAATTAATGGGAAGTGTCCTTACAAGAAAGGGGAAAAAAACACAGAAAATACCATGTGAGACAGAATGCAGAGATTAAAGTGACACACTTAAAGTCAAAGAATGGGAAGCCTGAGAATCCACCGTCAAAAGCATGGAGGGCAACCTTGGGAGAACCGTCCTGAACAGCTGCAGAACAAAGTCAGCCCACTGTTACCTTGGCTTTGGACTTCTGGCCGCTAGAGCTGTGGGAGCATAAATTTCTTTCTAATGGAAACAGCACATCTTTGGTTGTTACAGCAGTCTCAGGAAGTGTGAGCACTTTGTCAATGTTTCTTACTGCAGCTTGTCAAGTAGTGGCAATTCAATGAACATTCAAACCACACACACAAGTACTATGAAGGTTTCAGATCCATTAGAGCACCTGCATACCTTCCCTACCCTGGATTACTGGCTGACGGGCAACAGAGCATGGAATGTGTCTTGTGTCCAATGAAGAGGAAGCCAACAAGACCAGTTACAGAAATGAGGATTATAGCAGCTATGAGTGTGTTTATTCCTGGTTTGTAATGTACAGTTTATGGTTTCTTTGTGTGTGTGTGTGTGTGTGTGTGTGTGTGTGTGTGTGTGTGTCAGTAGAAAGTCATGGTAGAGTCCATTCATGCTGTAGATGCATGCTGTAGATGCATATGGAATGGGAAGTGAGTATAGTCTTCTGAAGTCCACCAAGTGATCTGCTTCCACCAGCCAGGTCAACCACCTGAAGGTTCCACAGCCTTCAAAATAGCAACATGAGCTGTGGGTGGATCATTCAAAATACAAACGAGCCCCAGGAGGACATTTCCTGTTCAGACCACAGCATGCAGGTCTTCTGTATCTTTCTCAGGATTTGGTGTATAATGTGGTCGCTAGTTTTATTCTAGCTATTTATATTAATTTGTATTTTCCTAAATGAGTAAAAATGTTGAGTTTTTTTCTGTGGTTTTCTTCTGTTTCTTCTTTAATAAAGTTTCTTCTAATGTCATGGGCTTATATTCTACTTGCATTTTTCTTTTCTGCATTTGGAGAGTTCTTTATAAACATCAAATACTCATGTTTTTGTCAGATGCGTAGTTGGTAGGTATTTTCTTCTTTCCTAAAACCAAAGTTCTTTATTTCAGTGAGCTCCAGTTTTTCATTTACTTTTTAGGGATTAGTATTGGAGGGCCAACCTTAAGAGCCCTGGGTAGTTCTAAACCAGAAAACCATTTTGAGTTTATTTTTCTAAAATGTATCTCACACTCTCCTGACTGCTATATTTATATAGTAATCCTTAACACTGAATGTGTTCCTCCAACTGGTCAAGGCTACTTTAGTTCTCCTAATCCTCTGGGTTTCTACACACATTTTACGATAAATTTGACCATGCCAAAAACTTCTACTTGTGATTTTTATAGGAATTGCATTAAATTACATTAGCTCAATTTGGAAGGAACTGAGAGTTTGACTATGCAAATTCTTCCAACTCATGAACATACATCTTTCCATTTATTTACATGCACATCAGGATTTTATAGTTTTAGTATATGTGTCCTATATATGTCTCTATATGTGCATGGATTTAATTTTCTTTAAAGCAATTGAAAAACATAACAGTACTTTTATATTTGAGATGCTTCTAGTAGAAATACAATTAATATTTTTTGTGGTGATCTCATATATTCTTTGAACCTATTTTACTAATTTTTTACTTGTTTTTACTTTTTTAGAATTCAACCATTAATTAATTTTTTGATGTATTCTTTGGAATATTTTACACAGTCACATTATCTATAAATAGTGATGTTTCACCTTTTTTTCACATCTATATATCTCTCCTCCCTTCCTTCTTTTCCTCCCTACCTCCCATTCCCTACCTCTTTCTTTCTTTCTCTCTCTCTCTTTCTTTCTTTTTTTCTTTTCTTGAAACGCTAGAAATTCTACTACCAGGAGGAGCAAAATGGCAAAATGAGACAGGATGTTTTTATCTTGTTTATCTATTTTTCTCTCTCTCTTCTTCTCTCCACCCCTGCAATGCACATACACACATATATGTATGTATTGTATTTATACAAATAGAGAGAGTATATACACATATAGTATATATGTATATATATACATGTATATATTGTATGTGTACACATACACAAACAGAGGGAGAGGGAGGGAGGGAGGGAGAGAGAGAGAGAGAGAGAGAGAGAGAGAGAGAGAGAGAGAGAGAGAGAGAGAGAGCACATGTCTATGTGTTTCCCACAGCAGTTATGAGAATACCAGAAGATGACTTTTGGGAATTGGTTTTCTCCTTCCACTGTGTGGGATTTGGAGATCAAATTTAAACTCAGGATTGCTGTAGGAAGTCTTACAGCCAGTGCTTTCCCACCTACTGTGGCGTGGCCTCATATACTATATATGCTGATGCAGAGCTTGCATCTGGCCTCTTTTCCAGCCACACTTTCTGGTTGCCGAATTCGGTTTCTGTACTCCATTCAAACAGAGTATTCTGATTTGTGAATTTACCCCTAAATAAATAAATAACCATCTATTTCTCAATTCTGAACTAGTGTGGGATTTAAGTGTCTTTCTTCAAAGGACACCAGGGTTAGCAACACATGTCTTTATGCATGGAGCCATTTGTCAAGTATCCATCTTATATTTTCAAAACAATTCTTACACTGAACCCAGAACTCACCAATTTGACTAGTTTGGTTGATCAGCCAGACCCAAGAAAAGTCCTGTCCTTGTCTCTCCAGTATGCCTGCCTTTTTATGTGGCTCCTAGAGATCCAAACTCAGGTCCTCATATTTAGCAGCCAACATTTTATCAGCTGAGCCAACACTCCAAACCCAACATTTGTTCTTTCACTATGTATCACATATCACACACACACACACACACACACACACACACACAGGAACTACAAATAAGAGAGAACTTGTAATGACTGCCTTTATGAATTTGGTTTATTTATTTTATTGATGAAGGTATGTTGCATCCAGTTTCCAGAAAATACCAAGATGCCATTCTCTAAATAGCACACTTTTTTTTTAATCCATTCACTTGGTAATTGACACCTAGGCTGATACAATATCTCGACTATTCTGAATGTTGTTGAAACCAACCAAACAAACAACCATAACAAAAAACCAGATGTCTAGTCACTTTTGTGGTGTTGACTTAGAGTTCTTCAGGTGTATTCTCAAAGGCTCTAAATAAACTATAAGGGAGTTTTATCCTTAGCATTTATTTTGTTGTTGTTTTAACAGCTCATGGTTCAAAAATTGATCACTTTTTCTATAACTTTTTAGAGTAGAGTCTCATTTTTCTGCTGGTTGTCATATCTCTAGTGATGTTCTTTTTGATCATCATGTTGGTGATTTATGAATTCCTTTTTGTTTGTCTTGCTAGATATTTATCATTTATTTTAGGTGTGTTTGAACAGTTCAATCCATTGATCTTTCCTCTATTTTTATTTCTTTTGATTTCCACTTATCGTTTCCTCCTACTTGCTATTTTTGCTTTGCTTTTTTTCTTTTCTCTTAAGAAATTATTTAAATAATTTATTGAGACTTTACTTCATGTCAAATAAGTATTTAGCCATCAACTCCGCTTTGTCACATACCATGTTAAAATATGTTGTACTCTTTTTTTTCTAAATTACTTGAAATATTTTATTTGTTTAATGAATTACATAGTACAATGTAGCTAATTTACATCTCTTTGGAAACTTTTATATTTCCTTTCTTTTATTGAATTTTGGTTTGAGAGAGTTTTCTGGCCAAAATAAATATTCCAGACATTTATTTCAAATACTATTAAATTTGTTGTGCTTTTTTCATGACTCAAGATATAATCTTGGCAACTGTATAATGGAAGCTTGAATAAAGTATATTGATTTATCATTTGAACCGTTGATCAAACGTGTTGCCAGGCTTTTTTACATGTTCAAAGTTTTCTGTTTAGTAATTCTCTGGGTTAAAGAGGGGAGACATACAGTTTGCAACCACAGCAGTGAATTTGTTTGCTCTTTTAAATTTCATCAGGACTGACTTCATGAATGTTGAAGCTCCAGGCCTTGATGTAAGTACAGTTAGCTTCACTCTGGCATGCTTATGGCTTGATCTCCTTATTACAACATAATATCTATGGCTGTATAATTTTAATTGCTCAGAAGTCTACTGATAAGGCACTACTACAGCCATTGTAGTATACATCATGGTATACATTTTTGAGTCTTTCCAAATTTCAACCCACCCGATTCATTAATGAAGGAATATATTTCTGATATATAAGTTGAATTACTAAAATTTATCATTAATAATTTAGATGGTCTGAAAAGGTTACTGATATGGTAGCACCTAAATCTCTCATTCCTATTTGCTTCTTTTTATTTTTATGTATCTCTCTCCTTGCCTTGTTGTGGGATTCCATCTTTACGACTTTAGTGCTTTTGTGCATGTGGTTGGTTCAGTGTTCTCAGAATGTTTCTCTGAATGTCCACGTTAGTATTTGACTTATGACAGTCTAATACCACTGATACTTTTGTTTGTTTTCTGCTTTAAACCACAATCTTCCTTTACAGCAGCTACATTTTTATTTCAAATCATCAAATATGATTGATAAAACCAAGACGTCAGAATGCTCTATACACCCATAATTAAGTTCTTTTTCCATTGCTTACCTTTACTCTCTACTGCTTAACCCTCCTATCTCATCATTCCTTCTCTAGTTGAAGAAACACCTTTGGTCAAGCGTAAGGGGATTACTTGGGGCAACAAAGGAGACAAAGCCTCGACTTTCTACCATATAACTCTTTCAGCACAGATATATGGGTTCTCCAGGTTTTAATTTCTTAACCTTACTAACAAGGCCATTGGAATTGGTATTTTTCAGTGACTCTAACATTTTATCATTACACTGAGAGAATGAATCATTTGGTTTCTTATGTATTTCTCCCCACCTGTCCCAACTACATTTGATCCTGGGCAATAAAAAGTTTGACATTAGAAAATAAGTAATTAACAAATACTTTATCATGCCAGGAATAAAGCATGAAGGTGAAAAGAAATCAATTTAAGTCTGCTGACAGTGCTTCAGGCAATTAGATTTGTGGAAGGAGAGGGCAAGGTCCCATTGTGGGCGACCAAGAGCCCATACTGTTTGCACCTGCCATAGATGTCCGCACACACAGTCACCATCTGGGAAGTGGGTAATCCACAGATGCTGTTCTGCACTCCGTGACTGAAGCAGCTCAGACCATGCCATGGCTCAGAGACACATGCTCCTTCTGAGTATGCACTATTATTTCCAGAATTACTTTCTTCTCCTCATCATTTTGAGAAGCTGACGAGGAGGAATGTGAGCTATGTCATGAAATATGCTCTTTCTGATCGCACCCTGGCACGAGAGCAGAGACCCATATTTTTTTTTTCTTTTTTTTTGTAGTAGGATCTTCCTCTGTAGCCAAGACTGGTCTAGAACTCACCAAGTCATCCAGACTGACCACAGAATTGCAGCCATTGTTCTTCCACAACCTCCTGAACACTGGAATTGTAGGTGTGAGCCACCATGCCCAGCCCCTACCCACCCCCACCCAACTTTTCCTATCTTTAAGAGTTAAGGTTTATTTATACATGGTTTGTCTTTCTGGATAAAATTAAATAGAGAAAAACAATTAATTTTGTTGTTAGGTAAAAAATTACAAAAAACATATTCATGCTTGGTAGCCAAACTCTCAAACATACTATTGTTATCTTGCAAAACTACCTTATCTTATACATCCCAAATTTATCTGGCTGCTACAGAGTTCTCACATTAATTTACAAAATGGGTCCATGTTTATTATCAGCATAGTTATGATTTTTTAATGAAATGGCCTAATGGAAAAGATTATTACTGGGAGCTTCCTCTTTTGTTGTGATGAGTAGATCGAAATTCAGCAAGGGTAGTGTTTACAACAGAAGAAACTGTACACTCAACTAAAAGAGAAAACAAACAAACACAAACAAACAAACAAACACTTTCCAAGAGAGTGCCTATATGGTTTTTTTTAGGAAGGTCATTTTGCTGTTTTAATTAATTAATGATTAGTGTGCATGTGTGGGTTCATTATGAGGCCATAGATCAATGCCAAATGTCTTCTTATATAACATTTGCACTTATTCTTTAAGACTGGGTCTTTCTACTGAACTTGAAGCTCATTGATATTTCTTTGGTGGTGGGCTAGCAGGACCCAGAGAATCCATTGTCGGCACCATCATCCCTGACTTTCACATGATGCCTAGAATTTAACTCAGGTCCTTAAGCTTAAATGGCAAGCACTTTACCAAAAGACCTGTTTCTCCAGTGCTCGTATTTTACTTTTTAAGAGTATATAGAATACAAAGAAGGTGTCATAGAGAGACATCTTCATAATATCTTCATAAATATACATCATGTATTCTAACTATATTCTGATGTAGGAGGGTTCTTCTGTATTTCTGTGCTTTCATTGGTTAAATAAAGAAACTGCCTTGGCCATTTGATAGGGCAGCCCTTAGGTAGGCGGAGTAGACAGAACCGAAGGCTGTGAGAGGGAAGTGTGGCAGACGCCATGATTCTCCGGCCTGAGATGAATGTAGGTTAGAATCTTCCAGTAAGTCACCACCTTGTGGTGA